>OX637579.1:6042691-6642691 GCA_951800085.1 Comarum palustre | reverse complement strand
GATCGGGTTGGTCTCGATCCAGCCGTTCTTCGGCGGCGAGGAAAGAACCGAGTCGGAGATCGAACTCCAAGGAGCGCCGCTGGTGTCGATGGCCCGAACCGACTGGCTGTGGAAGGCGTTTTTACCGGCCGGGTCGACCCGGGACCACGAGGCTGCAAATGTGGGCGGGCCGAACGCGGTGGACATATCGGGTTTGGAGTACCCGGCGACGGTGGTGTTTGTTGGGGGGTTGGATCCGCTGCGGGACTGGCAGAGGAGGTACTACGAGTGGTTGAGGAAGTCGGGGAAGGAAGCGAAGCTGATCGAGTATCCGACGATGGTTCACGCGTTCTATATTTTCCCGGAGTTGCCGGAATCCAACCAGCTCTTTTCGGAGGTCAAGGACTTCGTGGGCTTGAAAGTGTAGCACGTGTTGCGGTCTGATTGGTTGTGTTTGAAGATAAGTTGGCCAACTTAAAAAAAAATATTTGAAAGGATGTCCATCCATCCAGGCTGTGTGGTTTTCAAGATGTCCATCCTTGGTTTTGTTTGGTCGCCTACCATAAACAAAACCTTTATGGGTTGGTCACAACTCTGAGAAATTTTTAGCAGAGGTTAAACTAGTATGGGCGAAAAAGTTTCTTAACGTCTATAATTACTACTACGGTTTACGGCTACATATAAGGCGGTCTTCTACTTCCTTTTTTAGTTGTTTGTTTGAATAAATGCAGATTGTTTGGTTGTTTGTATGAATAAATGCAGATCGGTTGGAAGGGAGAAATTTTTAAATCCTTCTGGAGGGCCACCAGAGTCAATCTGACATGTTACTGTTTGATTAATTTATAAACCCTAACTTATTCCTTCTTTATCAAATCTGATTCGATATCTTCAACAAAAGCCGTTCTTCACTCCTCTCTCGAGCTCCTCTCAACACCACCCCCATTCCCCCCTCCGCAAATTAACAATACCCTTTCTCCCCTTATGAACCTCTTGCTAAAGCATCATATTATTTGCTAAAAATAGATATATTCATGATTGATGGAGACTACAAATCGACCTAAATCATGAATAATATTCTTTTTCATGAATAGTGAATAATAAGAAATTGGGTAGAGGATTTTGTTGCGTCCAAAATATATCATAGGGCATTGTATTTGAGTTTAGAATAGAGGTTGATTAATTAGTTTTCTCTCCAACTTCTGATCTCTTTCCCTTCCCCCTAAGAAAGCCAGTGCATGTATGCATGACGTTAAATTAGTGCGAACTTATTTGTCTAGCTTGCTAGCTATTGCAGAACTGGTTTATATAACATCATGTATCTAGATCAAAGTGTTTCCAGTAAGATGCTTATCTCGATCGATCATATGACGTGGCACATGATGTTTAATAACAAGGTTATGCAGAGATGGGGAAAGCCTTACCTCGATGAAATTCCTGTTGGAGACGAACTTACTGCTTTGTAGAAGAAAAATTTCAACAACAGTTCTTCCTTTCATTTCAGACATCTGATAGCCTTAGTTGAAAAGGAAATCATATTAGATTTTGGTGTAAAATCAATAAAGGTAACTTCTTATTCATGTTTTCTTGATTGTAGTTAATGCTCAAAATCATTGTTGAAGATCCATGGTTATGCTTGCTCGTTGCTCACACATTTTCTATTGTAATATGTTACGCAAACGAGTACCGCTTTTAAATTAGGGGCACTTAGTACATCTTTAGTAGTATTAATAAATATATTGATAAATCTATCAATTTTTAGATAAGCAATAGCAATATTTAAGTTTTTTTGTTCCAACACAATTGCTAAACTTTTACAATAGTTTAGTTTTAACTAATTATCTCTTCAAGCTGATAGATTTATTAATTTTCATTATCAATTTTTAAATTTATCAACATTTTAAGTATTTTTCTAGAACAAAAGATTCATTTAAATATTAACAAATTTTCAGTTTATCAATAATGTTGAAGATTGCTTCCAACACTTGGTCATGCACAGTGGAGTGAAAATATTGTTGAAATCTATGTGATTCGTGTCAGAAACATGTATTAAATTCTCCATTTTTTAAAGTTAATGTTTCAATTTTTTCTCTTCGGAGCATAATTCGTTGACTAGATGAAATTTCTATTAGAGACGTACTTACTGCTCTGTAGAAGAAAAATTTAAGTTCTTCCTGTCCTTTCAAATTAACATCTCACAGCCTTGGTTGAAAAATATCATATTAAATTTTGGTGTAAAATCGATTAACGTAACTCCCTATTCATGCTTGCTCGTTGTTGAGTTTTTTTCTTTTCCTAAAAAGAAATGTCTTTCTTTTTTGCATGCATTGCTATTAACTGAATTAATTAGTTTTCATAGATATTAAATCTATTTTAGAAGTGATTATAATGTTTGCTTCCACATTGTAATTGAGTATTCTATTCTGCCCTTTACATTATCTATATAATCTCGATTTAGTATTCTTTTCACATACACATTGATTTTTATTGTGTGTTTATCGGTGAAAAATGTGTAAGAACAAGTTTGAAGAAACAAGTTTGGAAGAACAATTTGGAATTTGTGGATAATAATATGGTTCTAGAAATCAAAATCTATGTCTCTTGTTCCAATGATCCAACTCGATCTGATCTCAACATTGTCTTAAAGTTTAAAACAAAAACGGTTAGCATAAGTCATAATAGGAATATAAATATTTCGTAGTTATGTCATAGATTATTTTTCGTTATATTATAGTTAGTACTTATCATTTGTGTATCTTGTAAACTCCTATATAAACTTCTATGGTGAGATGAATATTATGTTAGAAAGTTTATTCTCTCAATATAGTTATATTTGAGTTCGTATTAGAGCAAGTATCCGAAATGACTTTGTCTCCTTGTCTTTTGTCTTCTTTCATTCTTCATTTTCAATTTGAAGAATTGATATAGTTAAACCCCTTTGTTGGAGTTTATTTTGTTTCCGCTGCTATTACTTTGATTGACTTCTGTCTCTTTAGAGACAAACTAGTCTTGTTCTTTTTTTTTTTTCAGATCAATGTTCTCAAACCGATCGAGGTATTTTAGAATACGCCATACTGTTATATATTTTGAAGACAGAGAAGGCCATCATTATCAGAGGGATTAAATCATCAGAGAAGGCCATCATCATCACTCCCATTCGGACCGGCTACCCATCACTCTGCATCCTCTTGTAACAAGACGCTGATCTGCATCAGGACTCCACCCAAGCCAAGACAAGTTCGACCGGTTCTCGTTCCCTTCCTCTTGCTCGATCCGGCCTCCATCTCGATCTCCTCGCTCAGAAAGACCATCAGGTTTCGCTCTCATCGATTTTCATGACAGTAGAGATGCTAATGATGCCATTCGTGAGTTAAATGGCTACAATGGCTGGAGGGTTGAGCTTTCGTACAACCCTATATGTGCGGTGAGACACGACTTCAATACTAGTAATACTTTTGTGACTAAAAAACAACGAGGGAGTGGTAAGATCGGTATTGCTTTACAAATCTCTAACTTTGTTGGTTTTGATACTTGGATTATTGATTCAGACGCCACTGATCATATGACTTATAATAAATCTTATTTCACTGAGTTGTCTTCCCCTCTAGTGTCATATGTCACTAATGCTAATGGTGAAGCATTTCCTGTGTTAGCGAAAGGGTCGGTCCGTGTCATTCCAACTTTAGAATTACATAATGTTTTATATGTACCTGATTTATCCCATCACTTGATTTCTGTTCCTCAGTTGACTACTGAGTCTAACTGTTTTGTAATCTTTTATCATATGTATGTGATTTTTCAGAATCTTCTTACCATGGAGCTTGTCGGTCGGAGGTATTTGAGGGGCATATTGTTTCACTTGGACCAGGCATACGCAGGAGAGAAACTTGAAGCACAACCTCGTAACGCTTTGACTTCGAGCTCTATCCGGCTCAGTGAAATCTGGTCGTGGCACCGCCGCTTAGGTTATCCATCTTTTAGCCTTATGAAAAAAATCTATGCCTTTTTTATTTATTGGTGTGAATGAGTCTTCTCTGCGCTGTGAAACATGTGTCTTAGCCAAGAGTCATCGTGCTACATATTCTTCGAGTTTTACTAAGAGTAGCGTTCCTTTTGAAATAATTCACTCAGATATTTAGGGACCTTCTAGAGAGAATACTATGTCGAGTATGAGATACTTAGATGATTGCACACGATTTTTAGCTTTTCGTACTCTTGTTCATACACAGTACAATAGTACAATAAAATTTCTACGCTCAGATAATGGGGGGATATATTAATGGTGCTTTTCAACATTTTTTCCAAACACATGGAATTATTCATCAGACTATATGTCCACAAACACCAGAGCAAAATGGAGTATCTGAAAGAAAATCCGTCATCTCCTAAAAATGGCTCGTGCCATTCTTTTTAGTGCTCATATGTCCAAATATCTTTGGGGTGATGCAGTATATGCTTCCGCTCATCTTACCAATCGTCTTCCATCTAGTGTTCTTCAAGGAAGGATTCCATTTGAGATTCTTGCATCTCATGTTCCCATTCCCTCATTTCATAATCTTCCTGCCCGTGTTTTTGGTTGTGTTGCTTTTGTTCATATTCCTAAAAACCAGAGGTCAAAGCTCGATGCCCGGGCAATTAAGTGTGTGCTTGTTGGATATGGAGGACATCAGAAAGGCTATAAGTGTTACCATCCGCCCACCAGAACGTATTATGTCACTATGAATGTGACTTTCTTTGAAGATATGAGTTATTTTTCTTCATCTGATACTACTCTTCAAGGGAAGAATTCGTATTTTGAAGAGCTTTATCACGGTGAGGGGGAGAAATCCGAAGAAGTGGAAGGAGTCACGGTTACAGGAGATACAATGACGGGTCCAGTTGAGATCATTGTTCCGTCAATTTCTGAAGCAAAGGTTCATCCGGAAGCAGAGGCTCAGCGAGAAACAGATGCACCGGTTCCAAGCACTGAAAATGTAATTGATGACACAACTGCCCCTCCTGCCATTGCTTATACCCCTGATTCACAACTCGCTGGTATTGAAGATCGCGCATTTGAGTTATGTCACCCTAGTGATACTAGTAATAGTGACTATGATAGTGGTCAATATGTGTTATCAAATAGGTCTACTCGAGGTCAACCATCTAAAAGATATCTTCAAGCCAAATCAAAATACCCAGTGGTCAATTACATATCCACTAAGAGGTTATCTAAGTCATATGCATCATTCTTGAATCAAATATCTGCTGTATCAGTACCTAACAAAGTGCAGGATACATTGAGAGATCCAAAGTGAAGGAAAGCAATGGAAGAAAAGATAGAAGCATTACAGAAGAATGATACATGACAACTTGTGCATCCACCATAAGGCAAGAATGTTGTAGGCTGTCGTTGGGTGTTCACTGTGAAACACAATGCGGATGGGTCAGTAAACTGATATAAAATGCGCATTGTTGCAAAAGGATTCACTCAGACATATGGAATAGACTATGATGAGACATTTGCTCCAGTTTCCAAAATGAATACCATTCGGGTTCTACTTTCCTTTGCTGCTAGCTTAACTGGCCACTCCGACAGTTTGATGTCAAGAACGCGTTTCTGCATGGAGAGCTAATCGAAGAGGTGTACATGAGTCTTCCACCTGGGTATGTAGCTGGTTCTCCACATGAATTTGTGTGCAAATTGTGGAAGTCTTTGTACGGTCTCAAACAGTCACCTCGTGCTTGGTTTGAGAGGTTTTCACAATTCATGCGTAAAATTAGTTACAGACAGAGTAATTCAGACCACACCTTGTTTCTCAAACATCAAGGTGGGAAGTTAGCAGCCTTAATTATTTATGTCGATGATATGGTGATCACTGGTATTGTTACCGTTGAAATAGATAGATTGCAGAAGCAGTTAGTCTCGGAGTTTGAGATGAAGGACTTAGGCGATCTTAAATACTTCTTAGGTATTGAGATAGCAAGGGGGAGAGAAGGGATCTACTTGTGCCAGAGGAAGTATATCCTGGATTTGTTGACAGAAACATGTATGTTGGATTGCACACCTATCGATACACCTATTGAGCAGAACCATCGTCTAGCAGAATATCCGGATCAAGTACTTACTAATCGAGCTCGCTATCAGAGGTTGGTTGGACGCTTGATTTACTTGACTCATACTAGACCAAATTTTGCATATGCAGTGAGTGTAGTGAGTCAATTCATGCATAATCCGAGCGAGAGTCACATGGATGCTGTTGTAAACACATAAAGTCAGCTCTAGGGAGAGGAGTAATGTTTTTTAAACACAACAACATTCTTGATGTTTGTGGCTTCACAGATTCAGATTGGGCTGGAAACATTACAGACAAGAGGTCGACATCAGGCTACTTCACTTTTGTGGGAGGTAATTTGGTTACATGGAAGAGTAAGAAACAGAATGTTGTGGCACGATCTAGTGCTGAAGCGGAGTACAGAGGTATGACTCATGAAGTGTGTGAAGTGTTGTGGCTAAGGAATTTGTTACGTGACTTGGGTGTTAATCCTAAAAATGCTATGCAGTTATATTGTGACAACAAAGCTGCAATAGATATATCACAAAACCTAGTTCAACATGATCGTACTAAACATATGGAGGTAGATCGACATTTCATAAAGGAAAAGCTAGATGCTAAAATTATTAGTTTTTCCTTTGTTCCAACTGAAGAGCAACTTGCAGATATACTCAATAAAGGAGTTTCCAAGAAGGCATTCTATGACTCACTAGGCAAGTTGGGCATGGTTGATGTGTATGCGCCAACTTGAGGGGGAGTGTTAGCATAAGTCATAATAGGAATATAAATATTTCGTAGTTATGTCGTAGATTATTTTCCGTAATATCATAGTTATTACTTACCATTTGGGTATGTTGTAAACTCCTATATAAACCTCCATGGTGAGATAAATATTATGTTAGAAAGTTTATTCTCTCAATATCGTTATATTTAAGTAAAACTAGTTATTTGTTGATTGAATTGGAGCAAAATGTTCTCAATGGATTCGAGTTCTACTCATGTTGAAATTTAGTTTTGACAGAATTTTCATTATGTATTTTATTTCATTTCAACATGACAAAGAAAATTGGGCTTGTTATAGGAAAAATGGGAATCGGTATGGGTCTACCCATTCTCATTGAAACTCCTCTTTATATAGAGGTGATATTACAAATTAACTATAACGTACATAATGACAATAAAATCTGATTGATAACTGATTGAGTAATTACACTAATTAATCACTAATTGCACGGTTTACTCTCGTCGGTTACGCCTTTGACGAAGACACACATAAATGTGTTTTTCCTTCAACACTCTCCTTATGCCAAGTCAAAGACAAAATGGTGCATCTGATGTTGTCTCGTTAAAAACCTTACCAAGTAACAACACCTAGTGAGACAAAATAAATCTTTGTCAAAGGAAAAAAGAGCACAACGCACCTATGATAGTGGATGGGTATTAGACTCCTCCTGAAGTCTAAACTTCCCCTGATCTTTACATCAATCAAGGTTGCTAGGAATGTCCTCACATTCCTATGTTTATTATAAGGTATGGTTGTGTTCCTGATGGTGAAGACATAGCCAGTTTAGGAACAACCTATTGCTCATAGATACCTTACCTTTATTATTACCAACCAAAACATTGTTTGGTATATTGGTGTAGAAGATTGCAGTTCCATATGCATTCCTTTTCGTCTTCTATAGGGATAGGATAAACTCAAGTCAATAGTTTCTTTAGGTATCATGATGCATTCTTTATACCTTCTAATGACATTGCGTTGACGCTAAGCTAAGTCGAGCTACAAGTTCTTTGAGTATGCTATATTCGGTCGAGTTCTTCGGGCTAAGTACAATATTGCGCCTATTGCACTATAGAGAGGAATTTTCAATTCACAACCCTTCTTCGTCATCTTCCTTTGGACGAAATGGATCTTTCTTTGCATTCAAACATCGACCGATCATTAGGAGTGCTAACAGTATGCAATTCATCCACGTAATTAAATTGCTTGAGCTTTTGGACACATGCACACTGGTGAGTTAGTATTCCACAAACTCGTTATAACCGAGTTTCCCAAGATTATTTATTTCAATTCGGATTTCATATATCTTGCGGTTTCTCTTATTTCATCAAGATTACGTGCTATGTTTATCATTAACATAGATTGTAAATCCAGAACTTGTTTACTTTATGAGTACGCATGTGCATTGTTTATCATCTTGTATCCCTTTTCAACTAAGTAGTCACTTCTATAAAGTGAGCGTTTCAATTCCAATTGCAAACGCACTCCGTGGTTTACAGTTACTTGAGTTGGATAGTGCAAGTCCATCACGCAATTTCATAAATATCTCCCGATCCCCATGAAGATATGTGATAACCACATCTATGAGCTGCATTTCCGTTATGCAAGAACATGTCTCCTTGTAGTCAATCCAAAGCGTTGCGAGAAACCTTGGCGCCACAAAGCGAGCCTTGTCCTTTAAGGCTTTATTCTTCTCATTACGTTGTTTGACAAAGAATTATTTATGTCCTACAGGCTTTACACTTGGTATGGTTAGCACTGCCAAGCCAATTACCTGTCTCTTTGCCAGAGAATTTAGCTCTTTCTGGATTGCATTTATGTAGGCCAATATGCTCTTTGTTGACATTCTTCAACCGAGCATGGTTCGATACCATCATGCTCCATGATTCCTTGAGCAACACTGTGCATTCATCAATGTTATATACTCTCGTAATCTGTTGAGATTTTGTCTTTGGAATCATTTTAAACATCAGAGCGTCCTCTCTTATTGATTCATGGACATAACTGTAATCAGAGACAATCTCATGAGAGAGAATCTTTACATTGATGAGGTTGTGCCTTACTCACCCAATTCTTTTAGGCTAGTATCGATCGAACCAAGTGGCCTCCCCCTATTCCCTTAGGGAGTCACGGTCTCAACCACACCTCCACTAAGTGTGGTTGTGTTGCCTCAATCTGCAGCAACGTGCCCTTTATTGGGGATTTTTAATCTTTGCAGACCTTTACAGCTAGTATGTATGATCTCGCCACTTTAGAACTATCTAAACACATCAGGCATCGAAACTGGTATGTTCTAGATATCAATTATGTGGGGATCAGGATGAAACAGAGTAGTGACAAACCACGACAATTTCTGTCGTTCCTTTAGAAAATATTTTTCTTATCTCCCCCTAACGACGGGAAGACTGTCTCATCTAAGTGACACTCAGCAATTTCTTAGCGGTAAAGAGATCGCCTGCTAAGGGTTCCGGGTGCTGATTATTATTGGAGGTCCTTGTCCAACATAAATACATATTCGTTTCTAAGGTCCCATTTGATGCGTTGTGGAAACACAATAGACACATATGCTGCACAACCAATTATAGTAAATCTCAGGCTCATGTCCAGTTTCTAACTGGTACGCAGGGAATGGTTGGCTTAACGGTGGGCCTAAAAACGAATAAGTATGATTGCGTGCAATATTGCATAACCCCAAGCAGATATAGGCATGTTGGTGCGCATAACCAGTGCCCTAGTCACCATCTATAACCTTGCTATGGTGGCTTCTGCGAGACCATTTTAACTAAACATATGGGATACAAGATGCTCTTCAATGATCTTGATAGATATGCAACAATCATCAAATTCTTTTGTTGTTAACTCCTAGCATTGTCAATTCCTATAGACTTTGTAATCAGGGTGGTGAACCCTTATAATATATAATATCGCTAAGAATTTTGTAAATGCAACATTTATTGTGGATTAGTATTCGACATGTGACCAATGTGTCAAACCATTTTTCAGAACCATAAAATACTTTAATGGTCTGTATTTCTTGATGAATAAGTCCATGATAATCACGTTGTATTTTTTGCGGAATGAAATATTTTAGTTATCTTTAACATAGGAAGGTATCGATCCTATTTTTCTAAAGAGAAAACTTTGAAAAATGAGTGATGTGCCTTTAACTAATCGCTGAGGGCATAATGAGAGGGAAGCTGGGCATCAAGTGTTTTAAAATGCAATTGCTACGTTGGAGCAGTACTAGCTAGAACCGGTCAATGGTCAAAGTCACTGTCGTCACCTTGCAGTGTGACGAACTTTTGTCCCATTTTATCATTCACTCAAAAGACAAGATGTCCATTTGAGTTCTTTCAAATACGGATCATCATGTTATGACGTGGTGTCTTTGATGATCATGTCAAAGTCTGTGTGAGTCACTATCCCACATTTATTGTAGGTGACTCGTTAGGTACGGTTCTTTAAAATGTGTTTCCTCTCACATTTATTTAAGGTATTTTAATTTCATTCTCACAGTGGGTTTCCTTCCACATTTCATTTTTATATAGTAGTCGTTGGCATGAATTTCTTTGGAGCTAACATGGTTCATTGGCTCGTGGTACATACAAAGCTTCTGTGACTTTAAACATTGTGCTATTAGGCAATAGAAATCAAGCAGTATCTCGCCTTTTTATTATTTTTGATAATCACTGCATCATAGTGACAAATAAATTATAAGACATAATTAAATGCCTATCATATGCCTTAAAGCAGTATGAATAGACTCACTTAGCACGTTGGTTCTCCTCCATATATTCCATAAAGTATATGAGAGTGTTTATAATTTGAGAGGTATAACTCATATCCTTTAGAATATTTTGATTGAGGTAATGATATGCTTCTCATTTTATAACCTTTTTTTATTGAGTAGATGCATTGCTTTGCATTTTTACAGTGTTATTTCAAAGCATAGTTAAAATCGAATTAATGCTTTATAATATAATTCGAAATTTAACAAGCCAATGATAATTAAATCAATGTTTCATCTAATTCAATAAGCATTATTCATAAGAACTTTAAGACTAAAACAACAGTCTAATTAAACAAGAATATTTTTGAAAAAACTCAGAGCATATTTAATCGAAGTATGAAATTTTCTCGCATCATTTCTATCTTCTTTCATTGGTAAGCTTTTGGGGATTGATAATCTTTTTCAATCCTGGTGTTTAAATATAGTTTTTCCATTTCTCATCGCAACTAATTCGTTTGCTGACTTGCTTGATCTTTTTGTTGATTTTTAAAAGTTGGCAATGTACGTCACTGCTTATATCACGTCCCTTAGACCCTTTTACACATGGTAATTGCCCTTTACTTTGGATTTGTTTTCACTGTTTATTACTTTGCTTAATTTGTTTTGGGACATTGTTTTGTCCTCACATTGACATATTTTGATTACGTTACTCAGCTACTTAGATATTGCCAATATCTACTAATTTGATAGTATAAATGTGCAAGTGATTAAATTTTGATTAGGGTCATTTATATCGTGTGATGTACTTTTCACAAAATTGTAACATGTCCAATAGACGCATCAAGTTTTTATATGAAGTCATTCACTGATTTATAATCTAGCATAATTTATTTTCACTGAACTGCTAATTTAGGAGGAAATTGCATTGTATGTTCCTAAAATATCCTTAAGAGCAGCTCATAGGTCAAGAAAAATATTTTAATTATAAATATATCCAGTGAAAGCTAGGATTTGCGCCTCATTAACATTACTGCTTTGAGCCTTGGTTTGCTCAATAAATAGGGGACTAGTACTCAAATTCTTTAGAGTTCGTTATATATGAATCAAGCTGATGCTTTAGCCATCTGTAAAATTAGAGCAAGGAGAAAAGATATTAAATTCGCAGTCTAAATAGACATCTACGATAATTGTAACCAAGATGCAGAATAGTCTTTTTCATTGTGAATTTTCATTATCACAAGAAATTTTCGGTTTAATCATTTTCTTTGAATTATACTTATGAATTTCCATTATCATTTCTTTCTACGCTGTTATAGAGACGTCCACGTAATTAATTTCCAATACATATGAATTAGATTTGAAAACCAAGATTCATAGTGGTCACATTTTTCTTTCGATGCTTTGTGAAAATGTTTTTTCACTATAGGAGGTTTGTCATTTTCGATGCTATGAATTTTCTTTTCCATAGCAACGTTCACAATTTATTATATGCTAATAAAGAAAATTATTTAATAAAATCATATACGCATATCATATAATATTATCACATAGCACAATAATCGCAACATAATTTTATCATGTAACATGCTTAATATCATGAACAAAATTTAATAACGACAACTTAAATTTAAAACATACTTGTTAGTCTGTCAAATATACTGCATGTTGATGCATTTGCTTTTGCAATTAAACGCTTTGAGCCTCGCATAGCAATTTCTCTCGTAATCAATGTTTTGATCGTCGTTGTCATCATAATTGACATGTTGATCGTCACATAATGGTATATCACATGCAAAAATATTAAGGTTTACATGATTAGTAATATTTAACCACATATACTATTTATTATTTTTCACAAATAATAAGTAAATAAACGGTAATTACTGTTCTGTTTTACCGTTTTAATTTCTATAAACAGTAAAAGATAAATCTGTATATGGTAAATATTATCTCAAAATTCACCATACGGTAATTTGGTGAAATTACCATTGTAAAATACTGATTTACCAACAGGGTAAAAATCCATTTTCTGTGTCAGATCGAAGGCTCCGGGTTGAGTCCATGGCTACCGTGGGCGGTCGGAGCGGCACGCAAGGCGGCTGCGTTGGGAGATGTCGATTCCGCTGTTCTGGGCTGCAAAAGGACGCTTGCTGGTAGGTGGAGGCGTGCAGAACTGGGGATGCGAGAGGTCGCCGGGTGGAGAGCAAGGCTGGGCTGGACTGGTGGTGACACCGGTGTTGGGTCGGGGTGTGCTGCAGCACTGATCCGGAGGCTGGGCTGAGGGTGAGCGCCAGTGGAGCTCGAGATCGAGGTGGCGGCTGAGTTACAGGTCCGCGCTGATGAGAGGCTAGGGTGGTAGGCTTGCGTGCGACGGTTGGTCAGGGTGGAATCAGACCAAAGCCGACTGGGTTGGATGCAGCGCCGGTCGTGTGGAGGGTGCAAGCTCAGGGAAGGTGCAGGTCTGGGTTGCAGTCGAAGGGTAGGGTGCGGCGAGGTGGGTTGGGTGCCTAGAGAAAATTTCTGGGTGCCCGGCCAAATTGATAGGGTCGCCGGCGAGGGTGCAGCGTCTGTGTGAGGGGGTCGGTGGAGCTGAACAAGACCGGCGTGTGGGGCTTAATAGGAAAAATGGGAACAGATATAGAGGTGATAGTATAAAGTAACTATAACGTATAATAAAATCTGATCCAGTTGAATAATTACACTAATTAATCAATAATAATACAGTTTACTCTCGTCGTCGGGTACTCTTTAACAAAACACACATAAATCTGTTTTTCCTTCAATATTTTTCTTCCTCTTTTTACAAACCCGTAAAAGAAAAAATGAGAAGTTTTCAGGCCCAAAAAGAGAGGAAAAACGCAATAGTCGAAGAGTGGGTTGGGCTTATAAGATATAAGCTGACTTTTAGTTTATAAGCAGAAGTTGGGTGTTTGCAGCTTCTCCTTTTTCTCTCAAAACACTTTATACTTTTTAAAAAAATAGCTTATTTTTGGACTTACCAAACATCAAAACTTTTGGTACTTAAAAGCAAAGGAGCTTATAAGCTCTCCCAAACCCAGCCGAAATGATGAGATTTAAAGCAAGTGTGAAAGAAGATGACTTTTTTAGACATTTTCAGTCTCAGTCTCACTCTTTCTCTCCTGCTTCGTCTTCGTTCCCCTTGCACTGTGCGCTGTGCGCACTTCTGTGGCATTACCTTTCCTTGTTGAGGAAGGAACCCTTTGCTCTTTCCTCCCTTCTTTTCTTCATCACTAACAATTTCATGTCCCCAGCTCGCTGTTCCACCCCACTTTCACACCTTCAAAGCTTTCAACTTTCTTTTGATTCCTGCATGTTTTGGGTTTCTGTAATTTCTTTCCATCATTTTGTATTTCAGTGATTGCTCTTTGCTTACATTCAGAGCTTGTCTTCTATGTCCTGTCTCTTCAGTCTTCATCAATGAAGCAAGCATTTGGGTCCCCAACAGATGAACAGTAATTTTTGTGCTTTGGTTTTAATCCCAAATTATCTTTTTACCTGCTGACGATACAAAATTTTAATGTGTTGTTTGAAGGGAAATGGTGGAGTACGAAATTCTAACCCGCATTTCACTACAAGTTTTTCTGTCGTGGCCCCATATTTGTGGAATGATGGGTTATTGAATTTTATTTCTTGATGGATGTTTCTTAACTTTTTGCAGATAACCAAATAAATGATGGGTTATTGAATTTTATTTCTTGATGGATGTTTCTTAACTTTTTGCAGGTAACCAAATAAATGGAGCTTCATAAATTCCAGTTTAGGCTGTGCTGGTGGGTCTAGTTTCTTCCTACTTTATGTGGGTACGTTTTCTAAAGATTATTTCATTGTATGATTAATGTGGAGGAGATTATATGATGTGGTTCTTGCTAGACTATTTGGTGTTTTGTATAAATTTGAGTGTGTGATGCTGGGACTTGGGAGTGTGTTTAAAATGTCATTGCTTTCTAGTCTTGTGGACATGAAATCAATGTGGACTTAAGTACATTCATCTTCTAGTCTTGTGTGATTGCTTACTATTGAAAAATAGAGATGCCTTGCAATGGGAACAAAAGGATGAGAATTTTTTTTTGTAACACAGGGTTTCTTGAATTGTAATGGAGGACACTGACCCATTTTGCATCTTTTGTCCTGCAACATTTCTAAGATTAAAGCAAATTTGAGATCTAATAAGGAATTAAAGGCCCGTATCTTGTTGTGAATTAGCATTGCTGAACCTTGATTTGCAATGACACATCCTACGCCTTCCATTATGTGTAATGGTTTGCAGAGAAAATGAAAACCTTCAAATTATACAGGACTAGGACAACCTGTCATTGACCTTGTTTCTGATGATGAAGACAATGGTAGGAGTAGCTCATGTAATATGCATCAAAAGATAAAACTGGAACCTACTCTTGAGCACCAACAGGTGATTGATATGGAGGTTCAGTATCCAAAGAATCTTATAGCAACAGCATCTCCTGTCTTCGTCTTTATTTCTGATGTCGAGGACAATGGAAGTACAGAACCACTTCATCTGTAACCGAAGATAGTGTTGGAACCTCCTCCTACAGAACATTTTCAACATGTAATTGACATGGAGATTGATTCTCTAAATAATGGCAGAGGTAGGACCATCTGTGTTTCTCATTAGTTCCGATAATGAAGGCGATAAAGAGTGGGATGCTATTTCATCAGAAGGTGCCAAGGTGTGCATTAGATTGCTCAAACCATCCTAATTCTTCTTCTAAACATCTTTTATTTTACAATAAAAATTTAAGGTATGCTGCCTGCTTCTTATATGAAATTTCTGACAATCCCTTAGCTGACAAACCATCTAGTATATGCGGGGAAGAATGTGATCATTCCTTCATCGTTACTCCTCTCCTTTCAATTTCTCATTTAAATTAGAATCTTACTATAAAAGTTTCTCCAGAGCTGTGTACTAATTAGCTAGCCTGCTATATATCATGCATCATAGGCTATCACTCGGTTGTCATTTTTCATATGTATCTTTTGTCTGAATTTTTTTTGTGCTATATGAACCATCTCTTTTATCATGGCTAAAGTTAATCGCACCAATGCGACATCATTAATTTGTTACTGTTGAAATATAAATCTCACATCAGAAAAAATAGAACATTGTCTGTGGTTTATTAAGATTTGGACTACTTTCTTCAATACCAATTTGTTTTGGAGTTGAACCCCAGACTATAACATGGTATCAGAGCAGGTTACCCATGTACACGTATGAAACTTAAAGACCATATGAACTTCATGATCACTCAAGTTGTTGTGCACGTGTTAGGCTTAAAGATTCAGCATACGTGCGAGGGCATGTTGAGATTTAAATCTCATATCGGAAAAAATGAGACTTTACCTGTAGTTTTATAAGGGTTTAGGCTATTTTATCCATGACTAATTAGTTTTAAAGTTAAAGCTCAGCCTACTTTATTAAAATAGACAAGAAACTTCTCTAGGGAGGACGACGTCCTTTCCTTTGAGAAACGACACGACGTCCTTTCCGTCGTTCTACTCGGATGGCTCGGAAGGGTAGTGGTGCTTAGCAGAGACGGTAGTTGACCGAAGCTACAACGACAGGGATTTTCCCGGCGAGCTTGAGGCAAAGGGAGTCGTAATGAATCGAGTAGGGGCTGTAGTGTGCAAAGCCACCGCCGTGAAAGTAAATGACGACGGGAAGAGACGACGACTCATTTTCGACGTCAGGGATGAAGAGTCAAAACAACAGATCGCGAGTGGGGTCCAAGAACCAATGTTTTCAAAGGCGAAAACGAAAGCGGATGTGAATTGTGGAAGCCCCGCGAAGCGAAAGCCTTGAGGCGACGGGGCGACCGCCTTTCCAACAAATAATAAATAAATTCATTATATATATATAATCTCAATACATAACAAAAAATATTTAATTGTTATTACAACCATAAATTCATCCTCAAATAGTACTTCACAAGGTTCAAAAACAAGGTTCTAATTAGGGTTTAGGGTTTAGAAAGATACACTTAATTAAAAAGATACACTTCAATCTTCCGCATCATATCCACTAACACCATGAATATCATCACAATCATCAATGTTCAATTCATTAGTATGGGGAAGCAAAGTAAGATCTTCTATCTCATCATCTTCATCTTCACTTTCATCCCTAAGTAATGTAGCAAGCATTTTCATTTTCTGCTTGTTTTTTCCTTTACCTAAATATAGAACTTAGAATTAAATTTGGATATATACATCTATTATAAATTATATAACATAACATGAAAGTAAATAAAAAAGACAAAGATGAGTAAAAAATTGCTTACTTAAACTTTCCGGGATTTTTCTTTTAGAAGAAGATATATAAGAAGCCTCATTTAATTCCTCATCACCACTCAATATAGGCTCATCATCCATGATCGGCTCCTCTAGTGGCTCCACAGAAATAGGAACTCGAGTTAACAAATTTTGTTCAAAACATTCAATTGGCACATTTCTTATAGCATCGACCTCAAATACATCGATTGGTACATTTAATTTGTAAATTGTTTACAATTACATGGATCTGTTGGGTTAACTAGCTCAGTAGTAATTGCAAACATGAATCTAGCTTTGAAAAAAAAGGTTGAAGCTGATTGCAAACATTTCACTGCAACTCTTAGATATGACCAGCACAGTGAGCACACAGTTAGCAAACTAACAATCTGAAGATGAATTGTTAGAGTTAGATGGTTAGTTAATTACTCCAAGTAAAGTTCTGAACTGGAAGGAAAAACAAAACCCCCCTTGTTCAGACCTTCTGTATCAACCTTATTATCAAGACCTCTATGTTCATCTGAGAAGTTGTTGTCCTGTAGTCCTAATGCAGAAGCAAAGCCAGGATACAAATGACATTGTAGATTCTTCAGGAAATGAAACAACTGAATCATCAACCAGTGAAACTACTTGTTGAAGCATGCATCTTGGTTTTCTAGCACAGTGCCCAAATTTGACTAGCTAGCTCAACTTTGGTTGTTGGTTATGCTTACAAGTTTCTGAGCTAACACAGGCACATAAAACTATGATTCAAATAGACATATACGTGAGAGAAAGAGGAGAAAAGCATTTAGCACACCCAATTAAGATGCGCAATACAAGGTTTTGATTCAAGAGTTGCACCCAATTAGCACTTCTAATTGTTTTCTCAAAGATAGAAAGAAAAATGACCAGCACAGTGAGCACACAATGACTATATACCTGACAGTATCAGAAATAAATAATAATAATAATAATAATAATAATAATAAGCATGTGATTATCATCCAGCTACACAGTTCCTCACATCATTGATACATGTACAAACAAACATTAACGCACAGATACAACTCGTCACGACGGAAATATCAGGTGTAGTTTAGTTCAAGTGTTCAACTAGTAATGATAGTGGCCTATCAATGTTTTTCCTCCGCCAACTCAATTTTCCCTTTCATCTGACATATGATATAAGATGATAATACATTAACTCGAAGCATCAAATTGAATTGCTAATACAGTGGCTACATTAATCTTTCAAAGAACATGAGAGCCGTGACGCATAATGGTAGTTGAGGTCACTAATGACAGCAAACACTCTTGTCAATAACTGGTTTAGGTTTTGATCCCCAAAGTGAGTACATGGTTTTGTTTCTTATTTGCCTTTCTATCTCTTAACACAGACCAAAAACACAGACCAAATTAACACAGACCAAAAACAATCTAAACTGCTCCTAAAAACACAGACCAAATTAACACAGACCAGAAATATGCAGTCGAAGATTAACTTACGCGAAGAGCTGGGGAGGCGCGAAGAGCTGGTGGAGGCGCGAAGAGCCGGTGGAGGCAGAGAAGAGCTGGTGGAGGCAGAGAGAAAATGGGTAGGCAGAGAGAAAATTGGGAGTGTGTTGGGTCGACACCAGGGTTAAATCGAAGGAGACAACAGGAACGGCGTCGTTTTGAAAAAAAAAAACCAAAACGGCGTCGTTTTGACGCGGAAAAAACCAAAAAAAAAAATCTTCAGCGCGCCTCGTCTCGCCCCGCTTCTGCACTGCCTCGTCGCTCCGGCGGTCGCCTTTCCAGCGGCGTCGCGGCAAAACAACCGACGAGGCTTTTCTCCCTCGTTCCGCCCTAAGGCACGCCCCAGCGCCGCCTCAAAACGCCTCTGAAAACATTGCCAAGAACACGTAAGAGGAGGTGACGCCGTTTGCGGACTTGGGTGAGGCCTTGAACTCGACGAGGTTTAAGAGACGGCGGTTGACTTTGCCGTCAGGGCGAAAAGCGGCCTCTTTGACCTTTGAGACTAGCTTCAAGGCCAGCCGAGTCGTCCACGACAGTGAAGCCAAGGAGAAGGAGGGTGTGGATGGTAATTCCGCATCCGACGTCGTCGTTTTGGTCGCTAATTGCCATGCAAAAGAAAACAAGCTTCTCGGCTTCCTGGTATGGTATGCACCATCCTATATATTTTTTCAGGATTATAATTTTTTTGTGTGTGTGTCAAAGTAAAAGCTTTCATTGATTCTTGGTACGTTCTGTGGTTTGCATAGGTCCAAGTGTCGGCTATTCCTTTCAGATCTATAACAATCAACATTGAAAGCCATTCGATTCAATACCAATCATTCAGTTTCAATTTCATCTATGATCTCTATACTACATATCTACACAGTACTGAACAATATACCAAAGTTATACACTTCAATACGGAGAGGATTAATGGTATTGTACTACTAGATCTTACACATATACACCAGTACGTTACTGTACAAGCATAAATAGTTCAATAACCCCAACTTCAAGAAAAAAAGGAACGTCGATCATTATAATCTGCTCCGTCTTGAATTACATTGACCATGCATTTGTTAATTACTACGGGACTAGAATTTCATAACTTCACCTACCATTGAGGTTAGAAAATTGAGCAAACATAGCGGTTCCAGATTGTTCATTTACTGTCTGTTCTGCAGGGGGAGCTTCTTCCTCCTCTAGCGGGGGAGGTGGGGAGACAGCGGCAGGAGGAGCATCAGCATCAGCTGGAGAGGCAGCTGCAGCATTAGCAGAGGCGTTGGCGGCATTAACGCTATCGTCCTCGCCCTTTGCTTGTGTGAACGCCTCTTGAAGTTGCAGGGCATACTCCAAGTTCCACAGCACATCTCCCATTGTAGGCCTATCTACACCGTGCTCTAGTAAGCACTTCTCGGCAGCCTCACCAAACTTCTTCATGGATTCAGGGTTGATGGTTCCGATGAGTAGAGGGTCCACGATCTTTTCCAACAAGCCCTTCCTCTTCCACTGCATTCCCCAATCTGCCAAGTTGACTTGCTCTCTTGGAAGTGCTGGATTGATAGCAGGCCTAGCGCACAATGCCTCGAGCATTACGACTCCGAATGAGTAGACATCGGATTTGTCTGTCAATTGCTGTCTCCTAAAGTACTCAGGATCTAAGTACCCAAAGCTTCCCTTCACCGCGGTACTCACATGGTTCTGTCCCATTGGCGCATCCTTAGATAACCCGAAATCAGCAACCTTAGCAGTGAACTGATCATCGAGAAGGATGTTTGTTGTCTTGACATCACGGTGAATGATGCCTTGTGCTGTTCCTGTATGAAGGTAGTGAAGACCACGAGCAGCGCCGATCAATATCTCCAGTCTTTGCTTCCATGACAACGGTGGCAAGTCCTTACCATACAGATGATCTCTGAATGGTCCATTTGACATGAACTCATAAACCAAGATCATCTCTTCGTTTTCATCACAATAGCCAATTAGAGAGACCAGATGTCTGTGCCTTAGCTTTGACAACATTTGAATTTCTGTTTGGAACTCTGTAATTCCCTGTTCAGATTGAGGGTTTCCTCTCTTGACCGCAACACTAGTACTCCCATCATCAATTACACCAATATACACATTGCCAAATCCACCAACACCAATGATTTTACTCGAGTCAAAATTGTTGGTAGCTTCCTGTAACTCAGCGAAAGAGAAGAACCGGCCAAGACCCATAGTGGAAGAGTACATGCTCTTTCCCACTGAGTTCTTGCTTGACATAAAGCTGGTGTCTCCAGCATGTACAGGAAGTAACCAAGAAGAGAAGCTGTTCCTTTTCTGCCAATCTTGAGGTCTCTTCTTCCATTTGTACACCATTGCCCCAAGCCCTATGAAGGCTCCAAACATCAAACCAAACCCGACTGCAGCCACCGCTCCCTTTTGAACCCCATCTCCGCTACTAGGGTTTGCCTCTTTTCCATCCACTCCGAACTCTCCATCCAAACTGCCAACAGAATTGCTTATTTTCATGACCTCTACACCATTTAGAATGGCATCTTGAACACCATTCTGCAATTTCGACGGACCGATTTGGATGGTGACTCCATCGTTGTTTATCAATGAAGAGTTGACCACAATGTCCTTGTAGAATGGAATTGCCAAACCATTCACAGTTGCTGTCAAATCCAATTCACTTATGGCCACGTTTCCATTAATGTAGACATTGAACAATAGGGTACCAAGTGTTTTGCTCACAATGTCACAGAAATGCAACCGAACCAAGTAACCAAATGAGTTTTGAGCCGGAAAGGTCCATGTCACATTGAACTTTTGATTACCTTCATCTGCCATTTCCGCAGCAGTTGCATAAACTGATGGTGGAGCTATCTGGGGCGTCAACCCTTGAGGATACTTGATAGCTTTAGTTTCAACATTCACACTTTTGGCCATGTTCTTTGACTTGATGTATTGTTCGTCAGGTAACCACGTTCGTCCTAATGTGTCATTGACCGAGGTCACCAGGGGTCCTCCCATGTTTACCCTATACACAGTTTCATATCCAAAATTGGACAACCCTTGAAACTGGTTCATTGGTTTAAGATTGTTACCCGTGTCCTCGATGAGATAATCAGGAGCAGAAACCACCTCTATTGCATTGATGAATGCCGCGGAGTTCTTCTCAGGAGTGAACTTGATGGAGAATTGTTGCTCGGTCACGTTGAGAAGGTACTCCTTGTAAAGAGTTTTCTTTGTGTTGTTAGAGTTCTCGTTGAAATTGAAACTATGGAGTAAAGTGTATTTATCTGTCACAACATTGAAGGTTGCCTTTTGAAGATCAGACACAGAGTTCTGAATGGGGAAGAAATGGAGACGAATCCAATGCCACCCAGGCCTTCCCATATGGAACGTATAAGTGGCTTCACTCGTGAAAATCCTTGCATTGGTATAAAGAGGAGAAGGCACGTCTGCCTTGTCATCAGACACCTTGTTATCATCATTTGCTTTCAAATAGTCATTGGCTTGTGTATCCGTCTTGAACACCCTTCCGTCGGGTAGCTTGGGAGGGTCTTTGGCACCACATGCAATGAGGATGTTGTCTTGCGGTGTGAAGGTGGTCGAGGAAGGCGGCTGGGAGAGGACAATGGTGGGGTTGCAGAGAAGTGCATAAACAAAGACCAGGAGGATAGCCATCATGTATCTGGTTGATAACGATGATGATGGCAAGGAGGATAGAAAAAGATACTTCTTGTTGGGTTTTTTGGGTGTCTTTTCTATCTCCATCCCTCCTGGGTGAGGAGGTTTGAGCAGAAGAGAACTTGAGGAATGCGTTCTTGAAAAAGAGAAGTTCTTTTTGTATCTATAATTGCTATTTTTCTTTTGTTGGGTTAGTATTTATGTTTTTCTGGTTTTTCTGGTTGTATTTTTATTTTTTTATTTTTAATTTTCAATTGGTTCTGTTATTGTTCTTGTTAATTATAGGTGGAGAGGAGGAGGTGACAGTCGACACAGGCTGTGAAATCCCAAGAATGTGGCATCATTTGTGGAGAGACATATCATTGCCTTTGCTTTGGAAGTTGGTTTTATTTGATGCTCTATTTGTAGTATAATCCAAGGTAAGTTTAACGGTGAGCCATAGACTAACTTTGAAATGTTTCTATAAAAAATGAGAGACCAATTAACTTTGAAATGGTCAATAGTTGTTGCTGTACCATGTTGCCAACTTGGCTTTTGTGCGGCTTGTTAGTACAATGGCATGCTCCGTGTATTATGACCGCAGCTGATTGTACGTGCAAGTCATGGGAGGCTAGTCCCACATTGAAAAGAAATTGGGGATCAAGCATGCCACTATATTTACCTCATGATATATATATAGTAAGGATCAGGAGCGGAGGTCCGTTTCTAAGCTTAAAAACGGATTTCATCATTTGACCCCTCAAACTTTCTTCTAGACATATCTATATCATCTTGTGTAGATCATCTCTACAAAATTTCAGCCAATTTGGTGATCATAAAGGTCTTCAAACTTGCGTTACAAAACTGACGGACAGAATTCTGTCCAGTTTGTCCATCTTTTTTGTAACATAAGTTTGAAGGTCTTCCTGATCACCAAATTGGCTGAAATTTTGCAGAGATGATCTACACAAGATGATATAGATATGTCTAGAAGGAAGTTTGAGGAAATTCGATCAGGAAGTGGGTCAAAATGATGAAATCCGTTCCTAAGCTTAGGAACGGACCTCCGCTTCTGATCCGGACTATATATATATATATATATATATATATATATATATTACCGTACGGTTGCTACTCTATCATGTAACTGACTTAGGCATCATAATGTTGAAGGTCGCCTCACGCGGTCTCCTCTTTTAGCGCCTCTTTGGTCACATCTTGCAGATAAACGATTTATCCACAAGTCACCCTTATCTGTATAGAACTCAGTCTGTGACGCAAGAGTGCGGTCATCTGTACCAGCGCAATTACTGCACAAACACGGCTGAGGGTTCTCTCTCTACATGAGCATAAGAAGTGACAAAGTTGCGCACAGATCATATGGTTTGTTTTTTAACAAAGAGAAAGAGGTTATAGCTTTCGATATGGTATTCATCTTCTAACTCCAAAAACAAGTAAAAAAAGTACTAGTAGCAAAATACTGAAAATATCAAGGCTTATAATGAAGTTGGCTTGTGAGTTGTGAATGATGTATTATGCGGTTTTATTAATGGTTATAGTGTGAGGGGCAGCCATTTTAATTAGAGTTGGTGTTTGGGATTCAGTTCAGATTGGTTTGAGGCTTATACCACAACTAAATTGTTTTTTTTTTCAATTTTGTAATATTTCAAACCGTAACCACATTTCAAAAGGGTTTGGGTTGACCGATTATTTCGGTTGCACCACTTTGTGACGTGGTATGGGTCGGTTTCAGTGTGGACCGATTTATTTATTTCGAGGAAAAAAGCAACCTAAAATCACAATTTTTACCGAACAATTTCAATAATGCATGAACATGTGTTTAATGCATATGGTGTTATTGGGTACAAAAATAAATGAGCTCATGTAACACCTTATTTTCATTTTGGTCTCCTTAGATAATGTTATTGTAGGTATTCAAATATGTCATGTTTAGATAGTACCATCATTTTAAAGCATAAACCAAGAAAACTACTATCTAATCCTATGCAACACCAAATATGGGCTAATATTAGAACAATTTAAGACACCTCACATGAGTCTCGGACAGTCTTAAAAAAATAATGAGAGTTGTAATGTAGTCCTAAGTACCAAACGTGAGTATACACAAGTCTATAAATGTTATCAAAATATCAAGTAACTGAAAAAAATATCATATTTGATCACATAACAAACCCACATATCGTAACTCCAAAGTTAAGCTTGCTCAGTAAAGAATAATATTGTGATGAGTGAGTTGTTGCGACGGCCTCATGTTGCGTACATCGTTAACCAACTCACGTTCATTTTGATTGTATATGCATGCTTGTTGTTGTGCGCTGATCCAAATGTTATCTATGTTGCCAACACTCATGTCTAGGTGATGCAATATGTAAATCTCATGTCACTCAAACGCTATACCTAAGAGTTTGTTTGTATTTTTTCTTTTTTTGATTAATAAAACATAAATGATTGCAAGGAAAATTCACATGAACAATTTACACTATGAAAATCAAAGTTAAAAAGGCATCAAATTCGAAGGAGGAAGGTTGGGATCCCTGTTGATGTAGTTATATAGCGGTCTGGTATATCTTATACTTGTGCACCAGGTGGCGGGATCTGCAAGTTTCTGTTAAGCTGTCAACGAAGACACAAGACTTTTCTTAGAGATCAGAGACCACCGAATAGTGGTCTTCGACTCTCCAACGTGACAATTAGTATCAATGTTAGCATAGTAGCAGTATATGGGTAATAAATACGTACGTAGTTAATGAGATAAGAGGTAGTTACTATTTGTAGGTTACAGGAATGAATACTTCCTCTTGCCTTTTGATGTGGGACTAACATGGTTCTGGTAACTACAATGTTGTCCCAAGAGCCTTAGCGTAAGGTAATGTCATTCTCTTATTGCTACAAAAGAGCACTGGTTTCAAGTAGCGTAAGGCAATGTCGTTCTCTTACTGCTACGAGAGAGCGTTGGTCTCAAGTAGCGGTAAGGAATCTTCGCTTTCCTTCGTTCTCGATCTATAGCTTTGCCTCCCTCCATGTGGCGTGCATGTAGTGGGTAGTTAGGCGGTTGTTAACTTTAATGACATGTGCACTTGTGCCTCATAATGGATGTGGTAACCGATGTGCCTCGTCGGTTTCAGCATCAATTATTGTGGAGGTCTGGACACGTGGCGTGCATCGAACGGTAGGAGCAAAAACATAGAATGGTTGTCGTTTATCTTTGCTCACTATATAATGGGGCGACTAGGGTTGAAGTTCTGTTTCATTTCTCTCATTTCAGATTTTCGTACTCTCTCAACCTCCTTCATTCTATCAGTCTCCCGAGTTGGATTCATGTGCGCTTGAGTTTTGTGCATCCTTGATTTCTGCATCTTCCGTCTTTTTTGGATTCTTCAGGTTTGTCTTTCACTTATACCTCTGTTTTGGCTTTCTCTTCTTTTTTGGATGTTTTTTGGGTTGTGTTCATGTTTTGGTTATTTCTGGGCTTGGGGGATGAAGATCTGGGGTTTTAGTTACTGTTTGTTATTGATTGTTGTTGGTGTGGTCTGGAGTGAGTGAGTCATTTGATCTGATTGATTGCTAACTTTTTAGGTTAGAGTGTTTGTGTTAGATGTCCAAATAACGGAGTCGCTATGGAAATTTGTGTCTAGTTCGCCTTCCAATTTAGTCCCGGAGTTTATTGCTAACTTTAAACCGTCTCCCGTTGCTCGCACGTTTCAGGAGGGATTGGAGTTGTTTATGCAGGAAGAGTTAGAGAAGCATGGTCAAGTTTTTGAAGAGCCAGCGCACTATCTGTCATTCTCCCAATGCAAGGTTACTTAGAGTGTTCTGATCGTCACAAGCATTATAAGCGACGTTAGGAAAGCGAGTAAACATTTTTCTGGTAGCGAGGAAGCCTGCTCTTCTAGGTGTGAAGTTCTAGAGGATCCTGACGGGATCCTAGAGGCAATACCCCTACTCTGGAAGTTAACTGATGACGTTTCTATTGATGAGCGTGTTATTCAGCTAGATCAGAAGATAATCGACAAGAACCGCTCTATATACAAGATTCTCCAATTGGTGAAGTTGCGCCATTTGAGGGAGGACTAGTTGGGATCCCGGCTTCCAGAAGACATAACGCTGATTTTTGACATCCTGTTGCTTCACAGCTTGAAATTACCTCTCGACCCTTGGGTCCAATACATGCTTGCAGAGTTCGGCATCGCTATTAGTTAGATGGGCTTAAATATGTTCAAGATTTTGATGTTGATGACGGTTATCTGGGAGTTGTGCGGTTGTCAACTGTCTTATGTGGCGGAGATCACACACTTCTACGATCTGCGGTATTTGACCCGTAAAGGGAAGCATGGCACAGTGACACTCTCTCTTCATGCAGATTACAATAAGCAGCATGCCATGCTCTGTATAGAGGGTATGCCACAGTCTGAAAACGAGTGTATACTAACGCCTGCATTACCACCAAGGATTGGAATTTGGTAAATCTGGCGGCGTCGCCCGCTCTTCGCCTTATAGGATAAAGTATGTTTTTCAGCCAATTGAGGGTGGAGCTTGCTTTCCTTATCATTGCTTGTCTTGAATTTCATTCTGCTATTTGTCTATCATTGGCTGACATATTTGTTCCATGTTTATTTGGCATAGCACAAGCAAGTTCCGCTACTTGCCATTGAGAAGCAACGCCATCAAAGAGTGAGAGTTTTGTGGTTGGAGCAGAGAACCACTGATCAACACATCATCGCCTCTTAGCCATGTCTCATCGATTGCACGTTGTTGCGAGATCCAGGTTAATTTCCCGCCTTGTTTATGTGGTTTAATCGCTTTATGTTGTTTGCTTGCCTTCTGACCTTACTATTTTCTTTACAGGTGGTGGCGCTCAGTTTGGACGCATAGCTAAGCCGACGTTGCTTAAATTATTACAATAGTTTCTCGCCCCTAGAAAGGTGCCAAACGTCAAAATGTCGTTTGCTAGCGCAATAAAAGCGGTTGCTGAGTGTGTTTTGAGAGAATGCCTCTAGTCTGAGTACCTGCTCATACAATCATTCTACCAGTTTCCTGGAGTGGCTAGCCTGGAGCGTCTCGCACAGTGGAGTCCGGCCTATGTTACTTATGACCGGGA
This sequence comes from Comarum palustre, assembly GCA_951800085.1. Lineage (NCBI taxonomy): Eukaryota > Viridiplantae > Streptophyta > Magnoliopsida > Rosales > Rosaceae > Comarum > Comarum palustre. The sequence continues at coordinate 6,615,614 of OX637579.1, read as the reverse complement.
GGGCTTGATGGACGTCTTGGTTTAAGCCTTCAAAAGCGTTCATAGTATTGGTGGAGTGGACTCTTCTCTTCACCAACAACTGTATAAGGCTAAAGATGGGTGGGTGTTGCTAATTGGAAGCTGAGAGCGATACAAATTTGCTAAGACATGCTTGTTGTTGACTTGGAAGACCAGGAGACCAAGTTGTCTAATGTAGCCGCCAAGGCTCTAGAGGATGAGTCAATGGTGGCGTCAATGCAAACTGAGGTAAAATAGGTGACTCAACTTTTGGCCTCCCACAACCATGAGGTGGAATCTCTCTAGCTAGGTCTTGTTGCTAAGGAAAATGAGATTGAGTCTCTACAGTTGGCTCTCGCCGCCAAAGATCAATAGGCTGACCGATTATGAGCGGACTTTGAAGATGAAAAGAAAACCTTGCTGGAAAAGCGAAGGAGGAGGCCACCACCGCCAATCTAAATTACCAAGCTGATTTAGGCTGCATCGACTTTGAGAAGTATGCAGTACATCTGTCAACTAGGCTCAGTAGCCAAAGGTTGTGCCTTCTCTGAGTGGTGTCGTCCCTGACGCTCCAGATATATCCTACTCTTCTTCTTTTCTGGTTTTTCTTGTGATAGCGATAGGTCTAATTTTAACCCTGAAACTCAATCTCATACTCCACAAGAAGAAATCAGGAAGAGGCGACGGACAAGGGAGAATGAGGGTTAGGAGGCATGAAGCGCTACTTAACAAGCTGGGGAAGGGAGCTAAGGGTAGTTGGGTAGATGGTTGTGGGTAAGTGGTAGATGTCTAAGAGTTTAGACAACGCTACATAAATCGTCCTTTTTGTAATGCGCTTAAAGCGTGGTTAAGCTAGGAAAATTATCTTTCATTACCATTTTGTAAAACGTTAATGACAATTGTTTTCGATTTCTAATTTTCACTTCTGTGTTTCGCTTTATGGTTTGCCTTGGCCTGTATTTTTGTGTGCAGAATGAAATCGCATAAGGGTCTTTTTTTCACAAGTGTTTAAGCGTGCTTTAGCTAAGTTAGAACAATGCATAAGAACAATAGTTTAAATAATACTTGTTTCATTCATACGTGGCGTTGAGCCATCTTATAAAAACACAGGGCACTGTGACAACGGCTTACACTTAAATATTTAACTTAAACAACAATTTAGTCATACTTCGAGTAACATCACCTTTAGTGTTATGTGTTTCATGGGGAGTGAAGATTTTGGCGCTCTTATCTTTAATGTAAAACGTAACTTGGCCAATCGCTTCTCCTATCTGATATGACCCCATCCAGGTTAGGCGCAGCCCTTTCGCTTTTGTGAAAACTTCTTTCATCACTCACTCCCTTACTTAGAAGCTCTTATTCCTGACTTGCTTGTTGTAGTAATTCGCCTCCCTTCACTTGTTCTTCATTTGTGGAGATGAGCCTTTACGTGTTTTTCCTCCACCAAGTCCTTGTCGAGGAGAAGTCTTTCATAGTTGGTAGCACTATCAAACAGTTTCACCCTGGCGGTTGGGCTTATAGTTTCTATTGGGAGTATGGCTTATGTGCCATAAGTGAGGCAAAATGGTGTTTCTTCTGTTGCCTTTGTTGGTGTTGTCCTTAGTGCCCAGAGCACCTCAAGCAACTTCTCTGCCCAAAACTCTTTGTGATTGTCTAGTTTCTTTTTGAGTAGCGCTTTAATTTTCTTGTTGGCTGCCTTCACCTGGGCATTCGTCCGCTTTCTCTGACAACAACCAAAGGCTATTTTTCGTTGCTAGCCTTGCCTTCCTCTCATTCTAAAGGTATTTCATAACCAATGCTAAATTTGTAGCATCATCGCTGATGATAACCCTTCCTCCTCCTGCCGTTACTAAGGCTCCAGATGCCGGGAGTGGCGATTCCTGGGCATCTCCTCTGCTAGACAGAGTTTCAAAATTTAACTGATTGATGAACATCCTCAATCCTTGGGTTTACCATCTGATTTGAAGAGGATGGGTTGTTCATAACTCAGTGGTTTCAAAATTTAACTGAGTGTGAACAACTGTCTTGTCTTGAACTGGTTTGTTGGACTGAACTGGGGAGTTTGCAGCAGAACTGGTGTTGTAATGCCGGAAGGTAAAAAGAATATCTTTTACATGTGATCCAGGAATTGGGCCTGGACAGTAATTAGGGCAAGGGTTTAGGCTTGACCTTAACAAGTCCCACCCCCTCAAGAGAGGGCCTGTCCTCAAGCCATGAAATCAGGGAAATGTTTCATCATAGTGTAGGCCTCCTCCCAAGTTACATCCTCAATAGGGAGTCTAGTCCACTAGACGAGCCATTTGGTCACCGTTCGGTTGTGTTTGCGTTCGATCACCATATCCAGAACTTTGTTAGGGATCCAACAACCGAAGGCTCTTTTCGTCCGCTAGACATTCGTCCGATATGACAATAACTGAAGGCTCTTTTCTGCTACTAGCCTTGCCTTCCTCTTCTCTTGGAGGTATTTCATGACCAATATGTTAACTGTGCAGAGTTATTGCTGATGATGAGCCTTCCTCCTCCTGCCGTGTAGACACATAAAAATTAGACAAAAATAAAATCGTTGAATATTCAAAACATATGTGGGCCTGATAAATCGTATACGTGGCACGTGAGTCAGCAAAGTCAAGAAGATTCTGGAAGTACACGTGGCGACATGTGATTGGTCGGCCAATAATAGAGTTGTCGAATCCTGACTAAAGCAAGTATTAAAGATTATTCTGACAACCAATTATCAATCAAATTAAATTGATTGTCGGAATTAAAATCAGATATTTAATCAAATAAATCATGCCTTAACGGGAATAATTAAATCAATTAATTAAATGTGATTTGATTTAATTAAGAAAATTGATTTATTCAATTATTATCGATAAGGAAAGAAATTTATTGGGCCCCATCATTACATGTCATATGCAGGGAAGCATCGACAATATAAATACCCCCTCAGGAGGACTTCCGACCAGAGAGAGAAAATTGCTCCCGAGAGCTCAGAAGTCTCAAAACCCTTTCGAAGAACAACCAAGCTCCTAAATAGCCTGTTCTTCACCAAATCCAAAGACAAATCTAAACACTCGTCACGTGATCAATTCTCGTGACTACTTTTTCACCTCAAGAACAAGTGTCTTGTCACCCTTGAGTCAAATTCAAATTCGGAGATAAAATCAGAGGAGTTCACAAAGATTTGTAACCCGTAAATTCATCAATAAAATTATATTATTTTGTACACGTGTTGTTTTGTGATTTGTGTAGATAAATTCGTGTTTACAAATTGGCACACCTGGTGGGACCTCTTTGCCTCTCATCTCCTTCTCCGAAGAAAAAAAAACAAATCCAAATCCGTTCAAGCAATGGCCTCTAAGAACACCGAAGTCATCTCAACGAAGAAATCCAAATCAATGACCTCAAAGTCAAGTAGCGAATCCTCAAGTCATGTTACTCGTAGCATGGCAAAGACTCATCCGACAACGTTCATGGCTTTGCCTTCGAAGCCTCGCCAACCAATCCTCACCGTGGAGAGCCTAGGAGAACATGTTTCTCGAAGTAAAGTGAGAGAAACTCCAAGAAAGCCAAGGAAACGATCGTCATCACCTGTCTCTGATGACGAGTCAAGCACGGCCTCGTACCATGGAAGTCCCAATGGGGATGAGAACAACACTTATGGCATGCCATCAAGTGATTCTTCTCACCCTGTCCTCATGCAGGTTATGATGGCCGGAGCATCCACCGTCGAAGAACAAATAAGCCAACTGATGGGAGCAGTCGAGAAGCTCACTAAAACAGTGGATGAGAAAGACATGCAGATTGCTGACCTTTTGAGTAGACTTCAAGAGCAAGCCGGAGAAAATTCTTCCAAAAGAGCGCAAAAGGAGAAAAAAGATCAAGATGGTGAAAGTTCCAAAAATAATGACAAAGACGAGGGTGGCTCATTTGGATCCATGTCCCTCCAACAATTACAGGACTTCATCACTAACTCCATCAGAGTCCAATATGGAGGTTCTTCTCGTGATTCTCTCACCTACTCCAAACCCTACACCAAAAGGATCAACAACCTAAGGATGTCGTTCGGATACCAACCACCAAAGTTCCAACAATTCGAAGGGAAGGGCAATCCAAAGCAGCATGTGGCTCACTTTGTTGAGACTTGCAACAATGCGGGACAGAAGGCGACCACCTTGCCAAGCAGTTCGTTCGCTCTCTGAAAGGCAACGCCTTCGAGTGGTACACTAATTTAGAACTCGAGTCTATCGACAGTTGGGACCAGATGGAACGCGATTTTATTAATCGTTTCTATAGTACAAGGCGTACTGTGAGCATGATGAAACTTACAAACAAGAAGCAATGGAGAGATGAGCCGGCAGTTGACTTCTTCAATAGGTGGGGCTCACTTAGTCTTGATTGTAAGGATCGCTTGTCTGAAGTGTCTGCGGTCGAGATGTGTATTCAAGACATGCACTTTGATTTGCTATACATCCTGCAAGGAATCAAGCCTCGAACATTTGAAGAGTTGGCTACGCGAGCGCATGATATAGAGCTGAGCTTAGCAAGCCATAAAGGAAAGGAGCCTGTCATGGATCAAAGAAAACATAAGGTCTTTGGAGGCAAAGTTGACAAGGCAGTGAAGCGACCAACGAAGGAGGCGATGACCGTGAATGTTGCTCAAGTTCGAATCACTACACGAGACAAGAAAAAAGTCAGGAAAGCAGAGCCAACTCAAGGCTACGAAAGGAGGAAACGCTCATTGAAAAAGTTGGAGCGAAAGACTTACCTGTTCCCAGATTCTGATGTAGCAGATATGTTGGAAGATTTGCTCGAAAACAAAGTGATAGAACTTCCAGAGTGCAAACGTACAAAAGAGATGAATCGAGTCAACGCCCTGAAGTATTGCAATTATCATCGCATTATCAGCCACCCGATTGAGAAATGTTTTGTTCTAAAAGACTTGATAATGAACCTCGTCAGGCAAGGGAGAATTGAGCTAGATGTTGATGAAGTTGCTCAGGTCAATTGCACCACTATATCATTTGGGTTGTTTGAACTATTTGAGGCACCGTCTAGACCAAGGAAAATGCCATTCTATTTCACAAAGGAGCCTTGCAAGAGAAACGAGTTGAAGGAGGTTAAGCTAGTCCAAGATGCAAACCTAGTTCCCAAGGCTACACATGAAGTCAACTCATGCGGCGATGATGAGGGATGGATACTGGTGAACAGGAGAAAGTCACACAAGAATATGTTGTCAAGTCCACCAATAATTCGGCCAAACCGCGAAGAGACACATGAGATTCGTCAATGGCTTGTGAGGAATGAGGCGAAGGGTATGAAATGGATCACTCCTTATGCGTAGAAGCCTTTCAATCAAAACCTATCGACCAAGTTCATGTCTAAGGCACGAACGAGTATGAGAGTGAGTTCGATAACGACAAGTTATGAAAAATGTGCTCATGATTCTGAGAAGGTTGAAACAAGTGCGGTCAAAATGAATCAAGGGTTAGAAGAAAACGAGATGTTGAAATAGTTGGAAGACTTACCTCTAAAACTTAGCCTCTCTGACTTGTTGCAGCTGCCCAAGTTGGCAAGATGTGTGTTGTCACAGTTGTTACTTGATGTGGGAAAACATACCATAGACATCAAAGAATACGCGACATGTGTTGTGTGTTGCGATTCCATTCACTTCACAGATGAAGATTTACAGCTGGGCTCTAAGCCGCACAATAGACCTATTTTTGTAATAGGGTATATGCGAGAACAAAAGTTGAACTGCATGCTTATAGATGGAGGGTCTGTGGTAAACATTTTGCCAAAATCGACAATGTCTAAGCTAGGTATCAATGTCAATGAGTTGTCTAAAAGTCGTCTCATGATCCAAGGTTTCAACCAAGGAGAACAAAGAGCAATAGGAATCATTCGGCTAGACATGGTTATTGGTGAATTAAAGTCCAATACTTTGTTCCATGTGATTGACACGAAGACTTCATACAACCTATTGTTGGGACGACCATGGATTCACGAAAATGGAGTTATGCCTTCGACGCTACATCAATGCTTCAAATTTTATCGCGGAAGTGTGAAAACAGAAGTAGGTGATTCCAAGCCATTCACTGAAGCGAAGTCATACTTTTGCCGATGCTAAGTTCTATGCGGATGAGGAGTCGGTAATAGAAGTCCTTCCGGTCGAATTACCCACTACATGAAAAGCCATGGAAGTAAAGAAGAAGGAATTTGACACACAAAGTGAGAGAAATGAAGATTCACATAAGTTTACATTCGAAGCTATAGTATCAACTACAAAAGAGAAATCCAATCTAGTTGCCACAGTCCTTCGTTATGTGCCACAGTCAAACCACAAGACGGAAGAATCCCCATTTGTGGGAGCAAGGAAACAAGAAAGCCCTCGGAGATTAGGAGAAGATGACATAAAAGTGTTGAAGGAAACGTAGATACTACCATTGACAAAATTGAATGACCAAACTCCTATCAAGCAACCATTGAAGGGGTTTGTCAAACCAATTCAAGGGAAGATAGAGCATGGACTTTTACATGAGAAAATGATGAATGAATGGTTTAACCCCAATGCTTACAAATTGTTAGCTAAGGCTGGGTTCGATTTCAGTTCATCAGGCAAAGGAGGTGACCAAGTTGTCGGCGAGAAAGCACATGAGCTTAATGAATCTCAAAACAAATTAAGAGAGCGAGGAAGTGTTGTTGATTCGGCTAGAGCAGGTCTTGGATTTTCACAAGTAAGCCAATCAAGATCTCGGGTAGAAAAAATGATACTCAAGCCAGCACGTAATATATCGACGTTGAGGAAGTAGAAGATGAAGAGCCACAGGCTCAGTCTGTGTCTCGTACTTCACCATTCGATCGCATATGTTCAAGTTCTCAAAGTGTAGCCTCCAAATCAACATACAGGGTTTCGGTATTTAAACGTGTTGATAGACCAACAAGTCGGAGCTCGGTCTTCAATCGCCTTGATGTCTCACCTCGTCGAACTTCTGTGTTTGAAAGATTGTCGTCGTGCAATGAAGAAAGCAAACAAGCGAAGCCAAGCTCTTGAAAATCTGCATTCGAAAGGATCCAAGAGCCTAAAGAACAACAAAGGGGCAAAAGAAAAGAAAATTATGTTCAGGTTGAAAGAAAAGAAATACGAAGTCTCATTCTCTCACGTATGGAAAGGCATTATGTGTTGGAGGTGAATTCGACTGACCATGAGGGCAGGAGTGAAATCCTTTGATCTTTTTTTTTTTTTTTTTATAAAAAAAGTAGACCCAAACTCATACTGGGTCAGCCAGGCTGCACTGGAGACAGCCCAATAGGCGTAAGGTTTGAAGCCAGACCCAGGCTCAAGAGCCCAGACCCATGCCCACCCTTTGACCAAAGGTCACACCCCACCTGCAATCCCAACCTTTCTACTCGCCACCACCGTAGCAATGCTTATAGGGTCTGACTCCCTCGTCGATCTGGAGAACCCCTATCGCCACAACTCTCCTTCAAGTTCAAACACCGTTACATGGACTGGCCTTTTAGATCCGACTAGACCTTCATCTGCAGCCTTACCAGTGCTCAGCCGCTCTCCCAACCTTAACACCAGACCAAGATTGTACTTGATCGGATGCCAATCTCTAGATCCTAGCACCAGCCCCCTAACTGGAACTCTAGCAAGATCACTCCATCGCTGACACAAAGCAACCACCGAAGAAGTTACCTCAACACCATCCCTACCCCGAATGGCCATTAGATCTGTCTCCACCATCATCAACACCGACAAACAAAGCACGATCAAAGAAGCTCATTTTAAAAACCACCACGCCGCTACCCGTCAGAGAACGTCATATCGCGTTGAAACCACGATCGAACATACTAACCGAGAAGAGGCGGCCACTTGCAAAACCTAGGTTAGGTTTCGAAATTTTGCGTTCGCTCTGAAAGGGTCGGAGGTGCTCATATCCTCTGCTCGTTCGATCAATGACATGAAATTTACATTAACAAACTAATCTAGTTTAACATATTAGATAAATATTCAACTTTCAAATGAGGAAAAAATTAACACATAAGCGAACCAGCTTGCTTGCTTGATAATACAGCTCCTACTTAAAAAGAGAAAGACCAAAGCCTCGAGAGCCTTTTGTCTCATTTCTCTCCGCCGCGATGTCGTCGACCGAAACGGAGGACGCCGTACGACGTCGTAACGCCGTCAACGACTACCGTAAGAGGTTACTGCAGCACAAGGAGCTCGACTCCCGAGTCCGCGCAGGTCAGATTCGCACCCCAAACCCTAGTCCCTCTTCTTCTATCGCCAACTAGAATCGTTTCCGATTCGTTAATTTTTAGTCCTTTTCGCTCCTCTAGGGTTTCGATTGGGTTCTGATTTTGGTGCCCTAGATGTTGATTTAGTTTCTGGGCAGTGTGGGTTTCTGTATGCTGCATTGTTATGAATTGGGAAAGTTTGGATGGGTAATTTCTTTTGGGTCTGAATTTGAATTTGGTTGTTTCGGGTTTTGCAGTGCGAGAAAACTTGCGAGGAGCTAAGAAGGAGTTTGGGAAAACTGAAGATGATTTGAAGTCGCTTCAAAGTGTTGGCCAGATTATAGGGGAAGTTCTCAGACCTCTCGATAATGAACGCTGTAAGTAAAGTTTGGACCTTTCTTTTTGTTTGGAACATAGTTGATATTGATCGTCTTCTAAGTAGGAAATGGAAACTTTTGGTGAATGCATTTTTGTTTCGAGATGCTTTTTTCTTGAGGATTGTGGAAGTAATTCTGTTTGCTTTTGTTGCTTCAGTGATAGTGAAGGCAAGCAGTGGCCCTAGGTATGTGGTTGGCTGTCGCAGTAAAGTGGACAAAGAAAAACTAGTAGCGGGTACCCGGGTTGTTTTGGATATGACTACCCTGACAATCATGAGGGCTCTTCCAAGAGAGGTGATTGCGGTTTTATTGTTAATGATAAAATTGACATTTCTGTGTCTGCCTATCCTCGAACGTTCTTGCTTTATTTGAATTGCAGGTTGATCCAGTAGTGTATAATATGCTTCATGAAGATCCTGGTAATGTTAGCTACTCTGCTGTGGGAGGGCTAGGAGATCAGATCAGAGAACTTAGGGAGAGTATAGAGCTGCCTCTAATGAACCCTGAGCTCTTCCTTAGAGTGGGCATCAAACCACCCAAGGTATGTTTTATATAGTATTGCTGACTTCATACTATGAGCGACATGTTCAGTAATGTATCAATCTTACAAGAAATATTCTTACCTATTTTATTGAATTGGTCTAGGGTGTTCTTCTCTATGGACCTCCTGGAACAGGGAAGACTTTGCTAGCCAGAGCAATTGCCAGCAACATAGATGCTAACTTCCTGAAGGTTAGTCTATTGTGTCTGGTGTTCATACCGAAGTTTCACTTTTTATGCTACAGAGCATGCTTACTATTTTTGTTTGCTCATACATATCGTTTTCTGTGGATATAGGTTGTATCAAGTGCCATTATTGATAAGTACATTGGTGAAAGTGCAAGATTGATAAGAGAAATGTTTGGTTACGCTCGTGATCACCAGGTTGGTGCTTGAAATCTGTTCATTATTTTCACTGTTTATTACCGTTAAGAAGCATACCTTATTTGTTGACTTCATGTCTAGCCCTGCATCATTTTTATGGACGAGATCGATGCTATTGGTGGACGGCGTTTTAGCGAAGGGACCAGTGCAGACCGTGAAATCCAACGAACACTCATGGAGTTGCTTAACCAGTTAGATGGATTTGATCAACTTGGAAAGGTACTTGAGTTCTCATTCATTTCGTTGGTAATTTTGAGTAAATGGATGCAAACTTATTTATGGTTTCGTCCTTGTAAAATCTTGTATTGGCAAATGACAAATGAGCAATCGTATCTTAGCTTGTTTTGATGGCTTTTGTAGGTGAAAATGATCATGGCGACAAACAGACCTGATGTCCTAGATCCTGCACTTCTTCGACCAGGGAGACTTGACCGAAAAATAGAGATTCCATTGCCTAATGAACAGTCAAGAATGGAAATTCTTAAAATCCATGCTGCTGGAATAGCTAAACATGGGGAAATTGATTATGAGGCAGTTGTGAAGCTTGCTGAGGTGAGCATCTTATGCTTCTCTATTGAAAAGAAATTGTTTCCATCCTTAACCCCCAACAATTTGATGAACCATCTTCTTTTCAGGGCTTTAATGGAGCAGATCTGCGGAATGTCTGCACCGAAGCTGGGATGTCTGCGATCCGTGCTGAACGCGATTACGTCATTCATGAGGATTTCATGAAGGTAATTGTTGTATACAGTCTAATAAACTCATGTGAACAGTGATGAAATGATCCTAAGTTAATGCTAGCAACTTAGGATATAGGTTCATTTTATTTTATTTTTAATATATTTTATATAATGTGTCAGGCTGTAAGGAAGTTGAATGAAGCCAAGAAGCTAGAATCAAGCGCACACTACAATGCTGATTTTGGGAAGGAATGAGGCCGACTTTGAATCAAACCAAAGAGTGTTGTTGAGGGAAAAACTCCAAGCATCTGCTGTTGGTCTATTTCAGTTATGAAATTTGAAAGGTGGTACTAGAATATAGGTTCCAAAAATACTGTTCTGTTACTTTTGGACAACGTTCACCCGTGAGTTCATTAGATCTTTGTACCATCATTGTTGAAGTCTGTTTGTTGCCTAGTTTACCGTACTTTGAAGACCTCGTCTGTGGTTAATATCAGTGTTGACTCGCAATTAAATTGTTTCTCTGATTTTTAGACGAGCCATACCTTGTTCGTTGATCTCTCTTCATGCCAAATGTACTAGTTCTCTGATCTTATTATCAGCCAAATCAATCACGAGCAAATTTTATGCACCGTTGAAGCCCTATGATGCTTGTCCCTTGCAAAATGTTTTGTATCAATTGCATTGTTGGTTGGGATTTTGAATGAATGTTCATTGCATGTCTATTTTCCAAGGCAAACAGTGTCCACTGGTATAGACTTGTGTTGGCGCACTGCTTCCTCTTTTGTTACCAGCTGCCCTGTTCTTCTCATTCTAGTCTGTCAAGAATTCAGTTCAAATTTTAAAGAATCATGTGCAACTTTATATGTCCTGATGTAAATATTTGATCTTCTATTGTATTTGGATTCTCACCTGTGTTGTTCAAACCTGCAAACAGTCCTGTGAAAGATTTGTGTCGTCCTCTTCCATAGTGGGACTGTCTTCTCTTCTTTTGTCTTCCAAGAAGGGCAGATGTGATTTAGTGTTGGGGAAGCGAGGCTGAATGGACCTGACCGTGGAACTTGCAGCGGCGTGTTTTAGGAAGCAAAACTGTTGCCATGGAACCCTAATGCAGGGACCAAGACCATGTGGATGATATCTTGTTCTAGGCAGCATCACTTGTTTAGCTAGATAGTTTAAAATATAAGCAGACCCTCCATTTCTCTTTGTTTTATCATTTAATTTTTGCACATCTTACCGCAAAACGTAGCAGATTGAGGTTTTTGTTGAGCTGGATTGGCGACGAGACCTCTTGTTAGCTTTCTTTCTCCTTCGACGAGACCTCTTGCGGTACCATCTGTTTTAAACCGATTGATTTCAATTACATTATATATCAGCCCCGTTCAGAGGCCGCAAAGGGGCTAAATTGTACGTGTCACACGCACAATCAACTTCAGTTATCAGATGGGTCCCACCCACGTTTCTCAATTTTTTTTCTTCTCGCCTCTCTCATCCATTGAAACCCTCCTCTATCTTCCTTCCTTCTCTGCAAAACCCAAACCCACCATTTAATAAAGCCCCAACCTTCAGCCGCCACCACCGCCTTCTCCGTCCTCCTCGTCTGCTACCGCAAACTCACCCGCAACCACACCGCCCCCTAAGCTGACTCCAAACCCCATCACCGCTTCTCCCTCCATTAAATGGTGGGTTTGGGTTTTGCAGAGAAGGAAGGAAGATGATATGGGGGCTCCTCATAGGGATAAATAATGGTAAATAGTAGGGATGTTGTGATTTTGATGATCAAACTTCACAACTAAAAATCTGAGCTCATGATATGATCATTATGTCGAAATATATCTTTGATAAAAAATTCAATTTGATCTGATAAATTTAAGGACTTGATTCAAAAGGTCAATCCCGTAAGTCAAACCCTTAAACGAATGGAACGATCATTTGATCGTCTAAATTACGTATTTTGGCTGGACCTTCAACTGAAAATAGTTTCTAATCAATGAGACGCAACCAGTGGTATAAAATTTTTATGAAAAATAACCACCGAAGATAGGGCTAACTATAGAGAGATAAAATGGAAAATTACATTGACCGCAACTATCGGCACCGAGACTTTACCGGAATTACATGATTTTTCAACCGTAGATGTATTTCACCATTCCGGTCATATCTTATTTCACGACTTTTTTTTACGTTTGAAGGTTTTACGTAGAGTTTGTTTTTGAAACAGAACATTTATTTAAAACTTAGTAAACAAGTAATACAACATTAGTATGCATGTTGTGATTCAGATGATCAAACTTGATAAACGACTGTCTGATATGATCATTATGTCAAAATATATTTATAGGAAAAAATTCAACTTGACTCGACAACGTTAAGGGCTCGATCCTTACAGTCAATCACGTAAGTCAAACCCCTAAACGCACGGAAACAATCTTTTGGCCATCTAAATTATGTATTTTAGCCAGACCTTCAACTGAAAAATAATTTCAAATCGATGAGAAGCAACCAGTGGTATAAAATTTTTATTTTATTTATTATAGCATAGCCGACGAAATATTAGGGTGTTAGTCAGCTAAGGTTTAGGGTTTGGGGTTTTAGCCAACAAAATTTATTAAAATTCGTCAGCTAAAGTTAAATAAATAAAATATAAGTTTAAAATATAAGGCATTTTAGTGGACGAAATATTTAATTTCGTCGGCTAAAGTACTCTCAAATTTTCAAAATCTCCGACTAAAATTTTAAATTTTAGCTAACGAAATTAGGGTATTTCGTCGGTTAAAATTCAAAATTTTCAAAAGTCTCCACCACCAATTTTGAACTTTAGCCGACCAATTTTAATAAATTTCGTCGGCTAAAGTTTAAAATCCCACAGAAATTTTTTCTATATCTTTATTCTCCTCCTCCTCCTCCTCCTCCTCTTCATCTCTCTTCCTCCTTCTCCTCCTCCACTTAATCCTCCTGCGGCAACTCCTCATCCTCCTCCTCTTCTCTCCTTCTCCTCCTCCTTATCCTTCTCCCTCTCTAGGCCTTCTCTCCTCCTTCTCCGGCCTCCACCTCCTTCTCCTTCTCTGGCCTCTCCTCCTCCTTCTCCACCGCAACTCATCCTCCTCCTTCACCTCTTCCAAGCACCACCTCGGGACAGTGGTGTGGTGGTGGTAAAACGAAAAAACAAGAAAAAATTTATCAAAAATATAAGAAATAAAAAATAAAATAAATAACTATAACCGACGAAATTTATTAATTAAAATTCGTTGAATAAAGTTAAATAAATAAATAAAAATAAATGAAATAAATAACTATAGGCGACGAAATTGAATACAATTCGTCGGCTAAAGTTAAATAAATAAATAAAATAAATAAGTATAACCGACGAAATTTAATAAAATTTATCGGCTAAAGTTAAATAATAAATAAAAATAAAATAAATAACTATAACAGACGAAATTTCGTCGTCTAAGGTCCAAAAATTTGTCGTCTAAAGTTCAAACTTTAAGCGACGAAAATTTTCTTCATCGGCTAAGGTCTTAGCCGACAGTTTTTTCCGGTGACTTCTTAGCCAAAATTTTTTAACAGTTTCGTCGGCTAAAGTAGTTGTTCTGGTAGTGGTACGTAATTTTTTGATAGTATTAGGTCTTTTGATAATTTAACTAGTAAAATTCGGATCAGACTAGATATTATTATGTTTGGGTTTTGACCCGTGTCTTAAATTGTTTAAAAATTAATAAAAATGGGTATTTTATGTTTTTAAATTTGGTCAAATAGTATTTTGTAATTCTCTCTTTTTTGTCCTTTACTTTGTCAATAAGAAATCTTCTTCCAAGAAAAGAAGGATTCGCACAAGTTAATAGCACCTAAACCAAATAAATAAAAATCTTAAAGTATCTCTTCGGCAGTCTTCCATCAATTCATCCAGTCTTCTGGTGAAAAGGATAGGTAGATCTCCCATATCCTCCATCTGTTATTGTTTATGCAATCCTGTTTAAAAACCATACATATATACACCTCTTATCGATGGTTATCCAAGTTAATTGTGATTGCACCTTAAACCCTAAACCCCATGTTCTTTTTTATTTAATCAGTTTCAACTTCAATCTCAATGACGACGGTAGAGGATTACCGCAGGAAGTTACTGACACATAAGGTTCTGGAGGCTGATGTAAAGCAAGGTTAGACTCGCCACATACCAATACCCTTATCCCTCATCAGAATATCGTTTTCTTTTCTAATACAATAGAATATTGCAGGGTTTGCATTATGAGTTTCAATTGACTAGCCTTGTTCTGAGTGTTTGATTGTTTTATATATATATATATATATATATATTTTAGCTCTTGCTTTGTAATTTGTATATATGGGGTACAATTTTGTTGGAATGGATTGAAAAATATTGAAAGTTGGATTCCTGTTTTGTTTTGTTTCAATTGTATGGTATGCAGCAAGAGAACAACTGAAGTCTGCAAAGAAGGAATATGAGAAAACCGAAGATGATTTGAAGTCCTTACAAAGTGTAGGACAGATTGTAGGGGAGGTTCTGTCGCAGCTCGAGGATGGACGTGGTACAAAATTCTGTCCTTTTAGCACTTTTTGGAATTTCAAAATAAGAATAAAAACCAGCTTCTTCATTAGGGAAGTCTGAATATGAGAATTCGTTATTAACTAGTAAAGTGAAGGAGCAAAGTAGCTGAATTGGACAGAGAAATTAGTCATAAGCTATATCTTAGGGTATATTTTGTGAGATTTCTCTGAAGTAACAGTCTTTTCTTTTCATTGCTTCAGTGTTGGTGAAGGCAAGTAGTGGCCCTCGGTATGTGGTAGGCTGTCGCACAAAAATCCCCAAAGAAAAACTTATATCGGGCACTCGTGTAGTTTTGGACATCACTACTTTGACTATCATGAGGCCTCTTCCAAGACAAGTAATTGTCACCCAATTGGCATTTTTTGAGATACAATTCCACCTTTTTATTTTTTGTAGCTTTCAACATTTTTACATGTTTTTGAATTCCAGGTTGATCCAGTTGTCTATAATATGCTTCAAGAAGATCCAGGTAATGTCAGCTACTCTTCTGTGGGAGGCCTCTCTGATCAGATACGAGATCTTAGGGAATCTATAGAGCTGCCTTTAATGAATCCTGAGCTCTTTCTAAGAGTGGGGATCAAACCTCCCAAGGGTGTTCTTCTCTATGGGCCTCCAGGAACAGGAAAGACATTGCTGGCTAGAGCAATTGCCAGCAATATAGATGCTAACTTTTTGAAGGTTAGTAGTACATTATTCTTGTTGTGTGGTTTTCACTACTATAACTAAATCTTTTATGTCTGTCTACTTAAATTTTTATACATATTATCCATGAGTATAGGTTGTATCAAGCGCAATTGTCGATAAATACATTGGCGAGAGTGCGAGAATGATAAGGGAAATGTTCAATTACGCTCGTGATCACCAGGTAATTGGAGATTCATTGAGAAATTTTCAGACATGTATATTACTGTTTTAAAATGAAATATGCTTATTCTTGTTTATTTTGTGCCTAGCCTTGTATCATATTTATGGACGAGATTGATGCAATTGGTGGAGCGCGTTTGAGTGAGGGGAGTAGTTCAGACAGAGAAGTGCAGAGAACACTCATGGAGTTGCTTAACCAGCTAGACGGCTTCGACCAGCTTGGCAAGGTACGTATTCTGGATTTCTGGATATAGTTCAAGCCAAGCTAGCTTGTGTATCATGCTACATATGTTGACATGTTTTGATGAATTATTTGTTGGTTCAATTTGGTTTCTCAGGTAAAAATCATAATGGCGACAAATAGACCTGATACTTTAGATTCTGCACTCCTCCGCCCTGGCCGTCTAGACCGAAAGATAGAGATTCCATTGCCTAATGAACAGTCAAGAATGGAAATTCTCAAAATCCATGCTGCTGGGATAGCCAAGCATGGGGAAATTGATTATGAGGCAATTGTCAGGCTTGCTGAGGTTTGCACCATATATTGTTTATATCACTAATTAGTTAAAATTTGTTGCTTTTACATCCTTTGTCAAGTAGATGCATTTTCCTTATTTCAGGTGTTCAATGGGGCTGATCTACGAAACATATGTACTGAAGCAGGGATGTTTGCCATACGTGCTGAACGGGATTATGTTG
Organism: Comarum palustre; assembly: GCA_951800085.1. NCBI lineage: Eukaryota > Viridiplantae > Streptophyta > Magnoliopsida > Rosales > Rosaceae > Comarum > Comarum palustre. The sequence goes on along the minus strand of OX637579.1, from coordinate 6,599,256 downwards.
TTCAAGAAGATTTCATGAAGGTGGACGAGAGTTCAAACTACATGAAACAAATGGTTTCGTATCTAACTTTCTGCGTAAACTTCAAGACTTTCTTGATTAACTTTTGTTATAATGTTTCAGGCTGTCAGAAAACTCAACGATGCCAAGAAGCTCGAGTCGAGGGCTCACTACAATTTTGGGAAACAAAAGTGATGCTATTCAATGATGAGTCATATACGTATGTACCAGCTTGTTTTTTATGATGAGTAGTGGAGGAGGCACACTACTCTAACTATTGTTGCTTATTCATTTCTGTAATGAGTAGTTCACTTGGTTGGAAATTTTCTCAACCTTTTCATATCGGTGCATTTTCTTCTAACCCTTTCTAGCGGCATGCCGGCTTGTAAAGGGCGGAGCTTTGCTGTAATTAGCAAAAGAGAAAGAGAATGGTGTGTGGATGACTCCTTTAGGATATCACACAAATGAAGGCCTAAACACATCATTATTACTGCAAGAAACCAAGAGGTAATGAGTAAATGTGCTGCTTGATAATTCAAGGTTAATGGAAACTATGAGGTTTAAACAATCTGACAATTTGTTGCTTCGTTCATCTGTTTCAACCTCGTCTAAAATTCCTTCTAACATGACTAGAGAGTTTTCTCTCATGTGTCACAAAAAAACTGATTTATTCTTCAGCATAGTTCTTGCCCCTTTCTTCCTCACCTTCTTTGCCCCCGAGTTATCCTCGACTTTGAATGATGTATCTGGCATCTGTGTAACCCAATTGATTACTGATCCACCTGGTAAAGAAAAACGTCTGGAGCGAAACATTTCAGCAGGCATAAAACAATTTGGAATTTGATAACAATGCTCAACCCTTTCACTCAGAAACAACACCAAGCCTCCATTTAAGCCTCTCAAAACTAACTCTGACCTTGATCCTTCTATACTCTATACATTGTATTACTACAAGATTACAAGAGACTCTGAATTATGTACAACCTAAACATATACCTACTCATCATAAGAGAAGAAACATTTAAACACTGACCTGAGACAAGAAAGTGTTGCATGTCATCTCATGTGGCGCTCAATAAGCCAGAAAAGTTGTTGCCGAGGCCCCCCAAAAAAGAACCCCACTATAGTTTCCAGAATACATCACAGTGAGTCAATACGCAAGAAAAGAATTAAAATGCAAAACCAAAAGGCCCTAATTTGAATAGCAGAATTCAGTCATATGTATATATATATATCTTGACACGCACTCCGTATACACTACAAAACATAAGGCACTAAGAGCAACTTTAACAACGCTAGCCATTTGTAAGTCAAATTTAACTTAAAATAACTAAAATGTTATTTTGGCTAGCCCGTTTAGAAATATGCACGCATCAGTGCCCTCTATTATAACTAGCATTATATTAATATTATTCCTTAAATAAATATTAAATAGTTTAAATGTATTTATATATTAACTAAACTATCTTAAAAGGAATGTATTAAATTATAACTAGTCTTACTTGAGTCATCTCGCTAGCTAAATATAGCTAACGAGATAGCTGAAAGTTAAAAAAAATTAAATTTGGCTAGTCTATTGGAGCTCTGAAAACATTAAAAAAAACTAAACACGCTCTCTAAAATAACTAAAAATTAAAATAGAGAGTTTGATAAAATTACTCTAACACACACAGAAATCATTATATAAGAAGTTCAGCATCCCTTCACATTAGCTGAACTATTTGATATTAGTATCATGCAAGGAAGAGGTTAGTGGACCAGAACAGCTCAGTCCCAAAAGGTATCAACAACCGCTTTTACCCAGTTACCATAAGTCTGATGCAACAAACTTTATAAATTTACATGAGTTAGGACTTTCACACAATACGCTTTTGCTGAAGCAAAACATAATGTTGCTTTGTAACAGGAAGTTTTTGCAACAGTTTATATCAACAGGTATATAATTCTCTACCTCAAACAACTTTGCTACAGTTTCCCAATATTCTGAGCAAAATATCCAATGTACTACATAAGATATTCCTGAATCTAGAATGTCATAATTTACAGTTAATTTCCTATCACTAATAACAAGGAATGATATAAAAGCATACATATTTACTTGAAAAATAACGTACCACGAGAACACTTGAAGCCAAAGCCGCAGCCATATTTAAGGGTAACTTCTACTTTCACCGAAATCGACAAGCTATCTCTGTAATCCTTTATAACTGCATAGGAAAACAAAGAATTCAGGACCAAATAGATAAATAGCCAGTTTAGTTTCACATACATGCGTACCAGCTCTTCATAGAAAAACGACAAAAGAAATGGACAAAGTGTTATGGTGAAAATTAGGGGATTAGGAAGAGAAGATTGAAATGAAACAAGCAATTGACCAATCTCAAATTGAAATGCCAAATCTATGAATGCTCAGACTCTAATCTGACAACAATCACGGGTTTTAGAATTATCAGAGCATTAAAAAAACAAAAAAGAGAAGAGAAACCAGCAAATGTGAGTGAGGAATGATTACACTCGAAAAGAAGAAGAAGAAGAAGAAGAAGAAGAAGAAGAAGAAGAAGAAGAGGCAAACAGAGAAAAGACGAAGCTTTCATCTGAAAACTTACAGAATGAGAAATTCTCCTCTGAGGAGTGTTCTTTTTTATTTGTTTATTAGTAGTCGGCTATTGCAACTAATAAGCATGGAGACGTGAGATGAACAAAATTCCTATAAAGAGACCAAGTTATTCCAAGAAAAGGTATGACCTCCAGGTCTTAATACTTAATTACTGGCAGGATCATAATACAATTGAATTGTATGGTCCGTGGCATCATTGTTGATACCAATGCCTAAAATTACTAGATGCACTCCAACAACCCAATGAGAAAATACACACTACTGAGGTAAAGATTGATCCCTCATGGTAGCAGTTGACAGATCATGAAAATATTCATGTTCCAACAGTAAAAAAGTGAAGCACTACACTTGAATTCATAATCAAGTGCACTTGAATTCATAATCTGCAAGTAATTTAGATCAAACAACTGCACTTGAATTCATAATCACATACATTTCTACATCGAAAACCAACTCCACCAGAAAATGGTGTAAAAACTAAACCCTTTGCATATGAAACACTTCAGGTGTAAAGAAATCCACAAAACGCAGCAACCCACTAGTTATAAGATGCAAGTTTAGAGCATAAACATGTCAAAAAACTCAAATGTTCAACCTTTTAAGCAGCACACCATGAATAATTGCCGGTAAAATAAGAATAGAACCTTTTAAGCAATACTAGGATCAGCAATTTAGCCGACGAAAAATTTTTATCGGTCTGTTAATCAAATTCGTCGCTTAAGATGTCGTCGTTGGCTATAACTTTAGCCGACAAAATAAGAGTGGTCGTCAGCTATAGTTTCACACTTAGCCGACGATTTGTTTTTATATTTTTTGTCGGCTAAAGTAATACTAAAGCCGATGAAATAATTTTTTGTCGGCCTTAACCTAAGACTTTGGCCGACAAAATATTAATATATTCGTCGACTAAAGTATTTAATATAAAAAATTAAAAAATAACTATAGCCGATGAAATATTAATATAATTTGTCGGCTAAATATTGAAAAAAAAATATAGCCAACGAATTATAGTAAATTTCGTCGGCTAAATACTACTATATCCGACAAAATAGGTCATACGTCGTTGGCTAAACCTTAAAAAAATATAAAAAAATTATAGCTGACAAATTATGGTAAATTTCGTCGGCTATATGTCCATTCCAGCCAAAAAAACCTTGAAATTTCTAAATTATCATTCCAACCAAGCTGAAAATTACACTAAAACAATTCCATATAACTAACAATACCATCAAAAGTGACAACACGTTTTTCATTAAAATATTTATAAATTGTTCATAAACCCATAAACCCATAAAACTATATAATTATTTAACAATATAAAATCTATATCATCAAAATCTATATCTGCGTCAGGAGGAGGTTGCTGTTGAGGAGGTTGCGACAACTGAGGTAGGGGTATAGGCGTAGGCATGGGCGGAGCCGGAAGTCCCTGAAGCTAGGCAGCTGAAAACTCGTGCAAGTACTGGAACATTTTCTGCTGTTGTGCCCGTTCACATATAAATTGCATGACATTCACCTTGCACATCGGATAAACTCTTGACATTATCGGTTTCATCGCTAGAAGTCTTAATTTGGGTGATCATCAAATTGAATATGGTTCATCTGCAACCAAATATTCAAAGTACTGTAAATATGGATAATTATGCAATGAAAGAGTCATGAACAAAAATAAAGAATTACATACCCAGCCGCCAAAATAGTTTGCGAAATCCTTGTTGTGGTAGTCGAGATCACCTTGAATGTCTGGACAGTATAAATGGATGTCACTACCAGAATAAATACCATAGCCGACGAAAAAAAAATTAACAGGCCGACGAAATTTTTTTTTGTCGGCTAAAATAGATTTTAGCCGACGAAAAAAAATTTCGTCGGCTAAGTGAAATTTTCGTCGGCTAAAGTGGACTTTTAGCCGACGAAATGTTGTGTCGTCGGCTAAAATAGTTTTTTTCGTCGGCTATAGTCTGTGAACTATAGCCGACGAAATTTTTAAAGTTTAGCTGATGATATATATAATTTCGTCGGCTAAAAGTCTTTATATTTCCAGATCTAGATAGCAACTGATGTGAAAGAAAAAACGGGAGAAAAAGTTTTGGGGTTGGTGAAATTGTTGGGTGTTGTCGAAATCTGTCCGAAATTAGTTTGTGGCACTGTATATAGGTACGTATATGTGTATATATCTTGTTTTTGGTTTGATTTAAGAGTTTTATTTTCGTTATGCATTGATTTTGAGTTTTAATTAGAGTTGATTATATTGTATTTTGAGTGTGATTGAGTTGATCGATTTGGGTTTGATAATATATATGAAGTTGTTATATATATATATATATATATATATATATATATATTAATTTGATTATATTAATTAGTAATTATTATATATATGCATGTATATATATATATATTAATTAATTGTACGTTAACTGCAGATATAATATATATTGAATGATTTGTAAATTTAATTAATTAATTAGCGTTTATACATATATATTATGTTATCTTCTCAGGATATGGATAAAAGTTGGATTTCGCTTCTAAAATGGGACAAAAGATATGCTAAAGGAGTTGTTAGTTTTATTGAATATGTGATGGATAATGCTAAAGGGAATACAATTTTCTATTGTCCGTGCACTAAATGTCAGTGTCGCAGCGATATGCATCGATTTGCAATTGACAAGATTTGGCAGCACCTTAAAAGTAATGGGTTTTGGGAGAAGTACATATGTTGGATATATCACGGTGAAACATCATTAGGGGGTCCGCATGATCATGGGCAATTTTCTGAGACGGGCAGTACATCCAACGATCCAACAACGGCCTTCATCAACGATATGTTTCCTTATGAGAGCGGTGTATGCTCTGTAGGACAGTATATGTCTGAGCCAGTGCAGCCCTTCCCTAGAGTGGTCAACACTGCTAGTATTGACAGGTACAACAAACTACTTGCTTTCCAACAAACCCCTGTGTACCCCGGTTGTCAGAAGACGGTTCTTGAAAGTGTGATGGACGTTATGAAGATTAAAGTTGAGACAAAAATCGACTATGAAGGCTGTTGATGACTACCTACAGTACACTGCTTCGATGCTGCCTCACGGTCATCGTCTTCCTACCACTCATCATAAGGTCCGATATATCCTGAAAGATCTTGGGCTTTTCTACATCAAGATCCATGCATGTAGATATGATTGTGTTCTCTTCTGGGGTAAAGATCCAGAAGGGAATGACCTTGGTGACCTTGACACATGTCCAGTATGTCAGAGTGACAGGTATAAGGTAACTCCTGCAGGCAATAGGAAACCTATGAAGGTACTTCAGTATTTCCCGTTGAGGGATAGGCTGGAACGGTTGTACATGTCATCAAACACGGTCAAAGCTATGAGATGACATGCTGATAGGGAACTGCATGGCGAAAATACCCTTATACACCCTGCTGACGGGGAGGCTTGGAAGCATATAGACTGTGAGTTTCCTCATTTTGCGTCAGAGGTCCGAAATGTGAGGCTCAGGCTCTCATCTGACGGGTTCAATCCTTTTGGCAACATGAGTCTTCAATATAGTGTATGGCCTGTGATTTTGGTACCGTACAACCTTCCTCCATGGATGTGCATGAAGAAGGAATATAATATGTTGAGTTTGTTGATTCCGGGACCCGGTTATCCAGGGAAGTGTCTTGATGTGTATTTGAGACCCTTGACTGAAGAGCTTAAGTTTTTTTGGGACGTTGGTCATCCCACTTATGATAAGTTCATGCACGAGATGTTTCAGATGCATGCCATGGTTGTTGGTACCATTAGTGATTTTCCTGGTTGTCGGGCAACGTTGTTAGGGGATACAGGGTTTGTCCAGAGTGCCTAAGGGATGAGGGGAGCAGTAGTCATTGCAACAAGATATGCAGATTGGGTCACCGTACTCTCCTTCCGTATGATGACGAATGGCGGTTCGATGACAAGACATTTGATGGGACTGTAGAAAACGGTGTGCCTCCTAGAAGATGAACGGAGGAAGAAATTTTAGCAGTGCTTAATGAGTATGATTTTGGGCAGCTCAGCAATCATCCCAATATTGTGGCAGCAATACCTGACAGACCCGACAGGTATAAATTTTGGACACATAAGAGCATATTCTAGGAACTCTCATACTGGAGTAAGTTGTTGATCAGACACTACCTAGATGTGATGCACATAGAAAAGAATGTGTGTGACAGTGTGGTGGGAACATCATATTTCGTCAGCTAAAACTATCTTAGCCGATGAAATACATCATATTTTGTCGGCTAAAACTGTCTTGGCCGACGAATACCCTAATTTTTCGTCGGCTAAACTGTAAACCCTAAACCCTATAATATAGCCGACGAATACCCTAATTATTCGTCGGCTAAAGTTAAATAAATAAAATAATAATTTTTTTTATTATAGTTGCGTCTCCTCGATTTGAAACTATTTGTAGTTGAAGGTCCGGACAGAATACGTAATTTAGGCGGTCAAATCGCCGTTTGTGTTTAGGGGTTTGACTAACGGGATTGACCGTGCAGATAGAGTCTTTAAGTTTGTCGGATGATGCTGAAAATTTACCCCCACACATGTTTCAACATAACGATGATATCTGACGGTCGGATTTTCGTTGAATACTGATAAAACATATAAATTGGACATGAATTTACAAAATAATTATAAAAAGTGCTTTAACCGACGAAATTTCTAAGGTTTAGCCGACGAATTTTTTAATTTGTCGGCTATACTTCTTCCTATATATTCGGACCCAGCGACAGAACCATACTTTCTCCTCTTCCTCCTTTCTCGGCCGCACTCCTTTCTCCCTCTCCTCTCGATTTTCTTTCAATTTTTCCGTCTCCTTCCGGCCTCCACTCCGCCTCCCCATCTCTCAAACAATTAAGGTATGCAATTTCATGTCTATATTGAATTATAGAACTATTTTCAATATATTGAATTATATGATAATGTTGTTTGTAATAATGTTGTTTGTGATAATGTTGAATTATATTGAATTATTTCCATTAATTGGTATACTTTAATATATTTGGGTATATTAAGTAAATTGGTAATTTTTAATATATTTGGGTATATTAAGTAAATTTGGTATATTTAGTAAATTGGGTATATTAAAATATTAATTGGTATATTTAATATATTTGTGATAATGTTGTTAATTTTTTAGTAATTCCGTATATTTAATAAATTTGGTATATTAAAATATTAATTGGTATATTTGATATATTTCGGTATATTTAACAAAATATTAATTATATTAGTGATAATGTTGTTAATTATTTAATAAACAGGATGAAAGGATTATTTAGTAAATCAAAGAGTTCAAAGGGCCAAAGGGCTGAATCGTCTGAGGGAACGTCTACCAACCCGTCGTTTCAGGGCCCAGTGACGGCCCGACGTGCGTCTCTTCTAGAGCCGACACAGAGACAACTGGGGGCCACACATTCCTCCAGGCAGCCGGACGCCACTCGCTCCTCCAAGCAGCCGGACGCCCCTCGCTCGAGGCAACCGAGCGTCCCTCACTCCTCGAGGCAGTTGTGGCCTCCGACTCAGGCGGAGGTGTCTGCACCACGTATGCCTGAGATACACAGGGCACCGACTCCGGGCCCTACTGTTTCGGAGGGTGGGTCTTCTAGGGTACAGATGCCGCCGCCTCTTCTCTACCTTCCGCGGTTGATACCGGCATTACCTGCAGTCGATGACTCAGGGGCGCCGATTTATCTACTACCCCCGCAGGTGACCCCATCAGCGGCGTACATGTTCGTGCCGTTTGGTACGGATTTAATTTCTGCGAGAGTATCATCATCAGCGACAGAGTCGGAATCCGTCGCATCCGCCCCAACGTCCTCAGGTAATGATATATAAATAATTTGTTATGTTATAATAAAAATAATCTATTAATAATCAATATATGATAGGCACCGTCGGAGCCAAGCCGACAAGGAAGAAGAGAGGTCCAGTCACAGGGAAGGCTCTTGAGAAGACAGTGAGTACCTCGGGTAGGATCGTCATTGATACTAACGGGGATGGGAACGTAGTTTCGGGCGGTAAGACGAGGATGTACTCCCTATGTTGTGGTCAGACTAGGGCGAGGTCCCACAGGAGGTTAAGGACATGGTCCACAACGCAATGTCGGTAAGTATAAAAAAATTCACAGCTAACATTATTTATTACATTGTAGATTTATGAAAAACTAAACTAATAAATGTTTTAATGCAGGTGTGGTTTGACGTTCCCCAGCACCTGAGGAACACTTGGGCGGATGTTGTGCATGGGGGAAGGTACGTTGCAAAGTTAATGACAAAAGAAAATTATGTATAATTAATAATATTTATATTTTTTTTGTCGTATTACAGGTACAAAGAGTGTAAGAACGAGTTACGGACCCACTAGACTACGCATGGGAACGAACGTTTTGGCCCCCCCTTGAGTTCCAGTTTAGGGAATACGAGTGGTGTTGTCTTCTGATATCTGAATTCAACAACCCACATAAACAGGTAATTAAAATTAATAATTTATTATATTGAATTATAATTAGTACGTTTTAAAATATTTTACTAATTTTTTTTCTTTGTAGGCCGTTTCCCGGGCGAACGCTCAGAACCGGCAACGCAACACAAGGAACCATCATGCCGGTTCTAGACCGTTCGCATCGTTGATGGAGGAGGCGGCCAGGGAACATCCAGAGGTCAACCGGTACGTCTATAAGTACGAGAAGGCATATCCTGACGCCCAGGAGGATATTGTAAGTCGTTTTACGTTTTAAAATTTACTAAATTATATATATATATATATATATATATATATATATATTTCAAAATGTTAATTAATTATTTTTTCCTATCCAATTAGGCGAGGGTGAGGCAGGCTAGTGACGAGGTGATGACTGCTATAGTCAGGGAGACATGGCGTGACACGCAAGAGGAAGACATGTCTGAAGTCATGTCCCGGATCGACACTTAGGATCTCAGGGTTGGGGCAAGGATCATGGGCACATCATTCCCACCGCAAGGAAATAACTTCTACTGCAGGGGTCTAGGAAAGAAGGGAGAAGGGGTACTGAAGACCACTCCCGGATTTCAGAAAAGGCAGCCTCGACCAACAGCAGAACGACTCAGCTAGAGGCGGAAGTTCAGATGTTACGGGAACAGCAAACCGTCCAAACAGCATATACTGCCGCTTTACAGGAGTATAATGCGGCAGTATATGTCACCCAACAGGCATAGCAGTAGCAGATGTTCCAGTACTTGCAAGATTTTTCAGCTGCACAGCTTCAGGGACTTCCGCCTCCGCCCATGCCTACGCCTATTCCCTTACCTCAACCGCCGCAACCTCCTTAGCAACCTCCTCCTGGCGCGGATATAGATTTAGATGATATCGACTTTATTTAGTTTTTTAGGTTTATGAACAATTTATAAATTAATAATTTAATACAAAATGTTTATACTACTTTTGATGGTGTGTGTTGTTGGTTATATCAAATTGCTTGTGTAATTTGCAGCTTGCTTGAATGGTAATTTAGAAATTTTGTAGTTTTTTTAGTATAAAAAGTACTAGCCAACGAAATTTACCATAATACGTCGGCTATAGTATTTTTTTTTCCAACGTTTAGCCGACGAAATGTACTATATTTCGTCGGCTTTTCTCCTTCTAATTTTTAATTTTTTTAATATTTAGCCGACGATTTATACTACATTTCGTCGGCTAAAGTTTTTTAAGTTGGCCGACGAAATATTAATATTTCGTCGGCCAAAGTCTTATGTTTAAACCGACGACAATGTATTTCGTCGGCTAAAGTAAGAGTTTGGCCGACGAATTATTGGAAAATATGTCGTCGGCTATAGTAGAACACTTAGCCGACGACGACTTTTATTTCGTCGGCTTAAGTCATAGCCGACGACTTCTTAGCCGACGACAACTCGTCGGCTATGATCTTAGCCGACGAATTTGATGAACAGGCTAACGAAAAATTTTCGTCGGCTAAAGTGTTTATTCTGGTAATGGAAGGACACCCAAACACAACCGCACCGAAAGAAGTAAGTTTCAAAAAGCGGATTTGACTAAGTTAATCAAGCACAAGAGAAGAAGTCCAAAAAGAAAGCAAACCCAAGATGCGGGATTGCAAAAAAAAAGGCTGAATATTCAAACAACAAAGCGGCGGGAAAGGAAACATGGAAACCGGATTCCGCCATCCACAGCAGCTCCTCGACATCGAGACTTCAGACCCCGCTACCACAAACAGTTATTTGACAGGGAAGAGAGCGATCACTTCATTTCGACACCACCCGTAGTCCGCCGGCAACTCGCTGTTGGAGACAACAAATTGTCATTGTCGTCACCATCAAGTAGCGGCATGCCAGCTTGTCAGAAACAGCGACATCGCTCTCAGATTCACCGCTCTCGGCTTCTGCCTTCACATGTCGCCACTAACAGCGCCACATCGCCACCACTCCGGCAGAGACTCCGCCACCACTCCGGCAGAGACATCGCCCAACACTCGCCGTCAACAAACCGCCATTTGAGCAGCGTTGATCCACTCTTCAAGCGATGCAGCAACTTGACTTCGGGGACTTCCACCGTTCCTCTCTTTAAGCACAATCCGCTCTCTGACTCACAGAGTTTGATGTCCTACAGCACCCCAGAGTGCATTGCCTTGAGATCCGCTGCTCCCTGCAACCCGTTGCCTTCTACGCTCTCGGACGCCGCCACATCACTCTGCCCTCAAGCTGTTGCTTCGGCCGACATTTCAAAACAAAAAAGAAAAGTAGAGGAATTAAGCAGAAGAAAAGGGTGGGACAGCGGAATTGAAGACACAAGGCAAAAAACGGCGCGGGAAAGCGGAATTCAAAAAAGAGGAAAATGACGGGAAAGACTAACAATGGCTACAACGCCTTTTGGCACGACCCTAGCATGCACAATGCCGTTTGGAAGCATCCGAGCATGCACACAGCTCTTTGACAGCCCCAACATACAAATCGTGTTGAGAGTATAGGAAAATAATAGGTTTTACATCAGAACAGTAACAAATGAAATATAATTAATAAATGGGTGAATCATTTTTAATTGTACAGAGGCCTTTTGTGAATAAAACCAAATACCTTAAAGACGGTTAAGTTGGGACAATATCAGTACACAGATGATCCATGAGCCATGCATGTCATCGTTTAACATGGTATCAGAGCGATTCCCTCTCCAATTACTTCTCCGATTCTCCTGGGTTATATGTCTCGCTCAGTTCTCTTATGGGCCCGATGTGGGTTCCTTATCTTCGACCGAAATGGGCTTATATCGCTATCGGAAAGTTTCGATTAGATTGTCACTAAGTGTCCCTTGGTTTGTTCCTTCCCATTTCATCACGTGCAAGCCTTGAGTCAGGTTGCACGTGAGGGGGCGTGTTGAGAGTATTAAAGAGTAATAGATTTCACGTCAAAAAGTGACAAATAAAATATAACGAATAAGTGGGTGGATCATTCCTAATTGTACTGAGGTCTTTTGTGGATAAAATCCAACACCTTAAAGGTGGTTAAGTTAGGACAGTATCAATACACGGATGATCCATAAGCCACGCTTGTCATCGTTTAACAAAGCGCCCTTTGGCAGCCCTAGTGTGCACCCCAACGTGCACAACTCCCTTACATGCACCCTCAATGCGCCTTTTGTAATCATTCCACTTCTCGGTATAAGATGAGTCAAATCTAATCTTCTAACATATTCACCAAATACAATGTTACTAGTTAGTAACATGACTATTAGTATTGGCTTTTATTACAGTCATGATTCTTTGATATTCTGTTTAGAGATGTTGTAACTAAACCATGTAAGAATTACAAAATATAAATAAATACGAACATGGCATCGGTTATCATTGTAAGAGTGCAACTATATACATAATTAGATTTCCAAGTTGGAATCTTATCTTATTGGATGATGATCCGCTTTATAAATGGGGTCGTATGACCTTGCAGAGCATCAGACATTTTGGTTGAACTTGTAAAGTATCAAAGAATAGTTCTAGAACACAGACAACTGGTGTTAAGTGATCGATTAACATTGCAACTGCACTTGGCTTAATATAGCCTTACATCTCAACAAGAATGAGAAAAATACTGGTACTGATAACATGAAGAATTCAAAACAGCAAAGACAACTCTAACAACCCTAAAGAATAGGTCTTTATTCCAACAATCCTAAACTCCAGCAACTTCTTCCAACAAACCCTCCCTTGAACTTATTTCCTTTGACAAGAAATTAGTTCAAATCTGGAACAATACACACACCTAGTTCCTCACGAAGTCTCTGAAAAACTTCCAACTTGAGAGGCTTAGTCATCAGGTCTGCAAGCTGGTCTTGAGTTCCACAAAATAATAACTCAGTAACTCCATCTTTAGTAAGATCCCTAAGAAAATGAAATCTTACCCTTATATGCTTGGAACGGCCATGTAAAACTAGATTTTTAGACAGCTTTATAGTTGAAGTGTTATCACACATTAACACAGTACATTTTGCCTGTAAATGACCGATCTCTTTCAGTATCCTTCTCATCCAAATAGCCTGGCAGGCACATGCAGTAGCTGCGACAAATTCAGCTTCTGTGGTTGACAGAGTGACTATGGGTTGTTTCCTTGATGACCAAGCTACTACTCCTCCACACATCATGAACACATAGCCTGAAGTGCTCTTACTGTCCTCCACATCCCCAACATAATCACTATCAGTAAAAGCCACCAAATCACTAGCTCCTCCTTTTTTGTAAAATACGCCATAGTTCTCAGTCCCTTTTAAATACCTCAAGACTCTTTTTGCTGCTGCAAAATGTAGTTATGTAGGACTTGCCATGAAACGGCTAATGAGATTTACAATGAACATGAGATCAGGTCAAGTGGTTGTGAGGTACATCAGACTCCCCACCATCTGCTTAAACTGAGTTGCATTCACCTTGATGCCATCTTCATCTCTACCCATCTTCCTGGAACAATAGGATTACAAACAGACTTGCAATCCTCCATCCCAAAACGGCTCAAGTCCTCAGTTGCATACTTCCTTTGGCATATAAATACACCATCAGACCTTTGTAGCACCTTAATTCCAAGAAAGAATCTCAGCTTACCTAAGTCTGTCATGTCAAACTCCTTTTTCATAGAACACTTGAACTCACACAGCATCTCTTCATCATTACTGGTGAACAAAAGATCATCAACATAAATGCTCGCAATGAGAATTCTACCTTCCTTCCTTTTGACAAAGAGTGTCTGCTCACTCGGACTGCTTTCGAAACCCTCCTTGATGAAATACGACTCTATTCGACTAAACCAAGCCCTAGGTGCTTGTTTTAGTCCGTAAAGCGCCTTTTGTAGCTTGTACACCATCTGCTCACTTCCTTTCTTCTCATAACCCTTCGGTTGTTCTACAAAAACATCTTCATTCAATTCCCCATGTAGCAATGCAGACTTGACATCTAATTGATAGAGTTTCCAGCCTCTTTGAGCCGCAAAGGCTATGATCATTCTTACTGTATCCATTCTAGCCACAGGTGCATATACTTCTGTATAATCAATTTCATGCTGCTGAGAGTAGCCCTTCACCACCAATCTTGCTTTGAATTTGTCGACTTCACTAAGCTCATTTAGCTTGGTTTTGTAAATCCATTTTACTCCTATTTTCTTGGCTCCAATTGGTAGTTCCACTAAGTGCTAGGTCTGATTTCTTTCGATGGACTTGATTTCTTCATCCATAGCCAGCCTCCATTTCGAGCTCTTGACAGCTTCCTCAAAGCTTGTAGGATCTGATGACATCATAAGTGCCATGTTTGCTTCATCTTCTTCTGATAAACCTTCACCAGAAGTGTAGTCTGCCGCCCACATAAGGGGACGTCGATTTCTGCCCTCCCTTATTATCAAATCCTCTTTAGCAGCTGGTGAAACATTCTCGGCTCCATCCACGACTTCCACTGCTTCTTCTTCATCTGCATTTCTTTCAATGTTGTCTCCCCATTCTAGTTTCAGCAACTGATCTTCTTCATAGCTAGCATCCCAATCCCACACACGATCTTCTTCAAAGACCACATCACGACTTACAATAATCTTTTTGGTAACTGGATCAAACATTTTGTACCCTTTGGATTCATCACTAACCCCAAGTAGTACACAACTCACTCTTTTATCTTCAAGCTTGGTTCTCCTAGCATTAGGAATGTGGACATGTCTCACACATCCAAACACTCGAAAATACTCCACTGATGGCTTCTCTCTGCTCCATGCCTCCTCTGGGGTCATGTCCTTCACAGCTAAGGTAGGTGATCGATTCAAGATATGGATTGTCCACCGAGCTGCCACTGGGCAGAAATGCTTAGGTACTTTCTTTTCTGACAACATAGCTCTTACCAAGTTCATCACAGTACGATTCTTGCGCTCGGCCACTCCATTTTGTTGTGGAGTGTATGCTGTGGTCAATAGTCTCTTCATCCCATGTTGTTTACAGAAATCATTGAATTCTGCAGAGTTAAACTCTCCTCCTCTATCTGTCCTCAAGCATTTAATAGCCATTCCAATTTCTTTTTCCACAAGTATCTTGAAAAGCTTAAAGTGGTAGAATGTTTCTGACTTCTCCACTAGAAAGTAAATCCAAGCCTTTCTAGAAAAATCATCTATGAAACACAATAAGTACCTCTTCTGGCTATTTGAAGCTGGTGTGATAGGGCTGCAAAGATCTGCATGAACTAGTTTTAGTCTCTCTGTTGCTCTCCATTGACCCCTTTTTGGAATTGGAGTCCGATGCTGCTTGCCCTTCATACATGTCTTGCAAGTAACACTTGAATCTACAATTTTTGGCAGTCCACACACTATTTTCTTGTATTGCAAGGTATGTAGACCTTTGTAACTGAGATGGCCATAACGGTGGTGCCAGAGCTTTGATTGGTCCGTGGTGCTAATTTGGAGACACCTTTCTTCCTCTGGCGTGACAGGTGGTTCAGCTAGCAGAACAAACATCCTGTTTGCACTCATGATGGACTCCGCCATTTTTCCTCTCTGTGAATGATAAACACTGCACACACCATCCTTAAACAACACTGTCAATCCCTTTCCTTGAAGTTGCCCCACACTCAAGAGGTTGTTCTTGAGCTCAGGTACACAATACACATCACCTATGACATAGCTAATTCCTTTCAAAAATAGCTTCACAGCTCCCTTTCCAGTAACCTTCATTCTAGTATTGTTTCCAAGCTTGACAGTATGTGAGAATGTTGTATCCAAACTCGTAAACATACCTTGATTCCCACACATGTGGTTTGAACATCCGGAGTCTACAAACCATGCATCACTTCTCTTTGCTTCATGTAGCTCCACATATGCCATAAACAGCAGCTCATCTTCCTCTTCTAACTCTGCATAATTTGCCTCCTTGATCCATTTTGGACATTCATATTGAAAATGTCCTAAGTTGTGACACTTATAACATTCAACAGTTGCTCTGTTGAAAGTTGTTCTTCCCCTTCCTCGTCCCCTGCTTCTGAGAGGTGTTCTTCCTCTGCCTCTTGTTCCAGTCCGGTCCTCTACCTTCAGAACTTGATCCTCATCCTCATTGCTCACCTTTCAAAACTTCTGTTCATGTACCACCAACGAACTCTGTAATTCATCGATGGACATGTTGTCAGTATCCTTTGATTCTTCGATGGACACTACAACGTATGTGAACCTCTCAGTTAGGGTTCGTAGGATCTTCTCAACAATTTTTGAGTCAGGCATATCTTCTTCATTGCTTCTCATTTTGTTGGAGACCGTCATCACTCTTGCAAAATACGCAGTGATGGTTTCATTCTTCTTCATCGCTAGAACCTCAAATTCTCTTCTTAGTGAGTTAAGAAGAGATCTCTTCACCCTGATATTTCCTCCAAACTTCCGCTTCATCGAGTCCCAAATAATCTTGGCTGTGCGACGATCCAAGATTTGTTCGAAGACAGTGCGATCAAGTGCCTGGAAGAGATAATGCTTGACTTGGTGATCTTTGATTCTGGCATCTTCAAGCTATGTGTGCTGCGCCTCAGTCAGCATCGTCCCTACTCATGGCTCTTCAAAACCATTTTCCATCAAGCTCCAAAGACCCTTTGCCCTAAGCAAATTCTCCATCAATTCACTCCAATGGTCATAATGACCATCAAAGTGAGGGATCTTCGTCAGAGTCTTGTCTTCACTCATTCCCTTAGTGTTTGATCACTCAAAGACTGCTGCTTCCTTTTCTACAGGCCCAGAGGGGTCTCTGATACCAATTGTAAAGTATCAAAGAATAGTTCTAGAACACAGACAACTGGTGTTAAGTGATCGATTAACATTGCAACTGCACTTGGCTTAATATAGGCTGGGTTTGGGAGAGCTTATAAGCTCCTTTGCTTTTAAGCACCAAAGGTTTTGGTGTTTGGTAAATCTAAAAATAAGCTACTTTTTAAAAAAGTATAAAGTGTTTTGAAGGAAAAAGGAGAAGCTGCAAACACCCACCTTCTGCTTATAAGCTAAAAGTCAGTTTATAACTTATAAGCCCAGCTGCACCAAACCCAGCCATAGCCTTACATCTCAACAAGAATGAGAAAAATACTGGTACTGATAACATGAAGAATTCAAAACAGCAAAGACAACTCTAACAACCCTAAAGAATAGGTCTTTATTCCAACAATCCTAAACTCCAGCAACTTCTTCCAACAGAACTTGGTCAACCGTCGTGTAATTGGCTGCTTAACGTCTTTACATTCCGATAAATTATTGCATTGGCTCGTCAGTTACCTGGATCATTAAATTTTCGTTTCGATGAATTTTCTATGCATTCCAAAGATCGCTCGTCAGACTAAAGAGTACCCTAGCTAGTGGCTAAAAGAATCAAATTCACAGCGGAACAAAATCAATAGAGACTGAATGGATTTTGATTGACTCTGATATCAAGTTAAAAGAACTACAGAGATTATGAATTAAACGATATATTAACATCGTATAAGAATGAAGTATATATACAAGATTACATCAATCCTAATAACAAACTAATAATACTAAATATTCCTAATAATACATAACCCTAATAATACGTGGATTAACTCACACCAAAACTTAATTTTGAGGTAATAAATCCTTTTCAAGCCTAGACCAACGACATAAACACAGATGCACGATAGGCTGTGTCGTGAAGAATACCAATAGGTTGTACGTTTTGCAGTCTGCCAATCAAAATAAAGCGTCCGAAGGCGCGGAAGTAGTGTACATTGTGCTTTCACTGCAATGATTTTCCTCTTCATTACTTGCCATCTTCTTACACAGATTGAAGTAGCTTCAACTTTTCATTTGAGAACCGAAGGACATTCGATATCTTAATGCATGTGCCGATAAGTCTACTAGTGTGTGTCCCCTTCTGATTCAATCATCGATACAAATATTTGATGGCACTTTTATCTTGCTCACGTATTTGAAGTCCAGACAACTATATACATAATTAGATGGTGCAGTTTCAACAACTTTCAGCAAGTTTGGAATTCCTTGTGGGAGTGATGCTATCCTAGCCTCATTCTGAATTAAGTCTGATTCTGGCAACCCACAATTTATCTCCTTTACCAAGTATACTAAACCTACCTCAGTTGAAAGCACATACCAAGACTTTTGAGACGCGTTGTTGTCCATAGTTCTGTGACTTCTATCTCATATTTGCTCAGCCACAATATAAAAAGACACTTTTCGGCCTTTTCCTATTGCTGCAAGGAGTTGGCATTCCATAGTTGCTATCATTCAAATAAAACGAATGGTGACATGGGTATGGCATCCACAACTCATCGGACCTGGGATTATGGTTTACCAAATTGCAAGAAAAGTAAATGAGGATATTTGATTTCTGAAATCAGATCATCAAATTTTTTGTAGTAAGGGTCTAAAGGATGGCAATGCTTTTTGGCAAGTCCAGGATCCATTTACCGCCCCATAATTTGATAAATTCATGTATGAATGCAATCAGGCAAAAGACAAAAGAATCTGCCATTATTCTTTGGATAAAAAAAGAGAAAAGAATCTGTACAAAATATAAATCAGAACATGGATCGTTTATGCATTTCCATTTCTAAAATTTTTCACTATAAATCACTGTTCTATATATTCCATGTTTCATCTTTACAGTGTAACTCCAAAAGCTAACCCTGTTGAATGTCAAGATCGAATGCAGTTGCAAGAGTTTACAGTGTCATGATACGTGTGCTCTTCACAACCCTTTATCCAACTGAGATTTCAAAAGAAGAACCAACACTGGAATCTGTATAAAATAACAAATATAAGTCCAACAAGAACCGAAAAAAAAAAAGAAATCCAGTCCATGAAAGACAACATGCTCCCATATTTGGACAAACAATTTTGACTTCAGTGCCAACTAAACCTAATCCAGAACATACCGGGTTGATAATTTTGGTTGTGGGGTAAAAAGTAATATAGCTTCTTACTAATTACATGAAAAACAGTTGGGCTCACCTGTAACATCGCTACGTGTGCTCACGTCTTTGTAGATTTTGCCCAGAAGAACCCCTTCTTTTTGGTAGAATGATTCTCCGACAGGGGTCGAGCACTCTTGGAGCCAAATGAGAGCCGTCTCAGAAAAGGCTTTCCCGAGGAACTTCTCATGCTGGAACTGGATGCCATTTTAGGACCCTTTCCTTGATGTCCACTGCCTTTCAAGCGATCAAACACAATAGAATCATTATCAAAATCTAGCACTTGATTCCTTGATCTCCTGTTTCTAGCCTTTAAATCCATTTCAGCTTTCAATGCCTTTTCTGACAACTTATGGATCTGTTTCTCCCCACACGTGCAAACAGGGCAAGCTGGGTCATACTTGTTGATATCAGGCGTCATATGCTCCAAACACTCAGAATGATAAGCATGCCCACATGTTAGAACTGCAACCACAGAAAGCTCGTTGTTCGCAATAAACTTTTGGCCACTCCACGAGGATTTCTCAGTTAATAGCTTTGAGCAAATCCCACATGTCTGCAAATCATCAGAGGGAGAGGCTGAAATTCTGCTACTGGATTTGGTTATCTTGTCACGATTAAAGCCAAATGACTCACTATCAAAAGACCACCCTTCTCTATTAGATGTGGCCATGAGCTCAGAAAATGCATGCATAGACCAACTATCTGATGACCCACCACGGGAGCCCCTAGCAGATTCATTGCTCCATGAGGGGAGCCTTACCCTATCTTCAGAAATTGAGTGGTGGCTTGGAGATTTGTTTCCTGGAATTCGACCGTCAGACACTTGCCTTGATAGCTGATGTCGAGGAGAATAGCGAGGCCACTTTGAAGGGGTTGAGCTAGCAGGAGGCAGGTGATATTGGGATGACAATGGGGACGCAGACAAGGATGAAGTAGAAGGCAATGAAACTGATAGCTTTGCAGGAGACGGATATGACACTGTTGGGGAATCAGTTAACTCCTTTGTCTACAAATTAATCCACAAACATGAGTTAGAAGTATGATATTTTATGGATGGCTATATGATGCTTAAATCATAGCAGAAAGCGCCTCACCCGCATATGATCAACCTGTTCTAGACTCGCATCCCCGGAAATGTTTCCTGAAATAGATTGATCTGCCATAGACATGTATAAATATATCAGTGGAAAATGTCAGGGCAACAATTAAAATGTAAAAGGGAGGAAATTCAGCTACTTCCATCTACTAACCAATGATCCACAATCTTGTTCCACTTTAAGAGTAGACCAGAGAAACGAAATAGATAGGTTAATCAGGAGGTAAAAGAAATATGTTTTACTTCGTATTATATCATATGGTGTATGATGCAATCGCCCTGAAGATATCAAGCTACATTCCAAGATAATAAAAACAGCCAAGGAGCTTCACATATAGGTCCTATAATTCTATAAGGGTAGTTTTTCCAAGAAATGTAAACAATCTCATCTTCTTCTAACCACATGACAAGCTTGCTTTAAAGACAAGGCATAGTCACCTATCCTACATACAAGCCCGTCACAGGAAATCAAAACAACCAATCAGTCAACAGTGTGTTTAAGATTGGATATCAGATCAGTGTAACATCAGGAAAAGCGGACTAAAAAAATACAACTATGTTAGCATTAACTACAATTGTAACATCAGGAAAAGCGGACTACATTTTGGAATACAGAAGAACATAACGTTGGTGATAGAACCTTGAAACTCATCCTTCACCCTGATTCTTAAGGAAATTCCATTACCAACAGCCAATTGGCTAGACAAACTTTAACAACTATTGAATATAGAACTACGTAACATGTAATTATCAATTACTAAATGCTTGAAGCTTATTTGAGTAAACAAAATCATGAATCAACATGGAAAAGCCCAAAAACTCTGCAATCTACATTCAAGGATTTTTATGCGACTACTATCCATGCGATTACTGTCTTTCTCTAAAAATTACATCCTCATCCACCTCAGACAAATTTGGCAACACGTAGCTTAGATTGGAGTACTCTGGCTTCCATGTAAACTTGTGTCTATTTGGTTAATTATGTCAGCACTGAGCACTGTTGTTTGGACTAAATGCAGATAAACCATTAGAAATGTGTACTTCATAAACTCAATACCCTTGCTTTATCCAAACTTCTTCAATAAGACGACATTTACAAAAATATGGAAAAAGATCATTTGATAGGTTGTTACCATCCTTGCTAGTTTAGAAGGAAACTGATTGAGCATTTAAGCCTGAACTAGTTGAAATCTAGGTAAAATAAATTACTTAACGCTCCTTTGTACTTCAACTGTTAAATTGTTTTTACTGGATGCAAAAATTGTTATACAAGATGCAATGCCTCCTATAACCATGTAATCCTGAAGACAGAATGGTGTTAAACAAAATGCTCAGCAAACTAAAAGTGTATAAGACAAAGACAGCATAAACCCACATAACAGTGCAAGAAAGAATTTGTAAACGACTATCCTCGATCAAACCAGTGAATTTCATAGTAAGAACTTCGGCGAAGGGGAAAAGCAAAATCTTGAATCAAGTATAGAATCTGAATTAATAGAAAGCATAAAAATTTACCTGAAGCAGGGGTTCTCACACTCTCAGCAATTCCTTCAGAAACTAAAGACTTTTGCCTGGTATGTCTTCGTACGTGTTCCAACGGACTTCCCTCTTCTGATACACATGCTGACTCAAATTTAGCTTCAGATCCATCATTTCTGCTAATCCCATCAGAAAGCCGACTTACAGAAGTATCTTCACCAGCTACCCCGACTCTGTTATCCCACCGGAAGCTCCATGTGGGTGAATACCGAACATTCCGATGCAGATTCTCACTATTCGCTCTGTTTGTTATCGTCTTATCCCTAGCAGCGACACAACAAGCAGACCCCATCCTCCAAATACACTACAATCTTTAACTTACAATACTAACTACAGCCGCACCACACATGCTCAAACTCAAAACTCAACTGATAATCACCAGAATAATACTAGCTCCTCTGCAAACACATAAACGGAACAAATCATCATCAACACCATCAAAAGTATAGCAAATATCCAACTATCATACAAAGGTTTTACCCCTCTAGTTCAGTGCATTAGCTTCAAGAACTAGACAAAACACCTCTATTATTTTCATTTTCCATTTAATAACAACAAAAATGAACACCGACAAAAAAATTAAAATTGCTTGAAAATATATATGCGGTTCCAGGCTTCGATTCAATCTGCTACTCTCAAGGAGCACACTCAACGATTAAGTCCAACTCCAAAAAAAATAATAGCAAATATTGAGCTCGCTAAATAGGTCAGGAGGAGGATCCGGATTTTAGGCAGAAAATATGGAAATTCATAGTCAAACACCTCGACGTTTCGAGAACCAAAAGCAAATTAATCCAATCCTATAATTACAAAACGGAATCGGACACAGACCTTGCCGTGACGGAACCGCGCATTCGGAGAGCGACGGGAGGCTAGAGAGAGAAAGTGAGGGACTGGAAAGGCTGCTGTTCTTCGCTCTTTGCTGTTGCAGAAAGAAAAGAGAGACAAAGAAGAAGGGGTGCGAGGTCGTTTTGAGGGAAGGTTTTGGGGGGTTAACGGCGTTTGGTGACGCAATCGGCGTCGTCTTTGTCTTTATTAAAAGCGCGGTGAGCTTGGGGTGTAGTGAGATTACGGTGGGATGGAGAGTAGGTGATAATTGGGGGGTTTGTAGGTGGGTGTCTTTTGCAGTACGCGGAGTGCGTAGTACGCATTCCTTGCTTTTCACGTTCCAGCACCGCAAAATATCTTCAAGAATTTCCTTCTATCTTCTTTATTAACACTAATACGTAAAAAATCCGAAATTAAAGAAACATGATTTTGGATAAACAAAAAATATTCATGACGATGAAGACATTTCTGGATCCCATTTGGTCACTAACTCTCAACCAAAAATCCAAAACGGTATGAAATAATTGCTAATTTTATAAGGTAGAGCTTGATTAGGCAACCCAAACAAGTTATTAGTTGGTGAGAGAGGTGGACGGTGCTAGTCTAAACAGAGTGACCAAATAACTCGAACAGGTTGATGATGCGGACGGGTCTCTTTTCCGATAATGACCCTCCTAGGTGTCGGGGTTTTGGAGAAAAAGGGCGGACATAGATGTCTTTTCGAGTTCGTGTCGACTAGGTGGAGCAAAATGGATGCGTGTGTGGGTAAGAGTGAGACTTGGGAGTCATCAGATTAATAATTCAACATCGACGTCAATGGAAAAAGCCCTTATGAGCCACCTTAGGTTGACTAAAGTAGCTTGGTCAAATTAGGTAACTAAATTAAATCGAACTATATTATGTAACTGTCCAAAATGTCTTACTCAACACAAGCAAGTGTTCCAATGGAGGCCTCATGGTTTATATTTTCACCAAATTGAGAGGATACGTGAGCCCTTTGTATCATAATTTTGATCTTGTTTCGGTTTTGTATTGAAAATTGGTAAGATGAGACATGACAAAATTTTAAAGTGGTGGTACCATTCCGTTCTAATAGTTTAGTGACTGGACGGTACCACCATCCTGAAAGTATAAATGTACTTGTATCCGATCATAATCGTTTGATTTTTAGGGTGTAATCTTACAATTGTTTATATGTGGAACCTAATATTTCTCCTTTACCGGGTTACCATTCAAGAAATAACACCAAGTGTGTGGTCAATTATTAAATATGCATCGTTTATTATGCTTGAAGTACTGTTTACAGGGTCAAAGGCCAGTCAGATTTGAGAAGCCACTCTGGGTCCTTTGTCAGGGCCCAGTTCATTGTAAGGTTGAGGCAAAGCAAGGGAGTTCATTCCCACACTGGAAAAAGACAAAGTGCTGCCTTTAATGCTACTATAAATACCGGTGAGGACCTCCCGGTAAGGGGACGGACAATTCCTTAACTACTCTTGAGTTTTCTGCTTATCTGACAGTGTCTGACTTAAGCATCGGAGTGGCTTCCCTCGGTAAACCCGGGGACGCCCTTTGACGTGTTTGTTCTTTACACAGGAAAACTCGGAGTACAAGGAAGTTCGCTATTTCTGGAACCGTGCAACCCGCTAAAGGGGCCACGAGTTTACCCGGAAACAATTGGTGCTCTCGTTGAGAGCCGAACTCAAGACCTCCCAATACGTATTTCGAAGGACGGTGGAAATGGCAGGAGAACAAGATCCAACTAGAAGGCTTAATTTCTCAGGGGATGATAACCCAGGGACCTCCGGGACCCAGTTTGGCCAAACAGATTTGGCAGCAGCATTCGAGCTCTTGAAAAAGGACTTTCTCGCTCAAAAGGAGCAATCTACTCGAGAACATGCCGAGTTAATAACGGTAAGGGAGCAGTTAGCAACTATCCAGGCCGAGCATGGGCTTCTTCAAGCAACCTTAACTCAAAGAGCGAATGCCATGGGGACGTCAGCCAGACTTGCTGATATCATCACCCCAGAAGGAAATCCTCCGGGTTGTGGAAACCCGCGAACTTTTGACAGTGCATACATACCACCCGCTATTCTCCCAAACACTGCCCACCCTAGCCCAAATCCACAAATAATCCATCTCTCCAATCCTTTGTTTAATCACAATCTTACAGGACCTCCTCCACCCCCAGAGCCGTTGTTAAATCAACCACTTCCCCCAACAGATGCCCAGACCCAGCTGCTGTTACAGTTGACACAAACTGTGACCCAACTTGAGCAGCGCCTAAACTCGGGAACGGGACCACAACAATACCAACCCTTTATTACCCGTGCAAGCCCATTCTCCGCACGGGTTCAAGCAGACAAAAAGCCACCAGAAGCAAAGCCATTTAAGATTAAGAGATATGCCGGAATGGGGTGCCCGTATGCACACCTTGAGTTGTTCCAGTCTCAGTTGGATTCAACCCGGTTCACAGACGCCCAAGCATGCCATGCTTTCCAGGAAACACTCAGTGAGGAGGCATTGAGTTGGTTCCTCAAGTTACCGGCTTTGTCAATAGAGACCTATGGTCAGTTGACACAGAGGTTCCTGTCCCGGTTTATCCTGCTGTCAAGTGCCAACCGAAGCACCACTTCGTTATTCAAAGTCCAGCAAAGGGATGATGAAATCTTGAAAATTTTTGTAACCCGTTGGCTGTCCACGACTTCCAAGTGTGGGCACTTGGACGAGTCAGTAGCATCAGAGGCGTTCTTACAGGCGCTCAAACCAACCCGCTTTGTGGTGGAGCTCAGGAAGCAGCGGTTCAGGTGCTACGACGATCTAATTAATGAAGTAACTCGGCAAGCTCAAGCCGAGTACGACACCTTCGGGGAACGCCGGACGAACACCGGGTTCACAAGCCAGCGAGCTGATGGATGGAAAAAGGAAGGGCAGCATAAGAGTGGCCAGGGATACTACGGCAAAAGTTCAAACAGACCAAGGGAGAAACCAAGAGAGGCTCCATACCCAAGACATCCAACCCGGGAGGAAAAGAACACTTACATCCCTCGATATGAAGTGTTGACCAACTTGACTGCCTCCTATGAAGAAATTTGGAACCGCCATAGGAATGAAGTTCCCCCGGCTCCAAAAAGAAAGTTTCCCAAAAGGGCAGGGCCGGACAACGGGCAACATTGTGCCTATCACAACGAGTCTGGCCACACAACCGACCGGTGCTTTTCTCTTCGGAACACCATTGAGTACATGATCCAGAACGGCAAGTTACAGCAGTATAAGTCACCCGCCACAGGTGTCAACCTGATTGAAGTATATGGGGAGATAATGACGATTCACGGGGGTAGCACCCAAGGGGTGTCCGGTCACCGGGCCAAAAGACTCTGCCCAAGAGGCCCGGAGTTTGAGATAATGCAGCTTCGTCAGGAATGCCGCAAGGAGCTGGTTCCTTGGGATACCGTGTCATTTTCTCAGTCTGAAGACACGCTGAAAGTGCATCACAATGATCCTTTCATTATCACTCTTCAGATTGACCACTGGAGAACTCGGAGGGTTCTAATAGACACGGGAGCCGCTGTCAGCGTCATGTTCAGCAGTTGCTATAAGGGGTTTAAAAGAGGACGAGATAAGCTCTATAGGAACCACGAGCCATTGATCAGTTTTTCAGGTGAGACGACTCAACCGTTGGGGTCTGATCAGCTAACGGTTACAGTTGGAACCGGGCACCAGTCCACAAGAATTGTAGTTCCCTTCATAATTGTGGACTGCCCATCCTCCTACAATGCCATACTCGGGAGAGATGCACTCTGGGGCCTACAAAGTTTTATAGCGGGTCACGTGCTGCTTATGAAGGTGCCTACACCCGGGGGTTGGGTTACAATTCGCGGAGACCAAGAAGCCGCTGTCAGATGCAACGCGATAGCAACTCAGTCCCAGCACGAGATGTTTTCGGCCGGTTTTTCCTTGTCTCCATTTGACAAACCCGATGACCCCAGGGATGACCCGGATTCTTTGCCCATCAGCAAGACTGCACAAAAGAAAAGCCAGAAGTATCCTGCCAAGTTCCCCCGGCCAGCCCCAATTGAAGCAACAGAATGGATTCAGATTTCAGAAGAATACCCGGAGAGGAAGATTTGCATTGGCACAGGCCTTGACCCCGAGGTCAGAACCCGAATGGTTGAGCTGCTAACCCGGAAACAGAAGGTGTTCGCATGGTCATATGCAGACATGCCCGGGATTTCTCCAGACGTTATGACACATTCCCTCAATATTATCCCGGGTGTTAAACCGGTAAGACAGAAGCGTCGTGCATTTTGCGCAGAGAAGTACAAGGCCATTCAAGCAGAAGTTAAACGTCTTAAAGACATCGGGTTCATTGGAGATGCAACATACCCGGATTGGTTGGCCAATGTGGTGATGGTCAAGAAGGCAAACGGAAAGTGGAGGATGTGCGTCGACTACACAGATCTGAATAAGGCTTGCCCGAAGGATAGTTTTCCCCTTCCAAAGATTGATCAACTGGTGGATTCAACCGCGGGCCACCCCCAGTTGAGCTTTATAGATGCATACTCGGGATTTAACCAAGTTCCGATGAATCCCGCGGATCAACAGCACACATCTTTTACAACAGACAAGGGGATGTATTATTACAGAGTGATGCCTTTTGGACTCCGGAATGCAGGAGCCACGTTCCAGCGCCTCGTAGTGGGCATGTTTGCAAACCAACTCGGGGATACTATGGAGGTTTATATAGATGATATGCTGGTCAAAAGCCGGGAAACAAGCAAACACCCGGATGACTTGGAGACCGTCATCGACATTGCCTTGAGCAAGGGGATGAGGTTAAACCCGGAGAAGTGTGTGTTCGGTGTTTCGGGAGGAAAGTTTCTCGGGTTTATGGTCAGCGCTCGGGGAATTGAGGCAAACCCCGACAAAATTCAAGCCGTCTTGGCCATGCAACCGCCAAAAACCAGGAATGAAGTTCAGCAACTTACTGGCAGGCTGGTAGCCTTATCCCGGTTTATATCCAGGTTAACAGATAAATGTGCCCCCTTCTTCAAAATTCTCAAGAGTCAACACCGCGAACGGATTACATGGCAGGAAGAGCACAATCAAGCTTTTGAAAAGTTGAAGGAATACTTGGCGTCAGTCCCTTCTTTATCCAGACCAAACCCTGGGGAAATACTCTATCTGTACCTGGCGGTGTCTCAAACGGCTGTCAGTTGTGCCTTGATAAGAAAGCCAGACTCTGAAGAACTGCCGGTCTACTATACTGGGAAAGGATTCAATGATCCTGAAACTCGTTATCCAGATATTGAAAAACTGGCCCTGGCCTTGGTTGTAGCAGCAAGGAAGTTAAGACCCTATTTTCAAGCACATTCCATCCATGTACTCACCAACCAACCGCTACGGCAGGTTCTGCAAAACCCGGCGACTTCGGGAAGACTGGTCAAATGGGCAATTGAGTTGGGGGAGCATGATTTGCACTTTAAACCGCGAACGGCAATCAAAGGGCAGGCAGCAGCAGACTTCATTGCCGAGTTAATCCCAGCAGATTCAACAGTTGCTGAAACTCTTCCTACACAAGCTGAACCGGAGAGTTGGCAGATATTTGTAGATGGATCAGTCAATCAGAGGCAATGTGGAGCAGGCATTACATTGGTAGACCCGGAGGGTAATATGTTTGACTATGCCTTACGCTTTAACTTCAAAGCATCAAACAACACGGCTGAGTACGAAGCCCTAATCAAAGGGCTCCAACTCGCTAAAGATATGGGCGCCCGGCATCTCCGCATACTAAGTGATTCACAGCTGGTAGTGCAGCAGGTTAACGGCGGGTTTCAGGCAAAGGAAGCACATCTTTCGTCCTATCAAAAGTTAGCGGCTTTCTTGCTGGAGAAATTTGACACCTTTGAGGTTACTCAGATACCGAGGCAGCAGAATGTGAGAGCAGATACCCTGGCTAGGATTGCTACAGGGGACGATTCCAATACCGAGTTTAAAAGCTTACTCGTCGAGACATTGGAGAAACCAAGCATCTCACTCTCCTTTTCTGAGATTTTCGCGGTAGAGGCAAACCCGCCACCGTCTTGGATGGATGAGTTCATCAACTTCATCCAACATGGAACCCTACCTGAGGACCCGGTAGCGGCCAAACGACTACGGGTTCGAGCGGCGCGGTATAGTATCCGTGATGGGAAACTGTACCGACGAGGACAAACTTTTCCTGATTTGAAGTGTATTACACCCGAGGAAGGAGACCGGGTTTTGCAGTCGCTTCATAGCGGGGTATGTGGAAATCACTTTGGAGCCCGTAACCTGGCTTTCAAAACCCTAAGAATGGGATATTACTGGCCTTCTTTGGAACACGATGCCAGAATCGTCGTAGATTCCTGCCTTCAATGTCACCGATTTGCAAGCTTTCCCTGTGCCCCATCAGTCCCACTATCAGTAATAATTTCTCCATATCCATTTTGCATGTGGGGGATTGATTTCATCGGGCCTCTACCCACAGCTCCGGGACAGCTCAAACATGCCATTGTCTCAGTGGACTATAATTCCAAGTGGATAGAAGCTCAACCCCTGGCACGGATCACGACCGCAAATGTTAAAAAATTCCTTTGGAACAATGTCTTTTGCCGGTTTGGAATCCCGGAAACTGTTGAAGTCGTGGGCCCGGCAACGTTTTACATCCGGGGTACAGATGGAGTTACGCTTCCACGACCATGGAACGCCCAACATCTGCATCTCTTCCCCAAATAGGTACCGAGTTATCTATGAATGTCCAATTTTATTGTTTATGATGTTGTATATAAAGTCTTTCAGGCCCACAATGCATGAATCCCCCTACCGGGTTATGTTTTATTAAAGAGTTTGTTGAAGTGAATGCAGCCTTTAGCGGCCCTACTTGTATGCCTTAATCGCCAAGCTCCGATAATCTCCGATAATCTCCATGACATGAAATATTGCAAGCCTTTCACGGCCTTATTTCATGGTCAAAACTCGCCAAGCTCCGATAATCTCCGATAATCTCCATGACATGAAATATTGCAAGCCTTTCACGGCCTTATTTCATGGTCAAAACTCGCCAAGCTCCGATAATCTCCATGACATGAAATATTGCAAGCCTTTCACGGCCTTATTTCATGGTCAAAACTCGCCAAGCTCCGATAATCTCCGACAATCTCCATGACATGAAATATTGCAAGCCTTTCACGGCCTTATTTCATGGTCAAAACTCGCCAAGCTCCGGTAATCTCTGATAATCTCCGATAATCTCCATGACATGAAATATTGCAAGCCTTTCACGGCCTTATTTCATGGTCAAAACTCGGCAAGCTCCGATAAATCTCTAATAATCTCTGGTAATCTCCATAACTTGAAATAGTGCAAGCCTTTCACGGCCTTATTTCAGTCTTTGAAAGTCTTAACGGACCCATACAGCCCTAGCGGCACTATTTTTACTTACATGCTAAACCGGCATTATATGTATAAATTTTATCACATTTGCATATTTTGCATCAGATTACCGTGTTATTTGGCAAAGAAGCCCTTGGAAGTCCTAACGGACCCGTAAAGCCTTACTGGCCCTATTTTCACTTTATAATGTTAACATGCCAACACGGCACTATGTGTGAATTGTCAACACTTGCAGGTTATGCATCGGGTTGAAAGTCCTTATGAACCCATAAAGCCCTAGCGGGACTATTTTTATT
The DNA here is from genome assembly GCA_951800085.1 of Comarum palustre. NCBI lineage: Eukaryota > Viridiplantae > Streptophyta > Magnoliopsida > Rosales > Rosaceae > Comarum > Comarum palustre. Next base: position 6,569,021 of record OX637579.1, on the reverse strand, counting down.
TACATGCCAACCCGGCACTATGTGTGAATTTTCTCAACACCTGCAGGTTATTCATCGGGTTGGAATTCCTAACGGATCCTTAAAGCCCTAGCGGCCTTTAAAGCCTTAGCGGCACTATCTTTATCCACATGGCAAACCGGGGTTATATGTAAATTTTTATACTCATCAGGTTACCGTGTTTTGGCACAGGAAGGATTGCGAGAAGGAAAAATTTTATTACTTCAAAAATATCAATTACAAAAAGTAGCAAACCGCTACAGGTAAACTAATCTGTTACAGAAATGAAAAACATCCTAAGGCTCCGGTTCACGGCGCTGCCGACCCCCTACCCCCTCCAGTGCTAGACCCGCCACGACCTCCCCGGGGCTGTATGATGAACTGACCCCTACGCAGAGGTGGCCGGTTCCTAGGACCACCCACAATCCCACCACGGGAAGTACCTCTCCCGGCTGCTAAAGGACGAACCGGGGGACTCCGAGCCGGGTTCGCAGGAGCCCTAGGGTTCGCAGCCACGGCAGGAGTCGACCGGGAGGTGCCTGCAGCCTCGTCGGGTCTGACATGACCTTGATGACCGTCATAACCCGCCTTGTCCAGCCAGCCTTGGCGAATCCCAGCGCTCACTATTTCAGCACGAGCCTCGGCCCTGGCCGACCGCTGCTTCAGGTCAAACTCTGGACTCGCCAGAAACTCGGAGACTGCTAAGTCCTTGGCCCGGGAAACTGCCTGGAGCAAGTCTCCTTTTTGTTGCTCCAGGGAGGTAACCTGTTGCTGCAGCCCTTGGTTTTGCTCGGTCAGCTGGGCTATCGCGGCGTCTTGAGCACACCGGTCCTCCCGGTGACCTTCGATAACTTTCTCCAGTTCCGAGTTCTTGCCCACCAGGTCTGCTATGTGTCCTTCCGCCTCGGCCAACTTCGCACTCGACGCGATCGCTGTTGCGCTTGCGAATTCCCGGACCCGAGCCAGGTTTTCTTCACTCGCCGTCACCTGGTCCCGGGCGGCCCGGAGATCATCCCTGAGGACTCTCTCTCGCTCGGGGATGCCTTCGGTTATGAGCCGGTCAGTCGCCAAGTACGACAACCTGACAGCCTACACAAATAAAACAACGGGTTAGTACAAGGAACCAAAAACAAAAAGACAACGAGTTAAAGGAGAAGACCAACTTACCCGCATCAGCTTCTCCTGCGCCCTCCGGGCTACAGTCAACGGGTCCTCATGCTCCAGGACATAGGAGTCAGCGGCGCAATTCTTCAAATCCGCTACCATCCTTTGGATGGCCGCGTCCGCCATTCCTGCGCTCGCCAACTCCTCCATTATTTCAGTAGTGTCCCGCTGCTGCTTTCTCTCCCTCCTCTCCTTCCTCTCCTTCCTTCTTTTCCTCCTCTCGGACCTCCCCGAGCTGGATGCCTCCCGGGTACGCTTGCGAGAAGGCACGGGCTCCACTTCAAGAACCTCGTCACTCCCCTCACTCCCCTCCGGGTTCTCACTACCTATTTCCCTTTCTAACCCTCCAACCTCTTCACCACCTTCGTCATCCTCCTCGGTAAATTCCTCCTCGCCCGGGAACACAGACGAGGGAACCGCGCTCACCACCGGTTCTTCAGTCTCATCGGCAAACGGTTCTTCAAATACCGGGTTATCGTCTGCCTCCGAGGGATTCCCTTCAACCTCCTCTCCTTCCGGGTAGACTTCTGGCCCGAGAATCTTAGCCAAGTACTCGGGAACCTCGTTGTAGTGAGAGACGTCAACGTGGAACTGCCGAGTTTCCCCTTGCTCGCCGTCTGGGCGCAGGAAAGCCGCCTTTGATGTCAGGTCGATGTCGTACGCCAGCCCCTCCGTGCCTTGCGCCCGGATCCCGGCCCATACAGCCTTGTCCTCGAAACCGTCGTATATTCCCGGGTTCTTTCGCTTCGTGAACTCCATCGGGAGAAGAGCTGCAACAAAAGATATAACCCGTTAGACCGGAGCATGTAAACAACAAAAATTGTCAAGGAAATGAGACAAACCTGGAAGCTCCATCAACCGGCAACGGCTGTACACATACAGCCTGCAAAGCCGGTACGAGCTCCGGTCATCTTGACCTCTGAAGGCCCATAGCATCCTCCGGATCCTCTTCTCCATCACCGGCTCCAGAGGAATGTCGGGAACATCTGCAACACGTACAATATAATTATAACCCGGGAAAGAGAAAAGAAAGAAGAATCCGGAGAAAGAAGGACTTACTCATCAGTGGCTGGAAGTCACCCGGTACTTGAAACGCGTGTCCCGGGTCTTGAAAGTTTCTTATCAAGAAACTTTTTTCCCTCCAGGTCCGGCTCACGGAGGTCGGCAGGTCCTCGATGATCTTCTTGAAGACCCCTTTGGACTTCAGTTGGATGGTCCCACTGAAACCCGCCTTCCGGGAGTACTCGGCCCGGTACATGGCGTGTAACTCGTGGTAGCTCGGCATCTGCTGCTTCAACACCTTGTACATCACGCACAACCCTAGCAGCTGCCTCCACATATTCGGGCCAACTTGCCCGATGGCGAAGTTGCTCGCAGCCAGGAGATACTGCACCTCCACCTTTAGCGGGAGTGACAGACCGCAACGTAGCTGGTACTCGTGGCATAGCGTCCACCCATCCCCGGGAGCGAAGAACTGATCCTCGGGTTCTAAAGTCCGAATTTCAACAGACTCGGGAATCTTCCAATTGCTCCTTAGCTCCACAATCTCCTCCGCGGTCAGTGAGTACCCGGGAGGGTCGAGAGCGGTCCCATCAGTGAAGGTAACTGAGGCAAACTCGGGGACATGAGCATCCATTGCGGGGTTTGTCATCTGCAAAACAAGAAACACGGGAACATCGTCAAAAACCCAGATAACCCCGGCGACCACAACGATAAACGCACACACTAACGCAGCAACCCAGTTTGGATCCCAGAAAACAGTACACAATATCGATCCAAAACACTCAAAAACATCGGAACAGAAAACAGTACCTTACTTGTGAGGGTTTGAAAGGATTTTGAAGTCGATTTAAGTTTGGAAATCCAACAAGCACAGCGACAACAGAGGACGAGAGCAAAAGCACGAAAAAGTTTTCGATTTCGAAGGTACGACAAAACTGTCACCCTCAACCCCTATTTATACAGTTAAGAGACGTACACTGAAGGGACGTTTCGGTTTTTCGACAAAATCGACATGTGTCGCGCATGCCGCGTCCCAAAACCGAAAAACTTTTCAGTTTCCCCCACTTCAAAACTGAAAACTTTTCGTTTTCCCCACTTCAAACCGAAAACTTTTCAGTTTCCCCCACTACAACACGGAGACGTCGTTTTCAGTACCCATAGTCAACGTGTCTGCGGGGCACCCTTGCGTACGGACTTGGGGGACTGGGTACACCGGGTCTGGATGATACCCTTGTAACCCGGTAAAAAAATGATTTCAAGTCCCCACCCAAGCGTACCCCTTGACTGAGGACTTGGGGGACTTGTTTATATGTGGAACCTAATATTTCTCCTTTACCGGGTTACCATTCAAGAAATAACACCAAGTGTGTGGTCAATTATTAAATATGCATCGTTTATTATGCTTGAAGTACTGTTTACAGGGTCAAAGGCCAGTCAGATTTGAGAAGCCACTCTGGGTCCTTTGTCAGGGCCCAGTTCATTGTAAGGTTGAGGCAAAGCAAGGGAGTTCATTCCCACATTGGAAAAAGACAAAGTGCTGCCTTTAATGCTACTATAAATACCGGTGAGGACCTCCCGGTAAGGGGACGGACAATTCCTTAACTACTCTTGAGTTTTCTGCTTATCTGACAGTGTCTGACTTAAGCATCGGAGTGGCTTCCCTCGGTAAACCCGGGGACGCCCTTTGACGTGTTTGTTCTTTACACAGGAAAACTCGGAGTACAAGGAAGTTCGCTATTTCTGGAACCGTGCAACCCGCTAAAGGGGCCACGAGTTTACCCGGAAACAACAATAAACTCAAAAACGCTCAATGAGACGTCTAAAACCTAAATATAAATTCATAGTACTAGTTTAACATAGCAAGAGTTAGATAATTTATTCACATTTGGTGATGAAGATCATATGAAAGATACTAGTCGCCACAACGAAGCTGTGTAGTGATACTTGGAACTCCTTTAATTTTATAAATTTAAGAGTTTTCTCGATATCTTAATTAATTAGTTAGATCCTAATTACATATATTTAATTAATTGGTTATTGATTCCCCTTTCATTTTTAAAGTTTTTGTTCATCTTGTACTTATATAGAGTTAGGAGTTTAGAATAAGGGCAATTATACCATAAAAAAGCAACACTATATAATATATATATATATGAGAATATTATACACAATAAAACCCTCATCAATATTGGATGGGTTCATATTGACTTTATAAAAAATAGATATAAAATTTCTTCAAGATTTTATGATCAATTTATCTCTTTTATGTTTTTTTTTCTATTGTTTCGGGATCCCTATCATGTTCTGGTACCAAACGGGATCGTCCTGTACGGGATAAATTTCTAAAATGCAATCCTGTCTAGTCTCGATAATATATTTTGGGGACGGGATTCGGTGAATCTCGTCTTATGCCCAGCCTTACTTATTAGCTTGATGTTGTGCATGGGTCTTTAGGATTGCTGAAAGGGGTGACTCTTCCTCTTCCTCAATAGTCAGGCTAGGTTACCCACAATCGAGCTGCAGTCGTAGCCATAGAGTCAGAGACATCTACCTTGCTACCTTCTTGTTTATGCTTCTGTGTAGGCTACCTTTTTTCTTTGGGTCGGGAACTCGCCAGTCTTGGCAATGCCGAAGCCACCATCTGCTGTTAGTTTGAAGACAAATGTTTGTGCATATGTTGATACGTTGGTATCTATATGTATTATGTATGTAGTGGATAGAGGCAATGGACACATGGTTTATAGTGGTTCACCTCACCATCTATGGGCAAAGGGCTACATCCACTTAATATGAATTATGAGTTGAGGCGTCATGGCGGCACCTTAGAGTATTACAAGTATTAGTAATGATTTGTAGAGTAAGGGAGAATGAGTCTCCTTTTATATGAGAATGAGACTCCTTCCTTTACATAGCTTCCAATGTGGGAGAAGTCCTAGTAGTGTTGTGTGAGGGCATGTTGGTGAGACCGGCAATATGGCTTCCCGATGCCAGATCGATCAGTTTCAGGTACCGTTGCGTAGCTTGTATGTCGGGCATCGTGATGCATGTCATGATTGGGTCTCGTCGTGGCTCGTGGAACCACATAAAGAATGTCACTTATGCTTGAGAGAGTAGGCACATTAGTGGCTATCCCAACAAGTCCCCGAAGTCCTCAAGCAAGAGCATCTTCTTTGTTTGGGAGTTTAAACTAAGTCACCAAGCATAAGTGACACCAATGTGGTGCCCAGCCCTACTAGTCCCCGAGCTCCTCAATCAAGAAGGGGTTCTTTCATATGTTTCTGAGCTTCGTCCTTGTGACGAAATTAGATTGTTGCCGAATTGAGAAGTCTCTATCTCCCATGCATTGAGAGCAGGTTGTTGTTTGAAGGCAGAGGGTGCTGCCTAAAGATGGAAGGAGCTTTGAAGTCTGATGGCGCTCTTAGCAGACAGGGCGCTGTCTGAATGTAGGACGCTGCTCGAGAGTAGAACGACACTTGATGACAAAATGTTGCTTGAGGCGTAATGCTTGAAGCAGCTGAATGCTTGAAACAATGGGTTGTGTTGTCACTATATGAATTCTTCTTGCTCGATGGGCGTTTTCCATTATTTGAATGAGTGTTGGTCACTGCATTTTCCGGGCCTGAACACGTTTTCTGCTATATGAATGAGTGTTGCACGCTGCCTCCCTCATGGTTGATGAATGAGTGTATCTCTCTAAATAAGCGCTGCTCGCTAGATGAGTGCTGCTTGCTGGATGAGTGCTACTTGCTAGATGTGCGTTGCTATGTGGCGTGTTGAGCTAATGGTCTATGTTTTAACTAGAGTATGATGGAGATGTGTCGTTAATTAGGTGTTGTGAGCATGTAGGCGTCATGTTTCTTGTGGGATGTTGGATCGATCAAGCAAGTAATCATGCTCGTAACTGTTTACAATTTCTATCAATCATATTTTAGCAAGTCTTATTGTTCCAACATCTCAAAGCTTGTATGTAATACCCCGTCCTGAAATTTACCTTTTTATCGGGATTAGACGGGTTACGAAGGGTTGTAACTGTGCTGTTAGTTTCTCAGAAATTTTAACGAGTGTAAAGTTTGGAAATTTTAGTGGTATTGGTACATATTCGTACATTCGGGAAAAGTGCTGAAGTGTTCGGAGTTAAGGAACACGTGGAAACGACTTATTTGAAGGGGTCAAAGGTTGACTTTTTACTACGTCAAATTTCTCGAAAAACTTCCTTCACGAGAGTTGGAGTGCTCGACAATACAAGTCCGTGGACACGCGGCATGTGTGAATCGGATACCGTGTGAGTAAGTTATGGTCAACGGAAGTTGGTTTCTTTTTTTGGAAAGTATAAATAGAAAGGGTGGATTTCCAAAAATGGAAAAGATTCCATTTTCTTCTCCCCTTCCATTTTCTATCCAAAAATTTGAATTGACCCGACCCGAACCCGGTCGACCCGACTTTTGCGGTGAGCTCCGGCCACTGGAGACGTCGAGGTCGGTCGGAATCTCTTCCTCTCCTCCGTGCGAGCCTCCCTGTGGTGGCGGCATGACCCAATTCGGCCTTGAACGACGCAACTGGGCTCGCACAGTAACGGCGACGACCCAGTTTCAACCCGCCGTTTGAGGTGGTTCTAGCAGCTGAAACCACCCTTGTTGTGATCGTCTTCTCCTTCTAAACACGCTGGTGTATCCCTTGAAAGTCAATTGGAGCGTGGAGGTGCAAATCACAAATTATTCCTCTTAGAGCAGTTTTGGGCCACTTCCGGTCTGAATTGATCAAAACCTCAGGTATTAAAGTTGCTCCCCTTGCTGTGATCTACAACTTTCATGTTTTGAGTTTGTTGAAATTCGTTGTTTTAGGTGGAGGCGCGTGACGCCCATGCGCCACCGGCTGTGGCTGCGCGTGTAGGCGCGTCCGGTAGTTCTAGGAGTACTGGTTGCTCCTATAGGTCTTCTAGGGTTGTTATGGTTGCATGTAGGTGGTTTTAGGGTGAAGTTGACCGGTTTGAGGGTGGTGGCACGTGGGGCCCACGCGCAGCTTCCTGTTGCGGTGCGTGGCGGCTCAGGGGCAGTGAGTTGTCCCCGAATCATATACTCGTTGTTATGAGCGCGTGGATATATAATTTACCGGTTTCAGTTATCGTTTAGTGTGACATTCAGTCGAATCGATTCTTTATTACCTTCGTGTGGTAACTAAGGTCGATTACATAATTGTAAGTGTTTATTGGTCGACCAAGTGTTGAGGATTTACCCTGTGGCGATAGTTGACGCAGCGGGATTTCGAGGTGAGTAATCTTTCACTAAGGGTGCAATCCCAGAAATACCCCTAACGTCTTTATCTATTTACAAGGTTACCACTGAGTTGGAAATTTCATGAATACCCCTGATTGTTTTATTTAATTACAAGGATGTCATTAAAGCTGAAATCCTAGAAATGCCCTTGGCAAATTTGTATATTTACCAAGCTGTCATTGAGGGTGAATTGACTATACTACCCTTGATAGTTTAAGATAGTTTACAAGGGTACCCTTCAGTTGACAATATTACCCTAGAGGATTTTTTATTTACGTGGATGCTTTTATGTTATATTTTATGTATGAATGTTGTTTATAATTGTGGTGGAAGGCTCTGAATATTCCTGATAGTTAATTGGTCGGCAAATACCTCAGCAGAGATGTTAAACTTCGGATAGGTAATAGGCGTTACTATCCATATTAGTAGATCGACCGATTTATAGAAAAAACGGGATTTTTCCGGTTAGGGCATTAATTAAAAGAAGAGTTATGTGTGGCTTGATCCCTGAGTACAGGGTACGTAGGCAGTCTGATCGGGATTCGGGTGCGGTCACAAATATTATCAGAACCCTAGGTGCTCTAGATGATTGGTTTGAGATCCAAATGGGTAAATCGGGATAACCTCTAACTGTGAGGTCTATTCCGGTATCATTTGGACTGTTTGAATTTGGTTTGGAAAGAGGGTTATCCCTTCTCAAGTGAGATTTTGAGTAAATCTCTCTTGGGGTGGGTCCTGCACGTCCTAACCCAGGTTTAGGAAGGTAAACTTGAGTCGGGGCGTGACATTGTAATTATAACAAAATGTGTACGTTTAGCAAATCTATGAAAGTATGCTTAGAAAGCGATATAGCAAGTGACATAACATCAAAATACTTATCTTATGTTGCCTCGAAGTGGCGATTTGCTCAAGTTCCCAAGTCACGTTAGAGTTGTGCAGAAGTCTGCTTGGATAGAAGGCGTTTTGCTGAAAAGCTTGGCTCTGTTTGGTGTTTAGAGAGCGGAATGTGCTGCTTAGAAATCAGATAGTAGAATTCGCAGCTTGGCTCTCAGAGAGCGGAATGTGATGCTTGGCTCTGCTTGGCGCTCAAAGAGCGTAATGCGCTGCTTGACGCTCAAAGAGCCGAATGCGCTGCTCGGAGTTGAGAGAGCAGAATGTGCGGCTTGGCCCTCAGAGAGCATAACGTGCGGCTTGACGCTCAGAGAGCGAAATGTATTGCTTGGCTCATAATAGTGCAGAATGTGTTGTTTGAAGCTCAAAGAGCAGAATACGCTACTAGGAGATTAGAGAGTGGAATGCGCTGCTTGGCTCTTAGAGGGCAGAATTTGTTGTTTGGCTCTGCTTGGCACTCAAAAAGCATAATGCGCTGCTTGGCTCTACGTGGCGCTTAGAGAGCGGAATACGCTGCTTGGCTCTACTTGGCGCTTAGAGAGCAAAAAGCGCTGCTTGGCGCTCAGAGAGCAGAAATCGCTGCTTGGCACTTAGAGAGTGGAATGCGTTGCTTGGTGCTCAGAGAGCTAAATGCGCTGGTTGTTGCTTACCACAGTATATTTTCTAGGTGGCGCAGCCTAATTTTCTCTTCTTTTTTTGAATGTTGCTGCTTGTTAGACTGAAGCCACTTGTTGTAGTTTGAAATTATTGGCTTTGTTGTTCATCTAGCAGCAGTGTTAGGTGGCGTTGAACAAGTAGTGGTTCCGCTACAAATGTAATTAAGAGTTGATAAGAATAGTCTTCCATGTATATGAGAACAATGATTCGCTACTTGGAACGGTGATTCCGCTACTTGAATTTTAGGCACGTGTTGCTGTTGAAAAAATTGAATGATATTTATGGAATATGCTTGAGGACTTAGCTCATTAAATGTGTGATGAAATGTTTTGTAGCGGCTTCCCATAGACGGTGCCAATATTTGTGCATATGTTCATACGTTGGTATCTATATGTATTATGTATGTAGCGGGATATAAGCAATGAACACAGGGTTTATAGTGGTTCACCCCATCACTATGGGAAAAGGGTTACATCCACTTACTATGTACTATGAGTTGAGGCGCCTTGGCGACACCTCAAAGTATTACAAGTATTAGTAATGGTGTGTAGAGTAAGGGGGAAGGAGTCTCCTTTTATAGGAGAAGGAGACTCATTGCTTTCACTACCAGACGAAAAGCTTTAGCTGATGAAAAAAATAGGCCTACGAAGGCTTCTTTCGTCGGCTAAATTTATTTTTTCGTCTGCTTTAGTTTGTGAACTTTAGCCGATGAAATTTTAAAGTTTAGTCGAAAAAATATATAATTTTGTCGGCTAAAGTGCCTTATATTTTAAACTTATATTTTAAGTTAAGCCGACGAAATCAGATATATTTCGTCGGCTAAAACCCTAAACCTTAGCCGACGAATACCCTAATATTTCGGTGGTTATGCTATAATAAATAAAATAAAAAATTTATACCACTGGTTGAGTCTCATTGATTTGAAACTATTTTCAGTTAAAGGTATAGCCAAAATACGTAATTTAGATGGTCAAATAACTGTTTCAGTGTGTTTAGGGGTTTCACTTATGGGATTGACCGTAAGGATCAAGCTCTTAACGTTGTTGGATAAAGTTGAATTTTTTCTCATAAACATATTTCGACTTAATAATCATATCAGACGGTCGGATTTTCGTTTCTCAAGTTTGATCATCGGAATCACAGCATGCCTACTAATGTTGTATAACTTGTTTACTAAGTTTTAAGTAAATGTTCCGTTTCAAAAACAAACTCTACGTACAACCTTCAAACACAAAAAAGTCTTGAAATAAGATATGACTGGAATGGTGACGTCTACGGTTAAAAAACCAAGTAATTCCGGTAAAGTTTCGGTGCTGATAGTTGCGGTCAACGCAATTTACCATTCTTAATCCCTTTGGGTAACCCTATCTTCGGGGGTTATTTTTTAGTTAATTTCTATACCACTGGTTGCGTCTCATCGATTTGACACTATTTTGTGTTGAAGGTCTGAAAAAAAAATTCACAATTTAAACGGTCAAATGACTGTTTTTGTGAAATAAATAAATAAAATAAATAACTATAGTCGACGAAATTTATTAAATTTCATCGGCTAAAGTTAAATAAATACATAAAATAAATAACTATAGCTGGTGAAATTTATTAAAATTTGTCAGCTAAAACTAAATAAATAAAATACATAAAATAAAATAAATAATATAAATAACTATAGCCGAAGAAATTTATTAAAATTCGTTGGTTAAAGTTAAATAAATAAATAAAATACATAAAATAAAATAAATAAATAACTATAGCCCACAAAATTTATTAAAATTTGACAGCTAAAGTACAGTCAAAATTTTCAAAAACCCCGCTAAAAATTTTAACTTTAGTCGATGAATTTTTACATCTCGTCGGCTAAACTACCCTCAAAATTTTTAAAATTTCTGCCAAAAATTTTAAAATTTTTTGTATGTCTTTCATTGCTCTCCATCCTCCTCTTCATCTCTCTTCCTTCTCCTCCTTCTCTTTCTCCTCCTCTTCCTCTTCCTCTTTCTCCTCCTCTACCACGGCTCCTCCTCCTCCAAACACCAACTCCGAACAGTGGTGTGGTGGCGGAAAAACGAAAAAGAAAAAAATTAATCGAAAGTAAAAGAAATAAAAAAACACACAAAAAAATAAACATGTTTTAAACTTTAGCCGACGAAATGCAAACTTTAGCCGACGAAATTCAAACTTTGAGCAACAAAAATAAAAATAGGCGACGAGTTATTTATTAAATTTCGTCGGCTAAAGTTTACTCGGTCAACCATTTTGACCAATAGGAAACGTTTTTGCCGACGAAATTTTGTCTCCTAAAGTCTAAAAATTTGTCACCTAAAATCTAGACTTTAGGCGACGAAAAGTTTCTTCGTCAGCTAAAGTTCTGACTTTTGACGACGATGTACAATTATTTCATCAATCTGCACGTGACAATCATGAAAAGAGCCAGGATTTAGAAATTTCATGGGCTAAACTTTCCTTAAAATTTCCAAACTAATAAGTTTAATTTTACATATAAAAGATTGATAAAGATAATACGTGAAATAGATCGACTCGGTTGCTAGCTAGTTGCTACTTTCATGTTTAGTAGGCTTCATGATTGAATTTACTCTTTGAGAGGAAAAATAAAATCTATGATAAAGAGATAGGTTATATGGAAATATATATATATATATATATATATATATATATATCCATAAAAATTTGGTTTAGTATTTGATAGATTTCCTTGTATGACTTGATCTAAGAATGTAAAAATCTTGTGCTGGATTTCTAATTCGTTTAGGAGACTATTTTTATGTTGTTTTGCATGGGGTTAGCTCTAAAGTAATCCTAGGAAATAGATCAACTAAGACTTCATATATTGAAGAAACTCAAAAAAGCTCATACGCTGCAGCATAGGGGATTATGAATTCCGCTTCTCTAAAGTTAAGTAAATGGTGAAGTTAGTAAAGTTTATAAAATCTATACTTTTTATTTAATCTGATGGTTTTAAATATGACACATCACTCTTAGATCAATTTATTTTAAACCATGATTAACTTGAATTAAATTTCTTTTATTTTTAAATGTTTAAATATATTTAAGAAATAAAAAGGAAGAATTTAACTAAAAAACTGCTACGCTTGTTTTTTTTCTTTGGCAGAAGATCACTTTACACAAACATAACACAGTGCCATGAACAAATATCTCAAAGGGGGAGTACTAACAACATCAATTGTAAAATATGAAACAAAGAAGAAGCAGGATTCTTAATCTAATTCAAAGGGCACTCCGACTTAGAAACTAAACTAGCCTTTGTTGAGTTGTAGGCTATAAAATTATTTATTCGAATACTCTCGTCTGCACCTTCAACAGTAAAACCAATCTTGCAATTACAAAATCAATAACTAAAGCCGTCATGGAGTAACTTTGTTTTTAGGATCTGTCTTGAGATTTAAAAACGCATATATGGTGTTCAAATGGATCGATCATGTTTTATAAATCAAGTATATAGGATATTGTTCATCAATTTAAGTTATGAGACCAAAAAGCAAAAACCCTGGATATTGTTCCCACAATATCTGAATAGACCTTTAATTTTAGGACATCCATTAGGAGAAGGAATAGATCGGTCAAATGGATCACGTCCTAATTTCTTATGGTGGAGTGAATCTTGGCACCCGTATGGATCATCTTGGAACACCACTGCCTCTCCCTTTGCAATAGAAATTACTGGGTACCAGCATAGAAGAACCATGAATTCGAAATCAAACTTGAGTTTATTTTTATTTTTATTTTTATTTTGTTAAACAAATTTAACTCAAGTTAACCATGATTTAGAGTAAATCAATCAAGAGTGATGTGTCATGTTTAAAACAATTAAATAAAATAAAGAGTCTAGATTTTATAAACTTTACTAACTTCTTAATTTGTTAACTTTAGAAGAGCCGAATCCGAAAATTATATATTAACCTCCGTCCTTGGGGACAATCACATACAAATAACAGTGAAATATGCAAAGACTGGAAAGCTCTTTCAGAGTGAGAAGAATGGAGAAGTCTATTTGAGTTCAAAGCCTCTAGCTCATTCTCCACAAACTCCATGATGTGCTTCATGCTCATAACTGCCATGTGCTGCTGGTCAACTGTAGGTAGCTCTACCTTCTCCGCAGTGAAGTAGAACTTGTAAATAAGAGAGATGAAGGTGAACTCGAGCATGACAAGAACGGCTAGTAAAGCCAAATAGTAGACCGCCATAGAGAGGTGGCGAAGAACCCATCGTATGAGAGTATGTCGGTTCCAAGGGAAGAGAGTGGGGGAAAGGGGGGGGCAGGTGCTTGCTCTGGATTCACCACGAACCACTTCCCAATATCCTTCCAAGAAGCACTCTCACCTCTGCAAGAGGTCAGGGCAAACAACCCCCTTAACACACTGTCGACTATGTAGATCGAGAAAAGGGTCGCCATAAGAACGGAGACCACCCAACCTTCGATGGATGATTGGATCCCCATTCTTCCTTTCAAAGGGGGTGGTTGCGGTGCGGTTAGAGCTCAATACTAATTCAATTCACTTTAAATGGTTTGACATTTCTCCGATCTATAATCACATTTTGAGAGATCAATTCACATATTCGGGTGACCAGCTTTTCTGGACTAGATCCAGACAAGATTCCGTTTATTTTGAATATCAAAATAAAATAGATGTTATAGTAGAACAAAAACTAGTCAATTAGATACCAAATTAATATGTCTGAAAAATATTTGTGTTAAAGAGATAATAAGAGACCTATGACCTTTAGTGTTATGGGCTTGGGTTTGAAATTATAAATTTATATCACATTTATAAATATTTAAATGATTTTAATCATTTATAGTACATATATCATTATATCTATTATATATGATAAATTAAATTAATTAATGAATAAAATAAATACAACCGGTGCGGGTTGGTTTAAATCGGTTTAGAAATTTCTCAAACCTAATCCAATCCATTTTCATATGGGTTGGAGTTTTTTCAACCCTAATCCGATCGATTAAAACCGATGTGGTTTGAATATCGGTTTAAACCGATACGGTATCCACATTTTCGTTTAAGTGCCCACCCCCTACAATTTAACATGGACCTGTAGAAGTGGAGGGGACCTTCGTGGACGCCAAACAAATATACTCACCAAGTGTGTTACATGCTGAAATATATGAATCATGTTTTTACTTAATAGACTTACCCAAATGATAGATAATTTCAATTATATAGGGTTAATATCCACCGGCTCTAAATATAAGATTTTTCTTTTCACTAATAAAATCAAAATTTTAAATTCTCACTAGTTAACTTACACAAGAAAATGATAATTATACCTTTCATGAATTAAATAAACTACAATAGACCATTATAAGAGTTTATTATGGATTTTATGGCCAGATTCTGACAACCAATGACTGTTGATTGGACTCTAATGACCGGACTCCTACAACCGTTGACCAGACTCTGTCGATCATTGACCGGACTATATTAGGGGCAGTACGAGACCTACTTGGGGCATTAGGTGGTCTATTGGAGATGGGTATATATTGGGGCCGTAGAGGGTCTGTTGGGGGCAATAAAGGGTCTATTGGGGGCAATATGGAGTTTTTTAGGGAGGGTCCATCGGGTGGTCTATTGGGGACAATATGAAGGCTATTGGGGATAGTATGAGATAGATTAGGGGCAGTATGAGGTTTATTGGGGACAGTAGGGGGCATATTCCTCTCAATAGATGGATCTCATTCCAGCATGAAAATTACATTATAATAGAGCCAAGTCATACAAAAATACAAATGATTATCCTCATTCACCCCAACAATACCGATTCCCTCATTTGTCACCAAGAACATCTAATAAGAACGGTCAGGAAACACCCTTCCATCATCCTCTCAGTCTATCATCAGTCAAGCACACATTACAATTTGCACAACAAACACAATTGTAGTGAAAACACTTAGTGGTATAAGTGTATAGCAAACAACCTTCAGCTCCCATCCCATGATCAGAAAACCAAGTCATGGTATCCACTGGCCTATGAGTGTTAAAAAACGCTCCCTTCAAATTCTCTATGACCTCTCGGATAGTTCTTGGCCAACATCTATGACCCAAAATCGTCACTCTAAACCTCATACATTCATCATAAATGGGCTCAAAATTTTAAGATCCCCATTTATACATTACCATGGTTTCAACACAATGCCCATTTATCACATTGCACCGGCCTCCCCCATAAACTTTCATCTATGTTTGTACACACAAATAAGTCAAATTAATAACTAATCAAATGAGAAATCAGTCATATGAACATCTATGATCCGGTACACGAAAACTACACAGAGTCAAAACAAACCTTGGTTAGGGGCCTGGCTTTCTCAATGTGCACCACAATATGATTAAGAGCTAGGGTTAGGAGCCTCGCTTTCTCAATGAGCACCACAATATGATTAAGAGCCAGGGTTTTACATTGCTCCATAGACCCCTGCAGCTCCAGCTCCAGCTCCAGCTCCAACTACCACCAGTAAATTGGACCCAGATGATGCTCTGAACTCGGTGCCGGTAATGCTCTGAACTCCTCGAAGTAGAGTTTATATTGAAAAGTTGAGTTTATATAGTAAATGCGTCTTTGGTACATTTTCATTCTCTATATAAACATACTACATGCCACAAATTATATATTATAAAATCAATCTCTTCCTTCTTCTCTTATTTTTTTATATAACCATACAATTTCCTTCTAATATTTTATAAGAGAATATTTCGAAATATCACAGATTTTAAACTTTGTTGTATCCTGAAAGTGATTTGCCTAGAACCATTTTAGTAAACTCATTGAATGGAGGCAAAACACTTTAAGGAAACGACTCAAGTCGTACCTTAAACTTGTTCCTTTATTTATTTTCTCAATTTTTTCATTACTATAAATATACCACAACAATCTTAAAGTGTTATTTTGCGAAGTCTGCAAACATGTCTATAAATATTATCAACCAAGATGTCTACAAGTTTGATGGAACAAATTTCACACGTTAAAAGGATAAAATGCGGTTCATGCTTTCAGTGCTAAATGTGATATATGTATCGAATCCAAAGTTGGAGCAGACATCGAGCAAACAATTGATGATCGAACGAGCAAACAATTGATGATCGAAAGAAACGTGATGAAGATGAATTGGAATGTCGAGGACGCATTCTTAATACTTTGACATATTGCCTTGAATGAATTGTACACACACACATCTAATCTCCAAGAGAAATATGGGAATCTCTTGAGCACAAATACACAATCGAGAAGAAAGGTACCCAAAATTTTTTGATGATGCTTAATTATTATGATTTTATTATGTTTGACAACGAGCCCATTTTATACCAAGTACATGAATTTTTGGTATTGATCTCAAAGCTTCATGAACTAAAGATTATTATTCCGGATAATATGATAGTCGGGGCTATTATACTTAAGTTATCCACATGGAATAATTATAGAAAAAAACTTCTGCACATGGTGAAAGATATGAGTTTGGAGAATTTACAAAAGACCATTCAAATTGAAGAAGCTAAAATCCACGATATGTTTTCTTATTCTCAAGATTTCTACAGAGTATCCAATGTAGAATAAAACATTTAAACCACATTCAACTTTGAATTGTGAAGTTTGCTTAGATCGAGTAAAAGTCAAGACACATTAGTTTGAGACATGAGTATGTCCAATTATTGGTAACACTAAATTATCAATATTCCGTATACACAAGAACTCTAGAGATTTAGTTATTGAAACATCTAGTGGAGAATAACCAGTAATGGTAACCAAACTTTTTCTAGAACATCACTAGTTAAAAGTTCAATGGGTAACACTATATGTTATTGTAGAAGCACTGATAATTAAATAAAGAGTCTATTCCAAGATGATGAAAAGAGGATGAGTTAATTCTTTTAATGAGGTATATAGCTAGTGTCTATAGTAGCAGAGACATTGAAAGAAACCTCACCTAGATGAATATAAGAAGTGGTGCCGCTTCTGCCAAGATTTGGGTTTTATCATGTAAATGTTCATGAAACCAGGCTGAAGCACAATAATGCTTAATAGAGTAGAAATTGCTTTAAGGAAATTTGATATGATCATGTGTGTGGTAACTCTGTCACTAACATAAGAGGACTAGGTTTAATGTTGAGGCTACCAAAGTTTTCATTTTGCTTTGAATTACTTACACTAATTGAAGGTTTAATTCAAAAAACACCTTTCTTGTATGCATGATCATATATGTATGGCTATATCAGTGGTGTAGCCAGTAATTACAAATGAGTGGGACATATTAATAAATAATAATAATTATTATAATATTTAAAATTAATTTCTATCTATTACAATGGTAATTGTCCTCCACGATATTACATATTTTGAAATCGTTGTATAATACTCTCATCTTTTATACTAGTAAAAATGTTTTTCTCGATATATGAAATCAAACAATCTTTCATAAACTGGTCACCCATTCAACTTGGTAGCCGAGTCTTCACAATGTTCATAGCAGAAAATACTCGTTCAACACTTACAGTCGCAACTGGTAAAATCAATGTCAATTTCAAAAACAAGTAAACCAACGGATATTTCACATCTTTTTTTGTGTCAAACATCTTTTGTGCAAGGCTAGTTATTCCCTTCAACTCAGAAAACTCAATGTTGGAATACATATCTATAATGTAATTTTCAAGTTGATCATCAATGTAACTTTCGGACAAGGCTTCACTGAATTACTATCAGTCTTCTTTTGCTTTTTTGTGGGAGGTGACTCCTCTAAGGTATTTGAATTACTATCGTTATTCTTTTTCGAGGGACGTGGTGATTTCTCTAGGGTATCTAAAACTGTCGATCATTCTTCAATAGGTTTGTCTATTTTTTTGAAAGTATTTCAACATTTTGAATGCAATGAAAATAATCTTTGGAACTCTCTTGATATAAACTAAAGTAATCCATCGTACTTGACTATATATAGATGCAGTATATTTCCTAACAGTTTCTACATTAGATATGTAAATTTTCTAACATTTTCTATATTTGTGTTTGCTCAAAAATGGTCTCGGCCGAAGTAAGATCGAGATTCTTGTCTACAATGTCTTTCTGATGTGCGCGGGCGTGCCAACTCGTTGTCGGCGAGACATCGTCGGAATCCTCGAATTCGTTTACTTTTGGGTGAACTCGAATGTTCGGGTGACGGGCGAGAGATCTATTAGATGAAGATACTCGCAAATCACCGTGAACACGAAGGTGAAACAGACTCGGTTGTCAAATCTTTATGAAGTGATGTGTGTGGACAATGAATCGCATCAACCCAATCTGGACTGGCCGAAAGAGATCAATGGATGAGAATTATATGCTAAAACTACTCCATTGTTATTTTGTTTCCACTTGTCCAAAATAATGTTATGGGCTCTTTTTTTTCCTCAAACTATATGCCCAATTTATTCATTTTTCATCCACGCGGACGAATTACTTCACTTCGTCCATATAGCCAAGCTAGCTATTTGACCTCGTCCATACGTCTATGAGCTAGCTATTTGACCTAGTCCATGGCCAGATTCAATTTACATTGTCTGATCTAACTTTGTCTTGTCCATGACCGGGTTCACTTCACCTCGTCCATGGCCAAACTGACTTCACATTGTCCATACGGCCGAACTCATTTTATCTCATTCGTATGGCCGAACTCATTTCAACTCGTCCATACGACCAAACTCATTTCATCTCGTCCATACGGTCGAACTCATTTCACCTCGTCCATACGGCCGAGCTCTTTTCACCTCGTCCATACGGCCGAGCTTATTTCATTTCGTCCATACAGCCGAACTCATTTCACCTCGTCCATACGGCCGAACTCATTTTATCTCGTCCATACGGCCGAACTCATTTCATCTCGTCCGTATGACCGAGCTCCTTTCATCTCGTCCATACGACCGAGCTCCTTTCATCTCGTCCATATGGCCGAACTCATTTCACTCGTCCATACAGGCGACCATACTTAGATTGAATCCGAGACCATTAGACCGATTTGGTTATGTCAAATCTAGGTGTAAACATAGCCTCCTAGTCTCATGATCACCGTTTCTCAAGCTGAGTGGTTATTGAGACTTGAGCTGATTAATCCAGCCGTATACACTTATAGCACGCTCTGCACATTTGATTAAATTCAAATCTAAATTATGGCTGAAGTTATATAAAAGATACGAGTCGAATTGAGACCTCGGCCGAATTAGGACTTTGGCTAAAGTACTTAAATTGCAAACTCGATTTGTACCCACGAAAACAAGCTAAGCAACCTCAGGTGAAACCTTGACTCGGTTAAACTGCAACAATACTTCGATTTGGACGAACACTCAGCTTTAATATCTCGGCCATGACAAACCCAAAATTAACACAACCTAGTTGTGACTTCGGCCGAAATAATTAAAATGAAAGCTTGGTTGAGATGTTTGAAGTTTCGGCCAAGACTGATGCATCTTGGTTGAAAGGTGTATCTTTGTTTTCATCTCAATAATCCAACTTGGTCATGCTGCTGGTTAACCTTGATAAACATTTGTCGAATCGGCCGAACTCATATAGTTTTAGTATTCGGCCGAGACAAATCCAAAGTAAAACAACCTAGTTATGACTTTGGCCGAAACACTTCAAATGAATTTTGGATGGGATGCTTGGAGGTTCCTCGGCCGAACTCATATAGTTTTGGACTCAGCTGAGCAATAAGTCATTCTTCTAGGCTGATCCTATTTCAACCTACACTTTCTAAAAAGTTGGCTGCCTTGATTCAAATGACACGAACCTATTACCTTGTTCGTCTAAGGTTCAACAATGCTATGGACCCGTTATCTTGTTCATCTAAGGTCCACATTTCATGGTATGACTGAATTACATTTTCTGTCAAACTAGCATACTTGGTCGCGTTATCATTCTTGTCGGAATGGCCAAAAACATTTTCATCCAACATTGGACGAATTTAGCGATTTCCATGGACTGGTAAATTTATGTGCAAACATAGGCCCCTCCAGTCTCATGACTATCGGCCCTATAGTCGTTTGGTCATCAAGACTTTGCATTTTCAACTCCGAACTAGGTCAGCTATGCGCCCAGGGAGTAGTCAATTTGGTTCTTCAGCTAGCTGACCTTGCATAAGTCTAAATTATGACTGTTATGTATCGAAACGGCTAAACCAACAACTTCGGTCATGATGGCCAAGCAACAAAATTTTGGTCACAATATTTCAAGCCGACGTCTTGTGGCTGAGCAACAAAATTTCGGTCATAATATTTGAAACCGATGCCATGGTATATATACGACCCAAAATAAGACGAAACGGTCGAGTTGAAGCATTTGTCTACGACTCCATGATCTGACCAAGTGGAATAGACCTCGTTCATCCCATTCAACACCTCAGCCAATCAATTTTCAAACATCATGGCCAAACTTATGCATTCTTGACCATACTCAGCCGAACTCATTCATCCCGTCGAAGCCACGCATTCTTAAACATACTTGGCCGAACTTTCAGCCATCATATGGTCGACCAACTTGGTCATACCCTTAGATCTTGGCCAAACCCAACCATATAGACCAACTCGGCCGAACTTCTTCATCTCAACCAAACTCTTGCATCTCAGCCATACTCATAAATCTCAGCCACGCTCATGCATCTTGACCAACTCAGCCGAACTCATCAATATTTACCAACTCGGCCCAACTAATGCACCTCAACAAAACTGAATCTATTCATCTCGGCTAAAGTTATGCATTCTTGACCGTACTCGGCCGATCTCATTATCTCGTTCATCATGGCCGTATTTATACATTTCGACCAAATAGTCCGAACTTATGCATCTCGACCATGCTCAGCTAAACTCTCGGCCATCATAAGCTCGACCAACTCGGTCGAACTCATTCATCTCAACCAAATTAGTCAAAGTCTTGCATCTCGAACGAACTCAACCATATGGACCAACTTGGCCAAACTAATGCACCTTAACCAACTTGACTGAATTTATTCATCTTGGCCGAAGTTATGCACGCTTGACCAACTCAGCCGAAATCAAACTCTCGATCAACTCAGCCATACCCATGCATCTCGGCCGAACTCATGAATATCGGCCACACTCAATGCATCTTAACCAACTCAGCCGAACTCGTGCATCTTGACCTACACAAATAAAGACATGCATCTTATCTACAAAAGGCACATCTGGTCGTTGTCTCGGCCGGATATTTTCTTTTAATGAGTCAATCAAACTCTTCTTTGATTCGGCCAAGTTTCATGAAAGTTGAAATTGTATAAATAAAATAAAAATGCAACCATGCAATCAAAGTGGAGGTGGCCAACGATGCTTTATTGAGAAGTTTAAACATTTCGCATCCTCGGCCTTTACTTCAAGTATATGGAGGCCGTGAAACATTTCGTTCATATCCTTTGTAGCAATTTCTTGATTTTCACCCATAGCATAATCCAAAATTTCATGTTTTGGATTTGAAGTTGAATAACCAACCTCAACTTTTACTTTTTGTTCGGCCAATTGTGTTTTTCCAAGGTTAGCTTTGTCTCCAACAATTATGTCAATAAGTTCAATATCTTCCATAAATTGGTGTTCGTACTCAGACCCATGATTGTCTATCAATTCTAGCGCACTTGAATGACAAATTTCAGGCTCACTCTTTGATTCATTCATTTGTGAAGTTTCTAGGCCAACTTTATATTCTACAGCCGAATTGCACATTTCTTCGTCTAATTGAATGAACGGATGAGGTGCATGAGATATCATTTAAGTCATATAAGCAATTTGTCGTGCTCGATATTCTTCATCATATTTTCTCATTTTTTCCAAGCGCTCTACCTCATGCATTCGCCATTCCTCTTCGAATTTTTCTTTTTGTTTATGAAGATTTTCGTTCAACTCTTCTTGGCTCTTTTGGAGACTTTCTCGCAAACTATTTTTGTTCTTCTGTATAGACTCCAAGATTTTCCAACAATCAGTTTGGTATTTCAAAGGAATTTAAGGTTGTGGATTAACCACAGCCCCACCTATCTGACCGAGTCGTGCCCCATCCGTGTAACAACCATTGTATTTACTTTTATTTCTTTAGCCGTCATAATAGTCCAATGTCTCGGTCAACTCAAAGTATCTGTTTTGATCAGCCGAATCAAAGATTGACATGTATTCATCACTTGAACTACAACTTTGCTTATTGTCTTGGTTGAAATGTCCATGTATAAATCGGGTAGAAACTTGAGAACGATCTAAAATAGAATCATAAAAATTGTAGCCAGATCGATTATTAGTCTGGCTATTTGGGTTATGACCAATACCATTTGAATGCATCTGCTCATAATAGTTTGAGCTCTCAGCCGGCCGAAAGTAAGCATCTCGGTTGATGCGGCTATAAGTTTCCTTGTTTGCCAAATTTGGGTTAGACGAATAATTTTGGTCATGTAGAACATATGTATCTTGACCAAAATTTTGGGAACAATACCCTTGTCCAAAGTTAAGTTGGTGACTCAAAACAAATCCGGATTATACTGTGGCTAATTGCAAATTCCATGCGGTATGGCTATTTAAATCCATAAAGTTTTGGTATCCCTCATAACTGTATCCACCGTTAACATCGATATTAAATTAGATCCGTTTGATTTTGGCTCTAAGAAGCTCATTGGGGAAAACACCTAACACATTAGTTCATCCCACTGGGCGTGCCAAAAGATGTTTGCTTAAAAATGGTCTCGGCTGAAGTAAGGCCGAGATTCTTGGCTAGAATGTCCTTCTGATGTGCGCAAGCGTGCCAACTCGCGGCCGAACGGCAAAGCGAGGTTTTAATTGTTGTAGTGAGCTTGATATGACTTCTTCAAGTAATTGTAGGCCGAGGAAGGAACCCTCTTGGCCGTATGGTCCTAATGCATGTGTTTCAAGGACTTTCGGCTAGGCATCGCCGGAATCCTCGAACTCGTTTACTTTTGGGTGAACTCGAACGTTCGGGTGATGGGCGAGAGATCTATTAGATGAAGATACTCGCAAATCATCGTGAACACGAAGGTGAAACAGACTCGGTTGTCGAATCTTTGTGAAGTGATGTGTGTGTGGACAATAAATCGCATCAACCCAATCCAGACTGGCCGAAAGAGATCAATGGAAGAGAATTCTATGCTAAAACTACTCCTAAGTGCGATAAGTAAAGAATATGTAAAGTAAAGAACAAGAAATTAAAGTGCGAGAATACAAAGAACAATAAAATAAATTGCGAGAAAGTAAAGAACTGAATCAAAAGTAAAGCTAAGAAAAAAATTGAGATTGAAAGTTGAACTAAAGGTGAAGTACCTATGCGATAAATAAAGATAAGTTTGGGTGAAAAATTGTATATTGATTTGTTTGTGTGGTGCAGGACCCTTTACAAATGAGCTACAAGGTTCTATATATACAAGTCAAAAACCCTAGCTAGCTTGTTCTCTACATTATGAATTCTCATCAATATTTTGTTTCCTTTCTTGGGTTGAATCACACATGATTGTCTTGATTTGGCCAAATTCCGAGATACTCATATCATAAGTATTTTTTGATTTGGTAGAGACCTTTCTTGTAGAGATTTCCTCCTTGACACGATCTCTCGGTCGCAATTGATATATTGGGCTTCGACCGAGTGTCCATTGTTATTTTGTTTCCACTTGTCCAAAATAATGTTATGGGCTCTTTTTTTCCTCAAACTATATGCCCAATTTATTCATTTTTCATCCACGCGGACGAATTACTTCACTTCGTCCATATAGCCAAGCTAGCTATTTGACCTAGTCCATGGCCGGATTCAATTTACATCGTCCGAGCTAACTTTGCCTTGTCCATGATAGGGTTCACTTCACCTCGTCCATGGCCAAACTGACTTCACATACGGCCGAACTTATTTCAACTCGTTCATACGGCCGAACTCATTTCATATCATTTGTACGACCGAGCTCATTTCATCTCGTCCATATGGCCGAACTCATTTCACCTCGTCCATACGACCGAGCTCATTTCACCTTGTCTATATAGCCGAGCTCATTTCATCTCGTCCATACGTCCGAGCTCATTTCATCTCGTCCATACGACCGAGCTCCTTTCATCTCGTCCATACGGCCAAACTCATTTCACTTGTCCATACAGCCGACCTTACTTCGATTGAATCCGAGACCATTAGACAGATTTGGTTATGTCAAATCTAGGTGTAAACAATTTGCTAACAGTTTCTACATTTCTTTTGCTACAAGGAATGATATTAAATATGTAATCTATTACTAAAAGGAAATGAAAAACTTATTTAATATTAATAAAATAAAAAACAACAAGACAATAAAAAATCACCAAAGAAATAAAAAAAATTGTTGTCGAAAAAAATAGAAAATGATTGACCAGGACCACATGAATAGTTGTCTAAAATAAGGATTACCAGGACCACGTGAATAGTATATTCTGATACCAAATAATATATATAGATAATAATTTTTTATTAAAATACTGAGTGGAGCACTAGTTATAAAAATAAGATACATTTATAAGTATTTTTTGGCAAAATATTAAATGGGGCACAGGCCCCACCAGTGTTGAACGTGCTTCCGCCTCTAGGCTATATTTTAATGAGAATATAAATGGGAATTTCATATATATATATATATATATAGTTCATTTAATCTAATTTGGTACCCAATCATCTCCAAATTAGATGAAACTTGACAGAAATGATCTACACACTATGTTCTAGATACTGAGCGGTGAAAATGTGAAAATATGATCTACAAGTGAGCCAAATAAGAAGTCCCACACTTTAATAAGGACGTTCTTACTTAAGCTTTGGTAAGGATTTCTTGAATCAGCCAACTTTTAGATCATATTTTCTCATCTTAACCGTTCAGTTTCTGGATATATATGAATAGATCATCTCTGTAAAATTTTAACTAATTTGGTTATCGTTAAGGCATTCAAAACTGTGATTTACAGAGAAGAACACGAACGGTTCCGGTCGAACAAATTCATTTCGTTCATTGTAGTTATACGTTTTCGAGACCTTAACAATTAGCAAATTAGCTGAAATTCTATAGAGATAATATATACATGTATAGCTAGATTATGAATGGTTAAGATGAGAAAATTTGATTGAAAAGTGGGTCAAATTAAGGAAATCCGCACCAAACTCTTGGTAAGGACGTTCTTAGCCAAGAAGGCATGTATGTGTGTGTATATATATATAGTTAAAGAGAGGTGATGTTTGAATTATAATTATAATGAAAAGGATATTATATATCACATACCATTTCATTATAATTATAATTCAAACATCACCTCTCTTTAACTATATATATATAGTTAAAGAGAGGTGATGTTTGAATTATAATTATAATGAATACGTATGTGATATATAATATTGTATGTTTAGATTCAAGAGGTATATATCTCTTAAAAGATAAAGGAGGAACACACTGGTGAAAGCATTATGAAGACGCTAGCCATGCCACTAATGACTGTCGCCATCTTCAAAGAATCATAAATGAAATGCAGTGAGATGAGAAGCTACAAAGGCCAACAGTGTGACAGCCACAAGCTCCAGTAGTAGCAAATGTGGAGCTTAGAAGAATCAACATGATCGATGGAGGGAAACCACTAACAAATATTTCCAACCAAAACAAGATGCGGTATACAAGAGCGAACCACCCAAGAAGCGTGAACCACATCTCATAAGACAGAACGGTGAAGATGACAAAGTAAGAATCAATGTTTTAAAACGCTAAGGCGTAATCCAAGACGTTTTCGTGAGAGTTTTGAGCCTTGAGGCTTAAGGCGCACAAAGCATAAACCTTACGATATAAAAATTAAATAAATAAAAATGATTAATATATACTTATTACTCTTATAAATAGTTAAATACAACATAAAAAACAACTAAAAAAGCTATTTGTGTTAGTATTTTTTGTATCACTATTATTCTTTGTTTTTTTTGCCATAATATTGCTGTCTTCGACCTTCATTCTTTTGCTCTTGAATATATTTCTTTTCTTTTAGCCAGATGATTGTTTTCCCTTCTATTAGATATATATAGTCTTCTTCAAATATTTACTTTATTTAAGTTTGGTGGTTATAGTTTTGCAAAATGTAATTTTTCTGGTACAAAATATTTATTTAAAAAATAGAATAATTTCTAGACTTAACTAAAGGCATAAAAAGCGTATTTAAAAATGTAAAAGGCGTAGCCTTACTACCTTTCAGCTAAACTTGACGCAATTTTCAGAGAGCATTGAGCTTTTTAAGCCTCACGCAAGCCTTGAGGCGAGTTTTTTTTAAACATTGACAAGGATATGAGCCATCATGTTTTCAGATGAGTAAGAGCATGAAGTCAATAGTCCATATGACGAATCTTTCCTTTGTGATATAGTCATAGCAAATGTGTTCGGC
This sequence comes from Comarum palustre, assembly GCA_951800085.1. NCBI lineage: Eukaryota > Viridiplantae > Streptophyta > Magnoliopsida > Rosales > Rosaceae > Comarum > Comarum palustre. The sequence continues at coordinate 6,542,608 of OX637579.1, read as the reverse complement.
TTGGGAAGCGTGCTAGTAGATAATGGCTTAGCGGTCAATGTAATGTTCCACCGTTGCTCAAAAAGCTGTAACTCTTAGAAAAGAAACTAGTACAAGACCATGAACCGCTTCTCGGGCGACATCGTGCAACCACTTTGTTTAAACATGATGAGTGTCCAGATAGGAACCACTCCTTGCACAACAAAAATAGATTGTCAATTCATTGTGGTAGATTGTTACAACTCCTACAACGTCATTTTAGGACGTCCAGCGCTGAACACATTGAAGTGCATAATAGCAGGATGCATGCTGCTGATGAAATTGCCAACTCCTAAAGGAACATTGATGGTTAGAGGAAGTCACACAATAGAAAGGGAATGGTACATGACGTCATTCATTCAACCTAAGAAGTGGAGAAAAATCCTATCAGTAACTGTGGAAAATGAACTAACGGATAAGGTGGATGATCCAAGACTATAGAATCAAAAATATGCTCCTAAAACATCGTTCAACCTCGAGACGACTATAAGAGCAGTAAACATCTCAGAAGAGTTCCCTGATAGAAATGTCAACATAACCGGATCCCGCTATCACAAAAGAGTTAATCTAGTTCCGTAAGGACAATGCTGAAGTATTTGCCTGGTTATATGCCTACATGTCTGGCATACCGAGGGACATAATTGAGCACGAGTTATCCATCAAGTCATCCGCCCATCCTGTCAAGCAAAAGAGAATTTCGTTTGATAACGAGAAATACGTTGCAATGAAGCAGGAATTAACCAAACTTCAAGAAAGAGGATTTGTCTGCCAAGTTCACTACCCCACATGGCTGGCCAATGTGGTGATGGTTCAAAAGCCAAGCAAAAAGTGACGTATGTGTGTCGAATACAAAGATCTCAACAAGACATGTCCAAAAGGCAGTTTTCCGCTACCTAGAATAAATAGATGATACACGCCACAACAGGATATAAGATGTTTAGTATGATGGATGGCCTTCTCGGGCTAAAGTCAAATCATAATGAAAGTGTCAGACCAAAAAGCCACAAGCTTCACAACAGACAATGGAATCTACTACTATAACTACATACCCTTTGGCCTCAAAACGTTGCAGCGACATGGATGCGACTGGCAATTACGATGTTATAGGGCAGACTAACATCACTTTCTCGCTTCATTGCTAGGCTAACAGACAAATGCATTCCATTCTTCAAAACTGTGAGGCGTCCAACACAAAAGGAGGTTGATTCGTCACCAGAATGTGTGGCGGCCTTCCAAGTCATAAAATATTACTTAGCCTCAATCTCGCTGCTCTCAATCCCAAAGCCAAGGGAAATGTTGTATATCTACCTAGCGATAACCAAGACAGCGTTAAGTGCGATGATAGTAAGAACAAAAGAAACTGATGGGTTGCCGGTCTTTTACGCCAGAAGGAGAATGAATAGAGTATAAACAAGATATCCTCCACTCGAGAAAATGGCGCTAGCACTCATAACAGCCTCTAGAAGGCTTTACCAATACTTCCAAGCCCACACAATTCATGTGCTCACAAAAAATAGATTCTGCAAAACCCTAAACACAGAGGGCGGCTAAACAAGTGGCAATAAAGCTGAGTGAGTTCGATATTGACTTCAAACCAACCGCTATGAAGGGGCAGGAGGTGGAGGACTTCATAGCGGAATACATGGAAGGGGAAGACTCTTTTGAAGAGCAAGAAGCAATGAACACAATAGAAGGGGAAAATACCTAAGAAACAACACAAGAATCCACCCCACCAACAGTTAAATTGGAATTTGCACTTGGATGGGTCATCATGTGCAAAAGCCAGTGGAGTGGGAATCATCCTCACAGGGCCTGGGGGACAACTCGATTGTTCTCGTTGTTAGCCATGGTGAATGAACGTGAGAAACCTTTTGTTCAAAGATATTCTCACAGACGGCGTCAATGTTGATACAGTGGTTTATTAGATAAACTCAATCAACTGTATCTATATGTGAGTATCGATATCTGTCTATCTTATTGTCCTATCAATAAAAATACAAGATGTTCCTTAGGAGTCAAGAGCACCGAAGGGCGATCTTCAACTCTCTGATGCAAAAGTCAGTATTGATGATGACATAGTTACAGTAGGTAACAAGTAGATACGTAGTTAATGAGGAGAGGAAGTTACTATTTGTAGGCTAGAGGTGTGACTTATTGCTCTTGTCATACGATGTGGGACTAACATGGTTCTGGTTGCTGTGTTGTAAAAGGAATAGATATTGCTCAACTGAGTCCAAAGCATATTTTCAAAAATGTGTTCCACCTGTTCTCATTGAATGAGTATGCTTCATTGTTTGTTATGTTTTTAATTGAAGCTTAGGGACGATTGCAACACTAGTTTCTCTTGGGATTGCTAGTGCTCGTATGAATATCTTCAGCAATGAAAACTATGCCTGTGGAGTCTGGCTGTTACAATGCAATCCAGTCCAGCTTTGGTTTTATCACTTGCATGTTATTCTGTTATTGTCTAAACCCTAAGCCCATGTAAGCCAAAGAAACTTTGTATATGTCTCAGTCCGATGTATGCATGATTTTTACTTTCTTTTGTGTTCTTGGGTTGCTATTTTCATTGCATCATACTTTATTGTTTCTACTTCAAACACGCTGAAAACAAGTTACAAATACCGAACCAGCTAAACTTAAAGGATTTTCCAAATGCAGCTTTCTATTGGAATCTAGTTGGTATAAGAAATACAGAACTTCATGATGAAGTCATATATATGAGCACTGCATTTGTCTGCCTTCTCTGGGTCAATAAATTGAGCTGCTCCTTCAACAATAAAAACTTCTTGCAAAATGGCACCAGGCTCTTGGAGTAACCATTATGAATATATTCTTTGATGCCCCAGAAATAAGATGATGTCAAGATCCCCCACAATGAAGTTAACTGGTACTTTAATTTGTACCCCATTCAATGGTGCCGTAAGCTCTAAGATTCTGCAACCAGAGACAGAAGTTAATGGAGTTTAAGGGTTTTTCTAGCAAGCATCTTTAGTTTTGTGCCAGTATGAAAAATCAAAACGATCGAGAAGAAAATTAGTAGCAACATATAAGACAATGTTCATTCGGTAGTAGTTTTAAATTGTTGCCATCTTGTCTTAAATCTAATTACTAATGCAGGTTTTGCAATGTATGTTGCTGGATATAAGTTATTTCAAAGACTTTATGCGCGATTGAAAGGACAAAAATATTGGGTACTTCAAACTAATGATGACGATGAGAGTAACGAGTGCTAAATTTTGAATAGCAGTGATGGAAATATTTATCACAGAAGATGAAATAAAATTGTAGATTTTGAAAGAATCAAGCTGTGGCATCATTTGCAGATAATTGAGGGGTAAGTTCTTAAGAAAGATACCGACAGGAGAAACATACCAACACATAAGGCAATAGCTATTCAACAACCATATATAAGCAAGCAGCTCCTAGAGCAAATGGATCACTGGCATCTTTCTTTTATTTCTCGGTTATTATGGTATGTAAGTGCGTTCATATCCAGCAACTGGCAAAAATCTGCATTAGGAATCAATCATAATAAGCGCAAGCTAGATAAAGAATTTAACAAACAGCAGCACTATACGCTCAAGAGTTGCCATTTTCCAATATGATAAAGAATTTAAGAAAACGACTAGTTTAGGTGGTTCAAAAACTCGAATTGAAGCAATACTGAAAATATCTTCCAAACTAAACCCATGATTCATAACTTATAGACAACATTCATCATTTATACTTCTACTTTATTGACAAAATCTTCACAAAATCTTCCGATTTATACTTCTACTTCTGAGATAAACAGATGGTTGCAGAAGTTTGAAAGAACAATTTTGTAGAGCTGCTGAAGGGGTTGAACAATGGAGAAGACACACTGATGTCACTCTGATCTCGACTTCTATTGCAGTCTGGGTTGGAAGATATATAACTGAAGACAGGAAAATACTAGGACACTGTTTACCTATTTACAGACAGTGATCTGCTATCACTTCACGGCCAACTAACAGGAAGGGTCACTGGCTCAAATGAGTGATGGTGGTAAGGCCATGCCTATTGGCGCCCTTCGGTGTTGGTTTTTTCTAGCCTACTCCATGGCATTGGAGCATGGCTCTTGTAGCTCTTGATATGCAACTAGCTTATTTCATATAGAGATTCAACAATTAAAGGACTGAAACATCAGAAGTGAATGATTTACCAATTTCAGGCAACACACTGGTTGTAGAGAAGTAATCCAATAATTTCTAAAATCTGATTACATATTAAACTAGCTAGGGAGCAGATAACACAAAATACTACCATTTTCCCTGCTGCAGGGTACTCACCAGAAATGTTGCACTCAAGCCACTAGCTGCTCGTTTGCACCCTCACTTTTGGATGAACTTTCACATTTCATTGCTTCCTCTGCCGAGTTCGTGTCAGTAGCTGGAGCAGCCTCCTCAGAAGCTGTAGCTTCACCTACTTTCTCAGTTTCTTTCTTCCCAAACAAGCTAGATGGGAGTAACGAGGAGACAGCAGCGCTTCTACTTCTCTTTGCTGCTTCTGCTTCCTCAATCTCCTTAGCCTTAGCCTCAGCCTTCAGCCTTTCCTTCTCCTCTATCATCTTTTCCAATTCATCCTCTTTCCCGCCCTTTCTCAGCTCCCCTTTGATAAACTCCCGCAACTCCTCGTTCAATTCAATCCATTCGTCCTCCAACAATGTATCCACCACATTAAGCACCTCATCAAATTTCCCTGCATCACTCAACACCTTCATTATAAACTGATAGCTAGTAACATCCATCTTCAGCTTCTTCCCCATAAGATCAAAAAAGGATTTAGCCTCATCAACCTTCCCCACCTTAACCAACCCATCAGCCAACCTATTATAAACAGCCAAATTTGGCCTCAACTTCTCATCAACCATTTTCCTAAAATACTCAGCTGCATCATCAGGCCTATTCTCCTCAAAACAAGTATCCATCAACAATGAGTACGTATACTCATCCGGGTTCACACCCTTCCCGCCCATTTCTCCACAAACCTCCTCCGCTTCACTCAGCATCCCATTGCTACACAAATGCTGAATCAAGTTATTAAACGACAGGGTGTCCGGCTCACACTTATATTCCCCTATCTTCCTAAAAACCTCAACAGCCTCGTTAAACCTCCCCTGCATGCAATACCCATCGACCATAACATTAAAGCTCCCCAAATTCACCGTAAACCTCCTCGGCGGATAATGCTCACCCCTCATCCTATCAAACAACTTCAACGCCACATCAAACTTGTCATACTTACACAAAGCCTCCAACACCGAGTTATAACCCACCACATTCATCTTCACCGTTGAACCCTCCTCCACAGCCTTCTCGTAACACTCCATGGCCTCCTTCTCCATCCCCTTGATGAAATACCCCTTCATCAAACTCCCAACCACCACCCCGTCCTCCACCTCACCTCCCAGCTTCTCCTTGAGCTCCTGGTAAAGCCGAAACACCCCATCCGAATCCGAATTCCTCGCACACCCCACCATCAAGTAATGATACACGGTGGGATCCGGGCCCAACCCCTTGACATCAATCTCCTCCTTCAGCTCCAATGCCTTCTCCACCTTGGCATTGTCCACCAATCCTTTGATCAGAATGCGATACGTCGTGGGCGAGGGGTTAAACGGCGCGTCGTTGATGAGCTGCTTGTAATGCTCCATGGCGGTGTCAGGTTTGCGGCAGTCGAGATAGGTCTGGAAGATGAGGTTGTGGGTGACGATGTTGGGGGCGACGCCGGCCTGGGTGATGAAGCGGTGGAGGGAGAGGAGGTCGGAGTATTTGGACTGGCGGAGCTGGGCGGCGAGGACGGAGTTGACGGTGTAGATGGTGGGGCGGCAGTTGGAGTAGATGGAGTGGCGGGTGTAGAGGGCGGCTTCTTCGAGGTCGTTGCGGCGGATTAGGGCCAGGATTTTGTTGTGGAGGTTGAGGCGGTTGCCGGAGAGAGCCGAGACGGGTTCGGGGAGCTTGGGGGCGTTAGGGTTAGGGTTTTGTGGTTGGGGTTTTGGGGGATGGGAGCGGTGGAGGGAGGAGATTGGGGGCTCGATGCGGAGGCGGCGCTTGCGGCTGCGGCGTTCGGCGGCCGCTTCTTCGGGCGTGGCGAAGGAGAGGGAGCGGACGGAGACGAAGGAGGGGGGTGTGAGGCGGGGATTGATTAGGGTTTTGAGGGGTTTGGAGAGAGCCATGGGTTTGAGAGAGTAGCAGAGCAGTAAGTGAGGGTTTTAGAGACGATCACTCTTAGTTATTGGGTTGGGCTGGGCTACTTAATCCAACCCGAACCGAAACACTCCAAACGGGTTCTATGCTGGTTTTTGGTAGAACACAAGACTGAGCCTTGTTAAGATTGATTGCTCTATAGATGACAGGCATAGTCTTATCTATTGTTTATCGGAGTATCTTCAATACACATACACAATACATCATACACAATACATGTAAACGGTTGAGATTAGAGGATAAAATATTGATACATGGGTGGTCAAACATATGAATTGTTATGAATGGGTAAGATCATATCGTGTACATATACGGCCGTGCAAACAAGAATTTCTCATTGCTAATAATGTAAAACAAGTGTGTTCTGTAATCCTACCTAGGTTCAATAAGAATCATTTTCCTTTCAGAAAAAAAATGAAAAGAAAATAAATGCAAACAGAAATCAGCAAGGCTAATTGAAACACTATTTTCACAAGCCAAAACTCTCCCAAGCTCATTCAAATTCACACCCCAAGAAAGGCCGGGTACTTTTCGTTTGAATCAACGTAATACCTTTTCACAGGAATCATTTTAGAGCGGACAACAATTGCTAGGTGGTTGTGCTCTCTTCTCAAAAGAGCAGGTATCCAACAACTAAATGTACCATAAACCCTTTTTGCTCTCATGTACTAGGATCCATTGAATGGCAACATATAAGGTGCAGAGGTGACAACTTTTACCCTTGTACACGCCATCAGTCTTCCAGGAAGAGTCTGCGCGACACTGCGCAGACTAAAGCACCCGAGCTTCGGGTCCTTTTATGTCGATATTTGCTTTCTCAGCTGAACTTAATTAGCAACAAAATGTGACTGTACTTAGATAATGACTAACAATTTGTTAAGTTTGACAAAGTTCGTCATAAGAAAACGACTCATTGATATAACAGCTCAAAATTTAGTATTTATATTGTCTATATATGTCATATACTTACATTAGCAGGAGATTCTTTCCAATTTACTTTACAGCAAGTAACATAAGCTAGTTCGTTTTATTTAATGATAAAATACTACTATTCCAACTTCCAACTTTAATATGTAAACCATGATGATCAGTTAGGGATGAGCTTGAAAGGAGGCTTAACAAAAGTAGGTGCTGGATCGTATCGTCCGTAATCTTTTGTGTTAACCGCGAGAAGCCTTTCATGGATTCTGGCAGCTTCCTTGTGGCTCAATGGCTTCCCTAATACTTCCTACCATGCCAAAAACAAGATAATGCATCAGCAAGATCGATTGCTAAAATTCTGAAGAATATTGTTACAATGGAAATCTGAGTTTTTGTTAAATTAACAAGTTAATGGTTTGATGCCAGCCACATTGTTCTTTGTAATTGTTGTGGGATCTATAATCCTCTATCCCATTTTCTTATCCATAACAGTAATGAGCTACTCAGAAATGGAGAAAACAAGTGAAGAAGAAGAAGAAGAAGATAAATCAGATAATGTATACGTCTCGAGTTGCATCCGCTGCTTCTTTAGCCAACTTATTGACAAACTTGGATTGTCTACCTGCAAAATCAGTAGCATATAAGAAACTGAGCTGGAATATTCTGAGTGCTGTTCAATCTTATGCTTAATAAGCTAGTATCAATCGGAAAGTGATGAAGCAACAACAAGAAAAAGTGATGATATATATGCTATACTTTCTAATATGCTGCATCTGCAACGAAGGTTTCACAAAATCAATTTAAGAAAATATGCACATTTCCTAGTTCTGCATGAACATGCATGCTTCAAAACAATTTTATATGTATGTGTATATACAATTTTTTAGTAACAGATCTCTGACACTATATGTTGGTATATGATAAAACCATGGATAAAGACCAACCTGCTGCAGAAGAGGTCGATAAAAGTGATGATGCAGAAATCAGGAGAATAAGGATAGTGAACTTCTTGAGACACATGAAACCCATAATGTTTAGGCAACTTTGTTGTTTTCTAAGCTGTTTCCTCTCATTCAAGTTTTAGAGAATTAGTGCCTGGACACCAAATGATATATATGCTTTCCCAGCTATATATCTACCGATCTACATTATTAGTGCTAATATTAGGAAACAACAGAGATTTAATTACGTGGAGTGGAATTCTTAGAGATAAACTGAAAATTGAAAGTTATGTATAAAATAATTAAAGCTTTATTCATGCTTTGAAGTTTTAAATTCAAATGAGAAAGGTGACATAGACTACACTTTGCTGTTGCTGAAGCACTAAGTCGAGGAAGTTAGTGGATTCACATAGTAGCTAGTTAACAGAATAGTGCTCACTACGATAGGACTCCCAGTGGAAATGATCACAATACCCCTGATTGTCTTCAAGAGCATAGCTACAATATATTTCAGAATTCTTACTAGAATCTTCTACATACAACACACCCAGAAAAACAGAATGTAACAGATTTGGATACACCAAGATGATCACCATCATGTTTGTTCATACAAATAGCGGATGACATGTGTTGTAGACTTGCAGCTTATAAGACCTAGTAATCAGAACTTGAAAATCATTCAGCCTGGTTTTTGAACTTGTTGAAGATCATATCAACTGGATACCTCCCTTGAATACGATCAATACTTCTGTCAATCTATTATTCCTCAGCTACTGAAGGTTGATATGCTCAATACAACATTGCTGTATCAAGCTATACCCAGGAACCATGATAAATTAATGTGTTTACAGTACACAATTGTTCAGTAAGATCGAGTTTGAGTACACAATTGTTCGATTTTCAAGCTTTGAGATACTAGCTTGTTTGACGAGCTGTAGTTTAAGTGTATGTGATTTTTAGCAATACTAACGTATAAATAGATATAAGAGGCCAGGAATTAGATTTGTTGGTTTTAGTTATCAGTAAAAACAGAAGGACTGCAATGGAAACTTGGAAATTAGCAAGAAAGTCTGGTAATTAGTCAAGTGTTTGTCCCTTGGTTGCCAAGATTAGAAAAGAGATTTTAGGTATAAAATAGCTTTTATGGATGGCTAGTGCTTTCAATTATCTATAAGGACAAGGACAAGGCACCAAATACCACTCAAGGGACACTGGTGGAGGATAAAGAGAAGCATACATATTCAAAACATCATCTTTCTTTTAGTTTCTTTTATATAAAGTGGTCTTAGCTAGGGCATCCCCTAGCTTAAGTAATACCATCCCTACCTTCAATTGCCTTCAATAATTGGCCATTATTTTCCTTCCTTCACTAACCAAGAACATGCACCTTTCAGAAAACATGGTTAGCCTATCTTGACTACTACAGACCTAGTGGGAATGTGGGATGTTGTGCACTAATTAGGGAATTATAATGGAAATATGAGTTTGGGATATTTGTGTTGTCTTCCATCCATCAGAACAACCTCATTGTATGTAGCTTTGTCCATGCAGTAAAAACAATGGAAATGAAGTCTTGTTTATTCCTTTGCTGGATAGGATAAGATTTTTCCTTACCTCTCATTGAATTGCATGGCTAGAAAGCTTAGCCTATAATGAACAGCCTTATTAATTAGTTATGGTTTTACTTTGGAAGATATACTCTGGATCTGTGCTTTATAGAGTTTAGTGGAATGACAGGTGTGCGAATATGAAAACAACCTTGTAAAGAATTTGCATGAATCTCTTTTGCTGGATTGTCCTAACTTCATACCAGTACCTGGAAGTTATTTTGAAATCAGCTAACCTTGGATTCCAACACCAATACATAGATTACTGCCAATCTGCAGTACTCGATGATACTTGTATATGTATGTTTAGTTTCACTACGAACCTGAAAAAGGGTGAGTTTAGTGAGACTGATACCACTCAGAAAAGCTGAATTCTATCACATTAGGCAAGACCAGGGATCAATATAATAATAATTCTTTAGAATGGGATGAAAGCTCTTGTTGCAAGAGGTTTTCTAGTTTTCATTTCTTGTATTTTTGTTGGTTTTCGGCATGCAGTGATGCAGATCAGACCTGCACATCATGTACCTTTCGGCTTGGTTTACTTGTCTCTCGACAGATATGGAGGCTCATGATGAGTAGAGAATCTTCGGCTTCACATACAGTGTTGGTTTACTTTGTAACTTTTGAGGCATCGTTGCTTGTGATGAATGCAAGTTCCTTGGTTTGAAACTAGTTCACAGCCCAGAAGAAGAAGAAGAAGAAAACAAAAAAAACAAAATCCTGGTGTATAAGGCTCTGAGTTCTAACTCCAAGCTCCCTGCCATTTCAATTGATTTGAAGTTGTAAAATAGAGGATGAGACTGCATTTCTGACTCATCGTTGTTCGTTCTCTAATAACTACAAAGTTTCTTAGTCTAATAATTTAAACACTAATCAATACTTTTAGATTAAATACTACATGCGGCAAAAGGATCCAATCAGTGATGATTTCCAGTTTTCTAGATAATGGCAAAAAAATTTCCTGCTTTTACATAGATTATAGCACTAGTTCTTTTACTCGAAACAGCTTGTACCTATCATCTGACCATTTCAGCCATCTCACCCTTAACGACTCCCAGAGACAGATGCAGAAAATGAATGCTGGAAGAATGTTTAAATTTGCGATTTCATGAAGTTAACGGTGTCCATATTTGGCACATGTCTAACCACTGATCAAGCAGCATCCATTCAGACTCTGAATCACCAAGCAAAAGGGTGATGACCACACTATCATTACGCAGCTCTATATATAACATGCCTTATGCTATTGCTCTTAGCTGATTCATTTGATACAGACCGTCTAATTCCAAAGGCAGCATACATCAGACATCATATGACACATCGGAACATTACTGAAAAGGCCACAGTCGACTGGTGCATACTAAACCAATACAATCAAGAGCAAATATATTCCACAATACAATCAAGAGCAAATACACTCCACACCATTTCAGCAGATGGCTAAACCAATCACCATTCAAAATGACCATCAGTGAAAGATGGAATTACTTGTGGGTTGAAATTTACGATGTTGACGCTGGATCTATTTTGACTTCATTTTCATGGCGGAGACTGTTCTCTCTACTATAAGCAGCCTTTGCACCCTGAAAAATACAGATACATCAGTTTCATCGGAAAAATAAGGCAAAATTTAAGCTCCAGTCGATCCCCACCACAACAAATTTACCTATATAGTAAAACTAAGCTTTACTATAACATGAGATCCTCTATAATAACTAGAGTGGAAAGGGAAAGAGAAATTTTACTTGGAAAATTGTTCCCAACTTTTTCAATGCTGTAGCTCGTGTCTTCAAAACATCCTTGGACACAGTGGGGTCTTCAAGTACCTGAAAAAGAAAATAGGCACCAAATCTTTTTTAAAATGCTATAACAGGATTGTCTTCAATTAGTTTTACCTATATCCATGCTATCATGTTGGATTTACATTTACACTGCTCTCTTAGTCTTAATATTTTCCAAGCAACCAGCCATGTATACCATTTTCTGTGTGTGCGTGTGATATGTATTATATATATCATTGAATTAGACCATATACCAACGTAAAATAGTACAAATCGTCAAATTCTTAAAGGAAGTCATCTGTAGAACAGGCCACACAGACGACACACACAAACAGTACCAAGTAGAACAAAATTATTGTCCACATTCACCCCAGTGTTCAAACACATTCGATGAGACTCACCTAAAACCTATTATTTCCTTTGAATAATTATCAATGGTACAACTCTTAAACCTAAAGATATAACTAGAATTATTCAACATAAAACCACAAGGTAATAGCTAATTAAGTGAACTGAAACTCACTGCCAGGCAGACTTGTGACAAGGTTGACTCAATATCCACCACATTGATCTGCCATAGAGAATTAAGCACTGTATCCTTCTTCTCTTCAATGGCTTTCATTAGGTTCTCTTCCTTGTTTTCACCTTGGTTTATCTTTTTCAGCTCTTCCTGTAGTTGAATCAAAGATACAGCGCCTACACATAAAAAAAAGCATGAGTTTGCTAGGACAGTGAAAATACAGCCATCAAGGATAGACAGCCTGTTTTTACCATATAGAACTTCATGACAACAGAAACTACACCTGAAGCAGCTGATACTTGTGACTTAATCTGATGTCCTTTATCTCGCACCCATTCGGCCAAAAAGGGTACTTTCATGTATCGCTTGTCTTTTCCAAGTTCTCTTGCAGCTTTCCTAGTATAAATATAACCAATCGTATGCAGCATAGCCTCGCCAAACGCTGATAGAAAAATCAATCATGGGCAATGGGTAGTACATCAACAAACACAAAATTAAGCTTTCGTCATATATGCAATTAGTCAAATCATACAAAAGTTTACTTAGAAGCTTAAATATAGGATCATAGACCAACCACATTAATGATGTGGAAGAGAACTAAATATCTCCAACTCCTTAAGACTTATAATATAAAAAGTGTGATCATCTTAGTGTCTATCTTCTGACGCAACTACAGTGAGTATATCCTTGTATGTAATACAGTATCATGATAGAAGTTGAAACCAATTCTAAGTGGTTATAGTTTGATCACTGCAATCAAAACAATTCTTGTTAAGGCGTTTTAAAGCTCAAAACTAAAGATCTTTAAGAGCTTTCTTCAAATACACCATGCTCCTCTTAGAATGAGACCATTAAAAGGTTTACCAGCTGTTGAGAGACGTCGTGCTTCTACATTTGCCCATCTTACAAACTCATCTGTACGACCATCCACAAATGGTTGTAAACGATCTTTCAGAATAGTGATGAGCTTTTCCACCCTTTCGTTCCGCATTGCCTACAGAATAGAAGATAGGGAGGGGATTAAATTGAAGTGAATTGAGAAGATAAACACAGAAAACACCTGCAAAACAAGTACCCTCATTTTTTCCTGAACTCTCTGCATATGGACTTGAGGATCCTGTGTATCTTCGTCAACCTCAACAGCTGACAAAGAAGCCAAAGCAAGTTGGCCGACATAATCTTCAAAGTAATCACTCCCAAAAAGCATCCCGAACACAGTTGCAGGATCTACCATGGAGTTCCTGGAAAAGAGATACAGATTTACAGTTACACTATCTTCCAACATGTTTTTCCTTGAGATATTAGAAATCAATTGACTAAAATAAAACGAAGAGAAATTCCCATCTCCAAAAGTGCGAGAGTTAAAGGGTGTCGAGCTTTTTTGTCAAAATCTATTTTTCGTACTCTGTTATAAGAAGTCATTTCATTGTCCAGCATATCGTGCACCCTAAGAACTACATCTTGTAATTAGCAAAAGTGTGTAATTCAGTGTGACGCAGATTAATCAGAGTTAGGTGTTAAAGACTACATTACTCTTTAAAAGAAAGGAACGACAAAGCCTACCATTAAGTATATGTCTAATTATGATTCTATTCTCAAAGTGTAAGATCTTACTGTGGTATGCCTGCCTTTCCATTTTTGTCATATGCTTCACGCTTTTCTGGATCGCTTAAAACCTGATAAGCCTCACCAAGTGCCTTTCATAAACAGAAAATAAAACCAAAACAATAAGAAAATATTCAAAGTAAAGAAAGCAACAAGAGATGCCAAGTGAAACTTTTCTCCTTTACTTATAAATGAGTCTACTACAAACAAACCAGTCAAATCAAAAGCAGCTTGGGGAGGCAATATGCATACGTCACATCTGAAAGGCTGGTCACAAAAATGAGCATACTTTCCTAGTTCAAGTATCATAACCCTAAAGCTCTTATGTCTCAAGTGTATGGAAGCATCCTAGAGTTTCCCGAAACTAAAACATTCCATCTATAAGCTTAATAAGATGAACTAGTATAATAATAATACTAGTAGTGATTATGCAGATGAGTGTCTAATAATAAGGTAAGTTGTCTATAGTAAATTAAGTTATAATATGCTTACTTGGAAATTTTCAGCAGCCTTTGGATCTCCCTGATTTTTATCTGGGTGAACTTGCCTTGCCTGGACAGATAACATAAAAACATATTGTATTAGAGCAGATGCCACATACATTCAATGTCACGTAATTAAAGTAACGCGATCAGGAAAACATATCACAACGGATATAGCACAGTTAAGCAGGGACACTCCTGAAGGAGCAATGAGGTTAAGAATCCACTCCCCAAAGGTGCTTAAAGTGGACGAGCAGTAACTCTGAGGCTTTAGTATGCAGAAAACAATCGTATAAACTCTCAAGAGTATTATTAGGCCAGTTCTTATATAAGACGCATAGTAACCAAGCCATTAGCCATATCATTCAATTGAAAACCAGCTTACACATAAACTTGAAACACAACCCCAAAAATGTAATGGCTCCAAGACTTCATTCACAAGTTGAACAAAATGGGCTATTTGAAAAGCTAAGATTACCTTGATATAGTAAGCCTTTTTAATGCCAGCAGCGGAGGCATCGACATTGACACCCAAGACATCATAATAGGCAGTGTCCTTCACCATACTAGTCAGCCACAACCTTGTCATCACAACAAAAACAACTCCATCAATCAATTGAACAAAAAAACAGAAATGGTATTCCAAAGATGCTAATAGAAACCCATAAACAGCTTCAAATTAAGAAATCTCGGTATCAAAATAAGGAACATGGAAGGAAAAGGAATGCAAAGTGAGATGAATAAGCTTATAGTAGACCCAGATCTCGTAAACAAAATTAAAGAAGAGCCGGAGGATTGAACCTTTCTATTTTTAGCTGAATGAAACGAGAGGAAGATGAAAGAAACCCAACAGAAGTGAAACATGAAATCTATCTGTACGTGTTTACTTTTTAGTTCTTTCTCGGGGCAAACTCCAAAGGTACTTTTTTTTCAAAAAACGATACAGTAAGATTTTTTTTTGTTTAGACGGGCCAAAAGGTACATCATCTGCCATTTTGCAACTACGAAAATATCTAATATACGCTTAGATAAAACCTACGCCATCTAACTGATCCTATCTAATCTTTATGAGATAATAATATCAGTCGTACAGAACGATTAAAATCACAAATTTTGGAAAAACCTACTTCTATTTTAAGATATTTGATATATATGTGTGTCTTGGTTCATACCTTATATACGGGCTTTATGTAGTAAACCATGTTGTAATAGTGTTTTACACATATCTATGTAATAGGCTCATTAGCCCATGTAATAGCCTAAGAAGCCTATGTATTTCCCTATATAAAGGGGCTTCATTCTATCAATAAGATAAGAAGAATTCATTCTCTCAATATGATTCTACAACACGTTATCATGCATTTAGCTCTAAACCCTAAAAAGAGCAAATAGGCCACCGAAAAAAAAAGAAAATTATGTCGTGCGCACGCCTGTGCACTGTGCGCGCACTGCTGGGCACCACCGTGCACCGCTGCCCACCTCCTAGGCACTGATGCACACCTTCTGGGCACCGCTGCGCACCTCCTGGGCACCACTGCGCATCTCCTGGGCATCACTGCGCATCCCTGTGCACCGCTGCGCACACCACCGCGCACCACCTGGGCACCGCGGCGCACCCCTCAGGGCACCACTGAGCACCCCTCAGGGCACCGCCGCGCACCCCTTGTGCACCTGCGTACCAAGAAACCCTAAAATCTGCCTTAGGTTTCAAACGCCAATATCGACAGAATAATTTCCGAATTGGCTTTCGTCACCAACAGAGACGTTGAAGATATTGCTCATACGCTTCCAACGCAGCCGGCCTCACCCAAAGAACAGGCCGAAAAGGCACCGAACCAGCCGTCAGAATCCTAAGACCGGCTGAAATGTTCAAGTAACAGGTTTGGGTACTTTCTGAACTCTGATTTCCGTGGAATTTGGAGAGGTTATGCACAAGGATTTTTGGATCCTTCAGTCAAAAGGGCACCCTAAGAACCGGAGTAAAATTGGGTGAACCGGTCCTCCCAATGGCTGCAACGCGTATAGGAATCACTTTCCTTGAGAAAAACGGGTTGTATTCCTAATTTCTCTTTGAATCCTTCATATGGTTGATGTTTTTAATGATTTGCTACTGTTTTATGGCAAGATTAACTAACCATATGATTTTCATGTGTTTCATGGCCTTCACATGAGACAATTCACGATGGAACGCGTATGGACTTGAGCATGAAAGCATGGAGCAGCTTATATGATTACAGTTTATATGGCAGACTAGCAAGTAAGCTTTACTTTTGAGTATTTTTCAAAGTTCAATAACCTTGGGGAGGATAAAATTCGTTCATCCCTTCTCCATCCCCATTCTATGTTTGGGACGTTTGTCTTTGCAGGTTATTATGAAAATCCTAAAACATGTGCATTTGGCTACCGACACCACTAGCCCACATGCTGCTCGTTGTGCGCTGCTGCCGAGCATTGTGCTCTAGCGCGTGCACAGCTGCCGAGCGCTGTGCCCTGACACACGTGCGCTTTCGCCGAGTGATGTGCTATGGCGCGCGCACCTACTGACCGTTATGCTGCTGCGTGCACCTACTAACTGTTGTGTTGCCGCGTGCACCTGTTGAGCACTGTTGCAAGGGCCTACCCCTGTGCGCGTTCACGCTGCTGCCAGGGCTTGTCCCTGTGCACGCGTGCCCTGCTGGCGGGCACCTTATGTGCACCTGCCCCTGTGCGAGTGCACGCTGCTGCCAGGGCTTGCCCCTATGCATGCGTGCACTGCTGCCAGGCACTGTATGTGCACCTACCTAGGCGCTGCCGCGCGCAACTGCAGGGCACCAAATGTGCACACGTGCGCTGCTGCCAGGCACTATATGTCACATGGGTACCAGCTGCCGAAGCCTTGCACACTAATTGCTATGCACTATCGAGCGCTGACTGCCGAGCACAAGCTGCCGAGTGACAAGCACTAGTTGCCGCGCATCATGCATCGAAGATGTTTTTAGGTCCACGTTGTGAGGTATCCAACGTTGGTTTGTGTTATGCTATTAAAGAGAGTTCGGAATTAGAGAATCATCTCATTTCATTGAACCCGCGTTGTGTTTGATCAACATTAGCACATTTCTCCGGGTAGAAGTCTTGTTGAGAATATGGTAGGAGAATCAGCTACCGGTGTAGGATGCCCAGCGTCTAGCTGCAGAGCACCACCGCCAAGCTGCAGAGCAAAGGCTGCCCAGCTACCGAGTGCCCAGCTGTCGAGCGCCTAGTGCTTAGCTACAGAAGACCAGTGCTGCATAGCTGTCGTGTGCTAGTTTCTAACCACTGAGGACCCAGCTACGAGCATGAACTAGGTTTTGCTCGAAGATTTAGCCACTGCTTCCTACGCTGAACCTCCAACCTATAAAGCGAGATGACTACTCTCGAGTCTCCACAGTTTGGTATTGTATGCATGAGCGAGGAAATTTGCCGCTCACTTGCATATTGACCCTTAAATGCCGCTCTAAGTCTCGAATGAAGATTAAAAGCTGAGCAACACTGTTTTATACTAAAAGCATGCAGCTATTGAGCGCTGCCTAGGAGCTATTGAGCGCTACACAAGCTGCCGGCATGGTTGCCGAGCTGCCGAGCACGCTGCCAAGTCCATGTGCACCTGGCTGCCAACTGCCGAGTCACGCACCTGTTGCCGCCAACGTGTCTGTTGCTAACCCTGTATGCTAGCTGCTGCCCCTTGATTGTTTTTGCTCCAATTGTGTGTCAGTTGCCGCCACTGTGTGTCAGTTGCTTCATGTTGTGTGAGGAATGCCACCATCTTTTTTGTCAGATGTCGATAAGTTATGTGTTTGTTGCTTTGTGCTCTACACATGAACTATCGTGCACTATGCATTAGGTGTTGAGCACTAAGCACCATATGTTAGCATTGAACACAAGGAACCATGCACTAATCACCAATGGTTGTACACTTACATCACGGACAAGCACTAAGTGAGCTACATAGCACAGAACACTCGAGGACGTGCACAGGACACTGACTGCCGAGCACTGAGCACTAGGGCCAAGCTCTGTGCAATAGCTACTGAAGCTCTATGCATCTCATGCTGTGCACTTGAGATAAGCTGCCGAGCTCCCCCCACTGCCCCATACCGTGCGCCATGGGCGCCATCGGTTGTGCAGCCACCGAATGTTGTCGAGTGCTCAGTACACCGGCATATGTGTGGCTCCTCATGCACTACCAAATGTTTCCAAGTGCTTAATGCAATGACATATGTATAGGTGCAATGCGCTGCCAAATATTGACATGTGCCTAGTGCATTGGCATACGTGTAAGCTGCAAATGCGGGCAACCAAAAACAAAAACAGTGAATCTGTCACTTTCTGAACAGCAATTTCTGAAGAGCTTTGTGAACAGCTCCAGATGAACTAGAACGCTAACCATATATGACTCGAAAGCTACATCTGACGGTTTTCGCGGTTTGTTCATATCCGTTATAATAAAGAAGTTATGACTGTTTTAGTAAGCAAAGGTCAGGCTGTCAGAAATTTTGCAATGCACACGGTTGCCTTCGGTTTTTTTATGTCTTTTTCTCGCGTATCTACCTTGTTCGATAGGTAAGTTACGTGGAGAAATTGAGTGCCTTGCAGACGGTGGGACTACCCACATAATCCTGAGCAAAAGAATGAATGCATACAAATAAACGTACAAAGAGAGTACGAAACATCAAATGGATGCCTCTGACATTTGACGTCATGAAGGGTTCTTTGATTTTCTCCAAGCTAAATGAGACCTCGATGAAATCGTTGGTTCGATAAGTGTATGTACACTATGACATGATCATGCACAGCCTTATGAAGGTGTGCCGATGTTCGTGGTTTAGTCTTCATCTAACAGCAGATTGTCCATCATCGGATGACGTGGTTAACCTCGGCAAAGGTTACCTACTCCCTTGATTTTGGATGTGCCAAATGTTGTTACCAAATGTCATCCCTCATGGATGTTAAAGACTTGTAATGCCAACCCCTTTAATGTAGTGACCTTTAGCCTAATCGTTGTCAGCACCGTATGATAGGGTTA
Source organism: Comarum palustre (assembly GCA_951800085.1). Taxonomy (NCBI): domain Eukaryota; kingdom Viridiplantae; phylum Streptophyta; class Magnoliopsida; order Rosales; family Rosaceae; genus Comarum; species Comarum palustre. Next base: position 6,523,459 of record OX637579.1, on the reverse strand, counting down.
CGTTCGGATCAAATCTATTTTTGAAAAATATGATCTGTGATCCGATCCGTTTAATATTTTCGGATAGAATTTATTTTTTTAAATACTTAATCGGTTCCGATCTGTTTAATATTTTTGGATCGAATTTGCATTTTTAAATACTTAATCCGTTCCGATCCGGATCTGAAAAATTCATATCAGATCTTGGTTTTTTGTTCAGATCCGTAAAGTCTTGAATTTAAGTCATTTTTCTATGAAAGAAAAGACAAATTTTTAAGATTCCAAGTTTTCAAAAGTTTAAACCAACTTAAACACAAAATAACACTAATCATTAAGCAATTCTAAATTTCAAAGCAAGAAAATGAACGACGATGAATATTTTTAAGCAGCATTAATGATTTAATAACTATTTTTGTAGCAACATTAAACTATAAGACAAGCTATGGTACTGAGATGTATATCATTTTTATTTTACAAGAAGTTGAAACAAATATTACAACTTCATGAATCAAATTATAAAATTGTAAACAGACTTATCAAATTTATTTACACTATTTACATAAAGTTAAACTAAATTACAACATTGAGAACAATTTGTTTAAAATTTTATAAAATGGTTATATATTTTGTAATTACAATTACTAAACACAAGATTACGAACAAAATAACTCAAATTTCACTACAAATTTGTTGTCACACAATTGTAAATGTAGGTATCACATACGGGTAAGTACAGTAGAATTTTCCTTAAAGTATATGTTTAATGACTACATTTCAAACCAAAGTTTCATTTTTTATACTTGGGACATTTTCTTACCTTAAGAATCTTACGGCCTAAAATATATATAGTTTCGATTATTCATATTTTTTTTCATTTTTTTACAATCCGATCCAAACCGAAACTTTATTAAATGGATTGGATCTATCTATAAGTGTTTTTCTCATAATCAGGATCCAATCGAATCTGGCTTATTCAGATTGGTTTGAATCACATTTACTTAGATCTAAACCAAACATGCAGCCCTACCGTACGATGTCCATGGTGCCATCTAACCATCTCATTGAACCTCTTAACCAACTGTTAGTTGCCCATGCCAGCACTCCCCAGCATTCCTCTACTCCACCGGCTAAGCGAGTCAATATTTATGTAATCCTCATCTCTAATTTTCTAGATTGTCGCTTTGGAAACCCTTCAATTCTCCCGTTCATGAACAAAGTTTTCTTAAATCATCAATTTTCCAGTTCCCAAATCTATTCCTTTATTCATTGTTTTAATTTGTTTCAATAAAACATGTATTGTAGACTTGGGGAGTGAGAAAGTGGTCACTCACCCTACTAGTAGTGATGGGAATGCTAATACTCAGGCGCGATAAACACTATGTGGCTTCCATTTAGAGCAAATACACCCATTTTAAGTGGGTTGGACCAATCCTCAATCCGGATTAATGCACTATTCATTCAAATCAGTACTTGGTCCTTGGTTTGACGATACAACAGTGAGACCAATCTTAAGACCAATTACTATTCAACTTTTATAAAAATAATTTTTTATAGATAAATGATTACTGTCTTTTACTTTATTATTGAATTCATTAATAATATATTATACACAATCAACTATATATAAAATTTACATATATTCAATAATTATTATATAGCTTGTGTGTGTGTATTAAACTAGAATTATTTATAAGATACCAAATTACCAATGTTGGAAATACATGAGTTCATATCAATATCGTTATCTTTCATAGATATCTAAAATTTTCGATAAGGTTATACCAAATGAACGGACGACATGTGTCCTCTTCAGATATCGTAATCTTCAAAAATAATTGAGACGATTTCATGTAGGATTTCAAACCAATCACGACATGCCACGTGTGTAGATGATAACAATCTGTCTCCTAAAAAGGTCAATAAATAAACTTCAAACTCATTCTATATTCACACATTCATCTAGTTCATCTCCTCTCTCTATATTCAGATATTTTCATCTATTTCACTTCTCACTTTTCTCACGGATCATATAAGAAATTATTTGAGAGCGAGAGATGAAGAACACATCATGCAGATTCAGTCAAACAATGCTCAAGCCGCTACATTGGTTGCCCAATATCACCATATGCAGACGCAGACTCCTCAAGGTCGTGGTTCACGTCCTGGTCGTGCCCCTAACGTCGAAAGACATAGGCAATCAAGAGGGGCTAACATGTTGGAGGATTACTTTGTCGAGCGTCCAATGTATAGCAACATAGTTTTCCGTCAACGTTATCGAATGCAAAAACCAGTATTCAATCGCATCATGGCTGACCTTTGCAATTTCGATGACTTTTGGAAGCAAAAACCAGATGCCACAGGGAAGCTCGGATTGCTCCCGAAGCAAAAATGACAGGTGCGTTACGCATGCTTGCATATGGTGCAGGGGCTGACCAATGTGATGAAATCACCAGGATGGGAGCGTCAACTGCTTTGAAATGTTTGAAGAAATTCTGTGCACAAGTGGAGTATTTGTACGGTGATTGGTATCTTCGATCTCCTAATCCCGCAGATCTGCAAAGGCTTCTACATAGAGGACAACAACGCGGGTTTCCTGGCATGATTGGAAGCATCGATTGCATGCATTGGAAGTGGAAAAACTGTCCAAAGGGGTGGTCCGGAGCTTTCTCAGGTCGTAAAGGGTACCCAACTGTCATTCTTGAAGCTGTGGCCTCGCATGACACACATGTATGGCATGCCTTCTTCGGCACCCCAGGAGCTCAAAATGACCTTAACGTTCTCGGTGCTTCCAACGTGTTCGCGAGGGTTATTAACGGAAGTGCTCCGGAGGTCACATATAAGGTAAATGATAGTACATACTCTGTACCATACTATCTTGCTGATGGAATATACCCGAGGTAGCAGACATTTGTCAAAGCTATTTTCAAACCCAGAGATGCCAAGGAGGCACACTTTACCAAAATGCAAGAATCATATCGCAAGGATGTTGAGCGGTGTTTTGGCATCCTTCAAGCTCGATGGGCCATACTCCGTCACGGTGCTAACTTGTTTAAACTAGAAGACCTACGTACTATCATGATAAGTTGCATCATTCTTCATAACATGATTGTTGAAGATGAGTTTGTCAAGGAAGAATTTGAGGAGCCTTGTGAAGAAGATAACTTGCATCCGTTATTGGCAAACGTCTATGAACGACCGGTGGATGCGGAAGGTAACGTTATCCGCCATGAACCGGTTTTGAGGGCGGGAGAAACCTTACCTGCATTCTTAGATGCTCATTTTCAATTACGTTCTGCCTACCTTCACAAGGCGTTACAAGATGATTTGGTGGTTCATATTAACAAATGAATTGCATAATAATTATGTATGTGTGTATGTACCGTTTATTTAACTTTAATAATGTTGTATGTATGCTTTGTTGTTTCCTTTAAATAAAAGAAAATTATTTCACTACTATTAGTCATAATAAATCAGTGCTTTTATTTCATTAAATAGAATATTGCAAAATACAATCAACTTAACAATTCAAGGAAAATACAATTAAAACATAACACTCTATTGTGGCGATTGTTGTTCCTCAAAAAGAGGCCTATACCAATCCGCATTTGCATTAGCATTGGTTTTTCTCCTTATCTTTCTCTTCAAATCTTGGAAATACTCTTTTGAATCCGGAGAACAACCATGAGTTTGCATTGCCATTATCCTTGCATCCTCTTTTGCCTCTTCAAAAGCCATCATTCTTTCACTTTCGGCACGACGGTTCTCTTCTCTTTTTTTAAGAATCTCATTGGAAACTTTATTACTCTCGGATATGGCTAGTAAAGCTTGAACCATGGATTCGCTCACATCATCTTTGTTTTTTCCTTTGCTTCTTGCTTCTTTGGTGGCTTTTTGTCCCATTGGCCTTCCGATGGAGCTAGGGAGCGTCTCCAATACAATTTCTTCATCCAAATTAATTGGTGACTCGGTTTGGGAACTACTACCTGCGGGATAAACAAATGGCGCAACCGGAGGAGTAGGTGCATCTTTAAAAGTAGGGTGATCCTTCACCGCATCCCAACATGCATGATGGTCGAATTGCTTTTTAGTCACCCTTATAAACTCTAAGTTAATTTGATGCTCCTACAAAAAAAAATAATTAAACGTTAAAAAAATTAATATATATACACATATGAATTGGTTTTCATATAATTTAAGTATACCATAATTTTAAAAAAAATGTACCTCATCCAATTGATTAGTGCCACTTGGTCTATGATTTCTAACTTGAATTTTTGCATTATGCCACTCTTTGAGAAGCTTCTTCAAAGGCTTGAAATGAGCTTGAAGAGCCGCCGCCGGTCGGACCGGTGTTGATCCCATCCAATTCTCAACATAATGCTTGCGAATCTTATGCCACATTCTTGGAAGAGTTTGTTGATTGCCGGTGACGGGACATACGGTAACCTCCGCCCATGATTCACACAATTGGATTTCCTCCTCTTTAGTCCAAGTAGTACCATCATTGCTTCCCATTTTCTTGATTGGAGAATGAATACAAGGAACAAATAAATTGAAGAAGAAGAGATGAATGGAAAAAGAAGCTAAGATTATGGTGAAGAGAGCAAATAGATTGGAGAAAGAAGAGATGACTTGGTAAAATTTGTACAAAATGAAGGAAGAGAGACATGATATTTATAGACATATGTTGTTAATTTTAAATTTTTTTTGAATTTATCAGAATATATCCGTTGAAGTGGCAAGGTCGGTTTTACTGAATAAACACTTACATTACCGTTGTATTTGAATGTGGGTCGTCTGATCTTAATCTAACGATCTGGAACAAATTCCCGTTTTACCCGGTGACATGTGCACATGGGAAAAGCGATAGTTGTTGTTTGACGTGGTCCCCGCACAAACTCTCAGCCCGATCAATCGATGGACTGAGAATTGCTCCACAGATTGGTCTGGACTGGCATGTCCCACATGAGACCCACGGCTGGACCACTCCCTTTCCTTCCCGGTGGATTGACACTCCACTCCCTCATATTAAACCATGGGTGTATTTGCTCTTAGGGTTACTAGAAATGGAGCCACGACGTCATGCCTCCATCTCTATTGTTTGTCTATGTCAAACAATTTCGCTTCCCTTCTCCGAAGAATGTAAGTTCTCTACTTGCCTTTTCATTTCACGTCCAAGTGTAGAGTTCATTGAGCAGTCAAAGTAGTATAATTTGTGTTTAAAGTTTATTGTTTGGAACTGGTTAGTTACAAATATGACCAAAACTTTTTACTGCTAACTACTCAATAGTAATCGGTCAATTTTTCCAATCTCTATCATTTTTAAAAGGAAAAACTTCCGTCTGATCTAGATCGAATGGAGTTTCCCGTTTGATCTCCAAGTTAGGATATGTGTACAACATCAATCGTAATCTTAACAGTTCAATAGTTGAATTAACTAATGAAGATCATCTATACAAAAAATCAATGTAAAAGAAAATTGTTTGCTTACCCAAATGGATCAAAACAAATGGACGGTTCCTGAGTTTATCGAATGCATATCCTTATAAATAAACCAAAAATAGGGATCCCTCAATAGAAGAGCCTTGTATACAATGTTATTACACTAAGGGATCCCTATTTTTAGTTTATTTATAGGGATAGACATTCGACAAACTTTTCGATAACATTTTTCAATCTTAACCGTTCAATTCTTAGGTCCTAATATATAGATCACCTCTATAAAATTTCATCTAAATCGGTGATCGTTAAGATGTTCAAAATTGCCAATTAAAATTATAGGCATTAACGATTCAAGTATGACAGATTTGATCTGTCAAATGATTTCAGTTATTTTAATATCTTAACGATCACCAAATTTGATGAAATTTTCATTGGTTTCTTATCTCGTGTGAGATCATCAAATATAGTAAATAATTTCTACTATTATATATGCAGTGAGAAGGCTAAGATAACATTGAGGTAGTAAGGAAGGAATAAAAGGACATGCGCATATAACCACTTGCTATGTATTATGCAGAAGAGTGGGTGTGCACATGCAGTTGCAGAATTTTCTCAGTAAACTAATAATTCTGTACATGTTTTAGTAATTTAGAAATGCTTCAATCAGAGGCTGTGTTTCTCTTTAAAAAGGAAAACGCATCAATCCGGAGTTACAATCATGCAAATGCAACTAGAATACTCTACTAGCAGCTAGAGAAATTATGCACTATAAGACATCTAGCTATCTATCTTATGTGTCTATACAATGGTAGTATTGCTGTCACATCTCAGTCTTTAAATTATTTTACGGTTGGTTACTTTGATTTTTAACTATTTAAAATAATTGGTTGACCGTATAATAACCGTAGAGTTGACTTTTCGTAAAGTCGAGAATTTGGGAAAACTTTCTTCATGAAAGTTGTAGAGGACGTCGATACGAATTTGTGGACATGTAGCACGCTCAAATCAGAGTTCGTATGAAGAAGTTATAAGGGTTCAAAGATGGCTATTAAGTCTGGACATATGAATAATTTCGTAAAAATGGCTATAAATAGCTCAAAACCCAGAAATCGGGCAGAAAATCTGCCAAATCTTCGCGGTGTCGCCGCCACTGCCCCCTTCAGGCCACCTCAGGCCCCCGCACCATCCTAAAAGGAGCGCATATGAGTCTACTTCAATTCTAGGTAAGCTTTTCGTTCCATCTCTTCATGGTTTAAGAGAAATTTCAATTTGATTACCGATTGTACAGTAGGTGATCTAGATCGGATTTCTCCCTCCTCAAGCCACCAATTTGTGAGTTATATATATGGTTAGAATGGATTTTAGGAGTACTACTCACCCCTAATGTTTGGTGAATTGATTAGGAGTGGGGAGGGAGAATCGAATTTTTGAAGTTTTTAAAAAATATTTCAGGTTTTTAATTTTTCCTTCGATTGACCTAGTTAGAGACCGAATTGACCTTCGAGTTGAACTGGAAAGTTGTTCCAATTGATGAGGCGAAGCTACTGTTAAAATTTGGTGGCGATCGAAGGTTATCAGAATTTTGGCCGGAATTTCTGCCGGTGGCGGAGCTGGCGACGGTGCCTCCACTTTTTGGGCAGTTTTTCATGCCCATTAAATAGTATAAAATAAGAGGAGTCTATAGTTTAAATTTGGAATGCATTGTTTTATGGCTATAGTTTTGAGGACGATCGGGGAACCGTGCCATATGCATGAGATGCATGTTTTAATTTACGGGGGAGGAGTCATATAATAATGATTTTTCGTATTTGCTTGTTTTCATCACCATGAAGGGTCGTCATATATATAAAGATGCTAGCTAGCCATACGGCCCCCTCATTTTGGAAGTTGAGCAGGGCAATAGTAGCCCTAGAGGGTTCCAATTCTAGCCTGAGAGGCTCATTGTCATGGTGGAATCTCTCCGCCATGAAGGATCGTCATATTACTTAATAGCTTTAAAGGTTCTAACCCTAGTCTGGGAGACTCTCCGTCATGGTGAAACCTCTTCCCCTATTTTTAATTCTGAGTTTTAAGCCAATGAGATTGGCAAGTGTTGTTTTGTTTTTCGAAAGGATGATTTGGGATTATGTTCCCAATGAGCCATGCATAAATGATTTCTCGAAACAATAAGAGGGAGAACGTTAAATTAAGATATTTTCTCGCGTCTGAATTTTATTTTTGTCCACTCACTCTAACATCATGTTTTTAAATGTTTTCTCTTGGGCCCTTCCTTTTCAAATGCCCAGTGTTGTAGGGTTGCTGAGAGGAGGTCATGCGTACTGAAGACGAGGCATAGTCAAATCATTCTGATGTCGCTATATAGTCTATTTAGGTTTTTCTTCCACGTAGAATGCTCTGTTTACCTCAGCACAGTTTGGTCGAATTTTATTGTTGTGGAAGTGTTTAGTTGGATTGCATGTATGGTTGTCCATTTCAAGAGGGGTTTCCGGTAAAAATTTCCCTTAAGGTGGTCCCCGCAGGGTTTACCTCAGGTTAAAGGGGTTAACTCGGAGTGGGTCCTGACAGTTGGTATCAGAGTCAGGTTATCGCTTCCTGTTACTACCTCATATACTTGATAGCACTTAGTGTCTATAAGGTGATGGCCGACCTCGACGGATCTATCCGCATTTTATGCTTGAGAGTCTCCATGTTATTAGGGATATGAGTTAGTAGTTTCTATTGTATTTATGGACCGGGTGGTTCCATAAATGTCTTAAAGAGTTCCTGAAAGAAAAGGGTAAATAATTGGTGTTTTCCTTTTATGCGTTGTGGGACTAACTGAGATTTGGATTAGAGTTCTGAGTTGGAAACTCGTATTATTTCATATTGTTTGGGCATCATGTGAAAATGCCCATAGAGAGAAGCATTGATTCATGCTTGGGAGGCTATCATGAAAGTTGGGAAAGATGGAGTTGTAGAAGCCTAAGATGAGGTCTTGGTATCCGAGTTGCGATACTCTTAGAAGTGAAGAGTCGGAAATGATATTAAGAGTGTTTTAGTTCACGTATTAGAAAAGCAAGTTTTATATGTCTTTTCTTATGAGTTTCAAGTGTGTAAACGGGAAATTGAATTGAAATACGAGTTGGGAACTCATTATTGAGATAGTTATTTGGGCTATGGTGGAAATGTAAGTTGGACATTTGATGCCTATTGGTTGTGTTGTAATAATATAATCGTGTCCTAGAGTAGTTGGTGTAGACCATGAGTAAAAAAGAAGAAAGTACTTAAGTTGGAGAATTCATGTACTAATATAAGTAACCCATGCTAATGGAAAGTCGAGAAAAAAATGTAAAATGTGTGAAAATGGTCAAGTAAAGTTGGATAGAGTGAGAAGTGAGAGAGTAAAGGATATAAGAGTAGATGGACGATATTTATGATTATTTTTCGGCTAAGAGAAGACGTTGGAATTGTGTAAGTTGTCGAGCATCAATTATAATATTTTTATTTCTCGAGGTTTGGGTTGATCAAAAGTTGTCGACCCAAGTATTGTGGCCAATGGGATGTTGTGGTTCGGTTGAGGAATTTAGTATTTGAATCGTGCCACTAAATGGTTAGAATTTCAGAAGTTATAAGATTATTGAGTAAGTTAAAGGATGTTAAATATGAAGTCATGGTGAGATCTCCGAGATAGTTAGAGTTGGAGGTCAGGCTTCTAGAATTGTCAGACGTTTTGGAATGGTGGTTAAGTATAGCCTTGAGTTGTATGTGGTAGGTCGGAATTTAGATGGCAATGGTCATTCCGACATGTGAAGAAGTTAAGAGTATATGAATGCCCTTGGATAATTAACTTTACTTTGTGACCATACTCTGGCTATTAACGACACTTGGTCCCATGATGGTGATTAGCTGTGGCATGTTGACGTGGGAATCTGTCCACTCATTGATTGTTATTAAATTAATTATATTCTTGATCAAAGTATTGTGATGTAACATATGTAAGGATACATAAATTATCTTCACTGTAGTAATGGGTAATATCCTCAAATTTCGAGTCTATGGAGTACGAACATTGGTGTTTGGAGGATAAGGATCTGATGTAATTTTATCGAAATCCTAAGAGGGATAAAGAATTGATAGTAATGATGTAATCAGGGGCCAATTAAGTAGTGACCCTACTTGATCTGGATTTCGATTTGGTGCCAAATCGTATAGCCTCGTGTATTGAGTGGTGGTAAGAGAGTCGCGAGAAGGGTTTTTTTTAAATGGTTGTGATTCGATTGTTATGCTTTGCGGTGATTTCGGGAAATGAGTCTTCATGTTGATTTAGAAGGTATTTCTTCGTTTTTATTTGTGATTGGCAAGCAGATTGCCAAAAGGGTGGTGTTCCCTATAACTATCATTGAGTGGTGAGACCACTTACTAATCTCGGTATGGCCTGAGAGGTCATCACTTGTGTTCATCAGCCAGTATTAGGGTAATGGGCTGAAATCATTCTGTGGATGTATGATATTTCCTACGGGTTGGAACTGAGTTAGTAACAAGAATTACAAAGGTGTTGACTTCATAATTCAAAGATTTGAGATTTTGGATGTTTTGTTGGGTTCCCGAGGGAGCAGACTTGACTGTAGTGCGGAAGACAGAGGTCATAGATAATTAAGTGGTGATTCTGTGTGAATCCGGATCTGACTAAGCGTTAAATCTTGAGCCACAAGTATTTATGTGTAGCGAGAGAGTTGCGAAGTGTGGTTTATTAGTTGTTGAGTATGAACTGTGGGAGCATTGAATATGAGCCGTTGCAACAGATGTTGACACAAGAAGTGTTATGAGTCAAGGGTTATAAGAGATTTAATATTAAATGTGACAAATTTACCGTTAAGTAGAGCGGTGATCTTTTTAGGGATTGTATTGGGGTGGGATCTCATACTAATCCAAGGATGACCTGTGAGGTCAATGTTATTTGCGGATGTGGTCATCAATTTGGGTTACGGCAATTGACTGAATCGTTATGTTGATTTATGGTCCTGGTTACAGTTTCAATTAGACTATTAATAATGTTGGTGATGTACATGACTTTTAAATTTAAAGTTAGAATTTGGTTTTCTCTCGAACTAGAGCCAAGAGTGAACGTGCAATTTGACTTTTGTTATGATATCAGACATGGATGATGAAAAAATCTAGTATGTTTTGATGATTCCCGAATGAAAAACTATTTTACCTTATGAAAAACTATTTTGTCTGCTGCGCCTGAGCAGTAGCATTCCCATCACTACTAGTAGGGTGCGTGACCACTCTCTCACTCCCCAAGTCAGCAATATATGTTTTATTGAAACAAATTAAAGCAATGAACAAAGGTACAAATCTGGAAACTGGAAAATTAAAGAATTAAGAGTTTGTTACAACACATCCTACAATTTTTTTGGACAACGTACACTTACATCCTCAATTATAAAAACATTTGTTTCATTATCCAAACTAAAAAACAAAAACAATGGTTTTATCTTTTTTGATACTTTTGAAATATTATCTTTATAACGTGAATATTTTCTCTTCAAGCAAAATCATAAAAGAAGGACAAAATTCTAGTTTACAAATTTAACCGTAAATATGAATTAAACATAAATATAAATAAACAAAATATAAAGGCAAATAGCTAAAACACCTCCTGACCTTGGCTCTAATTGTCAATTTATACCCTCAACTTCCAATTGTGTCGATTTACCTCTTCAGCTTGGTAAAAACTATCGATTTGCATCTCATTCATCAAATTAGATGATTTCCATCTAATTTTAGATTATGTGTCATGCGTGTGAGGATATAACTATCTTTTATATTTTTTTTCTTTTAATAATAAAAATTATGAAACAAAATCTTCAAATGTGGGAGGCGTGAGAGAAATAATAGCTAATTAGAATTGCATGGCTTAGCCATTTTAGTAGACAAATTATGTATTGTTCATTAACATCATCATTAATTTGATTTTAATTTTACTTTTTTCAATTAAGATTATCAATGTAGTCTTTCTGAAAAAAAAAAAAAAAAAGATTATTAGTATATGCATCATCTTCTAAAGGATATTCTTGCATGACCATAAAAGAGATGAAATGAATAACAAAATTATAAAAAAAAATTAAATAAATAACGAGTAACGAAATAAAAAAAATGTTACGGGGTATTATTTTTTAGAACAAATCTATTTTTAGAGATTTTGTTTCATTATATTTTTAATATTACAACAAATTACAAAAAACCGTTATATCTCTCACACATGCATGGTACATGATTGAAAATCAGATGAAAACCATCCAATTTAAAGAATATGGTATAAATCGGTAATTTTATCAAGTTGAGGAGGTAAATTGACGCAATTGGAAGTTGAAGGTGTAAATTGACAATTATAGCCAAATTCAGGAGGTATTTTAGCTATTTTACCAAATATAAATGATCATAGCTAAGAGATATTGTAAATTAAGGAATATACTCTAACTTTGTGTTGTAAAACAATTACAATAAGTGACGAACAAACTCTAACTTTCCTACGCTCTATTTATGCATGGACGAGTTTATGTAAAAAAAGTGATACTAATCTTATTTATTTTAGGATTAATTTTAGTTTACTCACCTGAAGTTTGAGGCTAACATCATTTCACCTCTCGTACTCTTAATTTTGAAAGTTTACCTCTTAAAATTTCCAATTTTCATCAATCAAGCATAATTGCTGAAATTTATATCAATTTGGACGTTAAATGTTGATATTTAGTATTAGAAAAAAGTTTTAAAAGACCATTTTTGTTGTTAGATAACTATATTTGTCCTTAAAATGAGTTATAAAGTTATAATAAACGTCTAAATTACACAAAATTTCAGCAATTAAGCATGATTGATGAAAATTGAAAACTGTAGGAGGTAAACTTTTAAAATTAAGAGAACGAATGGTGAAATAATGTTAGCCACAAACCTCAGGTAGTAAATTGAAATTAATCCTTTATTTTATGTGTTTTCTTTTTCATAATATATTTTGTAGAAAAAATATACTTTATTGTCAATTAAAATTTAGAGGAGATTCAGTTAAATTATTGAACAATGAAGATTTGAGTAATATCAGAATCCGACCTCCACAAACTTAATCCAGTTTTTTTATCATATCTGATAAAAGTGTCAACTTATTACATTTACACAGAAATATATGATTGTGGACTTTTATGTTCAAAAAGAGACTAAGTTTTTGAACCATAATGTGTTACGTTGTGAAGCATACGTCTATCAATGTTTTTTGTTCGTCAAAATTGTACTACTCACTAGGATTTTTCTCGAAATGACTACTTCATTCTCAAATTCGGTTTGAAAATTCTCTTCACCAAGATTCCACTTCCCACTGGGATTCGATCGAAAGGAAATACTAATGATCATTAACATTCGCTCCGAGAAGATTTCTCCTCAGTTTTGGATACCACTATGTCGACTGTTTAATAGTCACTGTCAACGTACATGATGATAGTCGAGAACCAGTTCTTTGGGTACCGACATACTCACACGAATGGTTTGGCCATTTAACTCTCAATGACATCAAACTCCTCAAACCTACAGCTACATGAATTCATACATAAGTTACCTTTTGAGATCACAGTGCTGACAAATTCACAAACTTATGTAATACTGTCACCTCTACAAAACAGTGCCAGCAAATTTACATTTGGTGTAAAAGTTAACCATAAGAGAGAAATACTTAGCTCCAGTAGACACAAATTTTACAAATACAAATCAATACGGCATCTTACTATGAAACTTATTTTCATAAAAATTCTCCCACAAATTATTGTATGGCATGCAATTTAAACAAGCTTTAGTTCCAGTCTAAACAGTAGCTCCTTTTCACCTTTTGCGTTATTTTTCAACATCATTCAAAGATGAACAATCAGAAAACACCAATATTCATGATCCCAAACAAACGAGCAATAGTAAAGCAAGCAGATGAAAATAACCACGGATAAGATACGAAATTAAACTAAAGAGAGATATAGGCGAGAGAGCGAGGGTTTAAGAAAGGACGCCCAAAACGCGACCCCTAGAATAACTCTCAAAATGACTCCCAGTCCCATCGGAGCATTTCTTGAATGAAGTTATTTAACTCTGGAAAACTCCTTTAAATTTCAATGATAAAAATGGTGGCTTGCCTGGTTCTATTTTACCCACATCATTTTTCTCTTTTCACACACATCTTTCACAGTTTCACATTCTCATTCTTCTTTTATTTTTATATTTGGAAAGCAAATGAAAAATCATATTAAACAACATTATTATTACAATAATTGCTCATCTGGTACTAATTATTGAGTATCATTGTCCATTTCAATGAAAAACTTTTGTCATTGTCCACTCCAATTAATCTTATTAAGATTACATTTTTACCCCTAACCTAATCTATCTACTCCTCTTTCCTCCATCACATATTCCAATTCGATCTGTTTCTCTCTCTCTCTCGTCTCTCTCTCTGACCCTAGATCTGAGACGCGCCACGAGATGGATCACGACCGCCTGCGAGGACGAACGTGTCGAGCATCACCTTCACTGCCTCCTGCTTCTCCTCACATCCTTGAAGACAGCGATCACTTTCATCGATCGGAGCTTGTCGTCGATCTCCACAGTCATAGATTGAAGCTCATCCTCCATCGCCAGCTGGCCGAGGCTCCAGATCTCTATCTCTCTCTTTCATGGTTTCACCAGATCGGAGTCGTCCTTCCCCTCTCTCTCTAACCCTAGATCTGAGACGTGCCGACGAGGAGGATCACGACCACTGGCGTGGACAAACGCATCGAGCATCACATTCACCACCTCCTGCTTTTCCTTGCATCCCTGAAGAAAACGATCACTTAATTTCATCGATCGAATCTCATTGTCGACCTCCACAGTCACTTTCTCTGTATGAATTATCGAATGATTCTAATAGTTTGTGGCGAATCAGTCACTCAACATCTTTTCTGTATCTGCTAGCTATCTGGAGTTACTTTGCCTAAATGAGATACTATTCCTTTTTTTGTTTATTTATTTCTTTTTAGTAACAAGAAATAGTTTTGGCAGCCCAGTATATTTCAGATTGAAGTTTATTAAGCCCAGTGTACTTAAGATCTAAGTTTATTAGCCACAGTATACTTCAAATCAAAGTTTATTAACTCCAGTATACTTTAGATTCTGGCGGAATACAATTTTCTGGTCACCGGCGTTTTTCTGACGACCGATGACCGGATTCCGACGACCGGAGTCTGATGACCGGAGATGCACCGGCAAAATATTCTCTTTTTTTCTCCAAGTGTATAATGAACAAGGGTAAAATTGTATCAAAAAAATATTATTTTATTATGAATTTAATAAAGATTTGTATATTTAGACATTAGTAAGTACACCTTGTATTGGAATAAGCATTTGACTTTTTAATTCATTTGTTTGGGGTTTGACTTTTCTTATTTTGTGGAAATGGTCATTCCCCCTTATAATAAATCAAAAATTTTGTTTATAAATTAACTTATGCTGGAAATAATGCCATTGTTGGACTCAAATAAAAGAATATAGGTTCTGAGCACCATAGTGGTCACAAATTGGTGCTCCCCTTACAAATCCAAAGTCCAGGTATAACAGTTTAAGTCAGGGATTTGCTCTACATTCTCAATCAAAGTAGAGATACTAGGTTTGGTATGAAGCAATTAGTCTGAAAAATCAGTGTCCTCATTTTCAGTCTCCTGCCCATCTTCAAGGCAGATAAAGTAATCTCTATGGTAAGGGGACTCATACCCTGGAAAAGAATGAAAGATTCAAATGCAATAGATGAAAAGCTTATTACATATGCAAATGTAATTATCCCTTTTCCAGCAATAGTTGATCCCTGCCTTGCACATCCTTTCAAATATATGCCGCACGATTTGGTCATGTAGAATATGCTAGCAAGAACCCAAGAAATCAAATACTAGTATGTAATTTACCTCTAAACAGAAAACAAGAAATTAAACAAAAACGAAAGCTCACTTCAACATATCCAATGCTTCTGCTCGAAGCCTCAGAACATCTTTAGACACAGTGGAGTCTTCAAGTATCTGAAGAATTAACAGAATAATAGCTTTCAAATCATTGTTATCCAAATGCTAATGTATTTGTCTATATCTTTCAGTCATAATAAACTAGCTTCATATTAATCTTAAGTTTCCTCTAACTTTTGTACTTGATTACAATGTCAATTAGTAGGTACATCTCATAGGTAAATAAAGGAAAGCCTGGAACTCACTGCTTTGCAGATGTGACGAACACAATTCAGTATCACTCGAATTCATTCTCCATGTATCACGAAGCCTAGAGTTGTCTAGGTAACTGAAAAGATCTTGCCGCAAATCATTTTCCTTGTTAGCTTGAGATCGATTATTTGGACGATCTCCTTGTGCCGCTGTAGGTTCAGACACTGCAAAGCCAGATGAGCATGAGTTTACTGGGGAATCCTCTCTAGCATGATCAGGGATAAGTAATGCTAAAGATACCACAATATTTTTTGTCAATACTGACAACATCAGCAATTGTTATGACCAGTTACGAACTACCAGCAATTTGCAACTGAACTATTCCACTGCTAGTGTCTTGACATTACTAGATTATTTTTAACTTCAAACAGTAACTTAATCACCAGAGAAGTTTTACTGGTATGAAATCCATACTAGAAATAGGAGAAGTTTTAAAATCCAGAGAAGTGTTGTGGCCACAACCGATGCCATCCATTTACTCATACAGTCCTACTCAACGAATAAATACTAGAGAAGTTTTGAAAATGCGAATAAATACTAGAGAAGTTTTGAAAATGCGAATAAATACTAGAAACAGGAGGCAGCTATCTCAAAAAAGTGGGGAAATAGTGATATGGCATTTCATTTTTTTCATTTTCTAATATTCCACGCCACTGTTTATAGCAAGACTATCTTGGGATCTCTAATTAATATGATTGCAGCCTGTTTTTCTTCTCATGTGGCCAAAATAAATTTTCTATGAGCTGTTATTTGGTACAAAAGGAACTCCTCGTAGTAAAATGTGTACCTTTAGCTGCACGTATTAACGACCTCAACTCGAATCCTTTGGGACCTCTAACTTTGATCCACCTTATTCTCCCAGCTTCCTCCTTTCCCTTAAGTTCATTTGCAGCTTTAGTAACGTATATGATACCACGTGTAAATAGAGACACTCTCCAAAGGCTGATGAAAGAAATCACTGAGCGTCAACAAAATTACAAACCAAGAAAAATGCAAACTTTAGGAAAGTTGCATCGTACTTGCTGTATAGAAGAAAAGGGGAAAAGGTTTACCAGCAGTTGATAGACGCCGGGCTTCTGAATCGACTAATTTTTCAAACTCATCCATATGACCATCAACATATGGTTGAATGAGATCTATCATAACCTTTGTAAGCTTTTCATGCCTTTCCTTCAACAATGCCTACACAAAAGTAAAAATAGAAACAAAGGGGGATGAAGTTTATTAGGAGTTTGAAAAATGTGATATTTGTAACCAGTCAAAAAACCATACCTGTGTCTTCTCCCAAGCTCTCTTCCTTCGGACTTCAGGATCCACAGTCTCCTTCCATTTCAAGGAATGGTAAGAAAGTGTTAAAAGCAAATTCACCAATGTAATCTTTAAAGCATTCACTCCCAAAAAACATCTCGTACAAACAGTAACTGTGTAACCAGAGGCCCCTATGAAATAGACAGGAAGTTCAATCAAATAAGCGTATTATATCATTGCATATATACCAAAAGAAATTAAAACAAATATTCTACGATTATGCATAGCCAAGGGTTGATTCAGTGGTGTATAATTTAACATGAAAAACACTGGTATTAATTTCAAACGCTGCATTACAATAATTCAATCGACGCATAGCTTTTCAACTTTATACAAACTTACTGTGGTATGCATAGCTTTCCATGCTTATTATACCATCCACACTTCTCAGAATCCATTAAGACCTGAAAAGCTTCAGCAAGTTCCTATTACATGTAATAACCAGGAGAATAAGCCCCTACAGGTATTGAAAGATTATCATGAGAAGGAAAAGAAAGTAACACCAGCCACCATAAAACTTAATGCAAGTGGCTTGAAATGGATGAAATAGTTGAAAAAAAATTAATGTTTTTTCTTTTACATGAATGGTAACACTATAAAAAGAGTTGAAACAAAAAATTAATGTTTTTTCTTTTACATGACTGTTAAAACTGTAAAACATAATCAGCCAAGAAATCAGGGAATGTGCACCATGTTAGGAATTTTGCCAAAGCCAAACTTCTAGTGCAAGATCAGAGATAACAATGAATAAGAGGTACCAAAGACTAAGCATAACCCCAAGCTTCTGGAGACATTACATGGTTCACACCAATGAGCTACATGTGTAAGTGATGACCAAGATCAACCAAGAGAGATGAAGAATATTACAAATAGGCATTCCTCTGAGAAATAAAAATAATATATATATATATATATATATATATATATATATATATTTCGGATACGGACGTCTGTATTTTGTTAAAAATACAGATTTTTCCATTTTAATATACTTTTCGATCATAATTTCTCATCTTAACCGCTCAAAATGTATGTTTATATAAGTAGATGATATCTAATAATTTTCAGCAAATTTGGTGATCTAAAGACATCAAAAATGAATTAAAACTATGAACGTAATAAAACTGTTCAACCAGAACCGTTTGTTTTTTCCGTTCTAATCACATAGTTGAATACATTAACGATCTCTAAATTAGCTGAAATTTTTTAGAGATGATCTACTCACACATACCTACAATTTAAACCGTTAAGATGAGCAAATATGATCAAAAAGTGGATTAAATTGTAAAAGTCAGCATTTTTTTTTAAATGTGGACTTCGGCGGCACCTGACCAAGGCTATATATATATATATATATATATATGTTTCTTTTCGTGGAATAGACCACCATCTTTCGAATTGCAAGTCAAACCAGGAAATACCCGGTTTTCAAACATGTCAAGGTCAAATATCTTCCAATATATCCTTCTTTGGCCGGGTTGGTTGACAGTTCTTCAGGGGGCTAAGTAACTTCCTCTCCATGTCACTGATATTGTCGAGATTTAGCAGAAAATTTGTGAAATTGAAGATGAAGGAGTTGAAGACTAACCATGAACAATTCTATGACAAATAACCTGTATCAATTCATATTCAAACGATCTCTACACATTCAGAGTTTGGTTTATTTTCTCTCTAGATATTACAACACTGAATCTAGTGACTTACTTCTGCTATGGTACTGAGAAAAATAGAAAATGAAGATGATAGGATGAAAGGGTGGTAGAAAATAGGACTCGTAACAAATTACCAATGTTATAGCAGTAGATTTGTGATCCTTAATTGCCGATTGAAAAACTGGAGTTCCTTCCGGTCACGTCTACTATTGCCGCATGCCTTCTGGTTCCAAAACATCATATACCTTCAATTGGGCTTTATTTATTTGTGTGGCCCAATTAAACCGACCCTGCTCTCCAACCCTAAACCCTAAACCCCACTGTAAATTGGAAACCCCGTCCTACAATTTTCGTCTTTGAAATGAACCTCTAATGAGAAGAACGTTGATGGCTTTTAATTTCAACCACTTTAAGAGGATGATATTAGACCGAGAGAGAAAAACAAGTAGTGCTAATGTAGGAGACTCAATTCTACCATCCCATTAAGTTTATTATCATCTTGGTGGGTGTATTAAGGATTAGGAGTAGTGTTCACATGATCAGTGACGGAGTAGTGTTTATATGATCAATGACTGATCATATGAAATTATGATCAGTCACCGTTAGATCTAAATTCAAGAATGGAGAGAATCATTTTTAAACAAGGCTGTTTTGTTTTTTACCATTTGATTTAGATCCAATGTTGACTAACTATGATTTCTTCGGTCATTCACTGACCAGGTAAACACCATTGCAAGGATTAGACGTATTGAGTAGGAGCTTTAATACGAAAGCATAGTCACGATAGAAACGAGGTTTTGTGAAGTGTTAGCAAACTATCATGCATCAAGCTTGTTACAAATAGGATATGTGAAGCTTAGTGTCACAGGCAGACTTGTACGGAACGGAATTTGACCCGTGCCGCACAAGGTTATTCTCACATCTTTTCTTTCATGACTCTAGCTTGCTCGTTTTCTCAACATCAGACCTTCTCTTGGTCCCTTTCCCACTTCACACGACATTAAGCCTTTTTTGGCCTTATCTTCGCTCTCACAGGCTTGCTTGCTTGTTCAATGCATCCGCACTTCTAGCTAACACACTAGTTGTCTTCTCTGGTATTCAATTGCCATCACTTTATCCTTAACCACCATTACCACACAGGAGGGTTGATTTCCTCCGACCAAGGGACCTATGGGTAATGGGTATTAGCTTCCGCAATGAAAGGTAGTTTCTCGAACAAACCAACTATGCTCTGATACCAACTGTCACGGGCCGACATGTACGTAATGGAATTTGACTCGTGTGGCGCTAAGGTTACTTTCAACCAAATTCTGCTTGTCTTGCTATCCATCTTGATAGCTTATTTTCTTTTTTGCTTGTGTGCCTCCCGTGTCCATCCGACCCTTCACAGTTCATTCCCACTTTTGCGGGGTCTCGCCAACAGAATCAACTCACACATGAGTTTCACATCGAGTCATCTATCTAGGAGCTTGTGCACCACTCTTGCCTCGAGACATCTCAACGAGTTTCACCACCAAGGCTCACCTCTAACATTCTTCCCCCATACCTGTTCTACATAGCGACATATTGCCAGAGGAGGCAACTATTCTCAATGCCCACCTTTGGCTCTCATCTATCTAGCATGGTGTTGCCCTTTTGTGCTTGCTGGCAATCTTCTCTTTAGCAAGACCAAACCTAAGCTTATGCCCTTGTCGCTTGCTTCATGGCCAATGAGCACCACAAGGTCCCGACACATGTTCCTTTAGACCACATTTACTCATGCCGATGGCATAAGGACCACTCACATACGAACCTTGCCCCTGACATGAGACCGCAATACCGGTCTGCTAGCCGATATTGTACATGAGACTTCTTGACTCATGGAAATGCATGTGCCCCTTTCTAACGACATACACCCAACTCCTGGATTCCTTGAAAGGTCCCCAGAAGAGACTCGCTTAATGCCCCATGAAGACTGGCACCGAGGGTGATGGAGAGTCTGACACCATGTACCTTTCTATAGAACATATTAGACAAATTCTCACTTGACAGGAGGAAACATCAATATGCCGAAGAGTGAAACCTCTCATAACTAATTCATGCAACCTCATAAAATTATATCGTAAAGTGTGTTTAAATCCTTTCATCAATTCGGACAACTTCTGTGTTTGGACTTTTCTCAAATGCCCAAACAAAGTATCTAGAACCATAACTTCCACTTAATTACGTTATAATCACTTGATATCCAATCAGCCCTCATGCTTGCTGAGCTCCTTTGGGCCATCATATCCAACGGAGTATCACGGAGCACAACCCATTTGTGTGGGTCGTGACACTTAGGGCTATATTTCATAATGATGGTTTTCTAAGTAAAATACACAAGAGTGAGATAGATAAGTAAGGATGGTGGAGCGACATTGAAACATACTTACCTGGAGGGGTTAGTGGGTGATCATGAAGACTCATGGTCTAGGCTAGCGGCCTCCAATACACTTCAGAGGGGTTAGCGGCCTCCATTACACTTATCACTGAGAATTTAAAGAGCTGGATGAGCAGCCTTCGAAAATCTTCTGGGAGCTTGAGAGATGGTTTAAAAGCAAGAGGGATATGTACTTTCAGCTGAAGATGGGGCACAATAGTATAGTTGATTATCCCATGCTACACCTTTAATTTGTTAGTCTGTGCATAGAAATATATCAAATATTTATCCATCAAGAGATATCACCTCATCAATTATCAGTATCTGGTGTCTGTAGGGCCTTTAGAATCCCACATCAGTCATAAGAGAAAAACACAAATGAAGAGGGTAACAAGGACGGGTTAAACCGTAACACTCATACCTTTCTCGGCTTTTTGGCTAAGATCAAGTGTAGTATATGTTCTTAGTTAAATATCTTATATGTGGACCAATGGTTCACACGGTATTAAATTAATTTTTTTAATGGGCGAGTCCATCACAATAGCTTGTTATTAGGGCTCACGCGTGTCATCCTTGCGTCACACTATAGCAAGCCCTACCAAATCAAGTTCATGATTGAAGAACGCTAGACCTAAGGCACACAGGGTATGTTATTTGCTCCAAAACTTGAACACTAACAACTAACAGAACTGGATAACCTTTGCTCCAAAACTTGTACTAGACTTGTATTTGTTCTGTTAGCACCCTGTAATTAACTAATAGCAGGTAATAACTATCTGCTTTGTATAGTTATGAGTTTCAGCAACAATCAAAGCAATCAAAACTGGCTTGTTGTGTTCCCTAAGATGAAAAATCTACAATTTCAGTGTCCTTGACTTTGGACTTTTCCCATCAAGCTAAGGAAATCTGCAGAGTTTTAGCTTTCATTTTCCTTTCAAACTAGATAAAGTGAAGAAGCGATCATCTAGAATATGAAGTACATTAAAAAGCAATACTCTGACCGTTGTATAGACACATAAGATAGATAGCTAGATGTCTTATAGTGCAGAATCTCTCTAGCTGCTAGTAGAGTATTCTAGTTGCATTTGCATGATTGTAACTCTGGATTGATGCGTTTTCCTTTTTAAAGAGAAACACAGCCTCTGATTGAAGCATTTCTAAATTACTAAAACATGTACAGAATTATTAGTTTACTGAGAAAATTCTGCAACTGCAAGTGCACACCCACTCTTCTGCATAATACATAGCAAGTGGTTATATGCGCATGTCCTTTTATTCCTTCCTTACTACCTCAATGTTATCTTAGCTTTCTCACTGCATATATAATAGTAGAAATTATTTACTATATTTGATGATCTCACAGGAGATAAGAAACCAATGAAAATTTCATCAAATTTGGTGATCGTTAAGACATTAAAATAACTGTAATCATTTGACAGATAAAATCTGTCATACTTGAATCGTTAATGTCTATAATTTTAATTGGCAGCTTTGAACATCTTAACGATCACCGATTTAGATGAAATTTTACAGAGGTGATCTATATATTAGGACCTAAGAATTGAACGGTTAAGATTGAAAAATGTTATCGAAAAGTTTGTCGAATGTCTATCCCTATAAATAAACTAAAAAATAGGGATCCCTTAGTGGAATGGCATTGTATACAGGGCTCTTCTATTAAGGGATCCCTATTTTTGGTTTATTTATAGGGATATGCATTCAACAAACTTTTCAATCACATAACAACATCTCCACCGTTCAATATATAGATGCATATATATAGATCATTTCTGCAAAATTTCATCAAATTTAGTGATCGTTAAGGCTTTGAAAAAACTGAAATCATTTGACGGATCAAATATGCCAAACTTGAACCGTTAATGCCTATAATTTTAATTGGAAGTTTTGAACATCTTAACGATCACCGATTTGGATGAAATTTTGCAGAGGTGATCTATATATTAACACCTAAGAATTGAACGGTTAAGATTGAAAAATGTGATCGAAAAATTTGTCGAATGTCTAACCCTATAAATAAACTAAAAATAGGGATCCCTTAATGGAAGGACCCTATATATATATAGGGATCCAGCTTGGAAATTAAAGTGCGGGCCTCCTTATTTGGCTCACTTATAGGTCACATTTTCATATCTCTACCGCTTAGTGTCTAGAGCATAATGTTTAGATCATTCCTGTCAAGTTTCATCTAATTTGGAGATCATTTGTGTACTGAATTAGATTAAATGAATTAATATAACAAAATCTGTCAAAAATGAACCGTTCGTGTAAATGTGAAACTTGGCAGGAGTGATTTACACTCTATGCTCTAGACATTGAGCGGTAGAGATGTGAAAATGTGACTTACAAGTGAGCCAAATAAGAAGTTTCACACTTTATTTTTAGAGTGGAATCCCTCTCTCGATAGGAACTGATGTATATATACACAAACGTCTGCACCAAATTGGTGCGGATTTTCATTTTTGCACCACTTTTCGATTAAATGTTCTCATCTCCACCGTCTAGTATCTAGATAATATTGTGTAGATCATCTCTGCAAACATTATATGCTCTAGACACTGAGCGGTGAAAATGTGACCTACAAGTGAGCCAAATAAAGAGTCCCGCACTTTAATTTCAGAGTGAAATCCCTCTCTATATATGATTTTTCTCCGCTACAAACATCAGCAAATTTGGTAATCGTTAAGACCCTCAAACTCATTATCTAGTTTTCAATTTTGAGGGTCTTAACGATTACCAAATTGACTGACATTTTGGTAATCATTGGTGCGGACGTTTGCAGTGGAGAAGCCCTATATGTGTGTATATATATATATATATATATATATATATATATATTCTTGGATTAGAAATGATAATTTCTTTTGGAATAGATTTTGATTATTCAATTTAATTATAAATTCAATAGATTGAAAACAAGTCTAAATTATATTCCAAAAGAAATTATCATTTCTAATCCAAGAATCTGCTAACCTATCAGGCCTTATACAACTAATCTATCTGTTTCTTTCATTTTGGACAAAATAGCTAGACAGATAACCTTGATTTAGTCCTTCTTATCAAGCCCTCTTTGTTTATCTAAATTAATTTATTTCATTGGTTTGCAAGACTTATTTGATTGATTAGTAAGATGGATCAAGAACCATGTTATGATAACAATAATCAAATGCTGAGAATATATATATATATATATATATATATCATCAAACCATTAAAATAAATCTGTAACTGGCACCAAAGTCTTGCAATACAGCCTAGCTAACTAACATCATCAGACCTAATACTTAATCAAATCAATCTTCTACTTATAAAAATATCACTAATCTCCCACTAAACAAAACCAAAGAAACGGAATACCTTTTGATCCCTTTTCCCCAGTGCATGTGAACCATTCAAGAAGATCGATCATAGCTGGCCACAAGTTCTCACCACCCCTCCCTTA
The DNA here is from genome assembly GCA_951800085.1 of Comarum palustre. Taxonomy (NCBI): domain Eukaryota; kingdom Viridiplantae; phylum Streptophyta; class Magnoliopsida; order Rosales; family Rosaceae; genus Comarum; species Comarum palustre. The sequence continues at coordinate 6,498,964 of OX637579.1, read as the reverse complement.
AGTACTTATGCTTTTAAGTACTATGCCAATATGCAATCAAATCCAAAACAAAGGAAAGATTGGCAAGTGATTGCATCATCTTTGTTCCTTCTTTTGGATAACACTACTGGTCTCTACTTCTACATGCACTTTCTTTCTTTTGGATTTACTCCATACCTAAATTCACCGACTTTTTTAGGACCCCAAAAAACTATTCACCGAAATTTCCCTTTGGAATGCAGATAGGCTTGCGGTATTGTTGGAGTTACTTGCTCTTTTACACGGCCTTTCAGCCGCGGTCCATTTTTTTCATCTCGAGTCCTTGTTGTAAGATGATACTCTAGCATCCAGACAAGTAGCTAGCAAGGTTCTAAAATTCGGGCAAGTCAACGACTAGTCGATAGTCGGTCTACTACCGAGTTGATTTTAGAAAAATCGGCGACCAAAATCAGCCGGAAAAAAATCGCCCGATTAGTCGCCCTAGTCGGCGACTAATCGGCCCAACTCGGACTAGTTGGCACACTCGCATAGTTCGATCCAACACAACCTCGTCTAAGAAAAAGAACGAACAACGCCATTCTGTTCTGTTCTCTCAAAATCAAAACCTAGCGCACCCAAGTTTTCTCACACTCACCTCATCGCCCTCTCCTGCTTTCCAAGAACTCCCAGCTTCCACCCTCAGGGCCTCGCCTCACCCTCCCTAGCTCCAAGCTCGCCCTTGCCTCCTCAACACTCTCGGCCTCTCCCTCGTCGGCTCCAAGAGTCTCAGGTATACTGTTAATTTTTTTATATTGTTGAATTGATGCTCATGTTTCTGTGTATATTTTTGATCTACATCGAACTTCGGAGTTTCTTCTTTGTGTTTTTGATCTATGTTTGGCTGGTCAAGTTGCTTATGTGTGTTTTTTTATCTGTGTTCTCATGCTATTTCTTGAAAAGTAATCATACTTTTGTGTGCTTTCGACGTCGAGTTGACTCTGTTCTCATGCTAATGGTCATATGCTCTGCTCAAACAAAGCTACATTTTCTCAAATTGTGTGGTTGATCTTGCAGCTGCTATAGAGTCCTGAATTGCGGACTTGTTCTCTCTTTGTTTTTGGAGATGTTTTTGCCTACATCTTAATATCATTAATTCATAACTGGAAATGCATTGTTATTTGTTTCCTGAAATGCAATAATTCTGAATTGTTTCCTGAAATCTCCATGGTTATTGTTTCCTTTTGTTTTTGTATTTTTGGTCTTCATGTTTTTGGCTATTACATAAAAAGAAAATGAATAGACTAGATACAACAAGATTAAATAATTTGGTCTATGTCCAATTCAATGCAAGGATTCTTAACAAGAAGAGAAGAGAGAAAGAGAAGAATGCAGATGTAATAATTGGTAGTGAAGCTACTATGACACAAAGATGGATTTTTGATGGTGGTGAAGGTGATGTTATTTCGGATCTTACTAGTGAAATGGTTGAAGAGGAATTGGGAGTGGATGGCGGCTTAGAGCCTAGGAGAAGTTCTAGAATCCAAGAAATTAGGGAACTTCATGAGGACGATTTTATATCGGATGATGAAGAGAAAATATATGATATGAGTTTTGAATTTGAGTCTGATTCGAAGGGAATACTAGATGGATGTGGAGAAGAAGAATTTGAGGCATAGTTACATATGCTTGGGATAATTTGCAAGAATCAAATTTGGTATTTGTTTTTATTACATAGAACTCATTGAGTTATTATTGTAATAGTTGTTTTTAGACATTATTCTCTTATTGTTGTTGAATATTATAATGTTTTATTAACTTTTTTAATTATTTTGGACATTATATTACCTTTGAAATATATATATATATATAATTATATGTTTTAAAAATAAAAATAAATACAAAAATTAAAAACTGAGTACTTCTCCGACTACTCCTCTACTCGCTAGTCCTCAGCAGACCGACTTACTAACGACTAGCGATTTTTAGAACATTGGTAGCTAACTAAGAAGATCTTCAGCAATGAACTTAAAAAATTATTATATTTAACAAGAATTTTAAAATTTAGATATTAATTTAGCAATAAAACTGTAGCAATAGTTGCTATTTATTTTGTTTTAACAATACTATAGTGACACGTGGGCAAGAGAGGAGAGAGAAGATTTAGCTATTGTTTTAGTTATGTATAGATTGATAAATTTATCAATTTTATTTAGCAATTATCTAGTTTAACAATGTTTTATGCATTCTGCTAGAGAATCAAAAAATTTGACAGACATTTTATGCAATGTTTTATTTTATTTGCCCCATTTTAAAAAAAATTGACAAATTTGATTTTTATCAATGCTGCTGGAGATACCCTAAGGGCAAGAGGGTTCAATTGAACCCTATCACATTTTAGAAAAAAAATAATTAGTCTTGATGAGTATTAGACATTTAGCAAATATCCATTTAGTACTAATTTTAGTCCATTGTTGCTCGTTCTAATGAATCTAATATACATGAGCTCATTCCAGGGTCAGACCTAAGATTTAGAGACCTGAGGCGAGCTTTAAAAATGGTGTCCTCTAAGAACATAGAAAAAGAAAAAAAACACCAAAAAACACAACTTTAAATATAACACACATTTGTATTAATCACTTCTCTGTAAAAATTAGCATCCGACCTCAGACTTATAATTCATCTTGTCTTCAATTTCTACATAAACACTAGTTTTGATTCACAACCATCAGCTACTGATTGATGGAACCCTTCCACCTATTGGAAGTTTTTTATACATGCATATGGATATACACCAAGAACCCAAATCAACAACTACTCCATTTTGAGTACATTCCACCTTAAATTATCAAACCAACCCTTTTAATACGTATCACCAACAAAAACAAAACATCAATTCGTCAATTTTGCAAGAAGCAAATCACAACAAACACCAATCTTCTTCCTACTCGCACCGAAGACTAGAAACTTTTCTATCCATTGATGTTTCTATCCGCTATAAATAACCCACAATCACTGTCTTCTATCCATTTTATGGCAAACCCAGTATTAGTATCATAAACCTTTCCACCACCAAAACCTTGAATCAGATATGTTGCCACACTTCAAGAAATTTGGTGTAAATTGGAAAAATAGTTCAGATTTCAAAGGAACAAGAGATAAGAGATTTGATGCATATTGAAAAGGAATTGAGATGAGAGAGAGATTGGTGCCCCTGAAAATTTTGGTGCCTGAGGCGGTAGCTGCTTAAGCCTCATCTCAGGTCCGGGCCTGCTCATTGTAATATAAGGTATTCTTACTTGTGTTCAAATACACAAATTTTCATTAAATTCATAATAAAATAATATTTTTGTGACACTTTTATCCATTTCCATTATATATACTTAGAGAGAAAATGAAATACTTTATCCATTTCTGTTATATAGGTACAAGCCAAAACTCTGCTCCACCACACACCAATTTTCCAGGCCTCTTCGCGACTCACCTTCAAATCTTCGATCATGTCACTTCCCTCAGTCAGTCCTAACATCCTCCTAAACAAGATGTTGACTCGCCGCCGGTTTAATTCTTGTCTTCGTCGATCAAGTCGAGTCCAGATGGCTTTGGAGGAGAAGTAAATCAAACATCAAACAACAACGAAAGCTGCCAGCCGAATTCCATGGAGATCAAGAGCATGCCAGAGATGTAGTGAAGAGGAAGAAGGAGAGTACGCTGAGCCCTAGCCCGATTTCAAGATCGATGTTGAACGATGTCTTTGTGGATGATACCTCAGATCATGTGGATGATGTTTATAAAAAAATCCATAAAAATATTAGGAAAATGTTTATAACAATCTCAGAAAGTTTATATGAATATTATGGAAGACTTTATAGAAGTATTTAAAAGTATTACAAATCTAACAAAGAGTCTTTAGAAATTAATCAAATAGGCAAACTCTTTCAAAATCCATCACTTCAAAAAAGTTGTCAGAAATTCAACTCCAATACACCACCCTTAGAGAGAAAATGAAATACTTTATCCATGTCCATTATATAGGTACAAGCCAGAACTCTACTCCACCACAAACCGATTCTCACGACCTCTCCGTGACTCACTTCCAAATCTCTACTCATGTCAGCTACCTCAGTCAGTCCTGACATCCTCCTAAACTCGATGTTGACTCGTCGCCGGTTTAATTAACTTGTCTTCGCCGATCGAGTCGAGTCCAGATGGTTTTAGAGGAGAAGTAAATCAAAGATCAAACAACAACGAAAGCTGCTAGCCGAATTCCATGGAGATCAAGAGCATGCCAGAGATGTAGAGAAAAGTGAAGAGGAAGAAGGTAAGTACGTTGAGCCCTAGCCCGATTTCGAGATCGATGTTGAACGATGTCTTTGTGGACGATGCCTCAGATCATGTGGATGATGTGAGTCGGCGAAGTCGATGACGTTGGGTAGACGAAGCCCGTGATGAGGCGATGGATTCAGAGGTGATGCATTAGTTGAGAAAGAGAGAGAGAAAGAGATTTCTAACGGAGGAGAAAGAGTCATAGAGGGGGGAGGTTGTGCGGATAAGCACGAGGGTAATATTGTATTTTTGGTCAAAATCATTGCAATAGGCTTTTAATTTTTTTTCATTGGATTTGACTTTTATATTTTTGTGTAAATGGTCTTTATCCCATTAGATATTAATAGATTGTAATATAAATTGACCATTATCCTCTTAAATAGACTTTAAACATTGATGAAATGAAATACAAATTTATACTATTATAATACTCAATTCAGTTAATAGAAATCATGTCAAGAGTTTCTTACCTTACCAATATAATATGTATTCTAATCCTTTAAATTTCATTTACGGTATTTTTTTCTTTACTAAGCTAAATGGAAGCAACGTATTAATGTTTACCGTTATTAATATTATGTCTGAAAAAACAAAACATTATTTTCAATATTTATCATGCATGAAATTTTAAAAATCTAAAATTTATTCATGATGACTTTGCTAAAGAGTAACTGAAAATGAATTTGATTTTTTAGTTAACAAAACTTGACCCTGAGAACGTGAGCGACAAAGAGAGATAGAGTGACACTTTAGGTTCATAACATGTCCGGCAGCGAGCGCTCCACCGTCAACGGACAGGCTTCTATAAAGCTTTGTGGGTCGGTCGGGTCAAGATGCTCTGCTTGGTCGTTGTTATGAGGTTGTGGTGGAGTTATCTGGTTTGGATCCATAAGATCTAATATCGGTACAAACCCGACCTGGAGAAGAATGTGGTCTAGTCTCCGATGGAGGCGACGACGACTACGACATGATGACGCCGACAGTATTCGGAGGATGGTGGTCCGATGCGTATGACTAGTCGAGGAGGAATTTGCTTGGTCGACAATATACGTAGACGTCGTCATGAATTTGTAGGAATTTTCTGAGCATTATTTGGACATCAGAGATGTTTTAATGATTTTTGAAAGCTTTATATTATCTAAAAAATAATTAAAAATTAAAGTTAACGACAAGATTTAACGGTCACTTAATGAATTGACCTAATTGTGTGACATTGATAAGTTAATGGAGTGACCGATTGAAATTGAAAGATGTTGGAGTAAACTATCGAGTACATGAAACATAATGGAGTGACTAGTATTTTCTCTATGATATTATCATTGTTATCAAATTTTACTTATTTTCGTCTATCCTTTTTTTAATTTCAAAAATAATTTATTTATTAAGATTTTACCAAAGTGCATTAATTAACAAAGACTTGTTGGAAAAAAAAATTGTTGCCTAACAAAAATGAAAAAGGAAAATGAAACATGTCACCTAGCAATCATGCCTTTGGACAAATGACTTCGGGCGTAACTTTTGTTCAAAGACTCTATGGTTCACGGGATTTTACAATTCACACCATTATGCATTTTGCTACGTTCTTCATTGATGCGGTAGCCAAGACATACTAAGGACGACGAACAACCCACACAGTCACCGTCTTCAGGACGGTGAGAGAACGCTCTTTCATTCAAGTTCCTTGATGGAATTCACTCCAGTGTGTGGTATGCCGGGAAGAGTCAGCCAAGAGGATGCGTCAGAGCGAGATGCGCAAGATGTCCGCCTCACAGGAGGAGAGGGTGAGGAGCCGCATGACCCCTCGCCCCAAGCATTGAAACATGTTTTCAGGTCGTTTTGTTTGGTAGGTTTCGACAATGATCTTTTCACAAGTTCTTTTACAGAAACCTTGTTATGAAAACAAAACCAACAATTGATAAATGCGGACTAAAGTCGTTCAACCATTATTGCCTAATTTAATTGACATATCCACTCGCCTTCTCATTGCCTTGAGCAACATTGAGACCTTGGCCGACATTCTAAATTCGTAGTGAATCGCTATCAATCTCTAAACTTCATTGAATTTGTTGTTAGAGATCAATTCTTACTACAGATTTTCTTATACCATTCTATGAAGAAAAAAATTTTATTACAAGGAAAGAAAAGAAAAAAGAAAGTTATCTTTAGCTCTTGTACTAAACTAATGCTATTATGAAAATTAGCATTATGAAAATGCCAAAGAGTAAAATCCTAAAAAGCTGGCCCAACTTATTCATTTTATTGGTATTCTCAATTTTAAAGAATTTTTGGTTTTTTTGCTCTTACCCATCCCATTGTCCAAAATGGGGATGAAGAAAAAATAGACACACTCAGAGACGAAGGCAGTAAGGGGCCCAATAGGTCTCTGGCCTTATTGATTATTTCACACAAAAACTTAGTAGATAAATATTGCATGGGTGCCCCACGGATGAAATCACAAAAAATGCTTATATATATAATGAAACTAAAAGTGGCTATATATTTGGACCATAATGTATTTCAATTTTAATTTCACCCATTAGAATTATTTTAGTTGTAAAAATATAATTCTTTTACCCTTTTTTCCTATGTCATTTTAATAATAGAATATGATGTCCATTTTAATTTTTTTTTTAAAAAGAATATTTCAAACACACAGTTACGACTATACGTGTAGCAAGATTATTTCTTGCTATGAATATTGTAATGACTCGATTACGTAGTCAGATGAGTGACTATTTTATGAATAATTTTTTTATTCATATATCGATAATGATTTTATTATTATTATACTCAATGAGATTATTATGCAACAATTTAAACTCTCGTCAAGAACAATTATCATTGAAATATATATAAATTATTTTTAAGTATTATTATTATTATTATTGTTTGCCTCACTAACTTAAAATTTCTAGCTCAGCCACTAGAGACACTCATTCTCTAAATTTGTAGCCAAATCTTCATTTTCAAAAATTAAATATTTCATATGTTCCAACAAAAAGTTACCAAATATATAATATTTTATTGAGTTTGTTATTATTAATATATATATATATGTATTATTTTTGATATAATTAATAATGATATAGCTTATTTTATTATTGTAATAAATATTAAAATCTTTAAATTGAGAAAGCTATTGGAGTTGAAACAAATAAAATTAGAGATTTTGACTTTTTTTTATAAAAAAAAAAAACTGTACGACACCACACGCTCACTGTCTGATTATCATTAATTTTTGATAATTGTGCAGATTAGCAGGTAGATTAGATCTCATAATTAGTAATTAATTGGACTTGATCATGCACATGTGTGAGATTGTTCCCTGCACGTGGGAGTCTTGTTACATCACAACATGAGGCCACTCTCAATCTTTACTTGGTACCAAAGCTTTCCTTCTTTCTATTTTCTATTTTCTATTTTTCTCATTCCCCACTTGGTAACTTTAACCCTATAAATCACTTTTATTTTTTGACTACCTTTTATTTAGTAGCTTTTACTTACATTTTGACCATTTTTATTTCAATAGTTTAATAGTTATGTGTTCTTGTAAAAATATATAAGATGGTGGTAGGTGATCTCTAGTAGCGAAGCAAAGCATAAGGAAAACATTATTTGATGCTTTTATCCAAGTCACATTCTCAATAAGTAGGTTTGATATGCATCCTAGTAAAGAAAAAGGAAATCTCTAGTCTAAAAGACTAAAACCATCAATACTAGGCTAAAGTGATAAAATCATATAAATTGTTAATAAATATAGAAGTTTTAAGGATATTGTATAACACTCTGGATCATCTCTCATGAAACTAAAACTATTCGGTTCACTTAATGCTTGGTGAATACTGAATAGAAGAACGTTTGAGAAAATATATGCCATAAATTGACATATTGTAGATAAAAATTCAAGAACAATAAACAGCATACAAGTATAATACAGAGACTGACACTCACAGCCAGGAGATGTCTAGCGTTCCTTTACAATTTGATGACTTCATGTCTTCACCCATTGTTGCAAGTTCGCAACTCCCATGATGAGAGATTTGGTACCTCATGCTCTGACTTCGAACCTTCAGTTGCTTCTCAAGTACTTCCTAGCTTAATTATGAGCTTCCTTCTGATTCTTGGTTCTTACTCTGCCTTGGCATATAATCATTTTACTGCAAAAACCAATTCATAAGGTGAATTCTGCTTGCAGTATCTTTGTGGTCCAAAAGCTACAATGAACTGAATAGCAAAAGTGGTTTTTTCCAATCCCATTGAATTTTGCCAGCCTAATGAGGTAAAATATCCACACAATAATGCAAGGTAAAGGGGGGACATCTCCTCAGCAAACAATAGTTGGCCATGAAAGCTCCATATAAGCAGTTCTGATTCTGAATCAAGTTATTGAGTTGCAGAAGAGGGAGACAGAGAGGTGGAATTGATCAATGGTTAGGTGATTCAGGGAGAGCAATCCCATCTCATACCTAAACTTGTGAAAAGATGCATCTCAATGATTCTGATGTATTCTCAAAGACCCTAATTAACCTTCTTAATTTTTATTTGGTTAAGGATGATTTATAAGCTTAAAGTGTAATTCTTTAAACATAAGCACAATATCTATAGACAAAGCTTGATAAGCTGAATCATTGATCACCTAACAAGGGGATGAAAATAACAAGAATAGCTATATACATTGTACTACACATGTTTAATTCTATAATGGTATGAAACCTTAAAATGAATTTCCATGATTTGCAATTTGTCAAACATGTTACACAAGCCAATTTTCCAATTTCCATGATATTTTGGAGAGTTTGAGTCAAACAGGAAACAGTGATGTATTGTTAAAAGGTTCAATCATTCAACACAAGCTAAACAAAGCGAAGTTGAAGAGAACTACTTGGTCCATATTATTATAATAGCCCCCGTATTTTACAAACCAAGAACACAATAGTGACAATACCACAAACTCATTGTTTTTTGCACATTAAATTATTCCTTAACACCATCTAATTAACAGTGAGATTCCTCCCACCTTAGACTAATTTAGTTGAAATCAAAGTACACCTCTCTGGCTCTCACTGTCCCTTTTCCTAAACCCAGAATCCAAAGAATTGATCCCCTAGAGATCAGTACTGAAACATCTCTGCAGAAGCCATGATGGGCTGGTTCAGATATGAAAGATTCAGAGGGTTGAAGAAGCAATCAGCGCTAGGCTCTGTGAAGTTGTTTCTGTTGCTTGAATCCACCACACAGCCACCATGGTTTGCATTCAGGAAAGTGATGATCTCATTCAGAGACTGCAGCCGGTTGCTGAGCTCAGCCGCTTGGGCTCTGAGCACAGAGTTCTCTGCCTCAATGTTCATGTAATGCTGGCTTGTGATGTTGAGGCTGCTGATGATCTGGTGGTTCTCCTTCCTGAGCTGAGCCATCTGCGCAGTCAGATCATCCAAGTGCTTTTGTTTCCTCATCCTAGACCTTCTTGCAGACTCCCGGTTCGACAGCATTCTCTTCCTTTTTCTCTGATCCATGAGAGCCTGCATGTCTTCTTCACAGGCAGAGTTTTGAACCATGGAGGAAACAGAGGATGTTCCACTGGAAGAAGCCATTGAAACCCAGAAACTTTTCTTTTTTTACAGATTTCGACAGTAACTAAGAGTAACGTACTCAGAGAGATAATCAAGCAAAAGCAGGACCCAGATGCAGAAAAAACTTAAATATTGCAAATTAAGAAAATAGTAGATAATAGTTATAATATAGATTGTTGGGACCTTATTATCAGAATTTGGGGCTTGAAATCATGAAACGTAGTAAAGCCAGTAGAGGAAGACAACAGAGAAAGACTGAACTAAATGGGTCCTGCGCCTATATGTAGAATTTATCATACACTCGGATAGAAGGAGTTCACTGAGAGTTGGAGACATGAATCTCAAACATCAAGAACAAGAGGTTAAGCATCAAGATAAATTTCTTGAATGCCTAAACAAGCTAAAACCTGAGAAGAACTGGGTACTTGAAAAGTTCAAAAACCCCAAACCAGCATAATAAAGACTGGAACTTTATGAAATTTGAGGTCAAGAACACCCAAAAACAGCAATATTTCAAGAAGGGTTCGAGGAACTTGAAGCAAGAAACCAGACAGAGGACAAGATCTCAAGCAAAACCAAGAGCAGGGATGCTACAGGTTAAAGCAGGAGCCTTGGGGGAAGCTAAGGACCAAACCAAAGGGAGAAGAGGGCTTTGAAGGGATTTGAGAGTGGAATTTATAGAGCAAAGGAGAGGAAATAGTGAGCATAAACAGAGATTAAAAATTGGGAGAAGAAAAAAAAATGAGAAAAACAAAGTGAAAAAAGGGAGTTTGGAATCAAATGGCATAGAATAGTGATGGGACATGTGAGGTGAGGAAAGAGAGGAGTTCTTCACCCCACAACCGTCCTGATCCAGCTGGCAACCAACAATCTCATGTTTTTTATTTGTTTTCAAGTGATGGGTTGGAACTAGGAAGAGGTACCTAGGGCGATTTGGTAACAAAAAATCTTGTGTAACACAATAAATACTATCTTTTCTTGGTGAAAATGAATAATGTATTACATGTTCAATTACAAATTCTGTAAATACGAAACTAATAACAAAAAGTGAAGGTTCCAACCTAGATCAAAATATAATGAGTCAAAATCTATAATTGGTTAATCTATGAACCAAAAGTCTTACATTTTAAAGTAAATTATACAATGTTAAAAAATCTAAGATAACCACCACCCATGGCCACTAGCATTGTCGTCACCACTAGTTTTTATGAGGCAGTGAGAAGTGTTAAATCAAAGCGTTGATACTCGAGAATTGATGTCAAACGAATCTCAATACATAATATGGGTTTTTAGAGTAGCTATGGGTTGAGATTGAACTGAGAACGGTGTCTTGTTAGGTTTGAAACAACGGTATGTGGCGGTCGAAGAACCGGTTGTGCTTGATGGGTAAGAGGGTTGCCGATTTGAAGGATGAATGCAGAATTGAGGCTTTTGGTCTCTTCTCTGTGTATATGGTTTTGGATGGCTCTTCAACAGTGCGACAAACGAGCCACGGTGGCGCATCAAGATTCGACGACGATGGTGCAGTGGTGGTGGAGGGGATGAGCGGTGATGTAGCAACAAAGTCAGATCGGGAAGGTGGGTTGGCTATTCTGGTCTAGATAGTGGGCATGTGTACCGATGGTGGGCCTTAGGCACTGTAGTACGCCTTAAGCTTAGGTCTTTGGGCCTATTTCTGGTTTTTTTGTTTGGGTTGTTTATGTGTTAGTTGTCCCTCCTTGTTTGATTGAGGGTTTGGGGTTCTGGTTGGTCATGTTGTTGGGTGGGTCCTGGTCATGATGTCATGTCCAGAGATTATTTTATCTTCGGTTAGTTCTTGTTGTCAATGTAATGGGAAGTTTACATGTACATATTATGCTAGTAGTTTTGGCATGTAGTGTTTGAAATGGTTGGTTCTTCTTGAGGTTGACTGTAAGGATGTATCGGTACTTCTGGATTAGGTTAAGTTACGGTTGAACCCATTTCAGTTCTTATCCACTGTAATCGTACAGTTTTCGGGTAGGTAGAGGAGAGTGGAGAATTTATTTTCACCACCGATGTCTTTCATGGTTGTAATTTGTATTCCCGTTAATGAAACTCTCCATTGTTTGCTCTAAAAAAAACTTTTAATTTCGAGAACCTCATACTTGCTTGAAGAAATAACTTGGTCCAAAAAAAAGTTCAATGTATGAGGGTAATTGAGGCTTTTACTATTAACCCTACCCTATATATACCATACTCCTTACATTGTTCTGATCTATCAATGAAATACACAATGTAGTCCTCAATCTTTCTTTTGTTTTCTTTACTTTTCTGCCTTGTTCTTTCAATTTCAATAATCTCTGATTCTTAACAAAAAGTTGGTCGTCAACACATTCTAATAGATGTGCATACTATTTAGATGACATAAGAATAGCTACATAGACAGGATGTGTCTTTTGCTCTTTTGGTTCACAAAGTATTAGCCGCCACACAATGGCGGATCCAGGATCTAAAGATGGGGTGGGCTTCAAGTTTGGCCAAAGGTAAAAAAAATTTAGGATGAAACAAGGTGGTCAAAGAATTTCTTGAAGCAGGTGGATGGAGTGGCGGCAGTGGGGGAGGCACTTAATAAGACCAGAGGCTCGAACAAGACCTCAATCGCACAGCAAATCGATTCCACCTACCCCAATCAACCGACATGTCGCCCACTCACGCCACGCTTCTGGTGCACCACCTCGACAAGATAAAACAGAACGGGAAGCTCGCTTTTGTCAAGAATTACTACAACAAATGAGAGGATGAGAGATGACTTGGGGAGTTGGGGGCAGTGTCTGTGAGTGAGGAATGAGGAGGCTGTTGAGAAAGAGTTGGTGGCAATGCTGTCGAGAAATCTACGGTAAGAATGAGATTGTGATTTGTGAACTGTCGAACTGAACAACTGGGTTGGGCTTGGTGCTTAATCACAATATATATATATATATATATATATATACACACACACATAATTTTTTTTGTCAAAATGTTTGGTTGAGCTTAAGCCTTACCAGGCTTCTTGGATCTGCCCCTGCCGCCACACTTTGTAATGTAACAATGTTGCACACACGTTTTCAAGTTAACCAACATGCTTAAGAAAACCCCAAAGGTTAAGTACATGGTGAGCTCTATAGTCCTGTAGACATCGCCCATTGTTTCGTGGGGCATAAACGATAGTCGTCTATGGTCAAAATGAACACTCGAAATAGACGCTTCGAGTCTCTCTATGGTCAAAATTAACATAAAAAATGATGTTTCATGGTTTTGTACACGGTACACTATTAATGTGCTTTTCCATTAGTTGTTTGCATTAGCCTCTACTTCCATGTGAAGCAAATGGATTTATGGGTCATGGGTGGGTTGTGGGCACAAAATCTGAAAAGTGACTTACAGAGCACATTGTTTTGATTGTTTGTATGTGATTTGATTTGTACCCAAGACCCCATCCATGCCAAACTAGTTCCTTTAGCTATGGCACCAGGTAAGGTATGGTTTTGATTGGTTTTGATTAATTGATTTTCCCCAATAGTAATCACAGCTACAGCTTCACAGCTTGATCACCAATATGATAGTTGCCTGCCTACTGTTGGGAGAAGTGATCCAAGGTTGTCACTTGTCAAACACAAAGCAATGAAGGTGAGCTATACCGATGGTGGGGATGCGACTTAAAGTTTGATGTCTCATAAAGATGTTAAAGATCTCAGGCCAAGATCTTCATCTATGTTTCTGATTAACATACAACTACTTTGTGCATGCTTTGTTTAGAGAAATAAAGATGAGGTTGTTCTCTTTTCAGTGAAGTCTGCATTTATATTATGCCTAAATCTAAATTAAACCTTAGTTAAGTGTTTTTTTATTATTATTTGTAATGTTTTATTTCAGCCACATCAAAAAAAATCTTATCAATTCAAACGTTCTAGTACTAATTGGTTTAGCGACATCAGTCTCTCTTTTGTAAGTGAGAAATCATAAGTTCGACTCACGTTAGACTCGTTATAACATTTCAGTTGTTTGTTGATCAAAATCAAATCAAATTGTAACTATGGGAGCCTTTAATCTATCAAATGTGTAATTGCTTATGGTTGTTCAGTTTGTTCAAATTTTTTTTAGAAATAATACTCTCTTGTAGAATATATGTGCTGATAGATAATGAATGGAATCAATCTCTCTCTATTATGAATAGGGAGGAGCTCTTTATATAGAGACTCACTCTAAGTACAATGGCACAATCCTTTATGGATTGGGAATAAGTCCATAATGTAAACCTATTACAACTAGGGCACACGCATAAGGCCCATGGGCTAAGCCCATATACATGGCATAAGACCAAGTGCACACACGCACATGTTATATGTCCTACAACACTCCCCCTTGTGCCGCGCGTCGAAATGCCGGATGGTGCTTACAATGTTGCCTCGTTAAAACCTTGCCAAATAATAAAAACCCTGTGGGAAAAAAAACAACCTTGGTCGAAGGAAAAAGAGTACAACACACCATGCTTCTCAATCGAGAGCGTGGCTCCCCCTGATGAATAGCTCACTTAGGGAGGCTCGATAGTCGTCGCATTCCAATGCTCTTCATATGCTTCTCGAGAGTAGACTTGGGCAGAGATTTAGTAAACAAGTCCGCTACGTTTGCCTCTGAACTCACTTGATTAACTTGAATGTTGAGGAGGGCTTGCTGTTGCTGATTATAGAAGAACTTTGGTGAGATGTGCTTCGTATGATCACCCTTGATGTAGCCTTGCCTTATTTGTTCAATACATGCGGCATTGTCTTCATAAATACAAGTCGGCTTGTCTGTGGTGGAGCTCAATCCACTAGTCCCTCTAATGTGTTCTATAATTGATCTGAGCCAAACACATTCGCGAACAGCTTCATGTAGCGCTATAATCTCTGCATGGTTAGAGGATGTCGCCACTAAGGTCTGCTTTGTGGATCTCCAAGATATCGCTGTATTCCCAATGGTGAAGACATAACCAGTTTGGGAGCGCCCCTTATGTGGATCTGATAAGTATCCAGCATCCGCGAAACCAACCAAGATATCATTAGGTGTTTCGTTATAAGGGCAGCAAGCGGTGCCAAGTACATTGGGAGAGTAATGCTTCTACGCATCTAAGTATACATGCATGCACAGCGCTCGGCAGTCATGTGCACAGCCCCTCTCGGCTGCTGCATCATGCTCGGCAGCATGTGCACCGTGCACATAGTGCCCGGCAGCTGCAGCGCAGCGCTCGGTGGCCAGCGTGCACCGCTCGGCAGACAGCAGGCAGTGCCCAGCCGGCAGCGTGCACCTCTTGGCATTCTGCATGCAGTGCTCGGCAGTGTGCACCCAGGGCACAACCGGCAGTGTCTGGTGCTCTGCAGGGGCAGCACTGTGCTCAGCAGCGTGCACACAGCTCTCGGCAGCTGTGCACAGCGCACGGCAGCAAGGTGCACCGTACCCGACAGCTTGGTTCCTTAAGTGACCAGCGCCTAGATTCTCAGGAACTCTGCACTCTTTTGCAGTCCATCTTGAATCCTTATATGGAAAGAACAGGCCCATGTCCATTGACCCTTTAAGGTATCGAAATATGTTCTTGACACCGGTCCAATGACGTTGCGTTGGCGCAGAACTATATCTAGCTAACAAGTTTACAGAGAAAGCAATGTCTGGCCGAGTGCACTGAGCCAAATATAGTAGCGCACCGATTGCACTAAGATATGGTACCTCGGCTCCAAGTACATCCTCGCCATCCTCTTTAGGACGGAATGGATCTTTCTTAACATCCAAACTCCGGACTACCATGGGGGTGCTAACTGGATGCATTTTATCCACATTGAAGCGCCTGAGCATCTTGTGAACATATGCACTCTGGTGTACTAAGATTCCAGAGGCTCGGTGCTCTAGCTCAATGCCTAGGCAAAACCGAGTCTTACCCATGTCCTTCATCTTAAACTCGGACTTGAGATGTGCCGCGGTCTCATTGATTTCATCAAGAGTCCCTATGATATTCATATCATCCACATAAACGGCGACTATCGCAAATCCGGAACTCGTTTTCCTTATGAACACGCAAGGGCACAACTCATTGTTCTTATAACCCTTCCTAATCAAGTAGTCACTAAGACGGGTATACCACATCCGTCTGGATTGCTTCAATCCGTATAGTGAGCGTTGCAACTTAATGCAGTACGCACTCCGTGGTTTAGAGTCACTTGACTTAGGCACCTGGAAACCATCAGGTAATTTCATATATATCTCTGAATCAAGATCCCCATAGAGATATGCTGTAACCACGTCCATGAGCTGCATGTCTAGTTTTTCAGATACTACCAAACTGACAAGGTAGCGGAAAGTGATTATGTCCATTACGGGAGAATATGTATCCTCGTAGTCTATTCTAGGGCGTTGTGAGAAACCTTGCGCCACAAGGCGAGCTTTATACCTTAGTATCTCGTTCTTCTCATTACGCTTTCTAACAAAGACTCATTTATGTCCCACAGGCTTTACACTTGGCGGCGTTAGCATAACCGCTCCAAACACCTGTCGCTTTGTTAGGGAATTCAATTCCTCCTGGATAGCAACTTTCCATTTAGGCCAATCCGCTCTACGTTCACATTCATTGACGGAGCGTGGTTCGATATCATCGTGCTCAATTATCTCAAGAGCCACGGCATAAGCAAATACATCATCGATATGCATGGATGATCGGTCCTGCAATGATACTGTGTTCTCATAACACATCGAGATTTCCATGTTCTCGATTACCGATTCGGGTCCCGGGGCGTCCCCCAAGCACACCGACATCGTTTCTAGGACATAGGTGTAATCAGAGACAATCTCGTGAGAAGGATTCTCAGTATCGATGAGTAAGGGATTGGATTGTGCCAGAGGAGCCTTTTTCTTCCTGGGCTGCACATCTTTCGAACCAAGTGGCCTCCCCCTCTTCTTTTGAGGAGCCACGGCCTCCACCCGTCCACTAGGGTCGGCAGCGCCCATGCTAGGGGCAGCGGTGCTCGGACCCGGGGTGTCCATGCCAATCTTTGGGACTTCTAGCCTTGCAGGGACATTAGCAGCTGGTATATCCGATCTCGTGACCTTAGCAATCTCAGCAAAAGAGTCGGACATCGAATCTGCCACTTGCTGGAGCTCAAGGATTCGCCTCACTTCCTTCTCGGCATGAGAAGTACGGGGATCATAATGAGCAAGCGTTGGAACTGACCAGGCCAATTCCTGTCGTTCACGCCGAGCATGTATGCTCTCATCTCCCCCTAACGACGGGAAGAATGCCTCATCAAAGTGACAATCAGCGAATCGGGCCTTAAAGAGATCACCTGTCAAAGGCTCTAGGTATCTTATGATAGTTGGGGAATCATAGCCAACATAGATACCCAAACGTCGTTGCGGACCCATTTTCTTACGTAGTGGTGGCGTAAAGGCACATACACTCCACAACCGAATATGCGTAAGTGCGAAATGTCAGGCTCATATCCAGTAACCAACTGGTACGCACTAAACGCTTGGTTGGAGGCGGGTCGAAAACGAACTAACAAGGCTGCATGCAATATAGCATAACCCCAAGACGCAATAGGGAGCTTTGAGCCCATGACCAGTGCTCTAGCTATCAACTGAAGTCTCTTTATCATAGCTTCAGCTAAACCATTTTGCGTATGCACGTGTGGAACAGAATACTCAATCTTTATTCCAACCGACATGCAATAGTCGTCAAAAGTCTTTGACGTGAACTCACCGGCATTATCCATCCGAATCGACTTGATTGGATGATCAGGGTGGTTAGCCCTCAGCTTAATAATCTGTGCCAGGAGTTTGGGGAAAGCAGCATTCCTTATGGACAATAAGGCGACATGCGACCAGCATGTCGATGCATCCACCAGAACCATGAAGTATCTAAATGGTCCACATTCTGGATGGATGGGTCCACAAATATCACCTTGAATACGCTGGAGAAATGAGATGTTCTCTGTGTTTGCTTTAGCATAAGAAGGTCTGGCCACCAACTTAGCCATTGCACAAGCTTTACAAAACGACTTATGAGCATCAGACATAGTCAGTGACGCATCAGGAAGGGCCCGAATGCTCATGACCGAGTGAGGATCGGCGGAGCTGTCCTCTGGTGACACAAGTGTCAGCAGGGAGCTCACTTTGGCGACCACTGCATCTCTACCCTCTTTGGGGAGCATGTGTCCCAAACCTTTTCGTTTTGTACGGAAGAAAGGATGTCCATACGAGTTTCGTAGAATCCTTATCATCATATCTCTTCCGGGATGACCGAGACGGTCATGCCATAGCTTGTACGAGTCATGGTCTCAATAATCATGTTCGGCGACCGCATAGGATTCAATAACCCTTATGGTGGTGAGGTAAAAACCACAAGATTGACTCATTAGCTTCTCCAAGATGCGCTTAGAGCCGCACTCATTGGAGGTTACACAGAGGAACTCGCGTCCATTCTCACAATGCGTCTCCAAGTGGAAACCATTGGCGCGGATGTCCTTGAAACTCAGCAGTGTTCGAAAGCCCGTAGGCGCATACAAGGCATCAGAAACAATGATCAAGGTTCCATTCGGCAGCAGGAACCTAGCAGGTCCGCGCCCTTGAATGACAGGAGATGAACCGATCAAAGTCTTCACGGAAGTTTGACACGGCGTCAGCTCAGTAAAGAGCAGCCGATTACTCAGGATCGTGTGGGTCGTCCCACTGTCTGCAAGGCACTCGATTTCTCCACGTGACATACCTATCAAACAAGGTAGATATGTGAGAAAAAGATATAAAAATCGAAGGCAACAACCGAAGGCAACAATCGAAGGCAACGGTGTGCTTTGCAGAATTCCTGGCAGCCTGACCTTTGCTCCCTAAAATGGTCAGAACTCCTTCGTTAGGAAGGATATGAACGAACCGCAAAAACCGTTGGAAACTACACAGACGTAGCTTTCCAGTGATATGTGGTTTGTATTCTAGTTCATCCGGAGCTGTTCACAAAGCTCTTCGGAAGTTACTGTACCGAAAGCGGCAGATTCACTGTTTTCGTTTTTGAATGCCCTGAATTACAGCTTGCTCGTATGCCAATGCCATAGGCCCTTGGCAACGTTCGGCAGCGCATTTCATCTACATATATGCCATTGCACTAAGCATTTGGCAACTTGGTAGTGCATGAGGAGCCACACACATGCCGGTGCACAGAGCACTCGGCAACAATCGTTGGCTGCACACTCTTTGGCGCCCATGGCGCACGATATGGGGCAGTAAGAAGGGGGGCTCGGCAGCTCATCACTAGTGCACGATACGAGGTGCACAGAGCTTCGGCAAATGCCACCCAGAGCTCGGCCCTGGTGCCCGGTGCCCGGTGCTCGGCAGTCGGTGTCCTATGCACGGCCTCGAGTGTTCTTTGCTATGTAGCTCACTTAATGCTTGTCCTTGATGTAAGTGCACATCAATTGGTGATCAGTGCACATGCCCTTGTGTCCAATGCTAACATCTAGTGCTTAGTGCTCAACACTTCATACACAGTGCACGACAGTTCATGTGTAGGACACACAAATCTTGTCAACATCTGGCACAAAAGTGATGGCATTCTTCACACAAAAACGAAGCAATTGGCATACATGGGCGGCAATTGACATACAATTGGCGCAAAAACGATCTAGGGGCAGTAGGTAGCGTACAGAGTAGCAACAGGCACGTTGGGCGGCAACAGGCGCGTGACTGTCGGCAGCCGGCAGCCAGGTGCACGTGTGCTCGGCAGCAGTGCACAGCAGCTCGGCAACCATGCCGGCAGCATGTGTAGTGCACGCAGCTCCTAGGCAGCGCTTAATAACTGCTTGCCTTAGGCTCAAAACAGTGTTGCCATGCTTCTAAACTCCATTGGAGAGTCTTAGAGCGGCATAAAAATGGTCAAGTGCATCGGATATTGTCAAGTGTTTGTATAAACATATCGAACACAATAGTTAAGAACATCGATTTATTATACGCATAATGGTTTACAACCAAAGGTCTCAAGAACAATCGAACTAATCATGGCATAAACATGCCTTATTACATATGCTTGAAAGGAAAAACAGCAAACATGGAGGTAAAACAAACAAGAGCTCAACAACTTCTAAAAGTCGGGTGCATCTAAGTCGGTTTGTTCCCGAAAATCCTCAACCGTAAGGTTGGCATTCGGCACTTTGTCCACTTCCACAGTGACATGACTCTCCACTGTTTCCTTATATTTCTTGTACGCAGCAATTATGTCGGTAGGTGCTCTGCATTGCTTTATCCAGTGGTCCTGTGATCCACAACGATAGCATATATTTGCCTTAGCATTTTTAAGTCTGCCTCATGTCGAGGACCCAACGGTGATACTCACGGCCTTGGGCATCCAGGGGATCAAACTGCAAGTGTTTGTCCATTGACTCTGCATACAAGAATTCAAGCAGTTAGTTCGAGACCAATTGGATTCGATGCTTAATTCTTAAATCAAACAGCCATGGATACTACACCATGCTGACCTAGAGAGGATATATAGTGCATATGTATATGTTTACAGTTGCGTGCACGTGCCAAGGCCCAACCTCGGCAGCAGTGCTCGGCAGGTGCACAGTAGGTGGACGTATGGTGCCCGGTGGCAGCGTGCGCGTGCACAGGGCCAATCCCCGGCAGCAGCGCTCGTCAGTAGCCTATCCGGTGCACATATGGTGTCTGACAGCAGTGCACGTGCACAGGGTCAATCCCCGGCAGCAGTGCATGTCAGTGCACAGAAGGTGCGCATGTGCGCCGGCAGCAGCGTGCACCCGCGCACAAGGGCAGGCCCCGGCAGCGGTGCTCGGCAGTGCACAGCGGCAGCATGGCAGTCATATGCAATCACTCCTCTAGGGTTTTATTTAACAAATTGTACCTGCAAAGACAAACGTCCCAAGCATAGAAGGGAGATGGAGAAGGGAGGAAAGGACTTAATCCCCCCCGAGTTTAGTGAACTTTGAATGAGTTTAGGGTTTCAAAGTACATACCTTTTTCGATAAATTCTCCAAATAAGCTTGGGATTCTTGTTTTTGATGCTTGAGCAGCGGCTGTGCGTAGCAAAAATCAGCGGTGCGCGGTAGTGCACGTCTGTGCGCAGTGGTGGCGCTGGTGTCCGGTGGGTGCGCGTCGGTGCGCGTTGGTGTCCAGTAGGTGCGCGGCGGTGCACAGGGGGGTGCACGTCGGTGCTCGCGGCAGTGCGCAGGTAAGGGCTGCCGAAAACAAATTTTTGGGTTTTGGAGTTTTGTTTTTGGTGGTGGGTTGGCCGATATTAGCTAGGGTTTTCTAGAGCAAAACGTGACTGATAAAGTCTTGTAGAATATATGTGCTGATAGATAATGAATGGAATCAATCTCTCTCTATTATGAATAGGGAGGAGCTCTTTATATAGAGACTCACTCTAAGTACAATGGCACAATCCTTTATGGATTGGGAATAAGTCCATAATGTAAACCTATTACAACTAGGGCACACGCATAAGGCCCATAGGCTAAGCCCATATACATGGCATAAGACCAAGTGCACACACGCACATGTTATATGTCCTACAACATACTCAAGAGTAAATGAAGAGATAATAACATATTGAGATAATTGGTTTTAGCATCAAACACAAAGATATCGTTAAATGAATGTTACTAGTGACATTTATGAGCGGATTGAGCCTAACCCTTAACTGAATTTTGCCATCCTAATTGTGGTCATGACCTAAACTAACAAACTCTGATATTCACATACAAAACTAGCCACCAACACTAAAACAAACCACTTCATCTCCTTCTAGGGAGGCAAATCAGGAGGATTTACAATAGTTGTTTCATTTTGTCTCGCCTTCAACATGTAATAAGTCCTTGCAGCTATTTTGTAGGTTGATATGAGTTTCGTCGATGCATTTGATGTGCCTTGTCTGCTCTATGTTGGCTGCAAGTTCTGTCACAGCTATTTCAAAGCAAGACAAATTAGGAAATAATGGAAAGCTAGAAATTTGAGTTTGAGCTCAATCAATAGTCAAACCCAAAGGAGGCAAATCAAGAATGGAAAGCTAGAAAATTTGAGTTTGAGCTCAAGCAATAAGCTAGATAATTTGAGTTTGAGCTCAAGAAATAGTCAAACTCAAAATATATTTTGAATTTGATAAAAAAATTATTTAAGAAAATTATATTTTTATCCTTTTATGTCTTGCCTCAATACACGTAAAATCGGTTGATTCAGTTTACTTATTAATATATGTTACAGTATTAATAAATGGTTTAAATTATTTAAAAAAGTCTATATAATACATATAAATAGATTTTTCTATCCATAAATGATTATGGCGTTATTCTCTATACATTCTCATTGAACACCTTATCAGTCTCTCGTTTGGACCCCGAGTTCATAGCCTAGAAAACCGAACAAAAAACATAGCGAAAGACCCTAAATTTTTCCGCACCGTACCCCTCGATCCAGGAGCTCCACTGGCGCTCACTCTCAGCCCCATTGTTTTCGACGTGAGCACCCAACAGTCTGCTCTGGGCACGCTGGGCCTCTCATCAGCGCCGACAAGCAGAGATCTTCTTCAGATCGGACATGTAACTCAGCGCGCTTCCCAAACCCAGTAGCCTTGAGCGCATTCGCCTTGCCCAGACCCAGAACCTCGGCGCGCCTCACTTCCACCCCAGCTCCCCTACCCGACCTTTGATCCCGGCACAAACCCGACCCCAGCGCCCGACGCTGTTGTAACCACGCAGAGATGCCGCATAGCACGTCCGGCAACCCAAAACCGGTTTCGACGACCCGGATCAGACACCTGCAACTTCAACTTGGCGCGCCTCTCCAGCCGAGACCCGATCCGGCAACAGAACCGAACCTTTGAACGAGGGGTAAAGCGGTAAATTTCTCTCTCCAGGTAAAGTAAAGTTTTTACCGCACGAGTAAAAACAGTATTGACTGTAATAATTTTTTAACGAGAGAATCATATATGAGGAATCAATAAAATTTATAAACATAAAAAATCTTTTTTCCATAATTTGTTATACAAATTGAAACATCAATCAAGTTATAACAGGCTGATCCGGATTATAGCTGGGCTGACCTGAATTTAACATGTAATTAACCAAAATGTCCCCATTTTTATTAAAATATACCACATTATTCCTATATCTCTTCTTTTCTCTCTCCCTCACCACCCACATATCATCATCTTGTTCTTTTATTCTTCTTATTCTTCTTCCTCTTCTTTGTCTACTCTCTCTTACTCTCTACCATTCCAAGCTTTAGCAGTAACAAATCTGCAACATGTTTCAACAGTAACAGATCTACAACAGGTTTTAACAATAACGGATTTGCAGCAGGTTTCAACAGTAGCAGATCTGCAGCAGGTATTCAGTCGATTAAGTTAATAGTAACAGTTTGTATGCCAACAGTAACTAGGGCTGGGCATGGGACGGGACGATGTTTTTAGAAATCTATCCCGCACGTCCTGATCCCGTTTGGGACCGGGCCGGGATCAGGATCCCGACAAATTAACCTTTAAAAAAAAGAAAAAGAAAAAAAAACTGATATAAATAACCGGCGCCTGAAATTGTAGATGCAACTGCTTCACTTGGTAGATGCAAATGCTTCACTTGATTGAGGTATATGATATGTCAAATGCCTGTGATCCAAATTCCTACAAAAGCAATTACGTGATGTATTACCACGAGAGAAAATGCAAAGATATATAATTTGGCTAATGCGATTGGTAAGAACAATGGGTGGAGAAGACAACATACGAGTTGGCTAAGATCACAGCATTCACAAACATCACATATTCACCTGCTGCAACACCCACCACAATCAATCTCCCCAATTTAATCAAAAACACTTCAACTATATATCATCACTAAACACTTCACCCATGAACCATTTTCACATTAACAACATTTTAACCATCTAATTTCAACTTAATCATAAAATACATGCATTTGTGGTATTAAAGTCGAAACCCTTGATTAGGATGCAATTGAAATTAGGGCAAGAATTGGGGCTAATCTTTTTACTATGAATCAAATTCTTTTTAAATTAGGGCACAATCCAATCAGAGAGGTAAAACCCAGATCCAATTCAAGAAAATAAGGAGATGAGAGATGGGTACTTACAATTGGAGTTGGGTCTTGTGAATCCGGTAGGGATTAGTCTTGAACCGGAGTCACAGAGCATGGAATCGACCAACGACTCGTCGTCCTCGTCCGTTGAAGAATCTTTGAGATCTAGGTTTGGCTGTTGGGGCTTGCTCGGAGTCTTGGAAATATGGGTCGAATTGGGTCTCCTCCATGAAATATGCCTTGGCTGATGAAAGTTCCAGGATCCGCCATTGGTTGGTGGGAAGAAAAATCCACATGTTTTGGTGTGAGTCTTGTGGCTACGATCTTAACAAATGGACGGCTACCATCATTTCGGGTTCGTCCCGGTCCCGCGCGGGTTCGTCCTGATCCCGTCTCGGGGTAAACTCGTGGTCCCTTTAGCGGGTGGCACGGCTCCAGAAATAGCGTACTTCCTTGTACTCCGAGTTTTCCTGTGTAAAGAACAAACACGTCAAAGAGGCGTCCCCGGGTTTACCGAGGGAAGCCACTCCGATGCTTAAGTCAGACACTGTCAATTAAGCAGAAAACTCAAGAATAATCAAGAAGTTGCGCGTCTGTCTCACCTTTTACCGGGAGGCATGCGCTGGTACTTATAGTAGCGCTAAAGACAGCATTCCTTGTCCTTTTCCAATGTGGGAGTAGTTTCCCTTGCTTTTACTTAGCTTTATGGCGAATTGGGTCCAGACAAAGGACTCAGAGTGGCTTCTCACATTTAATTGGGCTTTCACCCTATAAACAATAATTCAAGCATAAATAAGGTTCACAGAATTGTAACCCGGTAAAGGTGAAATATTAGGTTCCACCTATAAACAACCATCATTTCGGGTTCGTCCCGGTCCCGCGCGGGTTCGTCCCGATCCCGTCCCGTTTTTAAACTTTCGGGACGGGACGAGACGGTACTGACATTTTCAAACTCTATCCCGTTCCATCCCGTTAATTTTCGGTACGGAACCGGGACGGGATCGGGATTCCGGTACGAAGTGCCCACCCCTAACAGTAACGCATGCAGTAACAGTTTTGGAGGAGATAGTAATAAGCAGTAACAACTTTGAAGTGGAGAGTAACAGATAGTAGCAAGTTCGATGTGGAGAGTAGTATACAGTCAGATTAGGAGTGAAGAGTAATAGACAGTAGAAGTTTTGTTTGGTTTTAGAAATTGCAAGAAAAAATTGCAATTTCATCAGCATTAGCATATTTCTAGTCAGCAGTAGCACTATGTTTGTTTCTAGAGAATTGTCAGAAATTCAGGTCAGTAGCAGAAGATTTCCAATCACGATAATAACAACTATGTTTTCCATAAATTCGTGGCAGTTGCAGGGTGGTGCTACTGCGTTACTCGACAGTAGGACATATTTATGGTCGACTGTGGCAGTTGATATGTAGTGAAGGGTATTCTGGTAAAATTATAGTGACATATGACATGTGGATATTAGTTTATCCTAATATATTAATATTTGTCCTTAAAAGTGTAATATAATGTGTAAATAGTGTATTTGTAAACTGAAATTTAGTCAGTAACTAAAATGTAGTTTCCTACTTTTTAATTAGTTTTACAGTTTATAGTACTTTTTAACTTTTTAATATAACTAAACATATGTTTTATTTTTCATGAAAGTGTGAGAGTAACTTCGCCACACGTATGTGGAAGTAAGCATTAAAATTGCAAGGGCAAATTCTTTACACACGGTTTATTTGACAAACTAGCAACTAAGATTTTATTAAAGTTACCATTTTTAAAATTTTAAATTTCATAGTCGGGCTTAGTAGCCTTATTCTTCCCCCACATTTTGTATAATGTGGGTTAATGTGAGGACTTCAGACGCCTCATATTAAAGTTGAAAGTTTCTTATGGTCTAAAAGTCACGGTATCATAACAAAAAATTGTCATTGTTATAAAGGGACAAACATCGATTTATGATGGATATTGTCGCGGTTAATATAGATTTGTGACAAAATTTGTCATAGTTCATATCAAATTAAGTTACCATAAACATTGGTCTTGACCCAAAATTGAATACTTGGAATTCATTATTGTATATCGATAATAGTCAATCTTCCATCTTGTTGTTTTGATGAAATTGACTGAAACACGAGCCCCGAATTTAAAAAAATGTGACAAAATTAATGTCACACGCTCTGAAACTAAAGAGAAGGCAATGCCTACTACTCCTAATATTATAGAAAATTGGGCTAGTAAATGAAAAATTATGTTATTGATGTGGTTCTACATAGGTTCGCTATTTGTAAAGAAAACAATTGTATGGTCGATGTGTACATGAAATATATGAAGTTCTTGAAACAAGAAACCCACTGTATGAAAGAATATGAGAATATTGCTTTAACATGGACGGCAGTTCATGAGGCTGCTAACTTTCACCATAACTGTCTATTTGATTGATGTATTTGGTTGAACAAACGATTTTTTTTCAAATTGATTTTTTGCAGAGATGATCTTGATTGGTTAATTAAACGTTTGGAACGGTTAAGATTATAATTTACATTGTTAGAAGTATGTAAATAAATAAAAGTATGCATGCACGCGTCAATACCGGTATTGATGCAAGTATTTTCCCTCGTTTGGACCCCGAGTTCATAGCCTAGAAAACCGAACAAAAAACATAGCGAAAGACCCTAAATTTTTCCGCACCGTACCCCTCGATCCAGGAGCTCCACTGGCGCTCACTCTCAGCCCCATTGTTTTCGACGTGAGCACCCAACAGTCTGCTCTGGGCACGCTGGGCCTCTCATCAGCGCCGACAAGCAGAGATCTTCTTCAGATCGGACATGTAACTCAGCGCGCTTCCCAAACCCAGTAGCCTTGAGCGCATTCGCCTTGCCCAGACCCAGAACCTCGGCGCGCCTCACTTCCACCCCAGCTCCCCTACCCGACCTTTGATCCCGGCACAAACCCGACCCCAGCGCCCGACGCTGTTGTAACCACGCAGAGATGCCGCATAGCACGTCCGGCAACCCAAAACCGGTTTCGACGACCCGGATCAGACACCTGCAACTTCAACTTGGCGCGCCTCTCCAGCCGAGACCCGATCCGGCAACAGAACCGAACCTTTGAACGAGGGGTAAAGCGGTAAATTTCTCTCTCCAGGTAAAGTAAAGTTTTTACCGCACGAGTAAAAACAGTATTGACTGTAATAATTTTTTAACGAGAGAATCATATATGAGGAATCAATAAAATTTATAAACACAAAAAAAAATTTTCCATAATTTGTTATACAAATTGAAACATCAATCAAGTTATAACAGGCTGATCCGGATTATAGCTGGGCTGACCTAAATTTAACATGTAATTAACCAAAATGTCCCCATTTTTATTAAAATATACCACATTATTCCTATATCTCTTCTTTTCTCTCTCCCTCACCACCCACATATCATCATCTTGTTCTTTTATTCTTCTTATTCTTCTTCCTCTTCTTTGTCTACTCTCTCTTACTCTCTACCATTCCAAGCTTTAGCAGTAACAAATCTGCAACATGTTTCAACAGTAACAGATCTACAGCAGGTTTTAACAATAACGGATTTGCAGCAGGTTTCAACAGTAGCAGATCTGCAGCAGGTATTCAGTCGATTAAGTTAATAGTAACAGTTTGTATGCCAACAGTGCTAGGGCTGGGCATGGGACGGGACGATGTTTTTAGAAATCTATCCCGCACGTCCTGATCCCGTTTGGGACCGGGCCGGTACCGGGCCGGGATCAGGATCCCGACAAATTAACCTTTAAAAAAAAGAAAAAGAAAAAAAATAAAAAAAAACTGATATAAATAACCGGCGCCTGAAATTGTAGATGCAACTGCTTCACTTGGTAGATGCAAATGCTTCACTTGATTGAGGTATATGATATGTCAAATGCCTGTGATCCAAATTCCTACAAAAGCAATTACGTGATGTATTACCACGAGAGAAAATGCAAAGATATATAATTTGGCTAATGCGATTGGTAAGAACAATGGGTGGAGAAGACAACATACGAGTTGGCTAAGATCACAGCATTCACAAACATCACATATTCACCTGCTGCAACACCCACCACAATCAATCTCCCCAATTTAATCAAAAACACTTCAACTATATATCATCACTAAACACTTCACCCATGAACCATTTTCACATTAACAACATTTTAACCATCTAATTTCAACTTAATCATAAAATACATGCATTTGTGGTATTAAAGTCGAAACCCTTGATTAGGATGCAATTGAAATTAGGGCAAGAATTGGGGCTAATCTTTTTACTATGAATCAAATTCTTTTTAAATTAGGGCACAATCCAATCAGAGAGGTAAAACCCAGATCCAATTCAAGAAAATAAGGAGATGAGAGATGGGTACTTACAATTGGAGTTGGGTCTTGTGAATCCGGTAGGGATTAGTCTTGAACCGGAGTCACAGAGCATGGAATCGACCAACGACTCGTCGTCCTCGTCCGTTGAAGAATCTTTGAGATCTAGGTTTGGCTGTTGGGGCTTGCTCGGAGTCTTGGAAATATGGGTCGAATTGGGTCTCCTCCATGAAATATGCCTTGGCTGATGAAAGTTCCAGGATCCGCCATTGGTTGGTGGGAAGAAAAATCCACATGTTTTGGTGTGAGTCTTGTGGCTACGATCTTAACAAATGGACGGCTACCATCATTTCGGGTTCGTCCCGGTCCCGCGCGGGTTCGTCCTGATCCCGTCTCGGGGTAAACTCGTGGTCCCTTTAGCGGGTGGCACGGCTCCAGAAATAGCGTACTTCCTTGTACTCCGAGTTTTCCTGTGTAAAGAACAAACACGTCAAAGAGGCGTCCCCGGGTTTACCGAGGGAAGCCACTCCGATGCTTAAGTCAGACACTGTCAATTAAGCAGAAAACTCAAGAATAATCAAGAAGTTGCGCGTCTGTCTCACCTTTTACCGGGAGGCATGCGCTGGTACTTATAGTAGCGCTAAAGACAGCATTCCTTGTCCTTTTCCAATGTGGGAGTAGTTTCCCTTGCTTTTACTTAGCTTTATGGCGAATTGGGTCCAGACAAAGGACTCAGAGTGGCTTCTCACATTTAATTGGGCTTTCACCCTATAAACAATAATTCAAGCATAAATAAGGTTCACAGAATTGTAACCCGGTAAAGGTGAAATATTAGGTTCCACCTATAAACAACCATCATTTCGGGTTCGTCCCGGTCCCGCGCGGGTTCGTCCCGATCCCGTCCCGTTTTTAAACTTTCGGGACGGGACGAGACGGTACTGACATTTTCAAACTCTATCCCGTTCCATCCCGTTAATTTTCGGTACGGAACCGGGACGGGATCGGGATTCCGGTACGAAGTGCCCACCCCTAACAGTAACGCATGCAGTAACAGTTTTGGAGGAGATAGTAATAAGCAGTAACAACTTTGAAGTGGAGAGTAACAGATAGTAGCAAGTTCGGTGTGGAGAGTAGTATACAGTCAGATTAGGAGTGAAGAGTAATAGACAGTAGAAGTTTTGTTTGGTTTTAGAAATTGCAAGAAAAAATTGCAATTTCATCAGCATTAGCATATTTCTAGTCAGCAGTAGCACTATGTTTGTTTCTAGAGAATTGTCAGAAATTCAGGTCAGTAGCAGAAGATTTCCAATCACGATAATAACAACTATGTTTTCCATAAATTCGTGGCAGTTGCAGGGTGGTGCTACTGCGTTACTCGACAGTAGGACATATTTATGGTCGACTGTGGCAGTTGATATGTAGTGAAGGGTATTCTGGTAAAATTATAGTGACATATGACATGTGGATATTAGTTTATCCTAATATATTAATATTTGTCCTTAAAAGTGTAATATAATGTGTAAATAGTGTATTTGTAAACTGAAATTTAGTCAGTAACTAAAATGTAGTTTCCTACTTTTTAATTAGTTTTACAGTTTATAGTACTTTTTAACTTTTTAATATAACTAAACATATGTTTTATTTTTCATGAAAGTGTGAGAGTAACTTCGTCACACGTATGTGGAAGTAAGCATTAAAATTGCAAGGGCAAATTCTTTACACACGGTTTATTTGACAAACTAGCAACTAAGATTTTATTAAAGTTACCATTTTTAAAATTTTAAATTTCATAGTCGGGCTTAGTAGCCTTATTCTTCCCCCACATTTTGTATAATGTGGGTTAATGTGAGGACTTCAGACGCCTCATATTAAAGTTGAAAGTTTCTTATGGTCTAAAAGTCACGGTATCATAACAAAAAATTGTCATTGTTATAAAGGGACAAACATCGATTTATGATGGATATTGTCGCGGTTAATATAGATTTGTGACAAAATTTGTCATAGTTCATATCAAATTAAGTTACCATAAACATTGGTCTTGACCCAAAATTGAATACTTGGAATTCATTATTGTATATCGATAATAGTCAATCTTCCATCTTGTTGTTTTGATGAAATTGACTGAAACACGAGCCCCGAATTTAAAAAAATGTGACAAAATTAATGTCACACGCTCTGAAACTAAAGAGAAGGCAATGCCTACTACTCCTAATATTATAGAAAATTGGGCTAGTAAATGAAAAATTATGTTATTGATGTGGTTCTACATAGGTTCGCTATTTGTAAAGAAAACAATTGTATGGTCGATGTGTACATGAAATATATGAAGTTCTTGAAACAAGAAACCCACTGTATGAAAGAATATGAGAATATTGCTTTAACAATTACTGATTTTAAACGCAATTGATACATTGCGAAAAATATGAAGCGCATGACTTCGGTTTAATAGTCTTAGTGACTACAAAATCCGTTTATTTTTTAAGTTTTGTGAAGACATACACCTCACATATTTGACTAATGTTACTTGGTTGTTATATATAACTTAATTTGATAGTTAAGACCTCGATGCAATTGTTGGCATAGACATTAATACTTTATCTTGCACATATGGTTCAATCTACATAAGCTATATATTAATGCAACATGTGGCATTACGACCACATGACACTATATTGGACTATAAAAGACCACCAGTTACTATAAGGTGATGTTTCTAAAGGCTAATATCATGATGTGACACAATGCACATCGTTTTTGGATCAAAGAGGACTTCTCTTTATCTACAAGATCCAATAGTGGGTTGTTGGTGGCGGTGCCGCCTCTATATATTGCTCACGACTTATTTTAATTTGCCTAGCTTTGGCATGTTTCAAGCATTGTTTTGTCCATTTTGTAGTATTACACGTCATGTAATGCACTCTAAAGGATTGTAATATCATTGTTTCAATCTCTATTTAATCTTTCTATGTCTTGACATAAGGCTGTTATCTTTACATTCTGGTATATGAATGTGTCATAAAGATTGAGTGCTTAGTTTATTGCAAAGAATAGATAACTACTCATGGATTTGGTGTTTTATAAATCCGTTGTGACTACGATGACAAGATCATCACAAGTAATCAAAGTGCGGATTAATGCTCAAGTTTCAATGCCTAATGATGTTGTGATTCAAGTCACGCATGCTCTTGTGCATAAAGAAGTAATTGAACCATGCTATAACATCATGATATTCATGCCAACGTGTATCACCTAGAAACACATTGTGAGAATTGATGAGAATTTCTTATGTATCACTATAATGAATGCAACATTAATGAGTCACTATTATTCTGTTAATTAAACCAGTTATCGTCATTATGATTCAGTTTTTTGAATCGGTTACTTTGAGAATTGACATATTGACTCTTGTAGGCCTTTACATGAATCGTTAGGGAAAATTTGGACGTGTTTTGATGATCTGTATACTAAAGAAATCACGGACATCGTTTCTTTTGAGCAAATAAGCCATTAGGAACAAAGATCACCAAAATACAACTTTTGGATAGCATTAAAGCTGTCTGTGTCATCACATTGGCTATGCTCGTTATTTCTTTAGTAAAGCATATTCTTTAGCAACGAATAGGAGTAACACTCTCCTATGTTAAAGACAATGAGACTAGCGTAAACAAGATGCTAAGTCATTGATCACTAAGTAAGACATTACAATGTCTATGAGTGATTATACAAGAATGATACATAAGATATTGACATAGATGCATTCTCATTATTCACTTTGCGACATAATGATGGTATGGTGATATTCACAATGGTTTAACTCAAGCTATAACAATTGGATGTTATAATAAACCTTAATAATGATTGAAAAGTTGAAAACCTAGAATTTCTTATTTTTCATCTTGCAGATTAGTCATTGTGAGGATCGATTCAA
Source organism: Comarum palustre (assembly GCA_951800085.1). Classification (NCBI taxonomy): domain Eukaryota; kingdom Viridiplantae; phylum Streptophyta; class Magnoliopsida; order Rosales; family Rosaceae; genus Comarum; species Comarum palustre. The sequence goes on along the minus strand of OX637579.1, from coordinate 6,466,788 downwards.
CAACTTTTAAACTGGTTCTTAAGTATCTATTTGCGGCCACTGGTTCCTAACATCAATGCCTACCTACACACAAAATTTAGTGGCATTAAGATACATAGAAAGTGGTGAACCGCTAGACATAAGTGTTTATAGATTCCCGGAGACTCCGACAGTCGGTTCGGCAATTTTTCTGCTGGTTTCGATAGTGAGGCTGGTGGCTTGGATTCCTAACTCCCATATCTACCTTCTCACAAAATTTTTTAGTGTTTGGAGCTCTAGAACATAGTGAACCGTTAAAGGAAGAGTAAAATAGAGGTCTAGTAATGCTGATGGCTGGTTTAACTGATTTCTTTCTAACTGGTCCTGGCAGAGAGGCCAGCGACTTTTTGGACTTGTAAGACCTATGCTACGAGCTGTGGCGGACTTATTCATCTTTGTCCACCATCATTCAACTCTTTATGTTACGGTTGTAACGGTATACATATTTGTTAACGAATTGAGTTAACGTTCTGCAATCTATATCGTCCACATTTTGTATGTGACAAATTGCGTCTCCACAAGCGCACAATGATATGTTATTTGATGAATATTGTCTTTGAATAGTCCACTTATATAAAAGACATTGACAGACGATATCTTTAATGTCTCATTGATGACCCAGTCTTCCCGTCTTTAGGGGGAGATAAGAACATGAATGTTCAAGTAGAACGTCTTGAAATTGTAGTAGTTTGTCTCTACTATGTCTCATCAAGTTTCCTAAAGTGACGAGATCACATATATATGCTGCAAACATGCTTGTAAGGATTGATGCCTGGATATAAGGACAAGTTGATGTTCAAATAACATAACATGTTAATGTCTGGTTAAAAGGACATGTCGTCACCCATAGATGGTGACATGGTGACTCCACAAATGTGGTAGATGGTGTCACTACACCATGGCTACAACAGATTAGAGGGAGGTCACTTGGTTTGATAAATACTTGCCAAGGAATAATTCTAGGTTTACACAACTTGAACTTTTGATCAATGATACTTATCATCTCGTGTGTTAATTCTGGATTATGGTTATTATTAGAGGACACCTTAATGTCAATACAAATCCATATAGAGATCTCTACACTTAGAAATTACACCGGTGTACATTATGACGTGTTTTAATGAGTTTGATATCAAACCATACTTCATTGTGAATACCAACATTGTAGATTGCTTGTCCTAAATGGAAAGATGTGATCTTGTTTAAACAAAGTGATAGTAATTTGGTCTGGTGATGCCGACACCCAAGTGTAAACCCTATCAGTTATATCTTTGTTAGAAAGCGTAGTGAGAAAAATAGTTTAGACTCATCTTATGACGTAAGGTCTCTCACAAACGCTCTAGAATAGACTACGATTAGATACTCTCGAAATGAATGTCATTACACTCCACTAATTTGTCAGTTTGGTAGTTTCTGAAAAACTGAACATGCAGCTTGTAGTCTCAACTTATCTCTATTAGGAACTAAGAGATGTGCATAAAGATCTTGAATATTTCAATTTTCACCTATATCAAGTGGCTCTTGACCACAGAGAACGTTTGCAATGTACTTGCTAAGTATCAACTTGATTAGGGAAGGGATATGAAGAATTATGTCTCTTTGCATGTAAATTCGAATGAATCGGGATGAACTCTTGTTAAACTAAGAGATGCCACTAATCTAAAATTAAGAATGAAAGGATCTTGGGAATACTTGGTCTCGAAAGTGAGGACAGTTAAAATCTAAAAATATATAAAAACAGGATGTTTAATGTAACCATAACAATTTTCTGTTCATATATCACCAAAATTAAACAAAATTATGAATTCAACAGCTTGTAGCATATAAAGCACATCAATTTGTATTACAAATTCAAACTAAGAAGGCTCGTAATCGGAATTTACAAATTCAAACTAAAAAGACTCGTAATCAGAATCATCCGATGAGTTTTCTTCCGTGTCAGAATTATATATATATATATATATATATATATATATATATATAGTGCGGATCAGGAGCGGAGGTCCGTTCCTAAGCTTAGGAACGGATTTCATCATTTTGACCCACTTCCCGATCGAATTTCCTCAAACTTCCTTCTAGACATATCTATATCATCTTGTGTAAATCATCTCTGCAAAATTTCAGCCAATTTGGTGATCAGGAAGACCTTCAAAATGATGTTACAAAAAAGATGGACAAACTGGACATAATTCTGTCTATCAGTTTTGTAACGCAAGTTTGAAGGCCTTTATGATCACCAAATTGGCTGAAATTTTGTAGAGATGATCTACACAAGATGATATAGATATGTCTAGAAGGAAGTTTGAGGAAATTTGATCGGGAAGTGGGTCAAATGATGAAATCCGTTCCTAAGCTTAGGAACGGACCTCCTCTCCTGATCCGGACTGATATATATATATATATATATATATATATATATATATATATTAATTCTGACACGGAAGAAAACTCATCGGATGATTCCGATTACGAGTCTTCTTAGTTTGAATTTGTAAATTCCGATTATGAGCCTTCTTAGTTTGAATTTGTAATACAAATTGATGTGCTTTATATGCTACAAGCTGTTGAATTCATAATTTTGTTTAATTTTGGTGATATTTGAACAGAAAATTGTTATGGTTACATTAAACATCCTGTTTTTATATATTTTTAGATTTTAACCGTGAAATAGGCCATATGTCGTCGGCTAAGATAGTTTTAGCCGATGAATTTCATCTTATTTCGTTGGCTAAAACTATCTTGGCCGACGAAATACCCTAATGTTTCGTTGGCTAAAATAGTTTTAGCCAACGAATACCCTAATATGTCGTCGGCTAAACCATAAACCCTAACCCCTAAACCCTATACAATAGCCGACGAATACCCTAATTTTCGTCGGCTATAGTTAAATAAATAAAATAATAATTTATACCACTGGTTGCGTCTTATCGTTTTGAAACTATTTACAGTTGAAGGTCCTGAAAAAATACGTACTTTAGACGGTCAAATTACCGTTTCTTTGTGTTTAGGGGTTTGACTCACGGAATTGACCGTCCGGATCGAGTCCTTACCGTTGTCGGATCAAGCTAAAAATTTACTCATACATATATTTCAACATAATAATGATATCTGACTGTCGGATTTTTGTTTCACAAGATTGATCATCACAATCACAATATGTGTCTACTAATGTTGTATAACTTGTTTACGTAGAAGTTTCAAAAACAAACTTTACGTAGAAGTTTCAAACGAAAAAAAGTCATGAAATAAGATATAACCGGAACGATGAAATATGTCTACGGTTGAAAAAATCACATAATTCCGATAAATTTTCGGTGCCGATAGTTACGGTTACTGCATTTTATCATTCTTTCTCCATAGAGGTAACACTATCTCCGATGGTTGTTTTTCATAAAATTTTGATACCACTGGTTGCGCTGGATCAAGTTGAAACTATTTGCAGTTGAAGGTTCGGTCAAAATATATAATTTAGATGGTCAAATTACCGTTTATTTGCGTTTAGGAGTTTGACTTATGAGATTAACCATCCGGATCGAGTTCTTAACGTTGTCAGATCAAGTTGAAAATTTACCAATACACATATTTCAACATAATGATGATATCTGACGGTCGGATTTTTGTTTCACAAGATTGAACATATAAATTGGAAATAAATTAAATGGATTAGTATAAAAAGTACCATAGCCGACGAATTTATTTTAAATTCGTCCACTAAAGTTGAACTATAGCCGACGAAATACATAGTTTTAGTCGACGAATTTTTTATGTCGTCGGCTATACTTCTTCCTTTATATCAAAACCAGCGACAGAAACCATAACATTTTCTCATTCTTTTCCCTCTCCTCTCGGACTCCACTCCGCTCTCTCTCCTCTCGGCCTCCACTCCGCTCCTCTTTCTCCACTGCCCTCCTCGGCCTATCTACCGCCTCATCCACTGTTCTCCTCCGCCTCCATATCTCCTCTTTTTTTTGAATTCTCAAGCAATTAAGGTAGAAATTTAAATTTTTGTATATATTGTATATATTGATGAATTTTTGTTAATTTGGTATATTTGTTATTGAAATTGTGATAATGTTGTTGAAATATTTGTTTAAATTTGGTATATTTGTGTATTAAAATATTAATTGTAATAATTTGGAATATTTAATAAATTTGGTCAATTAAAATATTAATTGTAATAATTTGGTATATTTAATAAATTTGATCGATTAAAATATTAATTGGTATATTTAATATATTTGTGATAATGTTATTGAAATTGGTATATTTAATATATTTGTGTATTGTTAATTTGGTATATTTGTTATTGAAATTGTGATAATGTTGTTGAAATATTTGTTTAAATTTGGTATATTTGTGTATTAAAATATTAATTGTAATAATTTGGAATATTTAATAAATTTGGTCAATTAAAATATTAATTGTAATAATTTGGAATATTTAATAAATTTGGTCAATTAAAATATTAATTGTAATAATTTGGTATATTTAATAAATTTGATCGATTAAAATATTAATTGGTATATTTAATATATTTGTGATAATGTTGTTGAATTATTTGTGATGATTTGGTATATTTAATAAATTTGGTATATTTGTGTATTAAAATATTAATTGTAATAATTTGGTATATTTAATAAATTTGGTCAATTAAAATATTAATTGTAATAATTTGGTATATTTAATAAATATTTAAAATATTAATTGTACAAATTAAAAATTCTAATAATTTAATAAACAGGATGAAAGACTTGTTTAGTAAAACTAAGAGTTCAAATGGCCAAAGGTCTGAATAGTCTAAGGGAACGTCTAGCAACCCTCAAGCGTTGTTTCAGGGCCCCATGACAGCCCGAAGTGCGTCCCTTCTAGAGCCGACGTAGAGGCAACCAGGCGCCACTCATTCCTCCTGACAGCCGGAGGCCACACATTCCTCGAGGCAGCCGAGCGTCTCTCACTTCTCGAGGCAGTTGTGGCCTCCGACTCAGGTGGAGGTGTATGCATCACTTATGCCTGAGATACATAGGACATCGACTCTGGGCCCTACTATTTCGGAGGGTGGGTCTTCTGGGGTACAGATGTCGCCGCCTCTTCTCTACCTTCCGCGGTTGCTGGCAATCGATGACTTAAGGGCGTCGATTTATCCACTGCCCCCACAGATGACCACATCAGTGGCGTACCAGTTCGTGCCTTTTGGTATGGATCTAATTTCTGTGAGGGTATCATTATCGTCGACAGAGTCGGAATCCGTCGCGTCTGCCCCAATGCCCTCAGGTAATGAAATATAAATAATTTGTTTTCTTATAATGTCATAATAAGAATAATCTATTAATAATCAATTTGTGATAGGCACCGTCGGAGCCAAGCCGACAAAGAAGAAGAGAGGCCCTGTCACAGGGAAGGCTCTCGAGAAGACCGTGAGTACCTCAGGAAGGATCGTCATCGATACTGACGGGGATGAGAACGTAGTATCGGAAGGTAAGACGAGGATGTACTCCGGCCGCATGAGAGCGCTTATTAGGGATAAAGTCCCTATGTTGTGGTCAGACTGGGGCGAGGTCCCACATGAGGTTAAGGACATGGTCCACAACGCAATGTCGGTAAGTATACAAAATTCACAATTAATATTATGTATTACATTGTTGATTTATAAAAAACTAATAAACGTTTTAATGCAGGTGTGGTTTGACGTTCCCCAGCACCTGAGGAACACTTAGGCGGACGTTGTGCATGGGGGAATGTACGTTGAAATGTTAATGTAAAGAACAAAATTATATGTGTAATTAATAATATTTATAATTTTTTGTGGTGTCTGTAGGTACAAGGAGTGGAAGAACGAGTTACGGACCCACTAGACTACGCATGGGAACGAACGTTCTGGTACCCCCTTGAATTCTAGTTCAGGGAGTATGAGTGACGTTGGCTTCTGATATCAGAATTCAACAACCCTCATAAACAGATAATTAAAAATAATAATTTCTTATATTGTTATTAATTCGTACGTTTGAAAATATTTTACTAATTTCTTTTTCCTTTGTAGGCCGTTTCCCGGGCGAACGCTCAGAACCGGCAACGCAACACAAGGACCATCATGCCGGTTCTAGACCGTTCGTATCATTGATGGTTGAGGCGGCCAGGGAACATCTAGAAGTCAACCGGTACGTCTATACGTATGAGAAGACATATCCTGACGCCTAGGAGGATATTGTAAGTCGTTTTACGTTTTCATTTTTTTAAATTATATTTATATATATATTTCAAAATGATTATTTTTTCCTAAAGATCAATATAATGTTTGGTATAGCATGTTTGATCTAAGGATAATGTGGCTGGATTTAATGACTAAATCGTTGCCAAAGTCTACTTTTAAAACATGTGAAGAGCGTTAGCATACGCTGTTTATCTAAACTCCGAGATTATGTTACTAATCAGGAGGAATTGTTGTGTAGACATCAGGAGGAGTCTACATCACATGTTAGCTTCAAATGTAGTTGGTGTGTTGTGTTCTTTTTTCCTTTCGTCCAAGTCTTTTGTTTTATCCACGAGGTTTTTGTTTTACTTAGCAATGTTTTTACCGAGGCAATACCATAAACACTATGACGTATTAGAGACGCCACACAATGGAGAGTGTTTAAGAGAATTATATTTTCGTCCTTATATTATGTGTCTTGCCCTAATGCACGTAGGATCGGTTGTTCCGGTTTTTTTAGTAGTATAAGTTACAATATTGATAGATGTTGTATATCATTTGGGAAACTCTATGTAATATCTATAAATAATTTTTTCTATCAATAAATGAGTAAACCGTTATTCTCGTTATACATTTTTCTTAAACATATATATTCTCGTTATACATTCTCATTAAACATATATATGTAGAAGGCTAGAAGCTAAGCCCAAACACAAACATATGTATTTTTAGAAAAGGCAAAACAGAAATTTTAGTTGTAAAGGCAAAATATATATATTCTCGTTATACATTCTCCAAGGCCAGAAGCTAAGCCCAAACACAAACATATGTAATTTTAGAAAAGTCAAAACAGAAATTGTAGTCGAAGGTTAAGAAAGTGTGTGCTTGAGCAGCGATTCGAACCAAAGCACGCGACTTACCAACCTAGTAGACATCAAACCCTCGACCATCTGAACTACGACGTTTTTTCCTGGATTTGTAATTATTTGTCGATCATACCAGTTGCCTCTGTGTCTCCCTCCCTCTCAACGAAACCCTAAGTCGTGTGTGGCGGTGGCGGTGGCGGGATAAAACTCTCCAAGGTAAACTCTTCAAATTCTTCACTCCCTCTCTTCTTTTATTTCTGGTTTCCTTCAATATTTTGGGCGCGAAAAAAGGATCAAACTTTATGTTCTGGTTCTTGTGGGTTTGGTTGCTCCCTTTACAATTTGTATCATGCTGTTTTTCATCGATCAAACGGCACTTGTCTTCAACTGAAAAATGGCTGATTGTTCATTTTCTTAATGGAATGTAGCAGTGTAGAGAGAAGAGCAGAAGGCCATTTTTGGGTAAAGAATCTCTCTGGCCATTTTGGTTACTGGGTCATGTAAAGAATCTTGCTTTATGACAATTGCTTGGTTTTTTTGTGTGTTGGTTTGTGGTGATTGAGTATGTAGGAACGTTCAGGAGCTTTTACATGTGTTATGATTTGTCTTTTTTGTTAGCAGTAAGGATGTGAGTTGAAAGTTTGAATCTTTATGTGAAGTATGTGAAATATTTGTTTCTACAGATGTCAAATGCTTCTTAGTGAAATGAAACTAACAAAATGGAATCAAGCTAAATACAATTCTTAGTTTTCGTTTCTGGAATTTGATGCGAGGAATTGTTATTACATTGGCATGCTAATTGTGTAGACTGGTGTTGAACTGATTCAGAACAATAGACAATGTTTGTCTACCAGTTGTTTTCTTGATTTTTTTACTGATCAGATTCGAGTAAGGTGATGTTTTGTGAATTGATGATTTCATAATCACGAAAGCTGAATATATGAGTGACTTGTTACCAATGCGGGAGCATTGTTTATCACTGGATTAGTGAGAACCTTAAGGATTTACTGTTGACAAATTGATAATGCTATGTAAAAATTTATCTTATTTGGGGATGTGTACTCTTTACCCAAAACGAACTTCTCTCTATCTTCTGACCGTTCTTCATTCACTTCATTTTGTATGAGAAATATGTATATGCAATGCTTCATGATTTATTATTCATTGTCATTTGCTGAATTGAAGATAGATAATCTGACACTACTTTTGGGTATATTTGGTTTCAGTGTTAAATAAATATACTTTGGTTTAATATATGGCTTCTGGGAAACAATTTCTCTAATATGACTTCATTGTTTAGAACTGCTGTCAGAACTTATTTTTCTAATTGTTCTGTGTCCTATTTGAAACCAGTATATACAGGTTGGAGTTACACTGACCATGGATGATCTTGATTTTGAGCCTACCGGGCCTGGTATGTTGTTATCCTATAACTTGATGTGCTTGTCATGTTTGCCAGCTACTGTTTGCCACAATAGAGAATTGAAGTTACCTGTTCTCTGTGCAGTTCGTGTTGCTGGCAGATTTCGGCCCAAGGCAAAGCCCAAGTCTACGAAAGCAGCATCTACTGCAGCAGCTTCTGATCTCCCTAATGTTGGAACGGAAAATTCAAACCAAGTATCTAGCACTGTCTCAGATACTGTTCCATCTGCTACATCTGTTGATGTTGGAGAGGTTAATCTAACATGTCCAGTTGGTTCATCCTCAGAGATCTCCAGAAGCCTAGATGGAATTGCCAAGTCTTCTGAATCAGCTGCAGTAGATACTCCCCAACCATCAATTGTTGTTGTACCTTCTAATGTTAGTGGCAGTTCACACTCTGTCTTTGGAAAATCAGCTGGCGAGGTATGATGGTTTCAGGAATGAAGTCGCAAGTACAAATTTTTTTTTCTCTCTTTTCTGCTCACTTTATGATATTATTTATATATTTCAGAATGCAGACATATTCTCAGGAGGGGAAGGTCTTGACAATTTTCATTCCCAAACTACAAGTGGTACAGGTGACCTTGAGTGATTGAAAATGTAAAATTTGTAAGTATAAGCATTGCTTTATTAGAGTTGTGGGTTGATTGGAGGAAGAATTTATTTGTTCTGCAGTGCCTGCTTCGACAAAGTACCCTGACAAGGTCAATGAGGGAAACTGTAGTGCTCCCACACATTGTACTGTTAAGTCTTCAGCAGTCTTAGCACGTGATGTTGCAGAAGCTCAAACTGTTTCTGATTCTTGTGCAACCCAAGATTTAAGCACAGAAGCTGGTATGACCAACAAACATGGTGAATTCCGGTTAGAATCAAAGGTAAAGACTTGTGCTGTTTTAGAAGATTTTTTTTGTTGATTCTCTGATTAATAGTGTCGTTTATGATTACATTCAGGAGTTCGAAATTGTTGACAATGTCTCAGATGCTCCCATTACCTCTGGTATGTGAACCATTAATTGTGTTGTTTCGTTACTACTATATTGTGTTTTAAGTATGTTGAGTCAAGCCTCGGGTTTTTTAGGACTCCGCCATCCTGGAAAATTACAACCCAAGCTAGGAGTCAAAAAAAGAAAAAACAATCCAAACATACCTCAGTCTGAAGTAGGTAATATGGACGAGAGCTCACTTTGTGCCTTTCCGCCCGGAGATGTTCATGATCACATTTCTCCCACTTTTGGTGATTCTATAGCCCCAAATCCTACCCCCGATAAAGCAATTGAAGAAAACCTTGCAGAAACTACTCAGTTAGATGAGCCTGTTTCTAATGGTGCTGCTCATTCGGAGGGTGTTAGTGGGAGGGTAACAGTTCTCAACTATAACACTTTGCCATGTGATTCTTCTTTTAGTTAAAGACTTAAAGATAAATTCTCTTGTTAATTGGTAGTGCGGTCACCTAGTTTCATTGGTTTGCTGGATTGCTTAGGGTCATGAGAGTGGAAATGGAAAAGCTTCTACTGCATCAAATCGTCCTCATACTCGCAAAGGTTCAGCAGCCAATAAGGCGGCTAAAGATAGGAAGTCAAAGAAGTGGCTACCCCATCAAGAAGTTGATGACCTAGGGAACAATACTAATAAGGACAGCTTCAATGCTGAAAATTCTAGTGATTTTGATGTCAACGAAGATAAGGAGCATAATGCAGAACAGAGAAAAAGAGCCCCAAGAAAGTCCAAGATACCTGTATCTGAAAATGATAAACCAGTTCAAAACCGTAAAAGGACTAAGAAAGCACCTGATGAACCAACTGAAGAACCGACCAAGAAGAAGTTTTCACATTCAACTCGTAAAAATAAAAGACACGGTAAACATAACTTCTGTGTGTCTATGATGATGAGATATGGAATTCACACATATCTCTTATTGATTTGCTTTTATTTTTGCAGTGGAGAAGTCTTTACTTGAGATCCCAGAGGATGAATTTGATCCTCAAAAAGTGCCTATGAAGGATCTTATTGGGCTAAAAGAGTACAGGGAGCGCGTAGCGGTACATTACCATTTCTACATTTCTTATACTTCTCTAGTCTTCGTTTATATTTTCCAATACTGATGCTGATTCTTTGCTTGGTTACTGTTTGTGATCCACTCATGTAGATTAAAGAGGCAGCCAAGTTAAAAGCTTCTGCAAATCAAAGGTATATAAAAATCACACCTGTTTTTGAGATTTTTTTCCTCATGAATCTTAGACTGATGGCATAGTTTTTGCTGGGGAGCAGCTTGATATTTCATTCCAAGTTCGTATTACTATTTTGGTAATCAATTTTCTGATCCTTTTAAGCGGTGATACTATGATGGCTTGAAATATTTACAGATTCTATGTATGCAAGGATTTTGTTATTTTGTTTTAGATGGCTGAGTGTGACAGTTATATTTCTTTGTCCCCTCTTGCCTCATATGTCTTTTTTCTCTAAGCAGTAATTTCATGAAGATTAAGATTTTATGTTGATGGTTTACCCAAAAAAATTATATCAATTACCTATTCTTTGCATTTTTCAGTTCGATGTAGTTGTCTAAGTTTTCACTTCCCATGATCTGTTTTGGTTCTTGACTCATCCTTACATTTAGAGAAATTGCAGAATACTAAAGGTTTAAAGTCCTTTTCATGTGATTAACCATCACTAAATATTTTGAGCAATAAAGTTTTTGTTACTCTAGTATGTTACAACAATAGATGGGGACCAAATGGGAGATGTGAAGAACTTGGAGTAGCATGATTGTGATATATACTTCTAAATATTGTAGAGGCTACAACTGTATCTGCTGATGTAAATTGTTGAATAAATTTAGTTTCCTTATATGACGTTTCTTGAAGTCTAGAACTTTGGATTTTTAGCAAAACTGATATTCTTTATAATTCTTCTGTGCTGTTTTAACATATATGGACCTCAGTTCAACTCCATGTTTTGCCCACACATGCAAAGGGGTTATATTTTTCTTTTATTATTCGTGGAGTCGTATATGGTGCATTGATTTTTTCTTATTGCAACTTCTTTTGTGCAGTGATTGCAATGAATTTCAGAAGGATCCTTCTCATAATGGAGAGGACTTTGGTTTCGAACAGGACAGAAGCTCTGGTGAAGATCAAGCAGGTTACAGGGACAGGGCTGCCACAAGTTCCTCTAGCTTCAATTACCAGTCTTTTATGAACAAAGAACGCCGCTCAAAATGGGTTCAACAAGACACAGAACTTTTCTATGAGGTAATTTACCCATCTTAAATTTGAACAAAAGTGCTATTTGTTCTGATCAAACAAAGAATGCCAATTTATGAACAAGGAACATTCTTCAAAATGTTATTCTTTTCTGATCAAACGTGGAAACCATATATATATATATATAGTTGGTCACTTGGTATAATTACAGTTACCCTTGCATGTGATTTTAGGGCATTGAGCAGTTTGGATCCGATTTTAATATGATTGCTCAACTTTTTCCTGGACGAACACGTCATCAAATCAAGTTGAAGTTCAAGAAGGAAGATCGTCAAAATCCATTACGTATCACTGAAGCCTTTCGCCGTCATTCCAAAGGTGAAATCCTGGATTTGATATTTACTGTTTGTCTCTTCCTTTCTTTCATACCTGTTCTATTTTTTTTCTTTTTCATCAGATTCCTTCTTACCCTCATGCTGTCATGATGTGCTGACTCATACTGTCATACATTCTTCAGCAATATAATGTTATTCATTCATGGCTGGGCTATACAATATAATGAATATTTGTTTCATCTAAGCTTTCAACTTCTTAATATACAACTTCCTGTATATCTTATATGAGTGAACTTTGAGAAATTAGAGTTAAGTTGGCTACTTTTAAGTTTACCGTTTTTTTCTCCTGTCAAAATTTAGTCCAATCTGAGAGTTTAGCTTTAGGGCCCATGAATGATCTTTCTACTGATAATAAATATTTGCATACAAACCTAGAAGAGGCATGTAAAGGATCCTGTACCCATGCCTCCAAATTTCCTTGACAAGGCTACATGAAACAGATTTCCGGAAGGCCACAGAAAAATTATTGCTAATTGCCTGAAATGAGAAGCAAAAATATTCTGATAAAGACGTTCCTCAGTAATATCATCATGACTCTCGAAGTCATGTGAGGTAGCAATACCAAACCAAATACGCCGATTAGTGGGGTCCTGAGCTAAGCCTTTGCTAAACCTTGGAAATCTTAATGCCATAATGCCTTTCAAATCCTCCAAGCCATTATCATACACTAATTGAGGATTATAAATTTGATTCTGGATTTTGATTTTCTACTTTGGTGGTGAGGACTAGTGGACTACCCTTCTCTTCCCTTGTTCCATTGAATCTGTCCCCTCTCCTACCTACCTGGTTTGAATCAAGTACTTGAGACACCTAGGATGGCTATGCCACTTCACAAGAACACCATCTGTAATTTGGTGGGGTATCTACTGAATATGACAGATTCTTATTAATGCAAGCTAGATCTTGCAAGAATCCTTCATATTTCTAAGTTTGATGAAAGTTGAACTACCCTTGCCTGTCTTTTTGGTCATCTTGCTTTTGGTTATATCTGGTGGCTGCTTCTTCAATCAGTTGAGTGCCATGTGCATGCTTGCAATGACACTGTTTCCTTTCATTTCTGGGAAGGGAAGAGAACCCGACCCCATATTCATTGGTTGCTCACATGTACACATTACCTTCCCATATTTATATACTCGTGTGATTGAAAATCTGAGTCTGTGTAATGAGGAACAATTTTACTTATCAATCTTGTTTGAATAACCCCCAGACTAATTGTAATGAGTGGAAGCCAAGTAAAATAACTCTAATTTATATTCTCTCATCCTTTCAAAAAAAAATCAGTACTGCTGTTTTCGTATTCACCATCACCATGCCATGTGAGGAGCTTCATACAGAAATCCATTCAATGTTTATGTTGGTTTTCTTTGTCTATGCCATCTCTGGTTCGTTCATTCTCAGAATGACCTGTCCCTGTTAGTAACCAAAGTTTCAAATATATTAAGCAGGTCAAGTAGACATAAACCATACTTTCACTTACATTCTCGTGTCTCATGCAGACAATTCGAAATATGTTCTGGTGATTAATGAGCTGCAAAAAGTTGCTCAGGAAAAGCAGGAGTCTAATGCAGATGAGTTGAATGACCTGGAGGAGTTAGAGCCGACTCATGATAATGATGTATGCTATTTTTTCTTCCATGCTATTTATATTTATTTGACGATAAAATGTATGTTTCCATAGTGTCTGTTTCTAGACCTGCACAAGAGTACTTTGTAACTTGTATTTTTAGGTATACCACTTTTCTGTATTCACTCGCGGGAGGTAATTTGTCACACTTGTGAGATCATATAGAATTGTTGTTGGGTCGGATGTTGGTACCTGTTTCATTGAATTATAGAGAATCTTTAATACAAGACCTTCAAGAAGTCAAAGTTCATCTGTTTAGGACAGACTTCCATGTCTCTAGTGTGATTCATAATCCTGAAAGTTTTCTATATGATTGACTTGATGAGTATGAAGTTTGTTTCCATGGCTGGTTTAGCGTCAGACATGTTGCACTATTTTGTTGGTTATGCAACTAGAGTTTATCCAAAGTTCCACTTTTGGAAGTGGATAATTCTATAATGAGTTGGTGCATGTGAATCTTCTAACAATTTATATGAAGCATAATATTACTGTTGTTTTCCTATGTTCAGTGTTATTTTTACTAAAGAGACTATATTTGCTTATAGGGGGGAGTGACGAAACCTGAGTTCGATAAAGTTGATGAGATGGAAACTGATGTTGCGGCTGAAGTTCAACACGATGAGGCTGATATTGCTGAAGTTCATAGTCCTTCGAATTCTAATCAATGTGATAATGGTGACGGTTTTGGTGGTTGGGATGATGACTTTTAGTTTACAAAATATATTTACAAGAAGTTAAGTACATCATTATAGTCAGTTTCCACTTCTGGTTAGGAAAGAATAACATTCAATAACCTCCACTTCTGCTGAGGTACATTATTACCTCGCAGAAAATTTCAGTTTCTTGTTTTGAAGGGCGTTCTTTGTTCATAAAAGACTGATAATTGAGGCTAGGGGAACTGGTGCTAACCCTATCCCTGTCACCTACTTCAGTATGAGATGCTTACTTATGACATTCATCATTAGCACTGCATAAGAAGAGTAATGGTAAACCTCAAGTATCTAGAAGCGAGCTCCGACTTTGTATGAGTTCGCAAAACAGGTGGTTGATCACAGACCCGGATATATTATAACAGCATAGAAGAATTTCATAAAGAATGACAGGTTTTGCTCAAATTCTAAGGATCATTCAAGTACCAAAACAGATTATGGGAAGTGAAAACTAAGACATCCAGAATTTGAGTCACTTGAAAATAATTTTTTTAGATTAAGTTATGATTTTTTAAAGTTTAGGGTCTGCAGAATAAATTCTGAGATTCTGAACCAGTTAGTTTCTTTTAAAATACTGTATAAATTGGTTGGTTATTTAATATTAGTGTCTTCATGAAAGTTACAGAGGATATCCTAAAGTTTAATTGAGAGTTGGAATCCCTCAAAAATAAGGTTTCTACAATTAGTTATGAATTTTGAAAGTTAGACGAGAGGAGCCTAATCACAGCCATCTTGCATTAGTTTCGTTTTCTCTTAAAATCGTATAGTTTAATTTGAAGTTTCATCTAGGTATCTTCATATGATTTATAGTAGATATTTTAAGATTCATTTCAGAATTTTAATCACTTGAAAATGAATTTTCTAGATTAAGTTATGATTTTTTAAACGTTAGGGTCTGCATTAGTAAATTATGCATATCAATTATGAGATTTTAGACTAGTTGACTTATTTTCAAAAATTATACAAATTGGTTTATTATATGAGTTTAGTGTATTCATGATAGTTATAGAAGACATCTTAAAGATCAGTTGAGAGTTGAAATCTCTCAAAATAAGATTTATATAATTAGTTATAAATTTTTAGTTAGACTTGACTGGACGGACCTAACGGGACTCAAAATTTCAGTCCCGCGTCCCGTCCCGTCGTTTCACTAATGGGACGAGATGAGTGTTTTTAGTTTCAAATCCCGTCGGGATTGGGACGGGACTGAGATTTACAGGATTTATGCCCACCTCTAGTGTTTACTTTTCTTTATCATTTGTATCTTTATATATTTGTGATTAGTTGGTTTGCGTTTGTCACTTCTATTATATTATTTTTTCCCAACAGTGATATCATAGCCCTGTTCATAGGGTGTGTGGGTGTTAAAATGAAAGGTTCAAGGAGTACCATGGTTCGACTCAATCACTCAAATTGGATCACATAGAAGCCGAGAATGGAGGACATTCTATATTGCAAAGATTTGCATGAGCCGATAGAAGGAACTGAGGCTAAGCCGCAAGACACTTCGGATGGAGATTGGACGAAGATGAACCGTAAGACAATTTTCCATATTCGAGAATGGATGGATGATAATGTGCTCTACCATGTGGTAAATGAGACTGATGCACATGAGTTGTGGACAAAGTTGGAGTCGTTGTTCGAGAAGAAGACAGCCGCCAAGAAAGCCTTTCTGATCAAAAAGCTTGTCAATATGAGGTACGGTGATGGCGTGTGGGTCACCGAACACTTGAATAATTTTAAATGTTCAATCAATCAATTAACCACCATGAGCATAACGCTTGATGATGAATAACAAGCACTGTTATTGTTGGGGTCATTGTCAGATAATTAAGAGACTTTTATAATTACTGTAAGTAACTCTGCTCCTGATGATAAATTAACCATGAATAATGTTAAAAATAACATGTTGAATGAATAGACTAAAAGGAAATCTTCAACCTCCGAGAGTAGTTAAGTCTTCGTGGTGGAGAATAGAGGAAGCAGCAAGAGTAGAGGATCTAAATATCATGGAAGGAGTGCAAGCCGTTCGAGGATAAGATTCAACAGAAAGCGTCATTATTGTGGCATATTTGGTCACATGAAGAAAAACTGCAACAAATTAAAGAATGAGAAAAAAGGAGGAGGTTACACCTACCAAAGGAGGGAAGACAAGAGTACCATCGCCGCTGCCATATCACATGAGGAATGTGAGGTTCTTTGTCTTGATGGTGAATGCCTACATGTCGATATTTCTTCTAGTTCTGATGTTGCATGAGTTGTTGACTCTAGTGTCTCTTTCCATGTCACTCCACACATGGAGTTCTTCACTACATGCAAAGGTGGTGACATTGGGATTGTGAAGATGAGCAATAAGGGTTATGCTAAGATCGTAAGAATTAGAGATATTTGTTTTGAGACCAATTTGGACTGCAAGCTTATGTTGAAAGATGTGAGACATGTTCGTGGTCTACGTCTTAATTTGATGTCAACCGGTGTGCTTAACCGACAAGGGTACCATCATCATGGAGGTGATCAAAAGTGGAGGCTTACTAAAGGATCATTGGTGGTGGCTAGAGGTAAGTTGTGTTGCACCCTTTACAAGACTTATGACAAGATATGCAAAGGGGAGTTGAATGTTGCAGATGACTCTTCTGCAAGTCTATGGCACAAGCGACTAGGCCATATAAGTGAGAAATGAATGCAATTTTTGGCAAAGAAATCTCTTATTCCGTTTGCCAAAGGTATCTCTCTGAACTCTTGTGATCATTGTTTAATTGGTAAGCAACATAAAGTTAGCTTCGCTAAAACATTCACAAAGAAAGAAAATGTGTTAGACCTAGTACACTCAGATGCGTGTGGCCCCATGAAAGTTGAATCACTTGGTCATAATAAATATTGTCACTTATATTGATGATGCTTCATTAAAGGTTTGGGTTTATTTGTTGAAATCAAAATCCTAGGTGTTCTAAACTTTTAAGGAGTTCCATGTCATGGTAGAGAGGGAGGCGAGAAGAACCCTCAAATGTCTCCATAATGACAATGGCAGAGAGTACACTTAGAATGAGTTTCGAAGCATGACATTAAACACATAAGGACTGTTCCTGGCACTCCACAACATAATGGTGTAGCGGAGATGATGAACCGCACCATTTTGGAGAAAGTAAGAAGCATGTTGAAGACAACAAACCTATCAAAGGAGTTTTAGGGCGAAGCAGTGACAATAACCTATTACCTCATCAACCGAACACCAAGTGTACCGTTGGGCCTAGAGACTCCAGAAAGTTTATGAACCCGTAGAAGTGCATCATATTTCCACTTATGGACGTTTGGGTGCAAGGCATTTGCACATGTACCAAAGGAAAAAAGGTCAAAGCTTGATGACAAGACTATACCATGCATCTTTCTTGGGTATGACAATGACGAGATGTGCTACCAGATGTGGAATCTAAAGACCAACAAATTATTCAGAAGTAGAGATGTGGTGTTCCATGAAGATCAAACCGTTGCTGATTTTGACAAGAAAATAATTAAAAATGCAGACAACCTCACCTACTTATCACTGCTCCAAGAAGAATATAGCAAACCTCAAGATGTGGTGAATGTCCCCAATATGGTGGAAGCTGAAGCTGTAGAACCTAGAAATAATGATCAAGAGGATCATGGTCATGGGGAGACTGATTAGGGAGAGCCAAATCAAGAGCAGCCTAACTAGGAGAGCAGCTAAAAAATTTTGAACCAGTTTGAAGATCAAATAGAGCACAAAGGCCGAATACCAAGTATCCTTCTTCACAGTATATATTGTTGACCAGTGATGGAGATAATCCATATTCCAAATACATTTTGTTGACTGGTGAATGTTTTGAGAAAGCAATGACTCATGCAGACAATGACAAGTGGATGTTGGCATTGAAGTCATTATTGAAGAATGACACCTATGAGTCCTAAAGGCAGAAAAACACTTAAAAATAAATAGGTGTTCAAGTTGAAGAGGGACGAGAATGAACAGTTGACAAAGTTCAAGGCTCGCTTGGTTATCAAAGGTTTCAGGCAGAAGGAAAGTGTAGATTTTGACGAGATCTTCTTACCAGTTGTCAAGATGACATCTATCAGAGTTATTTTGGGCATGGCAGCTAGCATGGATCTTGATGTGGAGCAGCTAGATGTGAAAACGACATTTCTGCATGGTGACTTGGAGGAAGAAATATATATGGTGTAACCAGAAGGTTTTGAGGTCGAAGGTAAGGAACACATGGTGTGCAAGCTGAAGAAAAGTTTGTATGGGCTTAAGCAAGCACCAAGACAATGGTACAAGAAGTTTGACTCATTCATGGTGGTTCATAGGTACAAGAGAACTGATTCAGATGCATGTGTGTATATCCAACGGTTCAGTGGAGGTAACTTCATAGTTTTATTGCTCTATGTTGAAGACATGTTGATTGTGGGGCAAAATGTTTCTATGATTCACAAGCTGAAAGCAGATTTATCAAAGTCATTTGATATGAAAGACTTAAGGTCAGCTAAGCAGATATTAAGCATGTAAATTACACGTGACAGGAAAGCAAAGAAATTATGGTTGTCACAAGAGAAGTATGTTGAACAGATGATTGAAAGGTTTAACATGAAAAAAGCCAAGGCAGTAAGCTCACCTCTAGTTAATCTTTTCAAGTTAAGCAGATTATTGTGCCCAACCACATAAGAGGAGAAAGACAAGATGATAAGTATCCCTTATACATCAGCTGTCGGTAGTCTTATGTATGCAATTGTATGTACCTGTCCAGATATTGCACATGCAATTGGTATGGTTAGTAGATATTTATATAATCTTGACAGAGAGCATTCGGAAGCTGTCAAGTGGATACTTAAATATTTGAGGGGCACCTCAAAGTTGTGATTGTCTTTTGGTCGATCAGGACCCGTCTTAGATGGTTTCACAGATGCAGATTTGGCAGGAGACCTTGATAATAGGAAGTCAACTTCTGGTTATTTATTTATATTTTGTGGGGAAGCTATGTCATGGCAGTCTAAGTTACAAAAGTGTGTTGCCTTGTTCACCATAGAAGCTGAGTACATATCGGTAAATGAAGTGGGCAAGCAAATTGTATGGCTTCAAAGATTTATCCAAGAGTTGGGTGTGAAGCAAGAGAGGTATGTGGTGCATTGTGATAGTCAGAGTGCTATTCACTTGAGTAAAAATTCAGTTTATCACCCTCGCACTAAACACATTGATCTCCGTTATCATTGGATAATAGATATAGTTTCAAAGAAGCTCTTGCAGTTGAGGAAAGTTCACACTAACAAAAACATTTCTGATATGTTGACTAAAGTTGTGACACAACAGAAATTGGAGTATTACAGCAAGTCCACTGGGATAGACTTCAAGTAGAAGTCTCATGTCGTATTACCCTGTTGGTCTGGAGGGGAAGATTGTTATAATATCCAGACCAATAAGTTACACTACTAATTTATAATAGGAATGTTAAAAGTTCATGAGTTATATGAGTTAGTGGTCTTAGGAGTTAGTAACTCTTAAGTTACAAGGCATTAAGTCTTAAGTTATAAGGTATTAAGACTTGAGTTACACAAGAAAGTGCGATGATTTTAGAGTTATGGTTTCATGAGTTACAAGAGTTTCATGTATGACCATAATGGTATAACACTAATGAGAGTTCCTCCTTAAGCCTATAAAAAGAGAGGTCATTTGCTCATTCCACCATCTCAAGCATCTTCATCCAAGTAGAGAGTGAAGAGTGTCCACTCCAAGTTGAGAGTGTAGTGTAGCAAAACAAGTGTGAGAGAGTGTTTCCTTAAGTGGTGTTCTTAAATATCTCTTGTGTACCCATTATTTGATAGTAGAAGTTCTTGTTGTTGCTATCCTGTAGACGTAGGCAAATTGCCGAACCACATTATATCCGGTGTTTACTTTTCTATATCTTTTATATCTTTGCATATTTATGATTTGTTGGTTTGAGTTTGTCATCTCCATTATATTATTTTTTCTCAACACTTGATAATGTAAAAGCTTCTTCATTTCCACTCTTTTTGAATTGTGCAGCTTATGAAACTGTGGACGGCTCAACTCCAGAGTGGGGGATGTTTGGATTCTCTTTTTCTTTCTTGACACTGAGCTTGGGTGGAACTTTTCCAGTATAATCAGCTCGAGGATTCATTCAACATGTTTAACACAATGTAATGTACATTCTTAGCAATACAAAATGCACATAATGGTGTACGTACCAGTTGAAATGGGAGCCTCAGACACAACATCTACAATTTCAAAAATCCTGAATGTAATCATAAACGATACTATTAATCAGAGCCATTATTCAACAAGAATCTTCTACCAAAGCACAAGTCTTTACCTTTGTTTCTAATTGGATTTCACCATGTTCATAGGATATATAAGCTTTTTTTAGGATACCAGACCTTTGGTTGCACAATAATCAGAAATAATTTGAGTTTCTGCAACATCACATGCTAAGAATGCTGAAGACTCAACAGAACAATGTGTTGGAGCATCACAATTTTGTCCATTGACCTTGTCATGGGATTTTCTGGAAGCAGGAACTGCTGAGCAAATAAATGCACTCTACAATCAACAGAAAGTAATAATGCAATGCTTATAGTTACAAATATATACATTTTCAATAACTCACTTGTATCACTTGTAGTTTGAGTAATATTTTCGTCAAGGCATTCTAATCCTGAGAATATATCTGTATTCTGATAAATATGATTTTTCACAGAGTAATAAAAAATAAAATACTCAAATATAATGATATTGAGAGAATAAAATTTTCAAATATAACAATATTGAGAGAATAAACTTTCTAACTTCTTATTCATCTTACCATGGAGGTTTATATAGGAGTTTACAGGAAATACAAATGGTAAGTATTAACTTATAGCATAATGGAAATTAATCTGCCACATAACTACAATATATTTACATACCTATTCTGACTCACGCTAACACTCTCCCTTAAGTTGGCACATATACATCAACCATGTCCAACTTGGCACATATAGAGTGCATTCTTCTAAACTCCTTTAGTGAGTATACCTGCAAGTTGCTCTCAGTTGGAACAAAGAGAAAACTAATAATTTTGACATTTAACTTTTCATTTATACAGTGTCGATCAACCTCCACATGTTTAGTACGATCATGTTGAACCGGATTTGTGATATATCAATTGTAGCTTTGTTGTCACAATACAACTGCATAGCCTTTTTGTACCAAATCACGTAATAAATTCCTTAGCCACAATAATTCACACACTCCATGGACCATATCTCTGTGCTCAGCTTCAGTACTGGATCATGTCACAACATTCTGTTTCTTACTCTTCCATGTAACCAAATTACCTCCCACAAAGATGAAGTAACTTGATGTCGATCTCATGTCTGTAATTTTTCGGCCCAATCTACATCCGTGAAGACACAAGCATCGAGAATGTTGTTATGTTTAAAAAACATTACTCCTCTTCCTGGAGCTGACTTCAAGTACCTTAAAATTCTCACAACAACATCTATGTGACTCTCGCTCAGGATATGCATGACCTGACTCACAACACTCACTGCATATGCAATATCTAGTTTAGTATGGGCTAAATAAATCAAGTGTCCAACAAACTTCTGATAGTGAGCTCGATCAATAGGTATCTGGTCTAGATATTCTGTTAGATGATAGTTTTTTTCAATAGGCGTGTCAATAGGTGTGCATTAAGTCTTAAGTTACAAGGTATTAAGACTTGAGTTACATAAGAAAGTGAGATGGTTTTCGAGTTATGGTTTCATCAGTTACAGGAGTTTCATGTATGACCATAATGGTATAACACTAATGAGAGTTTCATGTGCAATCCAACATACCTATCTCTGTTAATAGATCCTGGATATACTTCCTCGGGCACAAGTAGATTCATTTTCTCCCCCTTGTTACCTTAATACCTAAGAAGTACTTAAGATCACCTAAGTCCTTCATCTCAAACTCCGATGTCAACTGCTTCTGCAACCTATCCATTTCAACTATATCATTGCCAGTGATTATCATATCATCGACATAGATAATTAAGGTTATTAACTTCCCACCTTGATGTTTGAGAAACAAGGTGTGGTCTGAATTACTTTGTTTGTAACCAATCTTATGCATGAATTGTGAAAATCTTCCTAACCACGCACGAGGTGACTGTTTGAAACCGTACAAAGACTATCTCAATTTGCACACAAATTCACCTGGAGAACCAGCTACATACCCATGTGGAAGACTTATATACCTCTTCGGCTAACTCTCCATGCAGAAAAGAATTTTTGACATCAAACTGTCGGAGTGACCAGTTTAAGTTAGCAGTAAAGGAAAGTAGAACCTGAATAGTATTCATTTTGGCAACTGGAGCAAATGTCTCATCATAGTCTATTCTGTACGTCTGAGTGAATCCCTTTGCAACAAGACATGTTTTATATCGGATTACTGACCCATCCACATTGTGTTTCACAGTGAACACCCAACGACAGCCTACAACCTTCTTGCCTTGTGGTGGATGCACAAGTTTCTATGTATCATTCTTCTACAATGCCTCCATCTCTTCCTCCATTGCTTTCTTCCATTTTGGATCCCCTGACGCATCCTGCACTTTGTTAGGCACTGATACAACAGATATTTGATTCACAAATGACTCGTATGACTTAGATAATCTTCTTGTCGACATGTAATTGGCAATTGGGTACTTGATTTAGCATGAACAATGAGTTCATACCTTTTTTCTGGTTGACCCCTAGTAGACGTATTTGGCAACACATATTGCTAACACTAAACTCACTATTGCTAGTACCAATGGGTTGTGAATATACCTCACATGAGTGATCTTCTGTACCAGGGAGTTATGGGTTGGGGGTAGAAGTAACAGCAGAAGTGACAGTTGTGTCTTCAGCTCCATCTTCAAGCATCAGAATTGGTGATTCTGATTCATGGTGAGTATCTGCTTCTGGATTATGGGGAACAAAAATTTCAACGGGAGCCGCAGAAGTATCTAAGACTTCTACTTGTTTTTCCAATTTCTTCCCCTCACCATGATATATCTCTTCAAAAAATGAATCCTCCCCTGAAAGGATGTATCAGTTGAGGAAAATAGCTCATGTCTTCAAAGAAAGTAACATCCATTGTGACATAGTGTTTTCTAGTTGGTGGATGATAACACTTGTTCCCTTTCTGATATCCTCCATAGCCAACAAACACACATTTAATTACTCGAGCATCAAGTTTAGACAGTTGTTTTTTTGGGACATGGACAAAAACAACACAACCAAAGACACGAGCAGGAAGATTATGAAATGAGGGTATAGAGACATGAGACGCAAGAACTTCAAAAGGAATTTATCCTTGAAGAAAACTGGATGGAAGGCGATTGATGAGGTGAGAAGAGGCTAGTACAACATCTCTCTAAAGGTACTTAGGCATATGAACACTAAAGAGAATGACACGAGCCATATTAAGCAGGTGACGGTTTTTTTTTCTTTCGGAAACTTCATTTTGTTCTTGTGTATGTGGACATGTAGTTTGATAAACTATCCCATGTGTCTAGAAAAAATCGTGGAAAATATGATTAACATATTCTCCCCCATTGTCAGAATGAAGTACTTTGATGATGCTATTGTATCGCATTTGAACAAGAGTACGAAAAGATTGAAAAGCTGAGAAAACTTCATCTTTGGTCCGTAGAAGAACAACCTATGATAATCGAGTACAATCATGAATAAACAACACAAAATATCTCATACCAGACACTGTGAGTTCTCTAGAAGGTCCCCAAACATCAGAGTGAATTAACTCAAAAGATAAAATACTTTTATTAGAAATACTCGGAGAATAAGTAACACGATGGCACTTGGCCAGGACACAAGTTTCATAACGTAAAGTAGACTCATCCACACCAATAAATAAGGTAGGTATGGTTTTTCTCATAAGACTAAAGGATGGATGCCCTAAGCGGCGATGCCATAACCAAACTTCACTCAATCTATCAGAATTCGAAATCAAAGCGATGCGGGACTGTGCTTGTAACATCCCACACCGACCAACGGAGAGGGTGATGTACCATATATGTACATCGGTGACACCCATCTAGCACGAGGCCTTTTGGGAGCTCAGTGGCTTCGGAGGGGATGGGAACTCCGAAGTTAAGCTTGCTAAGCTTAGAGCAATTCTAGGATGGGTGACCCCCTGGGAAGTTGCTCTGAGAGCTCCTGGAAACAAAACCGTGAGGGCCGGCGGGCCCAAAGCGGACAATATCGTGCTACGGCGGAGATGGTCCGGGATGTGACAATTGGTATCAGAGCCACTCTGCCGAGGGGTGCGAGTGTGCCGACGAGGACGTCGGGCCCCTAAGGGGGGTGGATGTAACATCCCACACCGACCAACGGAGAGGGTGATGTACCATATATGTACATCGGTGACACCCATCTAGCACGAGGCCTTTTGGGAGCTCAGTGGCTTCGGAGGGGATGGGAACTCCGAAGTTAAGCTTGCTAAGCTTAGAGCAATTCTAGGATGGGTGACCCCCTGGGAAGTTGCTCTGAGAGCTCCTGGAAACAAAACCGTGAGGGCCGGCGGGCCCAAAGCGGACAATATCGTGCTACGGCGGAGATGGTCCGGGATGTGACAGTGCTCCTGGTTTCTCCCCCGCATATGTCTGACCCATATGGTACAGCCTGCCCCTTAGATACCCCGATCGATTATCTCCCTGGTGAGAAGATCCTAAAAAACAATATATATAGGATAAAAGGTTACAGAACATTTAGACTCAGTGTTTAACTGTGGGACAAATATTAAATGATGTGACAAATCAGGAATATATAATACATTATCGAACTCTAAGGTGGGAGTAACCTAAACAGATCTTGTTTCTAATACTGGATATGCTTCATCATTAGCATTAGTAATGTGGGATGGCTAGTGAGGAAGACAACTTAATAAAATAATACATATCGTAAGTCATAAGATCACTAGCACCAAAATCAATAATCCAAGTATCATAACTAACAAAGTTAGAGACCTTTAAAGCCATACCAATCTTACCACGACCAGCAATAGAGGCTGTGAGAGTAGCCTCACCAGTGGTATGATGATCTTGTCCAATCACTCCATAGAAATCTGGTTTTTGAATCAATTGAACTGCAGCTGCTTTAGCTTTAGGACGGGAACATGATTATTTGGTATGAGGTGTGGGTGTAGTTTATAACAAGTCTGTTGAACATGCCCGAGCTCGTTACAGTAAGAACATTGACAGGGGCGGTAACCGAAGCCAGGTGGCGGGACTTGTTGATGGAGTGGAACATGATTCTGTTGTTGGAGGGGTGGATTCAGTGGTTTAGGTTGAATGGCTAGGCTAGACACTTCAACTCATGCTTGGTTGAGGCAATCCTGCTGAGACTCATCTTTCCGAATGTATGTAAAAGCCGTAGTCAAGCTGGGAGGATCTGACATTCTTAGCAATTCTCCTTTCGCACTGTTATGTTTTGTATCAAGTCATCTCAAGAACATGTGAACCCTTTCGAGCTCTTTCTCCTTCTGGTACGAGATAATATCCTCATGGTTTTTGATCTTGCATGGACGCTTCTAATCTATTTTGGCCCATACATTCTTCAGCTTGGTGAAATACATCGATACTGGTTGTCCATTCTATTGCATTGCCGTCACTTTGCACATTAACTCAAGAACCTGAATAAAGTCAGACTCATTTGTATAAAGATCTGCTAAAGTCTTTCATATTGCCTCAGCCGTTTCACACTCATCTACTAACTGTACCACGTCATCATTCATGGCTTTGAACAATGTTTCCATCACAGCTCCATCATCATCCTCCCATTTGGCAAACTCATCTTCATTTCTTCACTTAGAGCTTTGGTAGTTTCGGTCACATGTCTCATCTTGTGCATGCCACTAAGATGAAATGATATCAGCTTTTTTCAAGTCCGGTAATTGGTACCGTTGAGTTTGGTACTCCCAAACGAACCACCATATGAGTTTTGAACTGAAACTTCAACTTTCTGAACTTCGTTTGTCTTAGTAACCAGCGCATTTTGATCATCACCCGCCATTGAGAAGGTTGGAGTATGCAACAGAAGAAACAAAAGAGCTGAACCAGATGACAATGGGTCGGGTCAGCAGGTCAGGATCAGTCAGATACGAGTCAAGTCAGATCTGGACCAGGTCTGGTCGAATTTGGACCGAGTCAGGTCAAATCTGGGTTGAATCTAGGTCAGATTTGCTGGGCGGATCTGTTGGGCGGGTCTGCTGAGCGGTCAAAGAACAGCAAAAAGGACACCGGAGGGAGCATAGGAGGTCTGAGGAAGGCCTGGGTTCAAGGCGGTCGACTAGATCCTGGCTATGACGTCGAGATCAAGTCTGTGACGTTGAGGAAGGCCTGGGTTCGAGCTGGTAGATCCAGTCGGCGATGGGTGGGCAGGCGCTCTAAACCGGGTCGAGATGTAGATCTGGGCAAGGAAGTCTGGGCAATAGGGTCTGGGATCTCTAGAAAGGGACTCGCCGGCGGTCTGGGCAGCGGGGTGCCGGGTCAGGCAACAGATGGACACCAACGCGAGGCCTGGGCTTCTTGAACACATCGTCAAATCAAGTTGAGTAGGTGACACAACGAGCTGATCACCAACGATGAAGGCGTCAAATGCAGAATCAAAGGTAAAAGGAAAGAGAGCATAAAATAATAGAAAAGAGAAGAAAAACGAACATTGATTTTAAATAATGGCATTTTATTCACTTTTAGTAACTTAACACAAGAATTTGACGGTGGACTAAAAGGGCAAATAAATAGACTAGATAATTGAGAGTATACCTATTTAATTTAAAATGTATACGGGTTTTACCAATATAAATTAAAAATCAAGAGACAGTTGTTTTTAAGTGTAAAGTGTACTGTGTCACAAATATTTTCTGTAATCTTATAAATTCTGGTTTAATTGAATAACCATGATTTTGAAAAACATGTTGATACTGATTTTTTTTAAAATGAGTTATTTTTAATTGAGTAACTAAGTCTAATATAGACACTAAGTCTAAATGATTTTAAAAAGCAGGTTGATACTAAGTCTAATGGATCCGGCTTCTCTACTTGAATTTTTCTTACTTGTATTTGCTTGGATGATTTAAAACCATTAGATTGTATAAAGATGACATGAGGATGAGATCACGATACCACATTGTACTCAATTCAATGGTTTTAAACCATCTAAGCAAATCCAAGCAACAAAAATCCAAGTAGAGAAACCAAATTCAAGTCTAATATAGACATTGAGCATCTCCAACAGCTTCCCTTCAATCTTTTTTATTATAGAGGATTATTTACATGAGATGTACATTGGAACAAAAAAAATGATGTTTTTTTTTCTTCTATAAAATAAAGATTATTCTATTTTTTTGAAACAAGGACCGGTGCGGCTGTGCTCAAGCCTTCATTAATGAAACCATCGAATACAAGGGAGGACATAAAACCTGAACCCCTGATTACAATGAAGTCTCGAAATTATATCTAGAATGTCTACAAAGTAGTTGTACTCAAACAAGCACATACTAGCAAAGAGTACTACTCTAATAACGACTCTATTTGCTTTGAGATAACGGTGACATAATGGAAAGAACAGTTGACATGTAACACGATTACATATCATAATATCCCATAAAATAGATTTCCTACTATGTTGCCGCCGGAGACTCTTGACGATACTTAATTTCATTTTTTCACTAGAGGTTGCGACCATTTGACAAAGCCAAAAAGGCTTCGCCTACCTAGAGAATATAAGGCACACAAAGTGCATAGACTCGGATCAGGCCTATTTTGTCCTACCAATAAGGGGTGGGTTATTTTTGGCTTAAAGCCATAATTAGCTAATAGTTAAAAACTGAAAAGCAAAAATGAAAAATAGAATGGATCTAGGCCCAATACCCAAACCAAAAAACCAACAAACCCAATCTTGACCAACAAGTTGTAGAAACCATGACTTTCCCTTTCTGTCGGCTCCTCCGCCTTCCTCCCCACCCCACTGCTCCCTAGCTTCAGCCAATAAGTCGCTCCACCCTCGTTCAAAACAAAACCGCACCACCCAAATCAAATCTGGTCCATCGGACCCCGATCGAGAGGCTCTCACTGATGTCGTGCTCCCAGCGTCACCTTCCAGCGATCTCTGAACCTGCACCACTGCCATGAAAAACCTTCCAGATCGTCTCTGTTCTGTCCTAAGGTATAGCGATCTCAACCAAGCCCTCTGTTGCAGCCACCCAATGCCGTACACTACTCCCTGCAACCGAAAGAGAAACGACATGACCCTGCTTCCTGCCTCATGATTGAGCCCATCAATAGCAGACACGAGGTCCCATCTAGCCCGTCTGACGCCGCCGCAAAGGCGTGCCGTCGGACCAGGCATATACTTTGCCTAGGTCGCGGGCCTCCTAGGGTTTTAGAGAGAAAACCACGAGAGTGTAGAGAATTTTTTTATTATTGTTTTTTTACTCTAGTAAGATTATTATAATTTTAGTTGTTAGAGATGCTGTAAGTTGTGGTTTCCTACTTTCCTTCAGCATTTGGCTATGAATTTGAGAAATAACAGTAAGGTAGGTGTGATTTGGTTTAGCTAATTAGCTGATTTAGTTTTCCTCTTCCGTTTCTTTTTTTGGAAATGAGCTGATTTAGTTCTTACTGAAACTAAAATTATGAAGCGTGACGGACTACTACAACATATCCCCTAATTTGGCTTCACTCCACCCTAAACCCACGGACATTTAAAAGTAACATACACATTTCACCTAAGCAGTGTACAATCTACTACCAACAACGGTCTTAGAGCATCTTTAGCGATGATAACCATTTTAAAATTAAATTTTGGTCAAATTAGCTGAAAAGTTATTTTGGCTAGCCACTTTAAAAATGTGCTTGTATCAATGCTCTCTATTTTAGCTAGTATTACATCAACATTGTTCTTCAAATAAAAATTAAATAGTTTAAATATATTTATATATCACGTAAAATATCTTGTAAGGAATGTATTAAATTATACATAGCCTCATCTGAGTCATTTTATTAGCTAAATATAGCTAGCGAGATAGCTAAAAGTAATAATAGCTAAACTTTGGCTAGTCTGCTGGAGCTCTGAAAATATCAAAAAAATCTAAACACGTTCTCCAAAATAGCTATAAGTTAAAATAGAGAGTCTGCTAAAGTTGCTCTTAGAGCATCTCCAATAACTCATTTAAAACTAGAATTATCTTTATTTTAGAGGAAAAATATCATATTTTGGCTCCAACAGGTCATGTAAAACATCCTATATTTTACAAAAAGTGAGAAGAGAGAGAAACATATCATTTATATCTATAGAATTATCAGAATATGTATATTCATCTATAAATCTATATAATTTATTGTTTTCTTTATAGAATTCATTATATCTCTTCTAATGTCATAAAATTATTTAGTGTCATAAAATTAAAAAATTTAACATTAAATTTTAGATTTAATTTGAATAAATATATAATATTTATATAGATACATAAATTATAGAAAAAATATATTTATTTTTTTATAATAGAATAAAAGAGTTATTAGAGTTGAACTGTTGGAGGGGCTATTATAAATGAAGATTAATATCTATAAATTAAAATAACAAATAAACCAAAATAAAAAAATTAAATAAAAAAGTGAAAGACAAAACGGTAAAAAGAAGCATAAATTCTCACCCGACCAGAGCGACGACGACCAATCATTACGCAATCCCTTGGAATTTACTGCACCTACCTATTTACTACTGCAGGCAACACATTCCTCGGATTCTCCCCGTCTATTCCGCCCGCCACGTGTCAGCTCTCTACCAGTAGGGCCCTCAGTCGAAGTATAATAAGTAGGAGAAATGAATTAGTCTCACTCTCTCTCCAGCTTTCTCTTTCTTCTCTCTCGTCGCCGTCGCCTCCTAATTTCGGTTTTTTGTTTTATTTATTTTTATTAAATTTCGTTCAAAAATCCACCGAGGAATCTTCGCCGCCCTTTCAGCTACAGATCCATCTTCTGACGAATCCAAATTGTGGAAAGGGTCTTCTCACATTCTTCTCTGTTTTCAATTTGGGGAGGTTTTTAGGGTTTCTGATTAGAGCTGGTGGGGGTTCTCAGGCTGCATTGCTCCGTTGATGTGTGTGATTTTCCGGTATCACTATCATGTCGGGCCCACTCGATCGGTTCGCCAGGCCTTGTGAGTCTCTTCTTCTCTCTCTCCCTCGGTTAGGGTTCTTCATTTTTGTTGAAGCTTACAGGATGAAGATCCAGCTTCTTTTTTTTCTTGTCTGAAGAATTGTTTTGAGCGAATTGTTGTTTTTCTGTTTTTGTTTGATTGAAGAATTGTCAAGTAATTTTTTAATGTTTTGATTATTTTTGTTCCGAAATGCGATGCTTTTCTAATTTTCATTCATTGTTGGTAGCCAAACCCAACGGTGGTGTAGAAATGTGTTTTCCTATTTATTGATATTTGAATGATTTTGTGAATTATGAACTTCACTTAGGTTTCAATTAGTCATGTCCATTGTGTTGTAACCGTGGCACAGGTTTTGAGGGATTTTATGGCAGTGATGAGAGAAGGGAGAGGAAGTCTGATTTTGAGAACTCTGAGGATGAGCGGAGGACTAGAATCGGTAGTCTGAAGAAGAAGGCCATTAATGCATCTGCTAAATTTAAGCATTCTCTCAAGAAGAAGGGTAGTAGAAGAAAAAGCGATGGTAGAGTCAGCTCTGTTTCTATTGAAGATGTCCGCGATGTTGAAGAGCTACAGGCTGTTGATGCCTTTCGACAATCACTAATTTTGGATGAATTGCTGCCAGACAAACATGATGACTATCACATGATGTTGAGGTACTCGCTTTTTTTTACATTTTGGATCAATATTGACGCATAGACGTACTGAAGTTGTGCATTAATACTTGGGAACTGTGCTTTAGATTAATACAATCATGCTGCTTTGCATCTGTTCTGTAAATGTGATTTTTCTGTGCTTTGTCTTGACTTGAATTTTGCCGTTAGTGTCATGAAGTGAGCTTGCATTAACATGGTTTGCCCTGAATATATGTAATTTTTCTAATAAGTAATTACTTTCAGGTTCTTGAAAGCAAGGAAATTTGACGTTGAAAAAGCAAAACATATGTGGGCAGATATGCTTCAATGGAGAAAGGAGTTTGGTTCAAACACTATTATGGAGGTAGGGGCAGCTGAAATGGTTGTTTGGTTATTTATTGCCAGATCACTGTCCTTCCACTTTTCATTCACCATGTTAATATTTCTTTCAGGATTTTGAGTTCAAAGAATTGGATGATGTGCTTAACTATTACCCTCATGGGCATCATGGTGTGGATAAGGAGGGAAGACCAGTGTATATTGAAAGGTTAGGGAAAGTAGATCCCAACAAGTTAATGCAAGTTACAACTATGGATCGCTATGTGAAATACCATGTTCAAGAGTTTGAGAAGAGCTTTGCAATAAAGTTTCCAGCTTGTACTATTGCTGCAAAGAGGCACATAGATTCAAGCACTACAATCTTAGATGTTCAAGGCGTGGTATGTAACCTGCACTTAACCATTTCTATGCTTATTCTCTGCAACGAGCAACATCTAATTGTTATATTTGTTTTGATTCTTTCAAGGGCTTCAAGAACTTTACAAAGTCTGCTCGTGAACTAATCATGCGGTTGCAGAAGGTTGATGGTGATAACTATCCTGAGGTATAAAAACTTAGTTCTTTGGACATCATGCCATGGCATCGTGGATGCATAAATTAATATGTACTTTTTTTAAAGTTATGTACTTTTTATATATATTATAAATAAATGTTACCTGAACTTTTTCTCTGTTCTTGCCGGGCAGACTCTCTGTCAAATGTTCATCATCAATGCTGGTCCTGGGTTTAGGCTTCTGTGGAACACTGTGAAGACCTTTCTCGATCCGAAAACAACATCAAAGATTCATGTATGTGTAAAAAAGTTCTTCCTTGTACTGAATCTATCAGAATTTACACTTAACGTTCATTGCAATGTCATGTTATTTACTGTTCTTTTTGCTTTTCATCCAACCATGTAGGTTCTTGGAAACAAATACCAAAGCAAATTACTTGAGATAATTGATGCCAGGTGAGATGGAAGCAATGTACTAAACTATTTTTGGGGAACTTATGATATTCTGTCCTTTGTTTATGCACATGTACACGCACACGTTGGTCGGTTGGTGTTAATGTTCTTAACACGTGCATATACACACACACACATTCTGTGCTTTGTTTATGCACATGTACACACACTCGTGCATATAATGTTCTTTACACTCTTGGACACACTACTAAAATTTTGTGAATTCCTCTGATGGTCATTATGCTTGCTATTGTTGCAGCTTACTAAAATTTCTTCAATATTTGCAGCGAGTTGCCAGATTTTCTGGGTGGAAGCTGTACATGTGCAGATCAGGGTGGTTGCCTTCGCTCTGATAAGGGGCCCTGGAAAAACCCTGATATCTTGAAGGTTAAATCTCACCCTCCAGATTTGTTTTATTTTATTATGGGATCTTAATCTTGGATATTAATTGTGAGAATATATAGTGATGACACATTTGCTTGTTATTCATATCGGTTTTGTGCGTTGTATATTGCAGATGGTTCTCAGTGGTGAAGCACGCCGTGCAAGGCAGGTTGTTAAAGTCTTAAACAGTGAGGGGAAATTTCTTGCATATGCTAAGCCACACTACCCAATGGTATAACTTTTGTCACTTTCAGAGTTTACATATTTAAAGCGATATTATGTTTGTATAAGAAGTTTCACGTACTTTTCTTGGGGCTTATAAACTGAAGCAGGTAAAGGGTAGCG
Organism: Comarum palustre; assembly: GCA_951800085.1. NCBI lineage: Eukaryota > Viridiplantae > Streptophyta > Magnoliopsida > Rosales > Rosaceae > Comarum > Comarum palustre. Next base: position 6,433,496 of record OX637579.1, on the reverse strand, counting down.
ATACATCTACAGCTGAGTCAGGATCTGAAGCAGAGGATATTGCATCCCCCAAAGCTTTGAAGAACTATTCACATCTTCGATTGACTCCTGTTCGAGAAGAGGTAGTTAACCTTTTAGAAGGCTTAATATATGTATCTATGTTTTTGGCAGTCGAAGACATATTTTCACCAATCAAATGGAAGAAGAAACTATGTTTATTGGTAGTTATTTGGTTTGTCTCTTTGAGAGTTCTACATGAGAAGGGGAAAAAGAGGAATAGGAAGGATGCAAATTGTCCCTTTTCCCCTAGAGAATTACTGTTGGCAATTTGATAAAGAAAATATATAGTGGATAAAAGGTTATAGGCAGATGAAATTCTGACGTTAGAGTTGAGTCAATGTCTTTGGAAAGATATGTTACTGCCCTTTTCTTTTCTTCTACACATGCAGTTGTGTGGAATGGAAAAAACATTACTGGGTTTGAGGAGAATATTTGGATTGATGGCAATGTATTGTATGGCATAGACCGGTGCAGGATATGTGATCTTTGGTCATTTTGCTTGAACTGGTTGCAAATTAAGGGCTCCTTAATCAATGAGACAGTTAATATATCCAAGTACTAAGTTTTAAACTGGAAACTTAATACTCTGTATTGATGGTTGTGCACATATGAGTTATATGACAACAGTTTATGCACATTCTCATGTGCTATTAATGACTTGCAGGCTAAGGTCGTAGGCAAGGCAAGCTGCGCTGGAACCTTCTCAGGTTATGATGAATATGTTCCTATGGTTGACAAAGCTGTTGATGCTGGTTGGAAAAAACAAGCTTCCCTGCAGAAAGTTAATTCTCCCAAAGGTCAGCAAGTCTACCTAGTATTTACTGCCTGTATATATGCTAAGGGCTAGTGGAAATTCACTCCCAGGTGAATGAAAAGTAATGAATTTTTTCCAGCTGCATGGATTTTTTTACTGCACATGGCTTTTAGAAATCCGAACTTTTGGTAATGTGACTTGCGTCCACTGATGCGCCTTCCCTTTGTTATTTAGATTATATATTTGTGTAGTTGTAAGGAAATTCCCTCGCTCTCATTTGATTGAATTGCTGCAACCTTGTTACTCTTTCCTTGTGAAAATGTCCAAACCAAGAAAATTGATCATTTTTTTTATTCAGGAACAGTTCCAGTACCTAACATCCAAAAAGCTCCGGCAGGAATTCAAGCTCGGATTTTGGTAGCGGCTATGGCTTTCTTCCTGACTTTTCTCACACTCTTCCGCTCCGTTGCTTCCCATGTAACTAGGAAGCTTCCTAATAAAGAACAAAATGTCACTGAACCCACTTTTGATGCAACAAATAAGGAAGAGTGCCATCCTCCACCAACATCACCATTTGCAGGTGCAGATCTTCTTCCTACGGTACTGAAGAAATTGGCTGAACTTGAGGAGAAAGTTGATACACTCCAATCTAAACCATCTGAGATGCCTTATGAGAAAGAGGAATTGCTCAATGCTGCTGTTTGTCGTGTGGATGCCTTGGAAGCAGAGTTAATTGCTACTAAAAAGGTATTGACATTTTATTAATGGTAATGCTGTGGTAAACTGTGAAAGTCAATGGATGTTGAACATTTTCTTTATCTGAACGTGAAATTCTGTAAACCTAGGTTGATTGAAGCATAGTAGAAGAGAATGAAGGGAATTGAAAAACTAGTAACAGTTTAACAACAAAAAAAGTTTGTCTTGCCATTTGACAAGCGTTAGTTTACTAGTTGAGCTGGCCACATGTGTTTGGTGTCTCGCTGTGCATATTTTATGTTGTCAATGTTGGTTGCATCACTTTATATATATATATATATATATATATATTTTGAACAGGCACTGGGCTATATTTAAAATGATAAATATAATATACTAATAGTCTATTTCCTTTGAGCAGGCTCTACATGAAGCTTTAATGAGGCAAGAAGAGCTGCTGGCATATATAGATAGGCAAGAAGCCAAATTCCCGGTAGGTTGACTGCGAACTCTATGTAGAGACGCTTATTTGTTTTATATTTTTCCACTCGTTTTGAGTTTTGAGACATTTATTTATTTCATTCTTGATTGCTGTTTGTTCAAACAGAAAAAGAAGTTTTGCTGGTTTTAAGTGTCGCAGAGGAAGGGAGACTGGAAAAGAAGATATGCAAAGCTGTTTCTCAAATATGCGATCTCAATACTAGTGTAAGACTTGACTATTGAGAACATTCTCGGAAATGTCCATTAGAGTTTATCGTGAAAGATGTTGTGCAGTTTGGTTCACTTATAAACTTACACAGGGAGGGAGGCTATGCTGCAAACAGTAATTAGAGTCCTCAAGACTCGGATGTTTTAGAAAAATATTGCAATATTCATGACGGCAAACGAAATTATTCACTTATCTGAGAAAATCAAAGTGCATTATTTGGCTTCATCGGCTATTTCAAAGGATGTACAAAGCCCAGCAATGTTGACCTCACCAGCTTTAAATCAAATAAGCCTGACGTCCTAAGCAGCGGCGGGAGAAGATTGACCTAGAGCTTATAAAAATCTCAAATCTGCTCCTAACTTCACTTTGTTGGCCGTTATCTATGCCTCTAACGTCAAATGCAAAAGCCTAATTTTTTTAACAAATAATTTCACAACCTAGAAGCAATTTTCCTCATGTTAGCCAAGCCAAACAAAATAGAACTAGCACGATAGTGAGACACTTCCGTACTTAAATGATCCAGGTTGCGTTGTACCACCAGTATCCATACTCAAATGAGTGAATCATTATTCTCTCGTGAAAGAAAATATTATTGGTGTTTTCAATAAAACCATATAAGAGATTAAACAAGATTAAATTATTTTGTCCACCTACCCAGAGAAACGAGTTATGAAATTGGATTAAGGGAAGAAAGTGATACATAAATTATAAATGGAACGATATAAGAAAAATTTATTCGAGTAAAATAAGATATTGGTGCAAGCCAAAGGTTGTGGCAATTGAATTATTTACAATGCAAAGTTGTTGGAGAGCTTGCAATATCAGCAATCTAGGGAGACGTTTATGCGCATACTAAGTGTGTGGTGTCTGACTACCTGAATGGGTGGAACAAATTAGAGGAACATATTAGGTTTGGATTTCAAAGACTTGGGTCTTCAATTGTTGAGACGATAAAGAAGCGAATTGAAAATTTTTTTAAAAGGATTTTTTTTGAGAAAATTAGGGTTCTCAAATTGGATGTTTCAGGGAAACTCAAGAATAGATTAGGTCAGGAATGTAGACATGGGTTTAGGATATTGATCCGCTAAAAAGACAATCTTGGATGGATTTTGTGGACAAACCGCACTGAAACCGAACCGATGTTCGGTTAACCGACAAGAACGGTTCTTATATATTTTTATCGATTTCAGTTCTGATAAATAAAAAACAGTATCTTCGGTTTCAGTTATAAGTTAGTGTAAAAACCGAACCGTTTCCACCCCTAATCTAGAGGTAGTAGCTTATGTGGGGATAATAACTTTTGTTTATAGGGGTAATAACTTTTGTATTTAGGGGTAATAGCCTTTGTTTATGACATTAATAGCTTTGTTGCTGGCTGTAATAGTTTTTATTTCTGACGACAGTAGTTTTTGATAGTAACTGTAGTAGCTTTGTAGTAAATTATAAAATTAGCTTTTATGGTCGTCAAAATTCTCACAGTGGTCGGCCGAAAAAAATCACCAGGCCGGAGACCTCATCGAAGTTCGGTTGGTGACTGTGTACTGATGGAGTGGTCGTTAACTTATTCATTAGCAGTATTTTGTAAATATAAATAATAAAATCTATTATTTTTGATTGAATGAGGGTCAATAATTTTATTGAACTTTAGTAATTAAGTAAAACCTTAATTTTTTCACTGTAGCGATTCTGTCATTTTCCATGAAAGTTAGATTGTGAGACTTCATCCGTCATCTGGGTCTATATATTTGTTGCTTCGCTTTCTCCGCTCTCCGCCGAAATTTAAGCAACTCCCCAGTCGTCATCATCACCTTTCTCATCTCCCTAATCACCCAACCCTCTCACTCCGTAAGCCCTCTCTCTCTCTCATATGAGCATCAGTTTATTCATATCGTATTGCATCTGCATCTGTGATCTGTTGTATAACTTGTTTCTCTCATGTGTTGTTAATGTTTCCTATGTTTCGTTGTTGGTCTTATTTATCTGGTTCTGTGTTTGATTCTGGTACATTCTGATAGAAAAACACTTCTATTGTTTACTTTTAACTTTCGAAGTATAGTGAAATTGGTCACAGTTGTCTTTATGTGGTTTTAATTGTACAGATGCATGCTTTGAGCTGAGAATTTGATTCCAGAAAAAACCCAAGTTGTATTATGTGGCTCCCTGTGACCTTTGAACTTGATTTTTCATGTGCCTTTGTTTGGTCATGTAATGTTTCAATGGCCACGAAATAAAGTCTTGGGTTTTTCAGTTTTTCTTACCATCGATCTCAGTCTTTTCTGGCTTGTGATATTTTAGTTAATTGGAAAAATCAAATTGGTTTCCATCTGATTAGCTATGGGTAAATTGTTAGGTCCTGTCAGGTTAGTGCCCATGATAAACTACAGTTTCAGAAATGACTTATAATCTGTTAATGGCTATATAATTCCAAAATTTGGTTAAATGCTATTTGGTTTTTCCTCCCTTGCTTTGTCTCACTTTAATGTTTGACTTCATTAATTTTGTGGTGTTAAATTTGGTGATAATGTAAATGTTAGAAGTGGTATATGTAATGTGAGTTATTTCGTTTGAATTCTTGTTATAGGTATCTTGCTGGTTTCGGTGGTAGATTTAGAGTTTAGTTAAGAGCTATGCTTAGTTAAAAATCACTTGTCTTCTTCCTCTTCCCTTTGCCAGTAAAACTTCTAGTTTTTGAAAACTCCTTATAACAGTATGGATTAAAGTATCTACATGGTGGTTAAACAAAATGGAGCCTTGAGTGAAGATCAGAGATCTATGAGCTTGCTTCTTCTCATAGTGCTTCAGAAATTGATTGCCTAAGCATTTCAGATAGATGGGCTGGTTCAATTTTTTTCATACATTTAGCATTGGCATTCTGGTCTGTTACTGCAAGGACACATGACTTAATAAGTTGGCTTATTTAGTCATATCTAAAATTCAAGAGCAGATAACCCCCCTTATTTTTTGGTAATACTTTGGTTGTGTGAAGTTGATGCAGCAAAACGTTAATGAATGAGTAGTGTTCACATGATCAGTGACTAACCAAGAGATTTATGGTCAGTCACCGTTAGATTTACATCCAATGGTTGAAAACAATACAACTTTATTTAAAAATAACTCTCTCCACCCTTGTATTTAAATCTAACGGTGACTGACCATGAATCTCTTGGTTAGTCACTGACTAGGTGAACATGGCTGGTTAATGAATATTAGGACTTGTTGAATTGGTATTTGGAAAAGTACATCTAGGATATGCCTTGTATAAGTGTTGTTACCCATTCACCGTCTCATTTTGAAAGAAATAGTGCTGATTTTTATTTACTTGTTTCAATTTTGTGCTTTTACTGTAGTTTATGTGTGTTTGTAGTTATTAAATTTGTTCCGATGGCGGTATGTCGATGCAGGTCAAAACATGTCAACCATGACAACTGTGAACGTTCCTTCTCAGTGCATGCTCAGAAATGCACCTAAGACTCGATTCACCAGTTCTATCATCAAGTTCTCAGCTCCACTTGGATCTGTGAAGACTGTCTCCAAGTCTTTTGGCTTGAAAGCATCCCCCTCTTCCCGAACATCAATGGTAGTTTACAAGGTTAAGCTAATTGGGCCAGACGGTGAGGAGAACGAGTTTGACGCTCCAGATGACACTTATATCTTGGATTCAGCTGAGAATGCAGGAGTTGAGCTGCCCTATTCTTGCAGGGCTGGGGCATGCTCCACTTGTGCGGGAAAAATGGTAGCAGGTGCAGTTGACCAGTCTGATGGTTCCTTCCTTGATGACAACCAAATGAAGGAGGGTTATGTGCTGACCTGTGTTTCTTATCCATCCTCAGACTGTGCGATCCACACTCACAAGGAAAGTGATTTGTATTAGGTTTGCTTTATTGATGCAAACTGATTTGTACTATGAAGTCTAGGTTGGTGGTATCTAGGATGGTTATGGATCTCAAGTTGTTTTAAGGCTCTCAAGGACTCTGTTCTGTTCTATGGTGTATGTTATGGAATTCTGTTTCGGTTTAGAAATAATGTTACTGCCCTAGATTTCTGTTTATTGTAATCTTAAGGATCCGAATGAGTGTTTGACTTGACAGTTGACAAACCAAACCTTGGATCCTGCAGCCGATGTACTGTTCGAAATGATGCCCATGTTTCTTGAGAAGGCGTTCGGAAATATCCATTTGAGTGTCTTAAAAGGATGATTTTGGTGCTGTTTGGTTTTTACTCAAAAACCTGCACACATGGAGCGTACGTATGTTTTGCGTTATATAAATACACAGCCGTCACAGCGTACGTATAACACTGGAAATATTGTCAAACCAAACCGGGTGCCCATTTTTTAGTTAAAATATACACAACTCTCAAACAAAGGCACACTGAAAATTAATAATGTACAGAAGTCGTATGTTACAGTAGAGAAGAAAACTAGCAAACAACAAAAACATCGCCACGATCAGCTAACAATGGATGATCCAGGTCATCCAATATAAGAACTGGAGCTACCAGCTTACCATTTAAATGGGTTCTGCAATTACAATCCATAACACACAAGGTCAAATTTTGAACTATCTTTGAAAGACCAACTTATTTAGCAACTCAGAGGATATTTACAATCATAAGGTCAAATGATGAACTAGCAATGAAAGACTTTATCTTGTTAAGCAAATAATAGGGTATTTAGTCACATACCAATTTGAATTTCTTCTTCTTTTTCTTCTTATCAAGGTAGGCTATAAGCTCATTCTGTCGGACCAGGGCGTCATCAAGTGCCTTCAAAATCAAAATCAAAATCAAAATCAAAATGAATATGATTACTTGTAGTTTGAGTTTAGAATTTCCTAGTCCGGGTTAAATTTCTTTAAAAGCAGTCTCTAATGATAGAATTTAAGAATATCACAATGATACCTTCTTGGTCGATGAAAGTTCTTGTTCCAAGGCTGTGGCTCGGTTGAGAGCATTGTTCAACATTTCCTCTTTCTCAGGTGGCATCAAAGTTGGTTTCTTGCTGAGAACTTTCACTTTCTCTTCCAGCTCAGCCATGCGCTTCATCATGTTCATATATGTGTCTGTGGAGATGGATGGTGCAGGCAACTGCTTGGCTTTCATCCCCATTCCATTGCAGTAAGCAGGGCCTCCATAGAGGGCAGCCTCGGTGAGCTTCCTTGGAATGTTTCGTGTCAATCGGATCATGGTGACAATTCCCATGATGAAGGCCATGATTCCCGAAAGTAAGTAAATGCTCAGTCCTTCAGAAGACTTGCCCCCATTATGCGAGGGGAAGCAATCTGCAGCTTTGAAATATAAACAAAGATAATTTGTCTCAGCCTTGCAAACACATGCACTGAGTGATGACACAGTTACATATCTATGTTTTTGGTATTTGACTATAATACCTTGAATGTGAGCAAATTTATCAAAGTGAGCTGATTTAGGCCAAGTTGCATCCATGGTCTTGTCAACCATTGGTATCATATTGTCATACTCATAGTCCTTGCTGGATTTTTTGGTGAGTGAAACCTGCAAATTAAGAACCAAATGAGCACAATGTATGGTACGGGAACATGCTGCATAGAACTTCATGATGTTCATTACTTTTAAAGGCTAAAACTGAATTTTGATGGATATGAAAAGCATTAAAGTATAACAGTCACCCTTATATGAGTTGCAAGATTTAGAGTATGATGTTAAAAGAAGTGCAAATGTGGTGGAAGTTCTTTATGCTTACTTGTTTAGGAACATGAGAGAGTTTTGCATCTTCCATTTGAACTGTTTTTGAGTTGAAGGAATCACATCTCTTCGTATATTGGAGTAGGATAGTAAAAGAAAGTAAGGTAATTGGTCATTTAAATAAACTCAGACAATATAATATAAAGAAAGGAGGCTTTAAACACACAGAGAAGGGAAAACTTTAGCTGGTTTGATTACCTTTGAGTATGACATTTCATCTTCAGAGATTATCTTCTCCTCAATGCCTGATAATGTTCTTCTTGTGCATTTTCCCTCACCATTGTGAACCATCTATCTCATCAAAATAACATAATTTGAGATCTACAAAGGATAGATTTAAGAACTCAATGGAGATGATTCGCTAGTAGTAAATCACCTTCATTATATCTGGGTCATTCCACGGGCCTTTATCGGAACGCATGCAACCACCCTTATCTGCACAAGTACAAGTGCCACCCAAAAACTCTGGCAGCTCACTGATACCATATTTATACAATTGTTACGAGAAAAGAAAAAGAATGTAATATTACTACAATTAATTGCTACAGTGAATCAGAAATTTGACTTCATCTAGTTTAAGCTTAAACTTGTAAGCCAGATGAAGAACTAAATCAGACAAAGTATATTTGGCATAAATGAGACTTACCTAGCATCAATTATTTCAAGCAGCTTGCTCTGGTATTTGGTTCCAAGAACCTGTTTTGTAATCATCGTCTTGGTTAGCACTTAGCACCACTACAGAATCAAAATCTTTAGTTTCGAGAAAGCAAAACAAATACTTACATTGATTTTTGCAGTGGTCTTGGGATCAAGGAAAGATTTGACAGTGCTCCACAGAAGCCTAAATCCAGAACCAGCATTAATGATGAACATACGGTTGAGGGTCTACAGTAAACAACATATTCAATCAGAGTTGGGAAATAGAACTACTGTTAAGCTAAGGAATAAGGAAGCTAACCAAGAAGCTATATATTAAACTTGGACCGATTCATTTTTCAGACCAAAAAAAACTTGAACAGATTGGTAGAGTACCTCAGGATAATTGTCACCATCAATCTTCTGAAGGCACTGAATAAGTTCCCTCGCCGATTTGTTGAAATTATTAAGGCCCTGCACAACAATTATATGAACTAAGACATAGAAATGATTAAAGCCTTGGATTAATCTGGTATCTTCAATTGATCTCGGTCTTATATTAAAAGAAAACGAATACGCTTACCACTCCTTGTACATCAAGAATAGTGGTACTCTGATCAATGTGCTTCTTTGCTGCAATGGAGCACGCAGGGAATTTATGGGCGAAGGTCCTTTCAAACTCCCTTACATGGAATTTCACGTAACGGTCCATTGTTGTGACTTGCATCATCTTGGTTGAATCCACTTGACCAAGTCTCTCAATGTAGATAGGTCTTCCCTCCTTGTCAACTCCGTGATGGCCTTGGGGATAGTACTTCAAAACCTCATCAGTTTCCTTGTATTCAAATTCCTTAACAAAATAACGATGGGAAAAAGTTCAGGCACAGAGATTGTAGCAAGATAAATTAAGGAAAAAAAATTCCACTAGATGGAAAGGTTCAAGAGAAGCATTGTGCAACAATACCTCCATAATAGTGTCAGCACCAAATTCCTTCCTCCACTGAAGCATATCAGTCCACATTTGCTTTGTTTTCTCAATGTCAAATTTTCTGGCCCTTAAAAATCTGTACCATCATACATGAAAATAACAATCAAATCATGAGGATATAACAGAAACTCAATCATCTGTTGATGAAAATCAGGAAATTAGTAACCTTAGCATCATATGATGATCATCATGTTTTGAGGGTAGTAGTTCTTCCAAGATAAGTGCTTGGCGGAATGCGTCCACTGCCTGTAACTCCTCCGCATTAATGTTGTCCTCAATAGGCACAGACATTACCTTACTGTTCCTTCGACCCTTCCTTGTAAAGGAATGCCTAAACTTGGTGGAGGCATTAATTGCCTTCTGCTTAAGAGCACCAAGCCTTGTTTTCCTTTCCTCAGAATTTTCTTCAGGGACTGCACATGAACGTGAATGATCAACTCACATTCTCACAATCAGAATTCAGATGAGTAAACTTTTTCTTTTCTTTTCTTTTGCCTAAGATTGAAAAAGAACAGATACATATAGCATTTCCTATTGGTAAATGAAAATGCAATCAAATTTTTAAACCTTAATTAAATGAACTAAACAGTTTCACCAGATTAATATATTTTCCAGAGACCAATTCTATTGCATATTGCATAATTCTTCTCCCATTACCAATAAAACTCAAAAGGATTGTTGGTTCCTGAAGATTAGATCATCACTTTAACAGAATGGAATCGAAAAAGTACCAAATTCACAATACTTAACTATTCATCGAAAACAAACTTGAAAGATCAAACAAAAGATTCCAGTGCTTATAACGAGATCTGTAATGAGGACAGAACTTAACATGGGATTTGATAGTGAGCTAACCAGGTTTAAGGTGTCGTTCAAGAGGTCCAGACATAGTGTCACACATGATTATTGATCTTGCAAGGTCGCTCTAGCAATTAGAGACCGTAAAAAAGGATAGGAGACTCAATCAGTCATATGGGCTCAAACTAGAGCCCTCAAGCGAGATATGCACCTACACCCTTTAACCTGCTTCACCAAAACACATAATCAGAGCAAACCAAAACATTTCGAAATACCCAGAATGAACATGAAGCAGCCACAGAAGACTGAGGGAAGAAGAGGGAGGAATCAAAGCAAGACTTGGGGTATTGCAGATAATACCTTTTGACAAGAATGTAGGGGGCATAGAGGAGAAAGTGGTAGGCATATATATCAGACCGAATTAATCTCTGGAATGTGGACGGCTGGAAGGACAACGAGGATGACATGACTGATTTAGAAAATAAGGACAGGCAGGTGTTGCGATTTTGTTTTGTTTCCATTGACACGGTCTAGAGTGAAACAGCCTACTTTTTGGTGTTTGGGTTTCTGGTGGTAGAGGAGAAACCATTTCTGCGAAATGCAAGCCACTCCGTTCAATCCCCCCATTATTTTTTCCGGCACAAGTAACCTAACCTCCTAACGGTCTACTATTCCCTTTTCCACGGAAATAACTCTTTATTTCGTTTCAAGTCAAACGCTGCGTTTATTGCCGCCCTAGTATTTATTTTGTTCTCTCTGCATTTCACTCTATATCTTAATTTTCTAAACGAATTTTATTTATTTCAAGCTTTTCATTTTTCGAAACTGTGAGGATGAAGGAAGTGTGAGGATTGTTTTCCACTGAAATATTTAAGTAAAATGCACCAAAGGTGTCTAGACTCTTAGGAGACTGACAAAATGATATCTGAACTTGTAAAGTTATCAAAGTAATACCTAAACTCTTAATTTGTTATTAATAAGATATCTGTAAGGAATATTCCTTTAATAATATTCTGTTATTAATAGAATTTTACCATTTTAACCTTTTTTGTATGTTATATTGTTTTCTTTTAAATTTGACGGAGCATGGTAGACCTAGATCTATGAATTTGTTTATCTGACATACTGTAAATATATGAAAAATTGCACAAACAGTACATCAACTTTGCTCCACTCATAATTAAGGTGTGAAATTTGTTAAATAACACATTAGTATATGAACTAACAAGCTAGGCTTAATTTTCGTATATATCGTTATAACACCGTTAAAAGTTAATGTTTTTTTTTAGATTTTTTTTTCTGTGATCTTTTTTTCTTTTTTTTTAAAGATGATCTTTTTTCTTCTAGGTGTCAAATCCAAACATTTATTTTCTTTCTTTTAAAGAGGATTTTTTCTAGTTAAGGTGTTAACGATCACAAGTCTAAAAGAAAAATTATTTTTGTTACAATTTAACCTCCGTTTTGTGGATTGCTACTTGTTGGTATATGAGGGTGATAGGAGCACAAAGTGCTACAATATTTGTAGTGGCCCTGATTTTCATAGAAATGTTTCAGGTAATAATTCGATTGTAAAGAAAGATTATATCAGGAAAATTTAATTATTGAAGTCTTCAACTAAAGAGCTCAAAGTTGACTTTCTTATCGTTACATTATTTTCAAAAATTTCCTTCACGAAAATTATAGAGCTCGGCGATACGAATTCGTAGACATGCGACACGCTTGAATCAGATGTCGTACGGAGAATTTAAAATCATTCGAAACTAGGTTTCTGATTTAGGGGAAGTATAAATAGAACCTTGGGTTTCCATTTTTGGGAAAACCTAAAAAACAAAACAGATCCTTCTATTTCCCGTCTCTCTTCGTGCGCCTCCCTCTGGACCGACTCACAATCGCCGGACCACATCTCCGTCGTCGGATCACTGCTCGGAGATTCACCGGTCTTGTTGGATTCCAAAGAGCCTTGTCATCAGTCCTAGGCTGTTGTCTCGGATTATTTCTTGAGTTGTGAATGAAGAAACAGAGGCACTGGGAGACTCGTCGGAGTTCATTGTCTTCAATGGCAATGAAGATCGAGATCAAGTGATTCGAGCTAGTTCTCCCCACTATTTGCTCTGGAGCAAGCTAACGGAGAGGTTAGAGCATTGAAGGAAAAGCTTTCGATTTGGCCTAGTCGACACATTAGGATTTTTTTTCCTTCAACCAAGGTTTTATTTTATCCCACCGGGTTTTGTTACTTGGTAAGGTTTTTAATGAGACAACACCAGATACACCATTTTGTCTTTGACTTGGCACAATAGGGAGTGTTAAAGGAAACTCGCATTTATGTGTGCCTTCGTCAAATTCATAATTGACGAGAGAAAATCTCAAGATTAGCAATCAATCAGAGTACTTGTATCAATCTATTTTCAATCAGAATAATTATCATTATGTAATTTATTCTTTTCTTGTAACCTTATCTCTATATAAAGAGAAGTCTCAATGAGAATAAGCAGACAATTTTCAGATTCACATTAGAAATCTTTTAAAAAAACGACTAAAAAGAAAAATTAAAAAAAAAACAATACGATAAAGAAAATAAAAACGACGACATGTTGTGTAAAGTTTAATATGAGGGATTTTAGGCCTCGCGTTTTATTTCAGCATCGCTCCACAGTCAGGGTTGCTCCTCTGAGATCAACTGTGACCGAGATCGAAAGAGAGAAGAGTACTAAACAGAGGAAGAAGGAAACGAGAAGGAAAGGAGAGGTAGACGAGAGAGAAGAAGTCTCCGAGTTCAAATAGAAGTGTGACAGATTTCCATTGCTCGTTCTTGCTTTGATCTAAATCTAAACTCAGGGCTTTTCACATCTCCGATTCAAGCAGGTTAGTGGTCAAATTCGGTTTCAGCTTCGGCCCACAAATTCGGCCTGGGTTCTCTTTGGATATTGATTAAGCTTCAGTTTGGATATTCTTGCATGTGTTTAGATTCAGAGATAGTGTTTTGGTGATTCCTTCTTTTAGATTTCTGCATTTTTTTTCTATGGTTAGCATTCAACTGAGTTTATCAACTTATTAGGGACCAGTACAAAAAAACCCAATAACTTAATTTAAACAAATCAAGAAATCATAGTACAGTATACTTGTTCTCAAGCATGTTCTTCGTAGGGGACATTTAAAATGGCACAATATCTTACTGAGTTTAGTTAGGGCTTGTCTATTGATATTGAAAAGCTTATGTTCTGTGTTGCTTTACTGTTAATTTACTATGTTATTAACAATAGGTTATTAATGACTTCTCTTTTTTTCTTTAGAATCTTAAATTTTGAGTTCGTTTGATTAGATTTATAGATTCTATAAATAGTTTAAGTAATAAGTATAATTGTTGGTTTATGAGCGTTTGCCTATTACATTTTAAGCTTTGGAGAAAATGAAACCCGTGGCAATGCGCAGGCCCAAAAACTAGTATACCAAGTCACACTTCGCCTGCCGCCACAACCGTCTCCAATTCAATTCGGTGATCTCCCTTGTCTCTTGATCATTCTCTTTCATTCCATTTCAATTCTATTTCCAACAAAGAATTGGAAGGTTATGTGCTAATTTTTGTTACTATTTTTGTGTTTCAGGAAAACAAGAAAGAAAATATGCCGTCTCTGCAAACCGCCTTGCCTCCTGAGCTCGCTAACAATGTCATCAGAGTCGGTCTACCCACTACGCTCTTTTTACTTCCCTCCTTCAAATTACTCTTACCATTTTTGAAGCTTCTGATTGTTTTGTGTAGCTTTACCGTGAGTGTATTCGGAGAGCTAAATACATCGGTCATCGGGTACGGTCTCTGTTGAACTCTTAGTCTTTCTTGTTGTGTTCCAATTGAGATTAGATAAAAGCACCATCGTAGCACAACTTGAATGAATTTGGGTTATCTTGCAACTGTATAATGTTTATTCCTGTTTATATAGTTTTATGGGTAATGTAATGCGGCATTGTAGTGCTTCTTCAGCAGTTCATGAATGTATTACTCGAATTACTAATCAAGAACTAACCAAAAAACTAGACACTAATAAATCTACTTGAACACTGTTACTGTGTGAACCTAGATAGAATCCCAAAACACTAAATCTTAGGCGGCATTTGAGTCTCTTGACGTGGTTGTATGAAAAATAAATTTGATGAGTTGGGTGTGATGGCACTTTCTGTCTCTACTTTTATTTGTCAAGGCATTTTCCTTGATATAGAATAACTGAGGTAGTGAATTTTGATGAAACTGATGCAATTTAAGTTAAACATATCAATGAAATCTGCTCAAACTTTTGGGATATGATTTTCATTTTTTTAATGCAGCAACACAATACACAACTTGTTGTTGATATGGTGCGGCAGCAGTTCAAAAAGAACATGCATGAGACAGATCCGGATAAGATTCAACAGTGCAAGGATGAGTAAGTATTTAGCAGTTTTGTGCAAGATTTTAGTAGATAAACTCTGTCAATCTGCTTTCTCTCTTGCCTCTTTTTGTTAATTTCTGATAGGTGTCTTTTGCCCTTTCTACATTTTTTTAAATCTAAACCATTCTTCCTGGTTAATCACTTAACTAGCTGGATGACTAGTTCAAAATATATGCAAACACTTGCATTCAGCCATATATGTGTTACGCTACTTTTATGAAACCTGCATATGCAAGGCCATACAAGCAATGTCTTCAACTTGCTTATTCAACATGTATATGTCTTGTTTTTCAGTGCTGCTAGGGGACTTATAAATCACATACTTTTCGAGTCGGAGAAGATGTCTGGTCGTAAATTCAGCAAGACCTAGAGCTGATTTAATTTCCTTTCTTTCTGGGATTTAAGCTCTGTTTTATTGGGATAAAGTTGCGGCAGTAAAATAAGTTATAACAATGTAAGCTTCAATGCTCTAATCCCTGTTTCTCATTTATGAAAGTGTTGAACAGTGGCAAGAGATCCACTAGGTTATGTGGTGCTGCCCCTTGGATTTTCATTATTTGTAGAATGATATTGCCGCGAGGAGGATATAGAGTGGTTACCACAGGCTAGGATACAACCATCCTCTACATTAGAATATCCTGAATATCAGGTGTTTCATCCACCTTAGACAAATCATCCCCTTCTCGTGGGAGGGCTGCCAACACTGTACCAGTCACCATATTCCACTTTGCGCCATCGCTAATGTATGGCAACAAACATTCCAGCACGAAGAGCCTCTGCCTCCATCTGCCTGACTGAGTGTGCGCACGCAGAGTGAACTTGGCTAGGGCCACAAACTGTCCTAAGTCATCCCTGATGACCACGCATAGCTCTACACCTGAGCTACATAGCTAAGCCCCATCCACATTTACTTTGAGCTAGCCACTCTAGGGTAGCACCACTTCATCTTCCCTTCGAATCAACTCCTGGCTTGGCATTCACTGTATGGTAGGCAGACGGAAGTTTTGAGTGCCCAGGCTGCCATGTTATACATAGTGCCCAGGTTTCGTACTTTTGTTCACTCCAAGTAGCTCACGGTGAAAGCGTGAAACTAGAAATATCTGAGCTGCATAAACTAAAGTACTAAACACAGCCACTCCATCACGCTTTCTTTTGGGAACACAGGTTACACGGACTATTGAGGACCTCAATTT
Organism: Comarum palustre; assembly: GCA_951800085.1. NCBI lineage: Eukaryota > Viridiplantae > Streptophyta > Magnoliopsida > Rosales > Rosaceae > Comarum > Comarum palustre. Next base: position 6,417,541 of record OX637579.1, on the reverse strand, counting down.
GAGGCAAAGGTAATTCAGGAATGTTTGATTCCATGGAATTGTGATGTAGGCTTCATACTGCAAGAAAGTGTGATGCAAACGTACCTCGTTGTGTCGGCCACCATTTCACAATGCAAACAGTGACTAATGCGTCACCTCCCGGTAGTAGATTTTGCAAACAAAATCAGCAGCTAAACGCCTAAACCTGAACCGGATACAATCAAAGCAATTGACAAAGGGACCTACGCTCCTGAAGTTACATTGAAAGTGTTTTGCCACTGAGGTCCCGAGTCAAATGCTGTGAAATGTGAATACCATTATTCATTTCCCTTCAATGTAAGACTAGGGACCTTTTGCCTTTCTTGAAGGTTAACAACAGAGAAGTGTAGCCTCTACTTTGTTTCCAACTTACTTTGCCACTTCAAATCTTTAAGAGCAAGTGTTGTTTGCGTTCCTCAGGCCCAGCATATGCACCATTCCTATATGCGCGAATATCGCTCCCATGTCACCAAAATAATGACTCTTGGTGCAATTTGTGTCACTGAGCTCTTTAACTGTTTCCTGAAACCGAGTCTTATAATGGTCTGGAACTCTGGATGCTGTTTGTGTAAATTGCGTTTAGTATTTGGATGTGTATGTCTTATGATTGTGGGTGCCTTCAATGATGTGTGTCTGGATTAGACACCACTCACGAATTTGACATGCCAATTACCAGACCCAGGTACCGATCATTGGCAAATTGTGTAAAATTTTCATGTATGGCAACAAGACTAGGGTAAAATTTCTTCGTACTGATGTTATTGATAGAAGTGAGGTTGCGGACTTACAATTACAAACCCCTGCCTTCCAACACATTTTACAAATGCAAATTAATTTACAAAAATAATGACCCACATGATTAAGAATTGTGAAGGCAGAGGAAAAGCCAATGCAGACTTCCTGCATGTCCAGAAAACTACCCCGACTCTCAGTTGGTAATATGGACTATAATTTGTAGGCAACACTTGCTATCCATAATTCCATATCCTCTGTGTCTAAGGTTTATCCTTGCTTCCTTAAATTAGATAGTTTTGTCTGTCCAGTTCTTTGGCTAAACTCCCCTGTAGCATCAGTCCGAAGACAAGTGGCGGACCTAGGATTTCATCTCTATAGGGGCATAATAAAAAAATACAATATCTAATGGAACAAACAAATAGCTAAGCATGCTAATTAAACTTCAAATATTACAAATATTTTGATTGTAGCTAAAGTCGAGTGTTTTAAAAGAAAAATACTCTCATTTTATCGTAGGAAAAAAATGTGGATCATAGATTTATATTTAACATTGAATACCTTGACTTTAACCTATATTCACTCAATTTTAATAAGATTCTGACGGCGCTTCCCTGTTAAGTTATATTCTAAGTCAGATCTTCTAAAATATATACCTGCTGAATTTGTAGTGGATTAATGAGTAAGAAGGTGGCTAAGCTTTAGAGGGCTTGAAAGTTGACTTTATCTGTAAAATCCCCTAAACCATCTATCACTTACCCTGAGAGAGAAAACTCACTAACGACACCAGCCCCCAGTTGCCCTATGCTGGGTCCGTCGGTGCCGAGGACTTTCCCAACTCTCAGTTCACTTTGCAGGGTGCCCGTACCTCGCCGCGGGTGAAAACATTATTGTGTTAAATTCACTACTGGAATTCTTCACTTAGGCGATGGAATGTAGGTCGTCGTTCAAGAAAACATTCCGTAGTCTAAACTACGGAATATTGGTTCCTAAATAATTTGTTGCCTAAGTACTACTTAGACTACGAACTACATTTCATCGCCAAACACTCGTCGACTAAATAAATCATAGACTACAAAATAGTACTATGGGGCAAACTTTAGTATCCTAAGAATATCTTAGACTACGGGAATAAAAAGAGTCGTCGCCTAAGTGAAAAAGAAACTTATTCCCTAACACAGCAGAACAAATATTTTCCTATGAGACGAAATTATTACTTAGGCTACGAAATGTTTCGTCGCCTAAGTTGAGGATCTCATTTAAGCTCTGCCACAGCTCAGCTCGTCATTTTCAACTTTCAGTTCTTCATTTTTCAACTTTGGGTGAGAGAAAAAAAATTTTGTGAGAAAATTGTGTTTTGGGTGTATTTTATTGACTTTAATCGAGTGTATTCTTTGAATTTTTTATTGGTCGACGTTGAAAATCAGATACAACTTAGATGTCATGCACATAGAGAAGAATGTGTGATGCACATGACTTTTTCGGGACCTTTTAATCCTGCCTCAGTCCTGGAAAATGATCTTAATTGAGATCTAAGTTGTGTATGATTTTCAATGTGTAATGCACATGACTTTTTTATTGGTCCTTCCCTAAAATCGAAACCAAACTGACCCGACTCGGTTCGTTTCTATACCTTAATTTTTCAGGTCAGTCATAAAAAATTCGGTTTCGATTTGTATTTTGATCAAACCGAAAAAACCGGGTTGAATGTGGTTTGGGCCTAAAATTAGCCCGACCCAAGGATGCCCAGCCCTAGTACTGCAACTTAAATCTCCAAGATCCACAAATTTAGGGGGGGTGGTGGAAATCATCTTGAGAGTGTAAGCAGTTCAATCTTTCAGTCATTTTAAAGATATACAACTGTATGGTAGATTACACAAGTCTGAAAGATTACTAGACCAAGAGATTGTCGAAGCTCACTAGTGTGTCCATCTAAATTGCAACGAAGCTGATACCTACTTGAATAACCAGTTGGAAAGGCAGATGGGGAGAGAAGACATTCATAAGAGAGAATTTCCTCATTACTTTGGGTACATTCTATCGAGTTATTAACTAGGTTACTTTTGAGCGAGTGAAATTTAGTTGAACTAACAACATTTAATTAACAATTTTACAGATGGTAGATATTCAACGTAAACACCCAAGCAAATGTTTGTCAGAGTTGCACATTTTGACTTGTCGACCGTAAAGCCACAAAGTATGTGCGTGGTGTTTTGTGAACGGTGTTAAGTTTTTGATGTCACAACAAGATGAAAACCATATCACCCAAAACAGTGGAATTATGGTCGAGGGGGATACATTCAACTGGTATGGTGTGCTTATCTCTATTATTGAACTAATTTATAGCTACGGTATGTCAGTCGTGTTGTTTAAGTGCAAATGGTTCAATACGAACCCGAGCGTTCGGATGAGTACGAAGATGGATCATGAGTTGTTATCAGTGAACACAAAGATGAGTTGGTACGAGGATGAGCCGTTTATTCTTGCCACCCAAGCAAAACAAGTGTTTTATCTTGATGACCTGAAGGAGGGTGAGGGTATGAAAGTGGTACAGGTGATGTCACATAGAAATATATGGAGTGCATCTACACTAGAAGAAAAGGGTGAGCTTAACTATGTACCGAACGAGTTGAGGAACCATATCAAGAGGATACTCCATCTGTAGTCCTCGATACTAAGGACATTCGCGCCAACAATGAACATGATCCGGATCCAGTACGTTACATTGCAACTACACGGCTCGAAGTTAAGGAGGACGACGAAGATGAAGACGTAGAAGATGAGGTTTCAGACCAAGTCGAAGAGGATAATGATTCTCAGGACTCGGATTATGCTGAGTACGATTATTAGTTTGTGTATTCCATATTAATTAATCATTTCACAATTATGCTTGTTTTGTAATAATTTTTATAATTTATACGAGATAATATTCTTTTTATCTTGGATATTGTACTTAATCATTCAAAGCGACATATTTATTTGTTACATGTGTGTATTTAATTAAATGTTGTTTTGACAGTGTAACATTTTAAATTAAATAGTTTTTATAAAAAACATAGGCTACGAAAAATGTGAGAATCCGTAGTCTAAGACACCGAAAATTTGGCGGTTGGTTTTTCCGCTTTTAAATTTTAGATTTTCCACCTTTTTTCGCCAAAATTTTAGATATCTGATCGTTTCTTTTCTACTTGAAACTCGATATTCTCGACTCTCATCACACAATCTCTCTTCATATCTCTCTCAACACTCTGTTTTGGCCTAGTCTCCTTCTAGACGCCTCCACCTTCAAGCCCACCACCTCAGTCTTCAAGCCCATCGTCCACCTAAACCAAGCCGACATCTCTTCCTCCACAGATCAGTCTCTGTCTCTCTGCTGAGGATAGTCGATTTCATAATGCATTTGGTCAATTTTGTTTCAATTTCATAATTAAATCCAATTGTAGTTGTTTATGAAAGGAGCTATTGTTTGATCTTGGATATTATTGCAGTATAATGGTGATCGAGAAGAGAATGGACCGACTGGCCCGCGATGCTTGTACGTTCACCTAGTACTGTATCCGGTACGACGGTGATGAGAATGGTGGCCGCCTCTGTCTGCCTCGGCATCAGGCATCATCATTAGCGCTCAGTGCAAATCTAAGAAGACCACATATAATCTTCTTTTCAAGTCAGAACTTCATAATTTAGTTTATGCATACATGTTAAATATAACATAAAAAATAAGGTTCATTACATATAATTTTAAAGCTAAATTGTGAGAGAAAAAATAACAAACTCATCTCGGCCCTGTTTAGCCCTATTTAAAGGGTCGGCCCTACCTAACCCTTTTAGCCCTAACGAAATGGGCCGTTAGGGCGGGCTAGGGCTTACATATTCAAGCTCCGGCCTAACCCTACCCGACTCTAAATTATGTTGACTTTGACCAAGTCCTACCCTACCCTACCTTAAGCTCTAAAATTTAGGGTCAGGCCAGCCCTTGCCCGGCCTATAATGAGACCTATGCTAGAGTTAGCACAACTTCAAAAATTATTAGAGGGAGTTTAACAATATTAAATGTCAAACTTTAAAATATATAAATTAATATATCATTTGATACCCCAATTAAAATTTTATGGTAGACAAGAACTAGGTAAAAGAAGAAACACAAAGAAAAAACCGCAAAGATGTGCATAGCCAAGAATGGAGCATCAATTTTAAGCATGAAAAGTCCTTTAGATCCAGACGGCATAGAGTATCAATTCCAATCTGGTTTTTCAATATAATAAAAGGTGAGCAAGGAAGATGAAAATATACTTCAGACAAAGTGGACAGGACAACGGAAGGCTCATCTTCCAAATTGAAAAACATGCCTCCGTATATGACTTCGTTCCTCCGCGATTACTTGACACTGTTTACGGTTATTTAATTTATTTGACTCTTTCAAATCTATTAAGTAAGAGACACAGTGTTATTATTAACCCATCTTATTTTGCTATTAACACACATCTATTTTTATTTCCAATCTACTCAAATTATCCTCGCTTAAATTTCTATTTGCTTTCACACAAAAAAAATATTTTTAGTTTAACAATAAGCATAAACCATTAAACTCCACTTCCACAAACAAGCACAACAGCATCACAATCATAAAAAGAAAAACAACGACCAGCCACAAAGGCAGAAGAAATACACACGGTGGCACACTCGACGGTGGTCCTGTCGGCCATTTCGGTGAACCAGTCCTTCCAGTTGGAGTCACAGGTTTTGTTCAAAGGCCGCCACAGCCTCCAAAGCCTTGCTTGAGGAAAAGGTGTCGGGAAGATGAAGAGTGATCCGATCTGGATTTTCAAGAGCAAAAAACCTGGATTTACAAGATTGGATTGGAAAACCATTAGAGAATATTGGGTTTTCAAAATTAGAATTTAAAGAAGAAAGAGAAAAGGCAGTAGAGGAGGACCAAAAGGGATCATTGAAGACTCTAACATAAAGAAGAGGGTCACAAAGTAGGAGGAGAGAATGAAATTGGAGCGTCCACAATGGAAGGAATAAAATGAATTAAGAAATATGGGATATGGGCTCGAATGATCGCCGAAGTCTTGATTTTCTACCATGTCTCCATTGCAAATCAAAGAGAATGTTCTCCAAAATGGTCTAAAGTTGGCTTGTTCTTACATTGTTACTTCGATGAAGAATGACTGTGTCTGCATGAACTGGGTTTTAATACAATGAATTCGATTGACGAGGAATGACTCTGTAGATGTGGGTTTATGCTTCTGAGATTCAGTAAATAGAAAAAAATTTAAACGAGGATAATTTGGGTAGATTGTGAACAAAAGTTGGTCATGAGTGTGTTAATAAAAAAATAAGATGTGTTAATAGCAGCATTCAAGAAATAAAGAGGCACCCACTCTAATAAATGATATGACATGGGTGTAGTATCAAAATTCAAAACTCTAATTATTTAATACATGTATAATATAATGTGATATGGGTGTGGCATTAAAATTCGAAAGTCAAAGCCCTCCAACATTATATTAGTAGTCACACAACGTATCAAAAATAAAGTTATTAGTTCACATCTGGTGTTTAAATTATAATGTGTGTTATTTTACTCACTCATCTCGAAATAACATCAATTTTGTAACTAAAATTTTGTTAGTTGTTTTAGTTTCAACTTAAACTTACATTTAGATCGGCCGGATGAGAGTCTAAACTATATAATATTTTTGACCCAAAAAAGACAGAATAACTATCGTTGACATGCTCTACCCTTAGAGCATCTCCAACAACTCATGTAAAACTAGAATTACATCTATTTTAGAGCAAAAAACATGATTTTTGACTCCAACAGCTCGTGTAAACCATCCTCTATAATAGAAAAAGTGGGAAGAGAAAGAAACATATCCTCTATATTTGTAGAATTCTCAGAATTTGTATAATTCATGAAAAATTCTCTAAAATTTATTGTTTTCCTTTATAATTCACTCTCTTCTTAAAAAAACAAATGTCATTTACATCTCTCTAGTGATCGATTAAGAAATTTAAGCATGTGACATGTGATTTTGATTTGAAACATATATACTCATTAAATTATACAAAAAAACATTTAATTTTATAAGGTAAAATAGAAAACGGTTGAAGTTGAGCCATTTTTATAGAGATTTTGTGATTTTCTCTTCTATAAAAAAAATTATACAAGAGCTGTTAGAAATGCTCATAAGTCCAAATTTTAACATTTTGGATCAGTCTTTTGTAACCCTGATCATCTTAGGCAAATTGCTCCCTCCTTTGGATCCTGGTGAGTAGTGTTATTGCGAGTTAACTTCAATCAATATCAGTGTAAATGTGTAATTCATCAAGAATCCCATACTAACCATGTAGTTATTTCATCGTACTAGACTTGCAAAGAAATTTATGGCTAAAAGAAGGGCCGTCTATTAACAAAAATTGCTTTTTAATTTTTGAAACTTAAATTGTAAATACTAAATAGTGTAGTGAGCTTAGTGATTTGTTGGCCTACCGCTATTGATTTAGGTCGGGATTGCTTTCATGTGGTGCGGAGGTCGGTGTATCCATTTCTCATTAAAATTGCAGCAGATTCCAGCTCATATCCATAGATCTCTCCCGCTGAAATCAATTTCAGACTTGACATTCAATCAACAAGGACAACCAAGACAGGAACATATTGCTGTTCTCCACGTTCCACCTCCCAAGTCCCAACAACACAGACATACATACACCTCCTTTTCTTTTCTTTTCTTTTTTGGCTCAACAAAATGCATGCTTATTGATTCAGCATTGCATGTACCATAGGAGTCTTGCATCGAAAGGTTAATACCTAGTAGAAGTTTGAGAAATTCTATTTTATTTTTCTATATTTATCCCCATAACCAGTTTCTGTCTCTATTCTGCAAATAATAACTAATTACAGTGAAAAAGGGAAAAGTGGCAAGAAAAGGATAGGAATAGAAGGCATTGGATCCGGTTTCTTCTACTAGATCAGGGTCAGAAATAATTTGCCACCGATTACAGTGACCTTTGTTTATTTTTGTCAAGGGGAAAAGTGCAAGAGCAAGATTCCCACTTCATATATGTATGTACACATTACACGCATCCAAGAAGACAAAGGACCTTCTGCTAACTTACACTACGTCCTTTGTCCTTGCTTTGCTTGTTAGCTGGTTTTAGTGTCCCACTATCATACACCACAAAATACAAATTTGGCAGTAAAAAAGAAAACAGGTACCTTGCCTTTGCACAGCACTCACTTTCTTGCTCAAGTCTCTCGCACACTCTGTCTTGTTCTTGTCCGAGAGAGACACTCAGTTGGAACCAACTTTCCTATGGGGTTTTGTGGTTTGTGGGCAAATCTACTTGCGCTCTCCAAAACCACCTTCCCGATCAGTAGTATCTCCAACTTCAAAAATTAATTTACCTTCACTGGCCCTTTTTTTTAACCTGCAGAACCACACATATCCCAGTTGTTAACTCATCTAAATTACCTCAAATCTAAAAGTGAGTTACAAACAAAACTCCCCATTTTAGCCAGCTCAAATGAAAGGGAGAGGACACTGAGAAAAGGACAAAACAGGATCCAATCATTAAAAAAATGGAAGCTTTTCATGAGTGGCATCCCAGTACTAGCAAGCAACAAGGTTCTGAATTCAGTCTAAGAAGCCATCCATTCCATTCATCCACCTCCCATGATCACTTAATAACTACATTATTCAACAGTGATTTTATAAAGGACCAACACAAATAAGCACTCCCCTATCTGCAATCTAACCCAGCCTAGCATAGTTCATTGACATCAGAAATGCATAATGCACATGACTTTTATTCTCATTCAACCTAAAACAAGAATCAACTTACCAGGGTAAATGGCTGCCTCAGTCCCGGAAAATGACCTTGTCACATAAACCCAACAAGGGTTTCAAGCAATCTGGTGAGAATTTCCTTGCGAACAAGTAAGAGTCGGAATGATTTGACTGCCGTAGTTGATAAATAAGCTTTGCCGACACCTCACCGGGATGGTAAGTGTAAGGGTGCCCATTTTTCGTACCAGTCCAATTAACCCGGGTCAGAGTATAATGGGTACACCCATCCGGATCCGCCATTGACAATAGGGTCGGAAAGTAGTGCTCTTCAGGGTAACACTCGTCTTCTTGATAACAGGGCAATTTGAATTTCTTCCACAGCTGCCGATCCTTCAAAACAACCAACGCGTGACGGCGCGTGAGCATAAAGAACTGCGACCCGACCCGGAACTTATCGAAAGGGACCTCCGGCATCATAGCAAACCTCCCCCTCGCGGCGTACCGTTTCCAGAGATTGTTGGATTTGGAGAGGATTTCGATGAAGCTCCTGTACCGGACATTGACTCCCATCCGGGTTAACTCAGCGTCGGACTCGGTGGGCGGGCGGGACTTGTCGAAAGTGGGGGAGGAGAATAGGGAGCCATAGACATATGTGAAGGAATGGAGAGGGACGCAGTGCTGGGAGAGGACGGCGAAGAAGGTATTGGCCGGATCGTCGAGTATGGCGGTGGCCAGCATTCGGCGCGTGGCGGAGATCAGGGTAGGGGAGGCGCGATAGGTCCGCTTGGAGGCGATGAAACGGTCGCGGAAGACACCGGGAGGGATGGTGATGTTGATGGAAGGATCGGCGTGAACGTAGATGTTGAAAAGATTGGGGGCAGTTTTGGAAAAGAAGCGTTGCCAGAGGGGGGCGAAGTGGAGGTCGGTGTTGGTGAGGAAGAGGAAGGCGATTTTGGGTTTAGTTTTGGAATCGAGGGAGAAGCGGGTGAAGGAGGATTTGGATCGGACGGCACGGGAGAAGAGGGCCTGGTCGTCGATTTCATCGCTGGCGGGGATGGGGATTTGGTTGTTGGGAGTAGGGAGGAAATGAGGGGCGAGGAGGAAGAGGAGAGGGATGGAGAGGAAGAGAGCGAAGGAGAGGACGAATGGGGTCGAGAACATCGGAGAAGAGGATGAAGATGAGGATGAAGATGATGAAGACAGAGATCGAGGGCATGAGGAGTGAGGGGAGAGAGTGGATAACTGGATATGGTGGAGCCTGGAAGAGGCATCCCTTTGCCTTTGAGGGTCTGGAATGGTGGAAGGCTTTGAGGGAACTTGTCACAGACTGTTGCGTGTGGGTTTGGGTTTGGAGGTTGGAAGAGGAGAAGAAGACGAGGAGGAGTGATGGGTGTGGTGGTGGAGTCGCGGAGAAAAGAAATGAAGGGGAGATACTGTTGGGTATGTTTTGTTGGGTGTGGGGTAGATCGAGATCTCTCATCATTTACCCTTGATTCTAAAACTCGTCTTACCGTTTAAGGCTAAAACTCTATACGGTTCTCTACTATGATTAAGTCATTGACGAAGTCTGTTAGGCGATCTGCAATTTAAAACCTTATCATTATAGTAACTGTAAGTAGTAGAAATCGTTCTAACCAGAGACACTAGAAAGAATTATATCTGCATTAAAACATTAATGATATTCACAAATTCAAATATACAAGTATAAATCTGTCACATGATATATAAGTATACAACACATAAATATAAACATATATACATATTCGACAAAAATACAATAATCATAAAATATTAACTAAAATCGTTTACAAAATATATATATACATATTTACCGAATTATTATGGGGGGTTTTAGTGTTTTCTAACATCCTAAGTTCTAAATCTAATATTTAAAAGGTTGGTTAATCAATAATTAAGCACATAATCATAACAAGCACCGAATAGATAAACATGCAAAACCTAAGCAAGATTAAGATGCAATATTTATGTTATCATAGACTCTAATTAATTCCAACTATTAGACTCCTCATGTAAACTTAAGACCTACAATCACATGATCTTAAGCCTATATATGTGTCATCTTGCTCAGTGCCTACAATCACATGACACTAAGACAAAATACACTGCAAACAAAATTAAAAACGAAACCAAAAACTAAACTAAGCTAGCATTAAATCTAAAACCTAAGGCATACATGCAAGAATGAATGCAATGCACACACACACGGGTTAGTATGAAACAAAAATGCAATATGGCATGAACACACATGGAATGCAACATGAAACAATATGCAATTCAACACATAAACATTATGCAAGATGAAAACATGCAACAAAAATCACGACACCATGAACACACATACACACACTACACAAGACATACGAAACACATAGACATAACACACGACACCACAAAACTCACACACACTTGACGTTATTACCTAGGCTTTCTAATTAGTTTTATTAACCCCTAATTTCCAAGGTACGTGGAGTAGAGGAGACCACTGTGCAATGGACCGATGCAGCCCCAGGTAGTGTCATGCTTTATCCTATATACCTCCAAAATTAGAGCCAAATTCGTTTGAAGTTTATGGCGTCACATATGACTAAGCTAATTCTGGCGTTTAAAGTGAGGTGATGTTTCAGCCCAAGCAATTGGCTAGTTCGAGCAGGTTCCGTGGTTTCAGAAAGCAGTGTTGTTAAGATTCACGGGGGGCGAACCCCTACATGAACCAGGCAAGACTCGTTTAGTGATCACGAAGAGCGAACTCTCTATCGACCCCTTCACAGAGAAGAGATATCAGTCTATGACATTAAGATCCAGCTAAACAAACCTGAGAACCATATCTATGAATAATAACATGCTCCTCACTCAGTTGAGAACAAACTCGGGTCACTAGACTAGTCTACAAGTGTTAATCAAAGCTGCCCTCAACCTTATGAGATCCGAAGATAATATGAAAGGTTTATGCTAAGATTAACAAAAGTGACTTCTCCCTACATGTTACACTTTAAAAACCACAATAAACTCCAACATATACAAAACTATAAACCTCCTAAGTAATTACTAAGTTATTACAACAATTATATACAACATATATGACATGAAAATAACAAAAATATACAACAAGCATAATCAGCACATATTCACAAATATAAGAGAAAAACGTTAATTTAAAAATATAAAACGAAAATCCTTTTTAGCATCCCCGGCAACGGCGCCAAAAACTGACGAGGTCTGCTGGGTGACCTGCAATTTAAAACCCTATCATTGTAGTAACTGTAATTAGGAATCATTCTAGCCGGGAACACTAGGATTAAGGCTGAAACTCTATACGGTTCTCTATTAGGATTAACTCATTGACGAAGTCTGCTAGGCGACCTGCAATTTAAAACCCTATCATTATAGTAACTGTAAGTAGTAGGGATCGTTCTAGCCGGGGACACTAGGAAGAATTATATCTGCATTAAAACATTAGTGATATTCACAAATTCAAATATACAAGTATAAATCTGTCACATGATATATAAGTATACAACACATAAATATAAACATATATACATATTCGACAAAAATACAATAATCATAAAATATTAACTAAAATCATTTACAAAATATATATACATATGTATCGAATTATTATGAGGGGTTTTAGTGTTTTCTAACATCCTAAGTTCTAAATCTAATATTTACAAGGTTGGTCAATCAATAATTATGCACATAATCATAACAAGCACTGAATAGATAAACATGCAAAACCTAAGCAAGATTAAGATGCAATATTTATGTTATCATAGACTCTAATTAATTCCAACTATTAGACTCCTCATGTAAACTTAAGACCTACAATTGCATGATCTTAAGCCTATATATGTGTCATCTTGCTCAGTGCCTACAATCGCATGACACTAAGACAAAATACACTGATCGAACAAGAGTCATTGGAGACATGATGCTAAGTATGACGTCACTCATCCTAATAGCATGTAAATTACTTACCCTAACAACCCTTGGAAGTGCCTAACAATCAAGACCTACAATCGCATGACCTTAACCTTAGAACACTACGACATGTTAAACTCCCCCCTTAGGAACATCTGGTACCTAGACTACCCTCAGTATCGATTACATAATCAGGTAAGTAATAAATCAATTAGACACCTATTACACACATAAATATAAATAACTTAAATTATGCAAAGTCCTAACATGCATACTATTCGTTATACAATCAACAAGTTCATGAAATAATCACAAAGAAACATAAACATGTAAATCGTATAAAACCATAAAAATCCAGAAATAATATATATAAATAAAGTACTATCCACATAGTAAACATACAAGAAAATTAAGGTTTTCCATACCTAAAACCTACCTAAAGGTTCGGCCTAGGGTATGGAAAGAATCGGCGGTGATGGGGGCGGTATGGTTTAGCGACAGCTTGATCTTTCTCTGCGTTTGGGAGAGTTTTTAGGTAGAGCTTGGTTATACTATGGCTTAAACAAAGATTGACATACTAAAACTGAACCATTACATGTGTATTTATAAGGAGAAACCCTAGTAAATTCGGCAGCCCCTGCTTGTCCATAACTGATTGGGCTTCTTGCTTTTCCTTGTTGCACTAGACTTTGACTTCTTCAATGGCTGACTTGGGTAATACTCCATGGATTTACTTCTGAATTTTAGACTCCCCTACATGTGAAGGGATCAATGTAGGACTCCCTTACACGTTTTGGGCTTCATAGGACAGCCGAATCCCCTCCATAGTCTATGTAGAACAAGTTATCCTGTTTTGACCAAGAGAACTTGCCTAATTGCTGTTTTTGGCTTCTCCTTGGTGATTTCTTCGATTCTTCTTCTAAACAACTTCTCATATCATCATTAAACTCCTCATCAATCATTTGGCATGGTTGGGAAGGATTTTGGTGAAGAAACACACTCACGAACTGGGTAGACAACTTCAGCAAAATCTGTCCTGTTTCCAGCAGACTGACCTTAGGTCATTCTTTCTATCATAACTCCTTCCTCAAACCTTGGATTGCTGCGATTCCAAAAGATTTATAAACTAGACATCCACATCTATCCATCCATATATGGCACGTTTCCTGGTTCCACATAGATCGTCCTAGGAAAATTTTTGAAGTTGAGTTATGGTTTCTGGAAATCCTCGGTTTTTGTTCCGAATTCATGCTTTTGGCCTCTTATCTTTCCATGCTTCTTTTGCTACCTTCCATAAGTCTAATCCTCATGATTCTAGTTTCGTTAAGTCCATATACATGTCACCTAAACATCAAAGAAAATTAATCAAGTAATGACAATGTACAAATTCACAGAATCATAAGATATAACACGATAACTTCATAAGTCAGCTTTTAACAAATTAGTGCACATTTTCTCTACTTTACGCACATTTTAGCCATTTGATAAGTGTGTTTTACGCCATGATTTTAATGTGTTTTTACCCTCATTTATACTTGGTTTATTCCTTAGTAATGTCGTTTTTATTTATTTTGAGTCAAAAGGGTTTTTCTGTAGAGCAATGGCTAAAACATGCATTTATACAGAAAATTGTGCTGAAGTGTTGAAAATTCGATTTGGAACAAAGACTTGGTAATTTTATCATGATTCACCGTATCTTTACATTGTTATTTTTGATGGATTTTGTTTATTGTGTAGGTGACATGTAAATGAGTATATTTGATCAAGAATCATGGTGATTGGACTTATGGAAGACAACAAGAGAGGCCACGGAAAAGAAGAAACTCCGAAACATTGCATTTTGATTCGAGCAGAAAGTTCCAGAAACCCTACATCAACTTTGGAAGCTTATATCTGGAGATCCAGGAGGAATCTGAGGACGAGCCATATATCATTGGAAAGCTACGGAAGTCTAGTTTTTAGATCAGCTGGAATCGTATCAATTGGAGTTTACATGAGGGAGTTATGATCAAAATAATAGACGGAGGTCAAGCAGCAAAACTGGGCAGTTTCTGTCTAAGTTGTCACACGAGTTTGGGAGGTGCCTAGAAGCCCAAGACTTGTGCAATAAGGCCTACATTGATCCATTAACATGTAGGAGAGTCCAAGAGCAGAAGATCCAAGGTCCAAGTCGAAATTCCTTGTTAGAAAAGAAAGAAGTACAAGTTGTGTTTAAGAAGGAATACAAGAAGATCTTTTCTTGTTGCAAAAGGAAGATCTAGCCGATTTCCCTAGGGTTTTTCTCTTGTTGTTCTGTATAAATAGACATGTATAGCTCTTAGTTTAGGGTCTTCAACCTTTGTAATTTTTAGAGAGCCAAGCTCTACCTACAAAACCCCTAAACACTTTAAACACAAAGCTGCCACATCCTTTGTTCACCGGAGAGTTTAGCCGTTCCTTCACCTTAGTCACCGTACCTTGCCGACTTTGTTAGGAGGTTTAGGTATGGATCTTTGTAAGTTTTTGTGTTTATTATTGTTTTTGTCGAACTCATTGACTATATATTATGGTTTTGTGGTTTTATGTCTCATACATGTTCATATATTCTTCTTTGTGATTTATATATGTGATTGTGTAAACATAACGATTAGAGTACATGTTTAGGTTTTGAATAAAAGACTTAACTTGCTGTGTTTATATGATTAGAGAACTTTAATTAATTAATCATCACCTGAGCACATAATCAAACCCTAGGTTAATTTGAATGGTACCCAAGTTAACTATTAGGGGGAGTTTAATCTGTCTTGGTAATCTAGGATCAAGTTAGGCATATTTGATGGCTTGGTTCTAGTTGCTGCATAGGGTGGTAGGGTGAGGGATTTGCATGCTATTAGGATGAGTGACGCCATACCTATGACCATGTCTTTAACCGACTCGTGAACGGTAAGTGTATCTTGTTTAGATTAGGCATATTTGATGGTTTAAATAAGGTGACACATATATGTTTTAGGTCCAGGCATATTTGAAGTTCCTAAAAACACATGAGAAGTCACTAAAGGTTGAAATTAATTGAAGTGTTCGAAATTATAAATGTTGCTTGTTAATCCTATTCATAACCTTGCATGTTAACTAATCGGTGCTTTGTGCTGTTCTAAATGTTGCATTGTTGGATGACCATGTTTTGTAAATACTTTTGTTTATTTTCTTTTAAATTCGAACCAAACTCAAAAATCCCATTATAATTTGTACTTGTATTCTTTTGAAATTACTAACATTCTTTTTTTGCAGTATATAAAGTCCTTCCCTAGTGTCCCCGGTTAGAACAATCTCTACTTGTACATACTACACTGATAGGGTTTTTTAAATTGCACAGGTCAATTTTTGACAGGTCACCATTGCTCTATAGAAAAACCCTTATGATAAATAACTAATAATACTAAACTAATAATGGATAAACAAAACATAAATGAGGGTAAAAACATATTAAGAACGTAGCATAAAATGCTCCTTTCACTCATACTAGCCTTTTTAATTAAGATAGAGCAAATGAAACCCGGTTCTACTTTATGACTCTATTTTATTGAACCCTATAAGGCCATACCCGACCCGACTTTACCCTATCTCGCTCGTAAAACTCGTCCTTTAGGCATTAATGATTACTTTTTTCTATTGCTTTTAATGTGTCTTATTTTTTATATAATACAACAAATCTTGTAAGCTTTTTTTCTTTAAGTTGTATCTTTCTTTGTTAAATAACAATTGATTTTCAGTGATTTAGAAAGTTAATTAATTGATTAATGAATATAACTACTTAGATTAATAATTCTAGATGTTTTAAGTTAGATATAATGTATATATGGCTAAAAAAATAAGGTCTTGTATCACATATTTTTCTTGAGGTAATTTTTTAGAACAAAAAATAAAACTTATGAATTTATTTTGTTAAACAAAATAACGTTATGTTCGGCTAGGCCTGGCAGAACTGTACATAACACGAAAACCAACAAAATTTTAAGGATTTGCTTTGAGGTTTATAGGTTTTGTTTCATATATGGTTACCATGATAAAAACACAATTTTTAGTGGTTTGGTTTATGAGTAAAACGGTAACACTATAAAACCAATTAACATTAGGGTATTTTTATAATTTCCTATTTTCTTGTCTACTACATATATGAAACCCTAGGGAATTATTTTGTTCATCATACTTTCTTTCACCATATATATGTATATGGCAAACTGAAGTGTGAAGAACAAATGTAAGTATTTTCAATATATTTATTAATATCTATTTTTGTTAGGAAATGTGAAAAAAGAAAGAAAAAAGTAGTAGGTATTATGATTAATTATCTTATTGGGTTTTAACAGTTAACACGATATTTTATGGTTTGATTTTAGTTTTAGCATAATGCGTATAATAACTTAACGGTTTATTAACGTGTGACACGATAAATATACTAAACGAAGTTAGTCCGACACGAACACGACACAGTGTTTTTCTAGGTCTATATTTGGCTCATTCGGCCTCATGTAGCCCTATTCAAAAGGCCGACCCTACTGGCCCTATTAGCCATAATGAAAATGGGCTTTAAGAGCGGGTAAGGGTTTGTATATTTGAGCCCCGGCCGGCTCTATCCGATCCTAAATTTTGTTGACCAAGTCAATGACCTACCCTACTCTAAGCCCTAAAATTTAAGGTTGGGTCAGCCCTAGCCCGGCCCATGACGAGGCCTAGGTGGATCGGTGGATGGGGCTAGCAGCTAGGTAGTCTTCCTATATTTAATCTTCATTTTTACTCTTATATACCAACCGTATTTCATTAAGTATTTAGGTTAAGAGCATTGAAATTTATGTTCCCTAATTTACAATCTACACTTTTTCTTTTATTTATAGTTGTTCTAGGATATTCTGTCACGTGTGTTTGGCCTAATGTCTTTATGATATGTACCTAAAATAAAACTATGTATTCATTACTATTACCATATTGGTACTATGAAATACCCTATACAAAGGGCCTCCTATCAATAAATATGATAATGATTATTCTTCTTATCTTCATATTTCTATTTTTCTCGATTATGTTATCATGCACGTAGCTCTAATCCGAGTTACTAGCTAACTGAAAAAAAAACTAACAAAACCTTAGAAACTAGGAAAAAAACCAACGATTATTTTCTAGGCATCTAGAAAATCGTTCTGGGTACCCATCAACCTTGAACGTCGTCACACCAATGCATTTCACTGGCTTCCCGGTCAGCCCTAATCATTGGCAGTTTGAGTTGCAACCAAATCAGCCCATATATGATCCCCGTCAATGTTGCAGCTGATCACAAAACCAACGACAAAAGACAAAATGCAACGGGCACATCAACCAAGTGTGCTCCCAAACCCAATACGCGTAGGCCCTCCCCTCCTCGCCTAGAAGCTCTGTGCATGCCCCTATATATGCGTGTATCTTCGGCGTGCATAACTTCTACTCGGCCACAACCCAAACCTGCTACTGCCTAGTTTCGACGAGCATCTTTGGTCCGCTAGAATGGTCACATGCACATTCTACTTCGCTCTTCCAAGCATTGCCTCTACACCTCGACAAGCCCTGATCGGTAACCCCACTCTGAGCTCTGTCGCTGCCGCTATCTCGTCGTCCATAAAACGGTCGCCTATCGAGTCGCTCCTGACGAGATCGATTCACCTCCAATCGGGATTTGCTCGACCTAATTTTAGCAACGGAACCCTACTCGCTTTACATTATATGAGGGGCAAATTGGTAACTTTGCTCCTCCCGGTAAAAAGTTTTTTATGGTGAATATGACTAACAATTAGTTTTAATGTAGTAATTCTTCAATTAGTTTTACTGTTACTTTATGGTGAATATGACTAAAAATATGCTTTATTTTTCATGTCTTTATTGTGCGACAAATTGAAATGAAATTTACCCTACTGTAAAAAAAAATTTACCCTACGACAGTCATATTAAACGCAGTCTATTTGGAAGACTAGCAAGTAAACTTTATATTACAATTCTATAATTTCAATGTTCAAATAACTCGGGGAGATAAAATCTCTCCCCCTTCTCCTACCCCGTTCTATGTTTGGATTGGTGTTATTTGCAGGTTAATACAATTCTTCTGAATTACGAATTCGCAAGGTAGCTCAGACCCTATAATTTTGATCCTTGAGAAACATCAATAAATTCCCCGTACATAGTAGCTCGGACCCCTTAATTTTGATCCTTGAGAAATTAAAAAATCAAACCATAAAGCATCGTTAATACCCTCATGGTCTCGATCTTTAACGTTTGGTACATTGTAGCTCGGATCCTTTGATTTTGATCATTGAGAATAAATCCCGGAATCTTGTATTCGTAGGTTCCTCAATTGAGTAGCTCGGATAACCGATCCTCGTGAATGACAAACCATTTAAAAGAAAAAAATTATTTGTGGTCTCTCTCTCAAGTCTCATAATAGCTTGCTTTTTGTATGCTAGAGCAACATATTCTGCTCATATGAGTTTTTAACATACTTAATACCCATAATCATAGATGCCGAGATTGTACACATCTCGCGCTCAGAAATAATAAAAAAGGCGTTGCATCAACATGTGAAAAAAAGTTGCTAGACATATCATGACCCACCCCAGATTTCCCCATGAAATCTGGGATGAACCCTGCGGGGTCCACCTCCAAAGAAAATTATACCGAATAATAGACATAATCTCTCTTGAATATGGACAACCATACGTGCAAGCTAACAAAAACATTTCTACTCAAATAATCCCACCATAACACCTGGAGATATCATACTCCCCAATTTCACATCCACACTTCACAATTCATATCACCAAACTAAATGCAACTCATCCTAACCAGTTAAAATAAAATCTCTAGGTAAACAGAGCTATTCTATGAAAGGAAGAAACATATGAACACAAATGCAAGCGAAAGCGATTCTATTGACTATGTCTCATTTCCATATACGCCTAACTCCTTCTCGATTAAACAACGGTCTAGGCATTTGAAAATAAAGGGCTCAGGGGAGAAACATTTTAAAAACGTACATTGAGTGCACAAAATAAAAATTCAAAAATTAAAAACAAGTAAAATCCATTATTAATGCTCTCCCAGAAATTTTAGCTGAAAAACCATTAAGCACGCATCATATGATAATCACCAAAAAGAGTGAAATACGAATAAAGCCAAGTACCAATTGCATCGGTATAAAAAAAACCTTTGTGTGTAATTTTTCTAAAATAAAAGTCCACTCACAAATTTAGATCTTATATTGACGAACTCTGACCCGCCACTCAAGCACAATATCTTATTATCATGGCACAATAACCATGCTTAGAACCACATATCAAATTCGGGGTAAAATAAATGACTCTTAACATAAATGCTGAAACCCTTCAGCTTATCCCACTTCTCAAACTTTTAACAACATTAGATCTGACCTTCAACAGTAGCTTAAGAGTCTTTAGAATAGCTCCCTAAACCTTAATTGACAATAATCAATGACCAAAATAATATTTTCTTATCCGCCAAAATTATTACTTTTGTAAATATTAACAACCAAACCAAAACTCCTTCAAAAATCATAAACTTCCCACCATTGAACTTCTCTGAATTTATACAATTTATTTGGTACAAAAAACTACCCAAATTCCAACCACCTTTAATCCTCTCTAAAATTTAACAGCAACTTCAGCTCTACATTCCAAACAATTTTCATGAAGAGATCGAAAACCAATTCCAAGCTTAAATAGCTCAATTAAGCAAGAACATAAAAAATCCTAATTTCAAACCCTAAAATCTTCAATTCGATCATACTCCTTACACACAACTGATCAAACTACCAAGTTATAGGAGATTGTTGTACTAATGGAACCCATCAAGACCATATAAGGAACTCACCGATTGGTAGCATGAGGAGGGAGAAATCCGGGTAAAACTGCAACTTTACAGTTGAAGCTTCCTGATGTGTTTTGTCCCTAACGGCGGTGAGAGAGATACTTCCACCACCCAGATCGATAGGTCTTCACCTTAGCTTCTTGTTGGTACCCGAATCACTGCCTAACTCGGCCTAATGGCAGCATACGACGCAAAAAATGGCGGCGGGAGAGAGAAAGTCGCACAGGGGAGAGAGAGGAAAAAGATTTTCTGAGTTTTTTCACTTTCTACCTTTAGTAGATTTCCATTTTTATACCATTTACCGAAACAATCACTTTTCATTTTTAGACCATAACATTCTCATACAAATTTCGATTTGAGAGTGTCATGTGTACATGAGCTCATATTAACGTCCTCAATGACTTTCATGAAGGAAGTTTCCTTAAATCTTAAACAAAGAAAAAGTGAACTTTAAAGTTCTTATACGGTGAAACGAGTACTTAAAATGAAAAAAGGTAAAAGTAACCAACCCTAATGTAATTTAGGAACCGAGATGTGACAATTCACGTGGACTGATTACCACTTGTTGATACATATCATCGATGGTGCTTTATGGCTCCTTGATCCATAAATTTTAGAGAATTTGATCCTCATCGGCTTTTCTACGCCCTTTAAGTTGTTTTATTCCCAGCAAGGCATGAGTTTGATCAATCTATTACAAACATAAACTACATTTATGCTAATAAGATTAACATATCAGCCTACGTCTGTGTGACTAAGCCCGGCCTATTATGGGTAAGACAATGTGGGTCATGGCAATGACAACAGAGACCATGTCGATGTCTAGAAAAGCAAGGGAGGCACCAACCAAGTTGCCCCTCTCCCTGTATAGACATAAATTTGTCAAAACTACTCACACCAGCTTACGACAGTGCAACCATTGTTCATATCTGTATCACTGGTTTAAGAATTGACCAGCTCATTCTTAAGTCATGATGCATACAAAGAATGTAAAAAGAGTATACAGAAAATCAAATGATTGCAAACTTTATAGTTTCACACACATCTCTATACGCCTCTAACTTTTATGTCACTGGGGAGACTTTGATTTTCTTTTCAAGCTATATGTACACAAATGTCGTATCGATGTCCCAAGTGTTTAAAATTTAAGATTTTGATGAAATAGTTGGCACATTGTTGAAGAATATTTCAAGTATTACTTCTTTTCTTGTCTGTTATGGTTCAATATGAGTTGGACCCTTAGAAAAACGACATGATTGTGCTGATATTTTATCTATCCCAATGAAGCTGACGCACATCCTTGTGCACCTTCATGAAGGTGTGTGCCTCTCGTGTTTTGGTTGAATGTCTTCTCCTAATTAGATGATTTCCATCCTCGATTGTCCAAATAGGTTCATACAAGTTTAGCATGATGTCTAGAATTGTCTGAATTCAAGAAAAAAGTGGTATTAAATGTGTCTAGCTTGCACCGCCGACTCTTTGCATACATGCATGGTTATGCTAACACTTGAAATTACTGAAAGATTTCGATTTTGGTTCTCCCTACGCTATTAAACTGAATGTCTTCTTTCATTAGACGTTGAAGATTTGATCCACCATATAATCGATGAGTAAACACGTTACTTTAGGCAAAATCATAGGCCTACACGCCATCTCAAAACTTCATAGCTCTAATCATGTCAAATCTGCGAAAATAGCTAATCTGACAACAACTTCATTTCCACTTTGCTATCAATTCCGGGTGAACTGGAATTCGTACCATGAAAATATAATTGAGTCTAGTTTCCAGAACATCTCACGGTTCGTTCATATCCATCGTAACGAAAAAGTTATGACCGTTTTAGTGCACAAAGGTCATGCTGCATGGAAATTATGTCTTGCACTTAGGTTTTCAACTTGTTTTGCATCCAACTAAATGGTTCAAGTATTACTATTTACTCATGTATCTACTATCTTTCAATGGATATCTCTCATAAAGATATTGAGTGCGTCACAAATAGTGGAATGACCCGCAGGATTCTAAGGGACCGACAATTTAGTGCCTTGTAAATTTGATGTGATTACGATCATTGGATCATCACCGATCATACTTGGACGCGGTTGAAATCAATTCTTGATGCCTTACAGAACTATGATCAATGTCACATGTGCCCTCTATATATTGACCGGTAATCAAACCTTTCAATTGCGATTCTGGTAAGTAATGTTCATTGTGATCAGATTTGTCAATTTGGGTTACAGGTTTTTAGTGGGGTTCCGGTGATTGTGGATTTGTATTTGGGATTCAAAGGTAAAATCTTGAAATTTGGGGATGAATGCTATAATGGGTGGATTCAAAAATATAGGGTTTTGGCTTCAAATGTGTTTGGGTGTAAAATGAACTTTCCCGGATGGGTCATGTTTTGAACCAGTTTAGTGGTTCATCGGTGTGTCGATCGGGTATTTCGAAAGGTATCCGTGATTGGGGTCATATTAGGCCTATCTTGAAGGTCAAACTATCTTGATGTGAATTCAAAATATTATCGATATATCATGGATTTCGTGGCTTACTTGGTCATCAAGATTGAGCAATTATATAGAATCTTATAGAGAGAAAGAATATGGACGTAATTATGCAATTACCTTTGGTAAATATTGTAGGAGATGTATTGGGGTGATTAAGAATTTTCGTACATGACGTTCAAGACATGCAAACTTCAATTACCCTGAGGATTCCATTCTTAATTGGTTTATGACTCCATATAGCAATACAAGGGACCAGGGCATTCAAGTGGCAATCATATATTACCTAAGAGATATGTGTGGTGATGCCAAGGTATAATCGTATGACTTTAAGGATTCATTCCTTAAGTGGACTATATATTTATGATGAGATACACGTCCAAAGTGATTCACGAAGAGCCTTACCTAAGACAACATCCGACATATCTAACTAGAGTTAGATTTGAGGTGAATAATCTTCATATATTATATTGTATCTTTATGGTTCATGGACCAATTCTTGCGGTCAATATATCTATATATATTTTTATTTCTTTTGAGGTCATGTTTGACGAAGATTTACAGTTGTTTAAGGATCTAATCTTCAAGAGATTTGATATGCCTTGATCCGCAAGTAAGAACAAGCCCTAGTTTTCATTATATAAAAGGTCAACGACGTATGTTTCAGGGACATCAATCAACATACAAACAAACCTTTGCATCCTGCAAAACAAGACTTCCTCAGAGCATCTCTACAAAAAAGATTCACTGGGTCTTTTTATTCCACCAAAGCCCTATCTGTAGATATTCCCTGCATCTACCTCACCAAAGCTCGACCCGTCGGCAGTTCTCATAACTACGTACCTCACCAAGCCTCACCCGTGAGCGAACAATCCACCACCACTTCATAAAGACCTATCCGTAGGCAAATACTCGTAAAATCATTGGTATAGTGAATAACTCTAGCAAATATCATAGTTTCTCAGATAATCTTTTGGCGAACGCACTGCATCCCTGATTTATAGCTCTGTTCAACCACATTGGTCTGAGTAAGAAACACCCGCTTCACATGAAGAGGAGAAAAATCATAGTTGCTCCTCAGCTAGATCTGTGAAGAACCTGAGTGCCGCCTTGACCAGTGCCCGTACGTCAGTCGTTTGAGGAGAAGTCAGAAGGCGAACAACCATACATAATACGGTTGTTCCTGCCACACAAGGTACTGGCATGCTCCAATGCTGGTTGTTCGGAAAATTCATTTTCACGCGCGAACAAAATATATAAAATCGACCGAAATTATTGATTTTCAATATATTAATTTCAATTATTGAACCGAGGATAATTTTTTATTAGGGCTACGACTGCGGGGATATCAATAATATGAAAGACACGTATGTAAATTTTCGAATGGTTGTTTGGATGCCAGTATGTTCTTAATACTCGCAGAAGTAATTGATCTCAAGTCACACCTAGAAACTGTGGTGCCGGATTTTCGTCTTCCAGTTTGTAGTTCATCATTCAAAAAATACTCTATTGCTTTAGACAATCATTTAACAAGGTATGCCGTCTCAATTTTCCACATATGGGGCTCTAATTTTTGTATGAATCTATTATCGAGTTTTTGATATAGCTTTCAACCATCTGGGTTTTATTCTTCGGTTCTTTAGGTCTTCTATTATTCAGTAGTATCTATACCAACAAGTTCAATTGGGTCTTCTCTTTCTTTATTTCACTTGGGCAACCGATTTCAGTTTGGGATCTTTATGGTGTTGATTTACTTTCAGAGTTTCGTATGGAGTAAAATTTCACACGGAATCAAGAGAAGGAGAAGATTTATTATCAATTTGGCTGGGAAATCAGATAGAACGACGAAGCAGAATGAATAAGAGAAAGAGAATGTTATCCAAACCAAAGGAAAATACGACTGATTGAAGACCTAACTCAGATATGAAATCGGTTGAGGTAAGACTTCAAATTTATCATTCAGAATTTTGTAACATTTGGGTTACTGATTGATGATATATGGAATCTATTCAAAGTTTCCCAAGTTCTCCCCAATTGAGGTGTATCATTAAATTTGAGAAATTTTGGTACATAATGTTATGACATTTCTATATCAGTTACCAAAACACAAATGGCTGCATTTCCTTTCGTTGATTCCCTCTACCTTATATTAGTTTGATATTTTTCTTTGCTTTAAAGCAACAGAAATGTGGCCGCTATATACCAGCACTTCAGCTTGAAGAAAGGGAAGAAATGCATCAACAACAAGAATTGGGGGATCAAGGATCTCTTAGTTACTGTTCAATACAGCAACTTTACTGTAGGGTGAATGAAACGTGATTGATTTTGGACTGTACATTGGAGTTTATCAAATACTGTTAAGAAGTTGAAACTAATTGCGT
Source organism: Comarum palustre (assembly GCA_951800085.1). Taxonomy (NCBI): domain Eukaryota; kingdom Viridiplantae; phylum Streptophyta; class Magnoliopsida; order Rosales; family Rosaceae; genus Comarum; species Comarum palustre. The sequence continues at coordinate 6,392,286 of OX637579.1, read as the reverse complement.
ACCTGAGAGTGATTATTCCGCACGTGTGAGCACACTTCTATAAATATTATAAATACTCTTAGATTAATTAATAAAGTCAGAAAAGAAGTTTGAATTATTAAATTTTTGGACTACCATAAATACTTTTGGGTTAATTAAAATGTCTGAATTATCATAAATACTCTTGGGTTAATTAAAATTTCATCCTTCAAAGAATTATGAGATTATAGGTAGAATAGTCAACTCCTTGACAGTTTTTTTTACTTTTTAAATATCAATCCTTTTTTAAAGAGAAAAAAAACTGAAAGGGATAAGAATAATTTGTTAAACCAAAAAACTGAAAATAAAAAAAATTAAAAATTAAAAAAGATGTAAAGCAAACTAACAAATGATGAAAAATAAATTGACACGCATGTAGCGCTCGGTCATGTAACATTTTAAAGCCATATGCAATTTGGTAATCCGAGCATGTACTTCTACATATGCGTGGCCTCTTACAGTTGCTATCTCCACTTCTGTAACTGCTTTCATGTATACATATAATTAACATGTATGCATCATGTAAACTTGTAAAAGAATGAACCAGTGCCTTGAGCAGGGGCGGAGTCAGGCGCTGGAACCCAAGTGAAGGTGAGCCAAACGAAAAAAAAATCCCAACTATATATATTATTAAAAAAATCCCGACTCACTCTTCAACCCTTCGTCGTCTCCCGTCTTTTGCGCCGCCGTCGCCGGTCACTCGAAGGTCGAAGCTCGACTCCATAGTCCCTGATATATACTTGCTCAGGTAGGCCGCTCTGTCTAAAATTGAATCAAACTATAGAATTCAATCAATTCATTAGGGAATAGGGATTACTAAATTTTAATGGTAGCCTTGTAAGTGGATTTGATGACGGAATAGGGAGTACTGAATTTCTAGGATGGTTTGTTGATTAGGGATTATTGGATTACTGATTACTAGTCAACTCCAATATCAAAATTTTAATTATTGTTTTGACAGGATTGTGTAGTATTTGAGGCAGAGAATCTGATTTAGAGCCTAAGAGGTACTACTACGATCCTACAACCAACTCATTGCTTCATATCGGGAGACATGGATTAGCTTTCATATTTAGATAAGCAATCTTCTTAAGCTCCTTCACTTAACTAGCTTTTTGTTTCTATGGGCATGCTTTGACAAACGTCACTACCAGAAAAAAAAACTATAGCCGACGAAATATCTAACAACAGGCCGACGAAATTTTTTTTCGTCGGCTAAGTTAAAATTTCGTCGGCTAAAGTGGAATTTTAGCCGACGAAAAAAAATTTTGTCGGCTAAACTAATTTTTTTGTCGGCTATAGTTAAATTTTAGCCGACAAAAAAAATTTTCATCGGCTATAGTATGTGAACTTTAGCCGACGAAATTTGAAAAGTTTAGCTGATATAATTAGGGTATTTCGTCGGCTAAAGTAACTTTTAGTTATAAAATTGCACTACGGATATTTCGGTGTCCGATTGACTATTGTGATACTAATCTGGAAGCAGAACGGTCGTACGAGTAAAACTCATGGCTAATGCCATGGTTTTTTGGCCATCCGAGTTCGTTTAAGGCTTCAAAATGAAGTTTTTCTAAACGCTTAACACACGAAAATGTCTATATCTACACCTATATGAGGTATTTTGGCCCAACCTTCAACACAACAAACACTCACCATAATGAGACGCAACTGTCCATCTAAAAATTTTGAGACATGCATTTACCCCTCCATGATAGACCTCCCCATATAGATAAATAATGGTAAATAGTAGGCATGTTGTGATTCCGGTTATCAAAATTCACAAACAAAAATACGACCGTCAGATATCATCAATATGTTGAAATATATCTCTGGTAAAAAATTCAACTTTATCCGATAAATTTAAGGACTTCATCTAGACGGTCAATCTCGTAAGTCAAACCCCTAAATTGTATTGACTGCAAGTATAGGTACCGAGACTTTACTGGAATTACCTGATTTTTCAACAGTAGACGTATTTCACCATTCCGGTCATATCTTATTTCACGACTTATTTGCGTTTGAAGTTTCTACGTAGAGTTTGTTTTAGAAACAGAACATTTACTTAAAGATTAGTAAACAAGTTATACAACATTAGTACGCATGTTGTGATTCCGATGATCAAAGTTGAGAAACAAAATTCCGACCGTCTGCTATGATCATTATGTTGAAATATGTATATAGGAAAAAATTCAACTTAATCTGACAACGTTAAGGGCTCGATCCTTACGGTCAATCACGTAAGTCATACCCCTTAATGCACGGAAACGGTCATTTGACCGTCTAAATTACGTATTTTGCCCGGACCTTCAACTGAAAATAGTTTCAAATTGATGAGACGCAACCAGTGGTATAAAAATTTTATGAAAAATAACTACCGGAGATAGGCCTACCTCTAAGGAGAAAGAATGGAAAATTGAGTTAACCGCAATTATCGGTACCGAGACTTTACCGGAATTACGTGATTTTTCAGCCATAAACGTATTTCACCATTCCGGTCATATCTTATTTCACGACTTTTTTTCGTTTGAAGCTTCTACGTATAGGGTTTAGGGTTTTAGCCGACGAAATTAGGGTAATTCGTCGGCTAAAGTTAAATAAATAAATAAATAAAATAACTATAGCTGACAAAATTAGGGTATTTCGTCGGCTAAGGTTAAATAAATAAATAAATAACTATAGCCGACGAATTACCCTAATTTCGTCGGCTAAAGTTAATTAAAAATTCAAATTTTTTGGCTGGGATTTTTAAAATTTTGAAATTTTTCGACTAAAATTTTGAACTTTAGCCGACGAAATTTCGTCGGCTAAAGTTCAAAATTTTCTATATTTTTCATTTTTCTCCTCCTCTTCATCTTCCCTCCTCCTAACCTTCTCCTCCTCTCCTCCTCTCCCTCTCCTAACCTTCTCCTCCTCTCCTCCTCCTTCAAATCCTTCTCCTCCTCCTTCCTCCTCTAAATCCTTCTCCTTCCTCCTCCTTCTCTAAATTCTTCTTCTCCTCCTTCCTCCCCCTCCTCCTCCTCTCCCTCTCCTAACCTTCTTCTCCTCCTCTCCTCTTCTCCTCCTCCTCCTCTTGTCATTCTCCACCACCGGTGTAAAAACGAAAAAGAAGTAAAAATTTTAATCAAAAATACAAGAAATTAAAAAAGAAAAAAAATATGAAAAAAATTAAAATAGCTATAGCCGACGAAATTTTAATAAAATTCGTCGGCTAAAATTTAAAAAAAAAGAAAAAAAAATATAGCCGACGAATTCGTCTGCTAAAGTAAAATAAATAAATAAAAATAATAGCTATAGCAGACGAAATTTAATAAAATTCGTCGGCTAAAATTAAAAAAAAAAAGAAAAAAAAACTATAGCCGACGAATTACCCTAAAATTCGTCGGCTAAAGTTAAATAAATAAATAAATAAAAATAATAGCTATAGCCGACGAAATTTAATAAAATTCGTCGGCTAAAATTAAAAAAAAAGAAAAAATAACTATAGCCGATGAATTACTCTAAAATTCGTCGGCTAAGGTTAAATAAATAAATAAAAATAATAGCTATAGCCGACGCATTTTAATAAAATTTCGTCGGCTAAGGTCCAAAAATTTGTCGGCTAAAGTCCAAAAATTAAGCGACGAAAAATTTCTTCGTCGGCTAAATAAATGACTTTAGCCGACGATGAACAGTAATTTATCGGCTATAGTGTTGGCCGACGAATTTTGCCGGACGACTTCTTAGCCGACGAAAACATTTCGTCGGCTAAAGTGGTTGTTCTGGTAGTGCGTATAAATTTTTGGTTAAGATAAAAGCTTGATGTTGATCAGTTGATATCTATTTAAATATTTAGGGTCAGTTTGTATCATGGAGAAAGTATAAGTCATGCTTTCATATACAAATATATGAGGCACATTCATTTTGGTTTAACAGAAATAAAAGATAGCGGATGATTTTCTTGATGATTGTATAGTGTTTCACATTGAAAATGAATTTGTTGAAGTGGTTGACGATGAGGTGGTGATTAATAATTTTGAAGTTTTGTGTTCTCATATAGTAAAGTTTAGTTAATTTTTGTTCATGTGTTTGAGTGTAAGACTTATCATGTCTCTCTATGTATGTGTTTTCTTTTTAAATAACCCAAGTTTTTCGCATTGTCAACCAAAATTTTTGTATGTTACAATTAACCTAGGTGACATTCACATCCTAACTCCGCCGCTGGCCCTGAGCTAGGTTTAAATTGTCCAGTCTCGTAAGTTTAATTTGTTGCTGAAACTTAAAAATCAACCTTGGCCAAGAGAAGACTTCAAATATTTGACCACTCAAAAGTGCAGCAGCATCGTGAGGTTGATGTTGCTCATGCATAATTAACCATTTAACCTAGCTCCTAAGAACGTGAACTGAATATGTGATGGATGTCAGCTGGTATGGTAATTGTGAGATATCTGAGCCTTCCAACCAAAAGTGAAGACACAGTAGGATCCTTAAGGAGTTCTCCTTCATTTGATACCTAGCTTCGCCTCTTCCATAGGAAAATCAACAAAAGCATACTTAGATTGAGTCTGGGTTCTTGGCTTGAAAAAGTAATGGCAAAATCAATTTATAGTATTGTCTAGCTTATTCAACAATGGTTCCTGAAATCGATCAAAAACAATGAAATAAGTGAAGCGGGATACTTCTTGTCTTGTGGCTTTCATCAGGGACCTAACTTAATCGGAAGTTTGAAACAGAGAAATGAACATCTAATAAAATTTATTGTACAAAATTATTTACATAAAACGAAGCAAGAAAGAAGGAATTTCAACTGGGGACTAGCACCTAATATACTAATATATTTTCTTTATCTCAAAACTGAAATTCGGTTTAAACTTAACATGTTACAATTGCAGAAGCATCGCTTGCACTTTTCTCCATATCACACATACAAGTGCAAACCAAATCAAACTAAATCCCCTCCTGCATCCAGAGAATCCTCATCTTAAATGACATTAAGAATGTCAATCACCCTATGACAAGGGATCCAAATCCTCAACCTATCTTTTGCAAGTTGTATGTAATTGAAGTGGCTCATAGTTCCATAGTTTCTGTTGAAAATTTATTGCCCTTGCATCAGTTTTGCACACGTCTCGCCAATTGATCACTAATAAGTATTTTCAACCCCTAGGCGCATGTTTTTCTTCTTAATAGCTACTTCTATATACATTGTTCTTAAAAGCTTACCCAGGAGGAGGCTCCAACTTCTGAGGAGTCGGCATATTTGAATCGCCATTTTCAAGGTATTCCTCATATAACATCTATGTCTAGCTTCGTGAAGCTATATGCAAGTGATAACTCTTTCATCTGAAAGTAGCCCGAAGGGACAGCGAGCCAGACAGTATTTCCACTTCAGCCTCATGAGAACCACTCAAGCCTGAGCCACTAACCCACCATACTACATGTATGTTTATATGGTGTGCCTCACCAACAGCAAAGGCTCTGCGCAGTCCAAGAACACTACAAGGTCAGACATTACTAGAAATAAAACTCGAATACACGTAAACTTTTACTTGACAAGGAAACATAAGGCATTTAGAAAACATACAAACTTCTTTTCCTTCCCGACAGTGGCTAGAAGCTCCTCTTGTTTCATACGGGTTTCATCAAGTGTCTGCAACAATAAAACAAATAATGAATGTATATGTTTTTCTCCTTTGGATCCCTTAGTTTCAGTATTTTGCATGCCAGCTTCCATGTTTGAACTCAAGAGGATCAGAAGTTTACCTTCTTGGTTTCTGTTAGCTCTTTTTCCAAGGCATTGACACGTTCGAGAGCAGCCTTCAGCTTTAGCTCTTTCTCAACCTCAGCCTTGTCGACCATCCGCACAAATAGAAGTGCAAAAATCATTACTTGTATTTTAGTTTTCTATAGATTTGTATTTTCCCCTTAATAATTTGCAAATCAAAGAGAAGAATTCAAAAACATCTAGATACCTGCTTGGTTGCAGACAGCTGTTGTTCTAAGGCAATGAGAGCAGCTATAAGCTTTTCCTCTTTTCCACTTGAAAGCTGCAGAAGATGAGAAATGAGATTCTGATGTATGTAAATGGGTCTTTCAAGAGAATGGAGTAATTGTAAGAAGCTAAGAAACTAGTTGTCCACCATTTCTCAAAGCGTTTGGGAACCTGGAGTTTCATTCATAAAAGACCTCTCCCCCTTATGAGTTGTAAATGCTACAGTATGATGCTAAAAGTCTTATAATTAACAAAAACAATAAAGGTGTCACGAATCACTATTGCCATATGTAGATGGAACATGGAGGTTCACTGAGCTTACTTCTTCAGCTACAGGAGATAGATGATCTATCTGAATGTCATTAGCCTCCAAGAAAGCGTCTGAGCAGACTGAATCAGATCGCTAAAATAGCAAAGTAATAAGTCAGACTATAAACACAGTTTGCAGGGCAGCCATTAACACACAAATGAAAAGGAAAAGATGGGAAAATGGTCTACGTACATCTGGATGAGAGTGAGGGTGAGCCATCAGAGGTTCAGAAATTGTCTTCTCTTCATCAGAGACCTTCTTCTCCTCCATCTTGCCAGACTCCGTTTTCCTAGACTCGTTTTTGTCCGACTCATTTTTGGCCGATTCCGTATTGCCTGGCTCTGTTTTTCCTGACTCCTTTTCGCCCGCCTCCTTATTGCTTGAATCCATATTCCCGGATATAGTTTTGCCAGAGGATTTGGCCACAGCCTCACCCTCCTCAGCATAACTACGTACCATCTGCCTCATCAAAATAACAGATTTCATGATCTTTTGTTCCCATCAAACAATCAAATATATAGTACATGGACAATAAACTAAAACTATTACATTTTCCCCTGAAAATGAAGTTGCGATTTAAAAATCGAAATTTAATTCTCCATACTTAAACTATTCTCACTAAAGGCCCTTCAGCAGTTAGGTTGTGGATTGATAATAATTAGGATGTCTAACAGTAGCAATCTCACCTTCATTATTTCTGGATCATTCCATGGACCCTTATCAGAAAACATGCAGCCACCCTTATCAGCACATGTACAACTACCTCCAAAAAACTCTGGCAGCTCGCTGATACATGATAAGGACTTGCTAAAATTAGTTTGGACAATATATAGAATAACACGCAGTGCCAAGAGCCCAATATACGTAACTGAACATGAAAAAAAATAGTACATTAACTTTGTGTCACTGATAATTAAGGTGTTTGAACTTTGTTAAATAACACATTAGTACATGAACTAACAAGTTAGGCCTAATTTTCGTACATGCCGTTATAACACCGTTAAATATTACTGTTTTTGTCAGTAAAAAACAGTAACTTTTAACGGTGTTATAACAGTATGTACGAAAAAGATCCAGCTCCTCTAAAGTTAACAAATCATAAAATTAGTAAAGTTTATAAAATCTAGACTCTTTATTAAATCTAATAGTTTTAAACATTACACATTACTCTTGAGTCAATTTAGTCTAAATAATGGTTTACTTAGGTTAAATTTCTTTAACAAAAATAAAAATAAAAGACTTTTATGCAGGTCAACCCTCTCAAGTATCAACTCTTCTTTGTGTCAACTGGCTTTTTGAAAACGCATGTGATCGACTTGCAGCTATGAATTCCTTATCAATTTGATCACATTGTGCCTGATAAGTGATAACAAACTCTGAACAAATACAAATAACTGAGCACCACCTAGGGTTTCTGTTTCATCACATGTTATCATGGATCGCTCTTTCTCTATATAATAAAATTTGAAATTTCAACCAATTATATCAAATTACATCGAACATAGCTTTCTCTAACCAACGATTAAATAATAGGAGATCGAGGCAAGTATAGAGCGGTGGAGGTGGGGATCAGGGAGAGATGACAGTGAGATGTTCTAGTAATTAAGAAATTAGGTTAACTTCTTTTGTCAAATATTTCTACCTGTTTTAGGTTAAAATCTTGTTAGAGTGAGACCTTCCAAGAGGGTTGTAATGAAATATACAGCAGTTCCATAGATAGTTCAAAAATTGGTGATTCAAAGAATCGGTGATTCAATGGCGTAGCAGTTTTTGTTTTCTTTAGTTCCTCTTTTGCTTTTTGTTAACTACATTTAAGCATCTAAAAATTAAAAGAAATTTAACCAAGTTAACCATGGTTTAGACTAAAATTAACCCAAGAGTGATGCGTAATGTAAAATCATTAGATTTAATAAAGAGTCTGGATTTTATAAACTTTATTATCTGCTAATTTTAGAGGAGCCGAATCCGTGCGAAAATTAGTCTTAGCTTGTTAGTTTATGTACTAATGTGTTATTTAACAAAATTCAGACATTTTAATTATCAATCGAGCAAAATTTATGTACCGTTTCTGTAATTTTTCTAAAAATATATTGCTTGAAAGGTTCAGCATACCTAGCGTCAATTATTTCAAGCAACTTGCTTTGGTAACTGCCTCCCAGTACCTGTAGCGTAATAGGCTTACTATCATTACTGCTACAAATCTTAAATTTTTATCAGTATAAACTTACATTGATTTTTGCAGTGGTTTTGGGGTCAAGGAAAGATTTCACAGTATTCCATAAGATCCTAAATCCAGAACCAGCATTGATGATGAACATACGGTTCAGGGTCTGCGGTTAACAAGTAATTCAAACATCGTCATAAAATGAACCTACCTTTCATGCAAGGAACCCCAAAAATGTAGTAAAACTTGAAATATTACCTCAGGATAATTGTCACCATCAACTTTCTGAAGGCATTGGATGAGGTCCCTTGCAGATTTGTTCAAACTTTTAAACCCCTGTGCATCAATAATATGAAGCAACCGTTACCTCTCTTATAAGATGGACGTAAGGAGGATGAAATAAAATCGAGGAAATTAGAGAAAAATCTAAAAATAAAGTATCTTTTAAGATAAACATATTCACATATTTCATTTTAATTTACACTAAATTCAAATCAATTTACATGCCTTATAGGTTTTATTTGTAAAACTGAAATTTGTCACCATTTTTCTCCAACGATTTTGCCCTTACAATTTTAATTTTGTTTTTTAGTAGATTTTTAAGACAGCCATGCATTTTTTTCTATATTTTAATTTGTGATTATGGTGTAGGTATCAACTATGCATTTTGTTTCCTACCTTCAAGTTAGGTTACAAATAGAAAAATTGAGTTTTGGATTTTGAGTATAGGGTTTTAGGTTAGGGGTTAGGGTGGTTTAGGGTTTATGGAGGAATTGAGTTTTGGGTATAAGGTTTTAGATTGGGTTTAGGGTTTAGAGGTTAGGGATTAGGTACAGTGTTTAGGGTTCATATATTCATAGGATATCATTTCATTAACGATTAGAAATAATTGCAACTTCTGTAATTCTAGAAGAAGAAGAAAATATGTTTTATTATTTATCCTAAATAATAGGTTTATTTTGTTTAGGAAAACTTAATTAATAAGTTTGAGTGTATAAAACAGTCTTAAAAGTGAGTGTAATTTAAAATGGGTCTACCAAATTAGATGTAACATCAAATACCCCAATAAAATCATGTCAAACATAATAAGGTGCCACCTGTGGATCTGCTGATATTTATGTTAACTAGAAGATCGGTTTTTCTATATCATGATTCAGTATAACCAATTGGCTCATGTCAAAAGCAAAACTTTACATACCACTCCTTGTACATCCAGAATGGTAGTGCTTTGATCAATATGCTTCTTGGCCGCAATGGAACAGGCAGGGAATTTATGTACAAATGTCCTCTCAAACTCTCGTACATGGTATTTTATGTATCTTTCCATTTTTGTCACTTGCAACAGCTTGTTCGAATCTACTTGACCAAGTTTCTCGATATAGACAGGGCGTCCATCCTTGTCAACTCCATGATGCCCTTGTGGATAATATTTCAAGACATCATCAATTTCCTTGAATTCGAAGTCCTTACCAAAGATATAAAGAAAGTTAAGACACATCTCTACAATATATAAACCGAACAGCCTTTAAATTACCAAATTATGTTTTATCAAAATTACCCTTTTTGATTCAAATTATTAAGAAAAAAAGGTTATTATGGTAAACAGCAAAATAGGTAATTTGATAGAGAAAAATGTGGATAGTGGATTAGCAACTCATTAATTTTAGATGAATCTGTGACAAACATGCAAATTTACACAGGTAAAAGGTTAGTAATTAATAACTAGTCAGACTAGATGAATTCTCTAATATGCCAATTCAAAAGAAGCAATAAAAAAATACCTCCAAAATTGTATCAGCACCAAATTCCTTCCTCCACTGGATCATATCAGACCACATTTGCTTTGTTTTCTCAGGATCAAATTTCCTGGCCCTTAGAAATCTGCACCATCATACAAGAATATGACAATCTATTCATAACCAGGAAACTGGGGCATCACAAGTTGTTGGTATCAATCAAAAGGTAGAATCAGTAACCTTAGCATCATATGAATATCATCATGTCTGTGAGGCAGCAGGTCTTCCGCAATAAGTACTTGCCGAAATTCCTCGGCTGGCTTTAACTCCTCTGCATCAATGTCATCCATAGGGAAAGACATTACCTTACTGTTCCTGCGACCCTTATTGAAGGAATTCGAAATTGCCTTCTTAAAAGACCCAAGCTTTGTTTTCTTCTCATCCTCAGAGTTATCAGCTGCACAGAATAAAAAGATAAACTGACTAACATACGCAAAGGTTTCATTTCCTTTCAATCCTACACGTTTCTACTAGAAAAACTAATCATTTCTGAAATGATTATAATCTGTGTAGCAAATGGAAACTCAACTAATATGGTCCTGACAAGCCAAATTTTTGTTACTTAGAGTTACTTATTCATTACCATATTGAAGCTTGGATTTTATCTGGTTTGTATAGTATATCCGATTATCTGTAAGCAAAACAATATTGAGCATATTATTCTTCTTTAGTTAAACCCTAAACCCGAATATCTGTTACAACAAAGACCATATGTGCCTTCACTTACATATCTACTCAGACTACTGTACAAGGATAAAAACTAAAAACTCCAAAATTGAGAAATTTAATTTCACAAGATGTGGAATAAACCCATCAAACAGTATATTCCTCTCTAAATATGAACACAAGATGTGGAATAAACCCATCAAACAGTATATTCCTCTCTAAATATGAAAGAACACGGCAAAAATTAAAGAATGTGAACACTTACCAGGGCGTCGATCAGCATCAGATGCAGACATCCTGATTGATATATCTTGGCAAGTGATTTGAGACCGCCAAAGGATTAGTAGAGTTAATAAGCACTTATATATACCACAAGGTGCTAAACCCTGAAGATATATGTATATACCTCTACCTATAACCCTACAAAGTTCAAACAACAAAAAACTCAGATCAGCAAACCCGAAGATATAAAACCCAAAACTGAAATAAATGACAAAACCCGCGAATTGAATTCTGCAAAAGAAGAAAAACAAGAAGAACAAATCAAACAATGAAATGTAGAGTTGGAGATGGAGATGGGAAAAAGGTACCTTTAGACAAGAATGTAGGGGGTTAAGTGGGGTTATAACTCAAGTGATGGTGCACTTACCCAGTTACCCCCTCACCACCCATGGTCAAGTGTTGAAACTAATCGTCTTCCTCCCCTCCCTTCTTTCTGGCTTTAAGTTTTGTCTTTACCAAACAGAGAGAGAGAGAGAGAGAGAGAGAGAGAGAGACTAATAGAGAAAGTGTTAGGCATATTTATCCCCCGGATTAATCTCTCGTATTGAACGGCCAGATTGATGAGACGAGGACGACATGACTGATATAGTAAACCACTTAGGTTTCGGTTGGAGTCTGCGAAATGCAAGCCACCCCGTTCAATCTCCCTCTCTCTCTCTCTCTGGTGTCTCTAATTTCCCTCGCAAATTTGCCAACCTTTCCCAACCGTATTCGCCTATTTTGTACTCCAATAATTATAATTTTATTCACATTCATCCCATCGACCTTCACGAATACTTGTACAACGGAGCCCATGTTCATTTCAGATCTACCGATATAAACTGTTATTGTCTACAACTAGGGTAAGTACCTGCGCCAGCGCAGGTCATCAAATGAGTATTGAGAATAATGTGCTAATGTTACGCTCGCGAAATAGGCAACATGTATTACTCAATTGCAAGCCATTGATTTATAGAATAACATCCAAGCCATTGATTTATAGAATAACATCGTTTGGGTTGATCTATGATTTGATTTAATCAATATAAAATCATTTCATTCAGAGTAGGAGAATTGTAGACATGTATAAAGTTTTGTTTCATAAAGACCAAATAGATTAGTCAGAATCAGAAATATCACACAATTTGCTTAAAACATGATCATACAAATTCAAGCCACTAATTCTCAATGGATATGATCTGCATTTCACTTCAAATTCTGTACTAACTTTCAAAAATGCAAAGCTCGATAGCAATATAGCCTCCAAATTAATCAAACTGTACTAAAATTGCACCTAGAACCATGATTGCTTTGGTCTTGATTGAAGCAAGCTATAGATTCCAGGTTTCTATTTACCAAGAACCCAGCCTTGCAAAAAGTAGCACAATACTACCAAACGCAAATTGATTTACAAATCTATTTCAAATAAACCTCCATTATGAAATAATAGCTACAATTCTCCCATCAATTTTGTATTGCAAAAGAGAAAATTTTGAGTAAAAGAGTATACAACCATTAAAACTAACCAATAGAACAGAAAAAATAGAGAAAGAATTAGTTTAGAATGTTGTTGCTTCTGACCTGCTGAGCCAATATATCATAGGTCAATTCTCATTGTATGATGAAATCTTGATAAATCAATTACCATATATGTATTAGGCAACCTTCAAGTACCAAGTAGGAGGCCTCATAATCAATGAAAAACATAATCAAATACCAAGTAAACTATTAAATTGCCCTCAATTTTACAGTTTTTTTCCCTGCTCATATTTGAGTTCATCACATCCTCATGGAGGTAATTTTGTATAGATGAATAGAAAATCATGGAAATTGAATACCATTTCTTCATTGAAATTCAATTACCAAGTAGTATGCCTCATAACCAATGAAAAACAGAATCAAATACTAAGTAAACTATGGAATTGAACCTCACCATCCAGAACATCGTCAATTTTACAGTTTTTTTCCCTGCTCGTATTTGAATCCAATACAGCCTTATGGAGCTAATTTTGTATAGACAAATAACAAATCATAGAAATTGAATACTATTTCAACTTTGAAATTAAAACATTTTGTATAGATGAATATTGATCGGAACAAATTATGAAAAACGCAATACACAAAAACTTACCCATAGTCATCTTCTTCCTTCTCATCTCCAAATCAAAAAAGGAAGAACAAACTGTGAATCCTATAGATTGGAGAACCAAACATTAATTATTGCAGCAAACAAAACCCATTTGACACGATGAATTGAGCAACACAGATCACATGATCATTAGTTTAGCAAGTTATAGGCGGAACTACCGGATCACCAAAAACAACAATAGTAGAAGGTATTGTGTCTTCCGGTAGGCGGAACTACCGGATCACAAAATTACCCAGATCCATGTTCTTTCACTTGGCCTCGAGTCTGATCGAAAATTCGGAATTGGTAATCCCTTTGTTCACCTTCGGAGTCGCGCGAGATAGCTGAGAGTCTGAGACGGCGAGAGTGAGCAGAGCGAGAGAGGAAAAGGAGAATATATCAACCATGAAAACTCCAGCAAGAATCCCAATTCACGATATGCAATTGAGGATTTCTATTAGAAGAGTAAGAAAACCTATATCGATCTCGTTAATGAAATCTCTGGAATACAGAGAAAGCAAGAATCTGAGAAAGTGAGTTTAATAAAATCCCTAATTCTTTGCTCAAATTGAGAGAGATGGACGATCTGAAGAAAGAGATGGAAGCCCAAGCGGCAGAGGCTGGCGGCAAGGTTTCAACCGCGCCGAGATGGAGAAGTATGGGCCAAATCCAGTAAAAAGAAGCATCACTCCTAAAAAAGAATCAACACTTGAACTTTTAAACTTGGGAGGTCAAAAAGAAGCAGAAGAGGTAACCCATACCTTTGAGGCCGATCTCTGCAGGATGGGAGCGCCATTCTAGGTTGGTTTTTCATTTCCAAGAGCTCGACGGGGGAAAACAGTTTTATCTAGTAGCTTTCTGGAGAGCTCAATTGGGAGGTTTGGGACGGGCGACTGATGAAGACTGAAAGATTTGGGAATTGTGGGTGATTGATCATGACTGATATCCGGGTCGTTGGTGATTACTGATCCGGATCCGGATCATGACTGAAGAAAAGTGTTATGGCCGGCTTGTGATTATCTGCATTGATCAACGCCCAGCAGGGTGATTGATCATGATTACTGATCCGGATCATGACTGAAGAAAAGTGTTATGGCCTCCTTGTGATTGAGAGTTAGGTATGATGGGCGACTGATGAAGACTGAAAGATTTGGGAATTGTGGGTGATTGATCATGATTGAGATCCGGGTCGGTGGTGATTGGTATGGCGATGAGGAAGAGCAGAGAAGGTCAGCCTTTTTTTTTTCTTATTATGAGGTTGGCTAAGGAGCCGATAATAGTGGCTTCTTAAGAATAGTGTCGGCTCCGTTCGGGTATTGTTATATAGGAAATTCCACAAATGGTCAACTCTATGTTTTTCAAGATCATTTAAACTATATGTTTTATTCGCATAAAAAGAAAAAAATATATATGCTTTACATTGAAAAAGAATCTACCAAAAAAGTGTGCGAGTCGACTTACTCTCGATGCCGCTAGGCCACTAGGGTTTCTCTAACCGGAAAGATCATAGTGTATATTGAGAATGATGCTGTATATATTGTTAACTTCGGCTAGTTTCTGAGATCGGTTACGGTATAAAGGAAAATAATAAGGGATTAGTGAATTTGGAATTGCTAAGTATCAAAAACAGTTCCAATTTTATGTTTCATAACAGTCAATAAAGTAAAAGAAGTAGGTTGTTAGATGTATGTAGTTGGGGACACATGTTCATGAGGTCTCTTATACACCGAGAAATGATCACTATCTTTCTAGAATAGGCCTCCACAAGAAGGTTTTGATATATCTTAGTTTTGTCAAATACTGTGGAGACCCATATACCACATGTAACTCCATATTGTAATTCATCTGATGACAGCTGATAAAGTAGTCTGGGGTTCAACTCCAAAACCAATTGGCAATAGAGATAGTAGCCCAAACCCTTATAAACCCACAGGCAAGGTCTCATATTCCCGATGTGGGATATATATATCTCAACACGCCCCCATACGTGTGGCGAATCTTTAAGCCTAACACGTGGACAATAACTTGGGTGGTCGTGGAGTTTGTGTGACCTTTGGGCTTCACACGTGTACGTGGGCAACCCGCTCTGATACCATGATAAAGTAGTCTGGGGTTCAACTCCAAACCCATATTTCCGATGTGGGATATATATCTCAACAACAGCTTACTTGGCCGTATTAATATCATGAAGCATTTGGAACATGCTTGATATGTCTCAGGTTTGTACTTCGTTTAAGAATGCATCTTAACTGATTGTGTGTGCTTTGTTCTCTCTAAAGCTTCTAAATGATTTTTTTTGAAGATGCATTTTTTGTACAAGCAAGTTCTCCAAGCACATGGATATTATAAAAAGAAGCGAAAGGTAATTTGTTACGTTTATTTAGCTGAGAAGATTGTCATCCTTTTGAGTTTGCACTATGATAAATTACTTCCCGTTGAACCAAACTGAGCATAGTATATATCAACATGTGGTGGCCAGGCAGACCCTGCTCAACTGCTAAATGTTCATGTTCCATTCGATGCAATATATACTAGTCAGTTTACTATTTCGTCAAATAGTCGTTGTCGTTTAGTGATAGAATTAATCTGATCAGTTACAACCCATGATTATTTTAGCAATATAAACTCTGATGTCTACACTACAACAAAAATAGTCATTTTTGACCAACATTTTCGAGTACTACCAGGATCAGCACTTTAGCTGACGAAAAATTTTCATCGGCCTGTTTATCAAATTCGTCGGCTAAGATATTAGCCGACGAGTTGTCATCGGCTAAGATATCGTCGGCAAAGACTCGTCGGCTATACCTTTAGCCGATGAAATAAGAGTGGTCGTCGGCTATAGTTTCACAATTAACCGACGACTTTTTTTTCTATTGTTCGTATGCTAAAGTAAGACTAAAGTGGATGAAATAATTTGTCGTCGGCCTTAACCTGACGAAATATTAATATATTCTTCGGCAAAGTATTTTTAAAAAAAAATAAAAAATAACTATAGCCGACGAAATTTACTATAATTTGTCAGCTAAATATTGAAAAAAAAAATTAAAAAAAAATTAAAAAATATAGCCGACGAATTGTAGTAAATTTCGTCGGCTAAATACTACTATACCCGACGAAATAAGCCATATTTCGTCGGCTAAACCTTAAAAAAATAATAAAAAATGGTAAATTTCGTTGGCTATAAGTCCATTCCAGTAAAAAAAAACCCAAAATTTCTAAATTACCATTCCAAGCATGCTGCAAATTACACTAAAACAATTTCATATAACCAACAACACCATCAAAAGTGACAACACGTTTTTCATTAAATTATTTATACATTGTTCATAAACCCATAAAACTATATAAAATCTATATCATCTAAATCTATATCTGCGTCAGGAGAAGTTGTTGTTGAGGAGGTTGCAGCGACTGAGGTAGGGGTATAAGCGTAGGCATGGGCGGAGCCGGAAGTCCCTGAAGCTGGGCAGCTGAAAACTCTTGCAAGTACTGGAACATCTGTTGTTGTTGTGTCTGTTAGATGGCATATACTGCCGCATTATACTCCTGTAAAGCGGCAGTATAGGCTGTATGGGCGGCTTGCTGTTCTCGTAGCATCTGAACTTCCGCCTCTAGCTGAGTCGTCCTGCTGCTGGTCGAGACTGCCTTTTTTTTGAAATCCGGAAGTGGTCTTCAGTACCTCCTCACCCTTCTTTTCTAGACCCCTGCAGTAGAAGTTTTTTCCTCGTGGTGGGAATGATGTGCACATGATCCTCTTCCCAACCTTGAGATTCGAAGTGTTGATCTGAGACATGACTTCGGACATGTCTTCCTCCTACGTGTCTGGTCATATCTCCCTCACTATAGCAGTCATCACCTCTTCATAATTAATTAACATTTTGAAATATATATATATATATATATATATATATATATATATAATTTAAAAATTTTGAAAACGTAAACGACTTACAATATCCTCCTGGGCGTCAGGATATGTCTTCTCGTACGTATAGGCGTATCGGTTGCCCTGGATGTTCACTGGCCGCCTCGTCCATCAACGATGTGAACGATCTAGAACCGGCATGATGGTTCCTTGTGTTGCGTTGCCGGTTCTGAACGTTCGCCTGAGAAACAGCCTACAAAGAAAAAAATAAAAAAATTAGTAAAATATTTTAAAACGTACTAATTAATAACAATATAAGAATTTTTTTAATTACCTGTTTACGAGGGTTGTTGAATTCTGATACCAGAAGCCAACCCCACTCGTACTCCCTGAACTAGAACTCAACAAGGGTACCAGAACGTGCGTTCTCATGCGTAGTCCAGTGGGTACACAACTCGTTCTTCCACTCTTTATACCTACAGATACCACAAACAAATTATAAATATTATTAATTACACATATAATTTTGTTTTTTCATTAACTTTCTAACGTACCTTCCGCCATGCACAACGTCCGTCCAGGTGTTTCTCAGGTGCTGGGAACGTCAAACCACACCTGCATTAAAACGTTTATTAGTTTAGTTTTTCATAAATCAACAATATAATATTAATTATGAATTTTTTAAATTTACCGAAATTGTGTTGTGGATCATATCCTTAACCTCCAGTGGGACCTCGCCCCAGTCTGGCCATAACATAGGGACTCTATCCCTAATGAGCGCTCCCATGCGGCCGGAGTACATCCTCGTCTTCCCGCCCGATACTACGTTTCCATCGCCGCCAATATCGATGATGATCCTTCCTGAGGTACTCACGGTCTTCTCGAGAGTCTTCCCTGTGACGGGGCCTATCTTCTTCCTTGTCGGCTTGGCTCTAACGATGTCTATCACAAATTGATTATTAATAAATTACTCTTATTATGACATTATAAGAAAACAAATTATTTATATTTCATTACCTGAGGGACGGATTTCGACTCTGTCGCCGATGAAGATACCCTCACATAAATAAGATCTGTACCAAAAGGCACAAACTGGTACGCCACTGATGGAATCACCTGCGGGTGTAGTGGATAAATCGGTGCCCCTGAGTCATCGACTGTAGGTAATGTCGGTATCAACCACGGAAGGTAGAGAAGAAGCGGCGGCATCTGCACCTCAGATGACCCACCCTCCGAAATAGTAGGGCCCGGAGTCGGTGCCCAATGTATTTCTGACATACGTGGTGCAGACACACCCGTCTGAGTCGGAGGCCACAACTGCCTTAAGGAGTGAGGAGCGTCCGGCTGCCTCGAGAAATAGGTGGCCCCCGGCTGCCTCGAGAAATGTGTGGCCCCAAGCTGTCTGGAGGAATGGGTGGCGCCCGGCTGCCTCTGCGTCGGCTCCAAAAGGAACACATGTCGGGTTGTCATGGGGCTCCGAAACGACGTTTGAGGGTTGCTAAACGTTCCTTTAGACGATTCAGAACATTGGCCCTTTGAACCCTTTGTTTTACCGAACAAGCATTTTATCATGTTTAAAATATTAATTTATTAAATTATTAATATTTTAATTAACATTTGTTATCAATATTTATCAATATATTAAAAAAATTATATGAATATAGTAACAATTAAACTCAAACTGTTAAAACCCCCTATTCAATTTCAACAAAACCCTCCAATTAACAACATTCTAATATAATCCTCCAACAAATTCTACAAAATTCACGGATATGTATATACCAACATATTATCATTTTATTTAATCAAACTATATATTAATTTGCAAACAACCATATATACATCAATATATATATTTATTTGCAGCAATATATACAAATATATATATATACAACCATATATACATCAGTAATTCAAAATAAATATATAAATCAATTCAATATATACAAATTCAATAATTCAATTCAAATAAATATACAAATTTGAATGTCTTACCTTAATTTTTTGAGAATTCAAAAGAGAGAGAGAAATGATACGGTGGAGGAGGCAGTGGAGGAGCGAAGGAGACAGAGGGAGGAGCGGTGGAGGAGCCGAGGAGGGTAGTGGGAGGCGGAGGAGAGGAAAAGAGGCGGAGAGAGAAGAAACCAGTGGTATAAAAATTTTATGAAAAATAACCATCGGAGATAGGGTTACCTCTAGGGAGAAAGAATGAAAAATAGCATTGACCACAACTATCGACACCGAAACTTTATCGGAATTAAGTGATTTTTCTTCCGTAGACATATTTCATCATTTCGGTCATATCTTATTTCACAACTTTTTTTGTTTGATGCTTCTACGTATAGTTTGTTTTTGAAACGGAATATTTACTTAACACGGTAAACAAGTTATACATTAGTAGGCATATTGTGATTGTGATTATCAAACTTGTGAAACAAAAATCGACCGTCAGATATCATTATTATGTTAAACTATGTGTATGGGTAAATTTTCATCAAGATCTGACAACGTTAAGGACTCGATCCGGCCGATCAATCTCGTAGGTCAAACCCATAAACGTAAAGAAATGGTAATTTGACCGTCTAAATTAAGTATTTTGTCCTGACCTTCAACTGCAAATAGTTTCAAATCGATGAGACGAAACCAGTGGTATAAAAGTTTTATGAAAAATAGGATCCAACCATAACAGGATCCAACCTGAAGTTTCACTAATAATTCTCGAACCTGAACTTTTGAGATTTTGAACCCGAAGTTCAATATTACATTAGATTAGCAATTCTCATTGTTTGTATAAACCGAAAGTTTTGTGCATGTATATGTGATCAATTATCCAATAGATTTGAAACCTGAAGTTTCGATATTGATATTTATTTCTTTTGAATATAAAGTTCTAAACATCATAATCGGATCCATCATGATCAATGTGGTCTATGGTCTATGATGCAAGATTGTTGCTTAAGACCATGAACCATAGGTGGTTTGTATATTATTGATGTAAATAAATAATATATGATTCTTATTCCCATTTATTTGGATGAGTTTTGCAATATCATGGTGTAGTTTCATGCATTTCTATAGACTTTTTTTAAACACATGATCAATATGCATCATTGAGAACCATTGTTCTACCAACAGCCATGAATGGACGTATTTTCACCTTCTAATATGAATCCTGTTATGGTTATAAATGTGGCTATAATAACCATTTTGACGTATGCCATAACATTTAGTGGCTTTCTACTAAGCCCTATAACAAAGGTAATTAATCGAGTTAAATTCAATTGAGATTTTTTTTGAGCCATTGGGCATCACCCCACTAAAATGGACCATTTGTGAACAATGAGACACATGTTGATAAAAAGATCAGGAAATTGAAAACATGTTGATATGTGGTCTTGACATCCATTATCTTAAGTCAATATACAATGTTGTACTTAACATCGAATTATGATATTTGATTATAACTATTATTGTTGTAGTGATGAGCATTAGTTGCAACCATATTAATGTGACTATTAGCATTCTTTTACTAGCTAGCCTTATGTGAGATTTATTAAATTGATGTATGAGTTATTGATTTAATTAACTCAATTTTTACTACCATGATGTGATTAGTTATTTTTAATGACTTTTCATATTACCCTTTTTATTATATGGTGTTGCTATTAATAACTTTTTATTGTCATGATATCTATCACCATTATCTCACTTTTGTGTAATGAAAATTTTTAATTTCACTTTTATTATATGATAATGAAATAGTTTTTGTCTTCCGTTATGGTATGACTACTTCAACTCTTTCAAAAACATAACATGCGTTGCATCTAGTAATTTCTTCAAAATTAGCTTTGGTCTAGTAATTGGTGATTATGTACAATGTACATATAAAGGTTTGTTTTCACTAATTTTATGGTAGAACTTATCATATCCTTACAAGTCAATTAGTTATCTTCATCATCTCACTTTATTTTGATTGGAAATGTAACGGTACAAAATCTATATATTTTTGGACTAGTTTTCATTGCAGATAGTTTTATTTCGTTTGATACAATAATATATTCCATCATTATTGATCTTTTTCATTTTATTATGAAGGTATATATGAAATGGATCATGAACGCACTCAAGTTAATAATGAAATGTAACGGTACAAAATCTATATATTTTTGGACTAGTTTTCATTGCAGATAGTTTTATTTCGTTTGATACAATAATATATTCCATCATTATTGATCTTTTTCATTTTATTATGAAGGTATATATGAAATGGATCATGAACGCACTCAAGTTAATAATGAAGAATACATTTGTCTTGCTGACAATGCCACCATACACAATCTCTGTAATCAGAAATAATTCTTCATTTTAGTACCTTCTTCAACTAATGTGACCATCATATTTAGTACTATCAATTTGGTTTAAGACTCTGGAAGAGCCCACATTAGTCTTCCAAATGGAAATCAGTTGTCCATTAAAGAGACTTTGTACTCTCCTAGATCAAGAAGGAATTTACTGAGTTTCAAGGATATTCGTGAATAGATTTTATCGTAAGACCAAAAATGACAACTGTGGAATCTCTTTGCATTTCTTCCGATATCTGCAGCCAAAGGCGCGAATTAGAAAGATTGGTTCGCTTATTATCTGATTTATATTACACAACCATTAAGTCGATTGAGATATATTATGTCATGAACCAGAAGTTCTTTAACATGGTATTTCACGAAAATGAGCTTGTGATCTCACATATGCTAATAATTACATGTGAACCACAAGTTCACCCACTCTTAGAAGCTAAAGCTTCTAATTGTGTAGACTCGAACATGAAAATTCGAGTATATCTAGAATAAAAATGGTTTTCTAGTATGTGTCACTCTCAAACGTACAATTTCGAGTGATTTGTTTCTTGCATAAGCTTATACAAATTATGAACCTCAAGTTCTAAGTTCTGAGTCATATATAAACAGAGATGTCATGTTAACACCTAGTGCAATGATGCTTATGGATTTTTCCAAAACATATGCAATTATTAGGAATAGCAGTTCCTCAAGTTACACATCGATTAAAGTTGTGAGACCCCGACTTATTTTATTTAATTTTTCGACACATATAGGGTTTATTTACGATTTATTTTCGGAACGACGAGAATGCACTCTATTATTTTTATATTAGAGCGAACGTCGTCACTTGCGTATGAGTATTTAGGGAATATTTTTCCGACACTCTACGTATTTGTCCTGTTTTATGGACATAATTTGACAAATTATTTTCAAATACATGATTTATAGAAAATAATTTCGGTTTTGTGTTATTTTAAAATCGGAGTAAATCGTGACCGTTGGATTTGTTCGACGAATCGTGACCGTTAAAAGGTTTTATAAAAACTTTCTCACTCTCTCTCTCCTTATCTCTTTCTTCTCTTCCCCTCCTTTCATTTTCTCTTCAACTCTTCTGTTCCACTCTTTCTCTCTTTCCCTCTCTCTCTCTTTCTTTCTCTCTCTCTCTCACTCAACTGTGAGACCCAATCGATCAGAGACCACCCCAGCCTCGCAGCGCCACCGCGCGTCTCGCCTCACCGACACCACCATTCAACTCCTTTCTCCCTCCTCGTCCTAGCCCAACCTTCAGAGCAGCCAAACATCCACTCTCGACGATAGATCGAGGAAGGAGGACGACTATCCTTGATCGGGAACAACCAAACCAGGCAGCGGCACCGCTTCAGGAGGCCATGGGGATGCTGGTAGAGGATGGAGGCGCAACCACCACTTTGATTTGGGGGTGACAACAACCCAGTTTCTGGCGAGGAGCACCGAGCTCATCTGGGTAACTCCTCCACCCTTTTTTCTTCTGTTTTAGATGATTTTAATTTGCTTGAATTGTGTAGAAGGTGGTTTCCAGTAGGGCTGGCTCCGGTCCACTTCGGTTCGGTTTATACCTCAAACCGCGAACCAAACCAATGTTATACTTCAGTCCGGTTCGGTTCGGTTTTTTACTATTCAAGAGGCCAAACCACACCTACGGTTCAGTGCGGTTCGGTTTTTTTTTTCGGTTTTTTTTTATCAAAATTGATAATTTTTCTTCTTATTATCATTATAGCGAAAAATGGTTATAGTTCACAAAGTTGCACATTTATTTACAACCTAATAAACAAGTTATACAACATTAGTATACATATTATGATTCCGATGACTAAAAGTCAAAAATTAAAATTCGACCGTCAGATATGATCATTATGACGAAAGATGTATGTGGAAAAAAATTCAACTGGATCCGACGAAGTTAAGGGCTCGATCGAAACGGTCAACCTTGATCCATCGTCACTTATCACACGGAAACACTCATATCTATCTCTATATTACATATTTTTGTCAAACCTTCTACATGAAAAACACTCACGTAGATGAGACGCAACCACCCATATAAAAATTTTGGGGCATTTACCTTCCAACGATAGGGCTCCCCATAGGGAATAATAAAGGTAAATAGGGTTGACCGCTACAATCGGCACCGAGACGTTACCCGAATTACGTGATTTTTTAACCAGAGCTGTATTTCATCATTCTGAACACATCTTATTTCACGAATTTTTTGATAATTTTGCTTCTATGTAGAGTTGGTTCATAAAGTTGTGCATTTGCTTAAAACCTAATAAACAAGTTATACAACATTAGTATGCATATTGTAATTCCGATGACTAAAAGTCAAAAATTAAAATTCGACCGTCAGATATGATCATTATGACGAAATAAGTCTGTGGAAAAAAATTCAACTGGATCCGACAAAGTTAAGGGCTCGATCGAAACGGTCAACCCTGATCCATCGTCACTTATCACACGGAAACACTCATATCTACCTCTATATTATATATTTTTATCAAACCTTCTACATGAAAAACATTCACGTAGATGAGACGCAACCGCCCATATAAAAATTTTGGGACATTTACCTTCCAACGATAGGGCTCCCCATAGGGAATAATAAAGGTAAATAGGGTTGACCGCTACAATCGGCACCGAGACGTTACCCGAATTACGTGATTTTTTAACCAGAGCTGTATTTCATCATTCTGAACACATCTTATTTCACGAATGTTTTGATAATTTTGCTTCTATGTAGAGTTGGTTCATAAAGTTGTGCATTTGCTTAAAACCTAATAAATAAGTTATACAACATTAGTATGCATATTGTGATTCCGATGACTAAAAGTCAAAAATTAAAATTCGACCGTCATATATGATCATTATGACGAAATATGTCTGTGGAAAAAAATTCAACTGGATCCGACAAAGTTAAGGGCTCGATCGAAACGGTCAACCATGATCCATCGTCACTTATCACACGGAAACACTCATATCTACCTCTATATTACGTATTTTTTGTCAAACCTTCTACACGAAAAACACTCACGTAGATGAGACGCAACCGCCCATATAAAAATTTTGGGACATTTACCTTCCAACAATTGGGCTCCCCATAGGGAATAATAAATTTAAATAGGGTTGACCGCTACAATCGGCACCGAGACGTTACCCGAATTACGTGATTTTTAACCAGAGCTGTATTTCATCATTACGAACACATCTCATTTCAAGAGTTTTTGATAATTTTGCTTCTATGTAGAGTTTGTTCATAAAGTTGTGCATTTGCTTAAAACCTAATAAACAAGTTATACAACATTAGTATGCATACTGTGATTCCGATGACTAAAAGTCAAAAATTAAAATTCGACCGTCAGATATGATTATCATGACGAAATATGTCTGTGGTAAAAAATTCAACTAGATCCGACAAAGTTAAGGGATCGATCGAAACAGTCAACCCTGCTACGTCGTTAGTTATCACACGGAAACGCTCGTATCTACCTCTATATTACGTATTTTTGTCAAACCTTGTACACGAAAAACACTCACGTAGATGAGACGCAACCGTCCATATAAAAATTTTGGGACATTTACCTTCCGACGATATGGCTCCCCATAGGGAATAAAAACGGTAAATAGGGTTGACCGCTACTATCGACACCGAGACGTTACCCGAATTACGTGATTTTTTAACCATAGTCGTATTTCACCATTCCTAACACATCTTATATTACGAGATTTTTGATAATTTTTCTTCCATAATTAAAGTCTTTTTCCTTCCTACTACATAATTAAAGTCCTTTTAATTCATGACTTTATTTATTTATTTATTTTTTTTTTTCCAGTTTTTCGGTCCGGTCCGGTGTCACGACCCTAATTTTGAATAGTATTTTCATTTTCAAAATTTAGGCATGATAACATCTAACAACTTACAATCTCAAACTTGCAAATCACACAAAACCCAAAAACAGTAATTCAGAGTAATAAAATAAAATACAATCTCAACAAGTAGGGGTGGCCATACGAAACCGAAAACCGAAAAAATCCGAACCGAAACCGAAAAAAATCGAACCGGAAGAAAAACCGAACCGAAAAACAAAAACCGGACCGAACCGGGTATGTATGGTCCGGTTTGTGGTTTAGGGTCCGTAGAAACTGGACCCGACCGAAAAACCGGAAAATAAATAAATAAATAAACTCATGAATTAAAATGACTTTAATTATGTAGTAGGAAGGAAAAAGACTTTAATTATGGAAGAAAAATTATCAAATATCTCGTAATATAAGATGTGTTAGGAATGGTGAAATACGGCTATGGTTTAAAAATCATGTAATTCGGGCAATGTCTCGGTGCCGATAGTAGCGGTCAACCCTATTTACAATTATTATTCCATTTGAGGAGCCCTATCATCGGAATGTAAATTTACCAAATTTTTTATGGCGGTTGCGTCTCATCTAAGTGAGTGTTTTTCGTGTAGAAGGTTTGACAAAAATACGTAATATAGAGGTAGATATGAGTGTTTCCGTGTGATAACTGACGATGGATCAAGGTTGACCGTTTCGATCGAGCCCTTAACTTTTTCGGATCCAGTTGAATTTTTTTTCACAGACATCTTTCGTCATAATGATCATATCTAATGGTTGAATTTTAATTTTTGACTTTTAGTCATCGGAATCACAATATGCATACTAATGTTGTATAACTTGTTTATTAGGTTTTAAGCAAATGCATAACTTTATGAACCAACTCTACATAGAAGCAAAATTATCAAAAAACTCGTGAAATAAGATGTGTTCGGAATGATGAAATACAGCTCTGGTTAAAAAATCACGTAATTCGGGTAACGTCTCGGTGCCGATTGTAGCGGTCAACCCTATTTACCTTTATTATTCCCTAGGGGGAGCCCTATCGTTGGAAGGTAAATGTCTCAAAATTTTTATATGGGCGGTTGCGTCTCATCTACGTGAGTATTTTTCGTGTAGAAGGTTTGACAAAAATACGTAATATAGAGGTAGATATGAGTGTTTCCGTGTGATAAGTGACGATGGATCAGGGTTGACCGTTTCGATCGAGCCCTTAACTTTGTCGGATTCAGTTGAATTTTTTTTCCACAGACATCTTTCGTCATAATGATCATATCTGACGGTCGAATTTTAATTTTTGACTTTTAGTCATCGGAATCACAATATGCATACTAATGTTGTATAACTTGTTTATTAGGTTTTAAGCAAATGCACAACTTTATGAACCAATTCTACATAGAAGCAAAATTATCAAAAAACTCGTGAAATAAGATGTGTTCGGAATGATGAAATACAGTTCTGGTTAAAAAATCACGTAATTCGGGTAACGTCTTGGTGCCTATTGTAGCGGTCAACCCTATTTACCTTTATTATTTCCTATGGGGAGCCCTATTGTTGGAAGGTAAATGTCCCAAAATTTTTATATGAGCGGATGCGTCTCATCTACGTGAGTGTTTTTCATGTAGAAGGTTTGACAAAAATACGTAATATAGAGGTAGATATGAGTGTTTCCATGTGATAAGTGACGATGGATCAGGGTTGACTGTTTCGATCGAGCCCTAAACTTTGTCGGATCTAGTTGAATTTTTGTCCACAGACATCTTTCATCATAATGATCATATCTGACGGTCGAATTTTAATTTTTGACTTTTAGTCATCGGAATCACAATATGCATACTAATGTTGTATAATTTGTTTATTAGGTTGTAAATAAATGTGCAACTTTGTGAACTATAACCATTTTTCACTATAATGATAATAAGAAGAAAAATTATCAATTTGGAAAAAAAACCGATCCGCACCGAACCGTAGGTGTGGTTTGGTTTGCGGTTTGGCCTCTTGAATAGTAAAAAACCGATACGAACCGAAGTATAACATTGGTTTGGTTCGCGGTTTGGGGTATAAACCGAACCGAAGTGGACCGGAGCCAGCCCTATCAACAAGTGAGTCACATAATACATCTTGTTACACAGTTACTTGAAATTCGAGAAAACATCAACTCTCTCTTGAAACAAATAAAAAGAATATAATACAAGCCTCACAGCTAATTACCCAAAACTATCCTAAATTGATCTCCAAGTCACACTTGTGGATCAACACCTGTAAATCCAACCTTTACACGAAGAGACGGTGCACCGGGTTGTTAATAGCAAACCCGGTAAACTTTAAAAGCTCGTGTGAGTAAAACAATGCAACGACTCAATTATTAACCAACAATAATATTTCAAGCAGAAATACAAATTTGAGTCACTAAATGCTCTGCAAATCACCAACACTATATAACACAACAAAATCCTATTTTTCACTCTACCAAAAAATAAAACATGTATCCTGGAGCCCTACACAACGAGTCTCAAGGCATACAACGACAATAAAGTCAAACTCCACTCTAGTGAAAATAAACATGCATCCTAGAGCCCTACAAGAAGGGTCTCTTGGCATGCAACAACAGACATACTAGAGCTCTAACTGATCGTAAACAATCACCCGACCAAAGACATTGGTTCATGTATACTGTCAAATCGTCACAGCTGTGACCGACTCGAAGGTCCAAACAAAATGTCACCCACTATAACCGACCCGAAGGTCTACAATATAATGTCACCAACTGTGACTGACCTGAAGGTTCACAAACCTAGACAAGAACACTACACAACACTTATCTCAATAACGTATATAAAAATATACGTATACGTCCTTAGTTATTCACACGTGAATAACTATTCAGGGACCCACTATCATGATCACACATGTCATAAAACATTTATTTTAACTTACCGATAGGTCATTGTCGATCAAGTTTATTTATTTTTAAAACGAGAGAATTATACTTTCTTTAAGAATTAAGCCAAACTTTTATGTGAACATAATTGAATTCGGTCTCAAGCAATTTTATGAGATTTTACTCACTTAGCAACAATCAAAACTCGACCATTATCATTTTTCACCCAACACCACACACAAATCAAACACAACACACATATAATGGTCATTTGACCACGATCAACATTTTCACCAAACATAGTTCATTCCACATACTTTTAGAATCGTCCTTATAACAGAAAACTCATTTTACTTCTCCTATGGACGGTAGTCGATCATGTCCATATATTTGAACTAGAAACTTCATTTTCAAAACAATGACTTCATAAAATAAATTAATGAAATATACGGTAATTATTGGTTCACAAAAGAACCTCAGTGAGATTTATTCACATTCACAATTTTCGTCGCGTCTTCACAACACAAAAGCGAGCTGAACGCCACACTCCACAATCACCTAAACATAATAATCATAAATCTTAGCACCATCAGGCAATATGACATTAGTGCACCCTTAGACTACCCTTCAAGCCGAAAGTTGCCCAAATTAGGGCCATTTTTCCTCATGACCTCCCGAGGTCGTCGAATAATCATGCTTCCATCTATATTTAAAGTCTTACACTCTACAAAAACCTTTCTAATTCCAAAATTGTACCTAGGAACTTATAAGCATGAATTTAACCAAGATCTAGCCACAGTGCATCACAACAAGTTCACATTGACATAAGCTAGCTAACATAGCGACTACAACCACCTAAACTACCCGGAAGTGCCGCCACTCACCGCCTCTGGCAGTGGCTGGTGTCCTCCATGTGCCTCCACACCAACCTCCGAATTTCAACAAACTTTCAACTACAAACATGTAAAACAGAGCAATAGGAGAAACTTTAATACCTTAGGTTAAGATCAATTCGGCCTAAACTTGTCCAAAACGCTGCCGCAATTCTCCTCCCCTAATCTGCAATTCCAACCCTCCAAACTCAGTTCTGAGTTTGATTGACTTGTACAACTAGGTTTAGAAGGAGATGACAAGCAAAACTCACCTTCTTTCAACCCTAGTCGCCGTCCGAAACCGAGGTGAACTACGGCGCGACCTCGATAGAGTCTTCCTCTGTCTAACAGCTCCGCCTCTGCCCCGAACGACGAGCAAGGCCACCAAAAACTTGGAGAAGGCGACTTTACGAACCTAACTAGACCGACAGCGTCTCTGACGGTGGCCTAACGGCCGAGTTCTAGATTGGCAGGGAGAGGGTGCGTCTGCGGCGTCATCTGTTGGCCTACCCACCGTGCAGCGCCACTCCAAACGCGAAGGCGACGGCTGTGTGAACCCACCGAGACCGACGGCATCTCCGGTGGTGGCCTAACAGCCGACTTCTGGTTGTTAGGGAGGAAGAAGACGCGCACGGCGTTGAGAGGTGGTTAGGAGAGATTTTCTGATTTTCTTAGGGTTTCGAAAATAAAACCCAAAAACTTCCTATTTAAACTAAAACCCCTAAACTTCTGTTGATCGTGACTTTTACATACAAAGTCCATTTTACGTGTGTCGCATGTTTACGGATTTGTATCATCTAGTACTACAACTTTTGTGAAGGAAATTTTTAGAAATAAGTTGAGTATAAGAAAGTCAACTTTTGATTATTTAAAACGTGATGCTTCTAAGTTTTCAAGCCTCGACTCCTCTATTACGAAAACAATCCCACAGCCAAATCTCATAGTAAATTCAAAAATATTATAGAAAAATTGATATGAAAATCGGGGTCACTACAGGCCAAAAAAGGCATGTTTTCTGGCAAACCAGCAGATCGAGAAACTCAAGGGTAAAACCCTTGTTTTTATCGCGGTAGATGTACTTTTTACTGTTTTACCGTGAAGTGAAGAGACCTTAATACCCCTGTCAGTTTTCAATATTACAAACTGACATTTTTACTATTTTACTGTTTAACTTTTACGATTTTACAGTTTACCTGAGTGACTATTTACCTGTTGACTTTTACTATTCACTGGGTGACCTTTTACTATTCACATGTCGACTTTTGATCGTTGACTTTACTATTGATCGCTGGTTGTTGACTTTTACTATTTAAAGTTAACTTTTGACTTTTACCGTAGAAGACTTATTTTTACGTTTTTACCGCTACGGTTAAATAATTTAAAGGTTTTATAAATTCAATAGGCTACGGAAAGACGTAAATACCGAATGAACGAGAATCGAGGTTTTAAACTCTAGTGTCAGGAAAAATAAACAGAAAGTTTATCGAGTTTACCGAGTCTTGGTTAACTTTGATCAACTCAATAGACTTGGTTAATTTCTTGGTCAATCTAGGAATGACTTGGTCAACCCTAAAGTCAACATTTGACCTTTCTTGGTCAAACTAGGGAAGTGGGTAGTTAACCATGGATTAACCGTTACGTTTCTACTTTCGGCTTATGTAGTCATTGACATGTTTCTTGACGGATTTAGAAATTCGCCTACACTTGGAGCTTGAGGATTGAGACTTGGAGCACGTGGATTTCGGCTTCTTCATATCAGGTAGGGTGAGCCGTAACTTCCGGGTTAGTGACAGTTTAAATTTGTGTAGTGCTCTATAGTATCAAGGTTATGTGATATTTGTTTGTGCATTGTCGATGCCTCACGATATTTGTTTTCATACTTTATCGCTTCATTTAAATGTTTAGAAAACCGAGGCTAGACACACATGTGATGATTCAGATCGAAAAGTAGTACCGTTGTCCTGATTTTCGGTGCTTGGCCTGAGAGTGACAGGACCTAGTATTTAGACTATGTTTTCCCACGGTGTCGATAACCGTGAACCTCCGGAGGGGCAATTCCCTGTTTATTTTATTTTTCTGCTAACGCTCGTCTCGCACAGAGTTAAGTGAGCCGTAAGTGCGGTGAGTTGTTATGAGTGATCTGTTGGGCATTAGCTGTAAATGGACACTCTCGCTACTACGCTTTTTCAAACGCATAGGTAGTTGGCCCCGGTTCGCTGTGAAGACAAACCCGGGATTCAGCCACCCAGATCAGTGAAGCCCTGCAGACTGTATTTTACTTTGAGCGCTCAGTCATTTTTGATGTTAGCATGGACACATGAAAAAAGAAATTTGTATAAATCTTCCTATGAAACCAAATACAGTTTTTGGTTGTTGCATGTTTTATGAATTGGTCAATCACCGATGAAATTTATATGTAGTATCTATCTATGAAAACTACACCTTTGTTTTCAAACCCTATCTTTGTTGGGTTCGGCCCCTTTTTGGGTTAGCGAGGACGAGTGTTCACCCCTACTTTGCAGGTACTCGGTAGACTTGCTTTTGAAGAGAAGGATCGGTGACTAGGGGCATGGCAGTGCACGTTGTTCAACATTTGTGTTTCGGGATCACCCTGATGGAGCTATTCATCCTTCATGGTACTTCAGCTTTTTTATTGTTGATTTAGACGCATTTGGCGCACTCTGACCTATCATACTTCTATCCACTTGTACTTTGCTCGTTGGCCCATGTTTTATATTCACTCACTTGGACTTTCTTCATGTATCTTGTAGTTTAAGTCTTGTATGCTACATTCCGCACTTGTATACTTCTATTTATTGAATCATTTGCTCCTCACATTTATGTCATTTCATTTAAATTAGCCTTGTTGTTTTGGCCTAGTGGGTAATCAGTGCGTCAGATGACATATTGGTTATTTATTTGTCCAGGATCACAAAGGTTACTGCCGTGTTTCGGGGCCGGGAATAGTCCCAGGATGCGACAGAAGCCTCATGTTATGATCTTATCATATAATGGACTGAATTTCCTCACTTTACACAACATTATCATATTGGAGAAGTTTGCAAGACTATAATCTCTTTTTATTTTTTTCACCCATGGAACTAGAAGTTTCCAATGTGAAATTTGTTTATAGTATTCTTTGAAATCTTATTATTTTATTATTTATTTTCATTATATTACTTTTATTGTTATTCATTTTGGGCTCCGTCCCCGATCATATGAACTTTGAATGTGATGTTGCAGCATAAGTTTAAAAACTGTTACAAAACCTGATGTTCTTATAGTAGAGGCTCAAACCTAAAGTTTTGAGTGACAGTATAAACTATAAGGTGAAATTGAAGTTTCATTTTTAGTCGCCTCGAGCCTGAAGATTCGAGCATCACTTTTATTTGAACTGATGTTCAACATAAGCAATTTGAGAATATATAGTTCTAATATTATAAAATCGAACATGAAGCTTTGATTGCATATATGAATGAAGGCTCCGGAAGAGCACATATTATCTCCTCTTTACATTAAGTATTTCTTCAAAATGTAACACATACTATGATGTGAAATCCCACCTCGCTCAAGGAAAGGTTAGAGATGTGTCTAACATGTTGCGAACATACCTCAGATGCTTCTTAAACATGTTTCAAGCATACCTCAGATGTTTTACTAGCTTTTGTTAAGTCACTGACTCAAATGCTTCTTAAGCTTGAAATTAGAGATTAGAGAAATATTCAACGACAATTCATGTCATTCTTTAAGAACAATTTTTCTCCTCCCTCATAACGAAAAGAGTATTCAGACTTGAGAGTGTCACATTAAGATGACAAACCAAAACAAATATGTGAAAAATAAACAATTCGCTCATAGTAGTAGCGTTATCTAGCGGTCATCAAGAGCCGTTACTGATTTCAAGTAACTTTTTATGTAAAATATGATGTAACTTGCCATGTCAAAATAGTATATTTGGTTCAATGAACTTCTACTTCATGACATAATGTGTCTCAGTTTAAAGTAGAATTTAACCCGTAATAGCTAAGCTGCATAGCAAGATACTGTGTGTTTTGGACCTCGCCTCACAATTTTGTTCTTAGGTTGCAACTCAAAATGCTTCACAATATGAGGAGGATTGTCATCAGGGGAGCATCCAGAAGTATGCTACCTAGGACATATGCACACTCCTTTTCTTCTTTCTCTCTATCTCATTTTTCAGTTTATATATATATATATATATTTGCTAATATTGTTATGATTTATAATTTCTATGTTATTTAATAAAAATTATTTTTCAATTAAAATATGACTCTACTAATCAACATTTCTAGCTATGCCACTGATCATCTTTATCTTCACCACACCATATCCTAGCTTCTATTGTATGCTAACATGGATTACTAGGGGGTGGGCATATTTGGTTCAGATCAGTTTTTGGTTCAATCCATATCCAATCCGAATTATTCGGATCTGTATAATCTCTATCCGAAACTAAATTTTAAAATCGGATCAACTGTTATTCTGATCAACCAGAAACTAGATCGGGTTAGATGAGTTTCAGATTTGATCCGAATTTAAAACAATAAGGTGAGATATTTAAAAAAATATATTATTTTGTCTCTCTTCTCTATAAAAATTAAAACGTGTATAGTTCTAGGTTTTTCTCTCAATTATTTTTCATCACGAATTTATAATCATGGTTAGATTAATTGTCAAAGTATAAATATTTTTTTAATAGTATACTTGTTCAAGAATGTGAGTTCATAGCAGTGTGTATATAAATACATATAATTTGATAGAAATTTGTGTCTTTCTAAGACGACACATGATAAGAAATATATTGACTAATAATAAATTAACACACATTAAAAAAATATACATAAAACAAAATATAAAATATTCGGTTAATTCAAACCATTTTGTAGGCTAAACCGGAACCAATCCGATTTAAACCAGTTCACGCTATTTTTTACTAATTTAAATCGGTTAGATTATCCGACCCGATTTTTCAAATGATTTTTTTTTTCAGTTTTCGGTTAAAAACCATATATATGCCCATCCCTAGGATTACTAAGAGTGTCTTTGGATATTAGTGAATTTTTGGAAATTTAATTAAAAGTAAGAAATTCACAATTTCTTTTGACTGTTTTCCTCGTTTGGACCTGTGAAATTGACAATTTTTACGAAAAAATAATCATGAAATTTGACACCTTAAATTTCTCTTAAAATAGGTGTAACTTGTCAATTCTCACAACTTAAATTATTCTAAATATAAATTCTTATCATTTTAAAACTATGCAATACAAAATCCAAACAATAACATTTTAATTTAATGAAATTTAAATTAAAGAAATGGTAATTCTTATGAATTTAAAATTTCAACAGCTCTAACGGAAGACAGAAAAGTACTCGACGTCACGTTTTAGAAAATAATTAACTAAAAATAACCATTAACGCCTCACCTTGGGGCTCTAACCCACTACCACAAGGTTAAGAGCCCTGCGCTCTACCGACTGAGCTAGACGACGGGCTGATGTCGAATTCTGTAAGGAAAACCCTTACAAACATATGTTGATTTAAAACAGCTGCTTTACGATTCCCACTTAAAGCAGTGTACTCGCAGACCAGACTATTGTCTTACTGCTCTCACTTCTGAACATGGCGGCTGCACCCCTTACCTTCAACCCTCCATCCTCCTCCAAACCCCTAAATTACTCTCTCCCCCGCAACCCCTTTTCCCGAAACCCCATTTTACCCTTCAAACCCTCCCTTAAACCCCTCGTCCTCAAAGCCGTCCTCACCCAAAACCCCCCTCAAACGGTGCCGTTCAGGCACTGCTTCTCCAAATCCTCTGATGGGTTTCTCTACTGCGAGGGCCTCAAGGTCCAGGACGTCATGGATTGCGTCGAGAAGCGCCCTTTCTACCTCTACAGCAAACCCCAGATCACCCGAAACGTCGAGGCCTATAAGGACGCCTTGGTGGGTTTAAGCTCTGTTATTGGGTACGCTATTAAGGCCAACAATAACTTCAAGATTTTGGAGCATTTGAGGGGTTTAGGCTGTGGTGCTGTGCTCGTTAGTGGGAACGAGCTCAGGTTGGCTCTTCAAGCTGGGTTTGACCCAACTAGGTAAAACCTTATTCACCCATAGCTTTTTAATCAATAGGATGTCAATGTGTTGGTTATTTTACCGTGACTTCGGGTTGAGCAGGTGCATTTTCAATGGGAATGGAAAGATGTTGGATGACTTGGTTTTGGCTGCCCAAGAGGGTGTCTTTATCAATGTCGATAGCGAGTTTGACTTGGAGAATATTATTAATGCTGCGAGAATTGCTGGCAAGAGGGTCAATGTGCTGCTTCGAATTAACCCGGATGTCGACCCTCAGGTATATGTTTTTACATTATGAAGATTTCGCATACTCATAGCCTTTAGGAAGTTAGACATGTCGAATGTTTAGTGTGTTTTTAGCAAGATTAGGACTTCAAAATATGTTATGTAGCTGAAACACATTATTGTGAGCTCTATGATATGAACACAGACTCTATAATCTCATTTGCTGATTATTAAGTTTGTATGTTTTAGGACATGCTTGATGTGTACAATATTCTCACCCTTAGCACCCCCAATCCACCAGTTTCTCCAACTTTACTATTTCGTAGATGCTGGTTTTGATGTTCTCCTAATAATGGGTTTGACTGTTACATTAATCTTAATCTAATATATTTGATTTATGTGTTATTCTCTTAGGTTCATCCTTATGTCTCCACTGGAAACAAGAATTCCAAATTTGGTATAAGAAATGAAAAGCTGCAATGGTTTTTGGATGTGGTGAAGAAGCATCCTGATGAGCTAAAACTTGTTGGGGCCCATTGCCATCTTGGATCCACCATTACAAAGGTATGATTATGTCTCTATGTTCTTGTACTCTAATAACTTTAGAAAAAGTTTCGACTAGTATAATGTTTACAAATCTGTGCTTGTGTATGGTAATAAAATCATAGTCAAAAGTAGATGCCATGAATGTACCTTATGGTAAAATAACATGTTCTTTTGTTTTTCTTTGTATTATCAGGTGGATATATTTCAAGACGCAGCAGTTCTTATGGTTGAGTACATTGACAAGATCAGAGATCAAGGTTTTGATGTTAATTATTTAAACATCGGTGGCGGTCTTGGGATAGACTACTATCATACTGGTGCTGTTCTTCCAACACCCAGAGATCTAATTAATACTGTGAGTACCATTTTTTTTTAAAAAAAATTGTGAATCTCATCAAGTATGCAATTGTGTGTCTGTGATGGGTAGTTTGGTTTAAAGATTTCTACTGCACTTCTTATTGTGCACATAGTCACATACATTACTTGGTGCACCTTGCAACCTCGATTATAGAATGTTGATCATATGCATGTCAGTTGCTTGCACATGTATAAAACGAATGAAGAATACTCTGAGTAAATCCTTGTCATCATAATCTTAAAAGGGATTAGTTGCCTGTCATCCGTAATTTGTTGTTGTGCAAGTTCCTAAGTGACACTCGTATAGCATTTTTTTAAAACTCTTACAATCGCTTTTGAATATCCTGGTAGAATTAATGAAGAGGCCTTGCTACCTTATGGGTATTTAAATAAAATAAAACAATTAGCAAAGCTTACTACCTTTATAATGTTTCACTGAAGCTTGTCAACATTAATTTTGATGGTTTAGGTTCGGGAGGTGGTCCTATCAAGAGATCTAAACCTTATCATTGAACCCGGAAGGTCACTTATTGCGAATTCGTGTTGTCTGGTCAACCGAGTAACAGGGGTGAAAACAAATGGCACCAAAAATTTTATTGTGATTGATGGAAGCATGGCTGAACTCATTCGCCCTAGCCTCTATGATGCTTATCAGGTAAGTTCCAAGTTTATTCCACTAATGTTGGATTAAAATTCATTAGCAATAGCACTTGAGATATTCCTGAATATCAGTAAAGATAAAAGTAAGCCATGTGTCGGAACTTAGAGCATATTATCTGCATTGCCTAGTTTTCATTTGGTTGATTTGATGGATCTTTCCACTTTGTCCAAAAAGCTGTTATCAGATTTTGCATCATTACTCTAGGTTTCTGTCCCGTGCTATTACTTTAGATATACCTTTTAAGAATCATTGAGTTATTGTATGAAGATCTGTAGTTTTCAGTGGCAGTGAGCATTTCCTCACATCCAGAGCTGAGTTTGAAACCTTCCATCCCTCTTTGATACTTTGTCACCCTTCATAACACACGACAGATTTATGTTTTGGGGCATATGCATAGGAAACTTCTACAGTGTTCTCCAAATTTTAGTTCATCTTATCAACTAAACTTGACTAAAAAATTATGACAAGTGCCCTGATAATTATTGCACTCGGTAGTGTTTTTTAGACTAGCCCTTTTGTTTTTGGTTTGAATCACGATTTGGTATTTACTTGCAGCATATTGAACTAGTTGCTCCTGCACCACATGAAGCTGAGATTTCTACTTTTGATGTGGTTGGCCCTGTCTGCGAGTCTGCAGATTTTTTAGGGAAGGAGAGAGAACTTCCAACTCCTCCAAAGGTAAATTGTTATTTTTTGAAGGGAAAATCAGGGGATATTTTCCAATTTTCTGTCGTGTGTTTGGGAGCAAGTGACAAACATTTTCGCAGGTATTGTGTTTTGTAGCTTTCCTTTAGATTTCAATGTTTGATTTCTGAACTAAAGTTTCCCATTGCAGGGAGCTGGTCTGGTTGTTCATGATGCAGGTGCTTACTGCATGAGCATGGCCTCGACTTACAATCTTAAAATGCGCCCTCCGGAGTATTGGGTAAGGAATTCTGATTGAAAACTATCTCTACAAACTGATACTTACATCTATCCTCTTTCCAAAACTAGTCTTTTGAAGCCTCTACTTATATCTCTGAGGCCCTTTTACAATATTTCCAGGTTGAAGAATTCTGATTGAAAACTATCTCTACAAACTGATACTTGCATCTATCCTCTTTCCAAAACTAGTCTTTTGAAGCCTCTACTTATATCTCTGAGGCCCTTTTACAATATTTCCAGGTTGAAGAAGATGGATCAGTGTCAAAGATCAGGCATGCAGAAACATTCGAAGATCATATGAGATTCTTTGAGGGTCTGTGATTGCGGGAGCTCAGTAGTCAGGCAGCCCGTTAAAGGGATCTGAATTTATTCGGGAGCTCAGTAGTCAGGCAGCCCGTTAAAGGGATCTGAATTTATTTATGTTTGTTTTTTGTTTTCTGTTCTTTGATAGTTTTATGTCGCCTTTGTTTATGCACTTGACTCAAGTTGTCGTCTATTGGAGCACCGAATCATCTGTGTCCCTCTTTATATGCTTCACCAAGAAGATAAAAATTATGGCATTTCTAGTTGCAGATACATTGGAGTGTTCGATATAGAGGTTTCAGTTGCACCAGCTGCAAGTAATGACATTAATTATGATTGATTACAATAAAGCAACATTCAGATTGCTGACTAGTGTTGCAGATACTTGTGGCATAGCAAATAGGCTTGTTGATTGGCTGAGTTAGGAAATTTTTGTTTTTTTTTCTGAAGAGGAAATTACAAGGAAAACTAGAAAATTTGTTTAATACATCTCTATTACTTAATACACAATTTTATTTATTATTTTTTTTAATATACTTAAAACTCTAAATACACCTCTTTACTCTTACGAAATCACCCCACAGCATGATAAACAACAAAAACATGTCTTCATCGCAAAAAAAAAACACGCATTTCCTATATAACAATCGTGGTGTCACTGTTCCTAAGCCGATCTTTCCTCGGCTCTGTTATTTGAAGCCGTCACTGTTCACAGAGCTGCAACTCCCTCGGCACTCATCTAGCTCTTCCACAAAATCTCCCAAAATCTTCTAACCTGCTCAAATCTGATTCTTCACCCCATCTTTCTGCCTCTCTCTCTCTCCATCAATCTGTTCGACTTTTGCAGCAATCACCCATCAAATACAATCGATAAATACCAAACTCACGCTGACATCAGCAATACCCTGGAAAAAGGGAGATATTGTGTGTAGCCGCCCACACGTTTTAGCGCCAAAAAAGTAGAAAATTGAAATGTGGAAGATATGGAAGACGAAGAAGAAATCATCTCCCACTCCGATTCCACTTCCAGCGACGAATGCACCGCCGACCCAGACGACTCGGATCTCGGTGAACAAGAAGACCCCGAAAACGAAGATCAGGCCCAAAACGACGACGTCGGCGAGAGTCGTCGCAGACCCAAGGCCCGCCCTCCTCCGCCACCGGTCGGCAGAGATCGCAAATCGAAGAACGTCGACGCTCTCCTCAGGTGCCTCTTGTTTCTCGATTTCATTTCGGTTGATGAATTTAGTTCAGATTTTTATTATTATTTCTAGCTGGCTAGGGTTTGATTGCTGTGGAAATAGTTGAAATTGAAAGGAAATTAAGAATATTGGTGACTATTCGAAAGAAATGATTGAATATAGGGT
Organism: Comarum palustre; assembly: GCA_951800085.1. Taxonomy (NCBI): domain Eukaryota; kingdom Viridiplantae; phylum Streptophyta; class Magnoliopsida; order Rosales; family Rosaceae; genus Comarum; species Comarum palustre. The sequence goes on along the minus strand of OX637579.1, from coordinate 6,352,659 downwards.
TTATCGGATTTTGAAATTGAACTGAAATGTGCGGCATTGATGTTAATTTCAGAAGCAATCTTGTGGTAAAGAGGCAGCCGCGAGTTCTCTCGGTGACGGAAGGAGCAACGGTTTGTAGGAAGCCCTTCAAACCTCCGTGCTCCAAAGGCTACGATGATGGAAATGACCAGCTGGCTCGGCGTCTCTCGGCACGCAGGCGGTTTGTTCCCTGGGCTGGTTCATCGAGTGCGCCGTTTGTTCCAGTTACAGGTATTGAGAGGCTTCCTGGGTTGCAAAATGATGATGGAAAGGATGTAGTGGAGCAGAGTGTGACACTGCCGCCTGGGATTGATCCCTTGGTGTTGTGGCAACCTGATGAATTGGAGGATGGGGATGTTAATATGGTGCAGATAGTCGTGGACCCTCTGCTTGTTCGCTTCCTTCGACGGCATCAAAGGTATTCTTTTGGTTCTAAAGCTGATAATCATTTGGTTTTCTTTTGGATGACTTCATTCTGTCATTGCTACCGGGATAACTTCAACTTTTGTCAAGCTGTTCATGAGTACAATCTTGTAAAGCTCCATCAAGTTGATGTTTTCAGTTCCAAAATGTCAATTATGTTGCTTAATTTGAAGAGGGGTCTATAAAATTCTGAAATTTTTAGTTTACCAGATGCTTTATATGGTTTTGGTTTTCTTTTAATTGATGAGATGAAGTTTTGATACAGGGAAGTCGTTCAGTTCATGTTTGGTTGTGTGGCGGGATTAAACAGTGCTGCAAATTTCTACGAACAAGGGTGCCTAAATTTCTGGTTATCTGTCTGCCATTGTTTTTACTATTTTAGGACTTTTTCCCCTGAAACCATACTTGAATATTCTGTCAGGCATTGGCTGCTCTTTCATGCAAGCGGAGGATTTTGTTGTCAGGAACTCCAATGCAGGTAGGACTCAACTCTGTATGATTTGTCATGATTCCAAGTTGTTACTTATTTCTCTTCATATATAACGCGCAGAATGACTTAGAAGAGTTCTATGCCATGGTGAACTTCACTAATCCAGGAATCTTAGGTGATGCTGCACATTTTCGTCGCTACTAAGAGGAGAGTTGATTGCATTTCCTGTATACCCCTATGGCCTTTAAGCATGCTTTCATATCTTGTTTATTGTTTCCTTTGTTATTAGTTTGTTTTTGTTTCTTGGTTACTCCTCCCTAACAAAATATTTAAACAGTATTACTTTCCCAACTTGGTAAAACACGAAAATTGGTAAAATGGACAACATTTTCTACTTTTCCCACCAGTTACATGTATATATCCCTGAATATGAGTTCTTACGTCTTACATACCTATTCAATGAAGGCACCTATTATTTGTGGAAGAGAACCTAGTGTAAAACAGTTATCATCTCCCTAAATCTAGAAATATGCTAAATCATATAAACAAAGCTTAATACTATACAATTTCCTACAATTTCAAACTATGCAACTCTCTCTTAACGTGTCTATGTGTTTGTACCAAAATATTATCTTTCAGCGAATGCTTAGGAAGAGATCTCAGTGGACCGATTCTTGCGATCTACGTTATTATTAATGTATTTCCTCTCGATTGGAAGTCATGATTGATAATGATTTGTGGTTGCTTAAGGAATCTTTTGAAGATCCAAGAAGATTTGATATGCTTTGATCCGCAAAGAAGAACAAACCCTAGTGTTCACTATATAAAGGGGTCAAGTTACAGAGATAAGACACATCTCAACGATTCAATACAACTTTTGCACTCTGCGAAACAAGCTTCTCCGGAGTACCTCTACCAGAAAGATTCCTCGAGTCTTTTTGTCCACCAAAGCCCTATCCGTAGGCATTCCCCGCTGCTACTCACCAAAGCCCGACCCGTCGGCATTATCCGCTGCTACCTCACCAAAGCCTCATCCGTGAGCACTACTCGCTTCTACTTCACCAAGCCTCATCCGTGAGCGAACAGTCCACCATCGCTTCATAAAGCCTTCTCCGTAGGCGAATACCCGCATAAACCATTGTTATGGTGGAAACTCTAGCAAATATCTCCGGTTTGTCAGAGATCCTTTGGCGAACGCATCTGCACCCTTGATTTTTAACTCTGCTCAACCACATCGGTCTGAGTAGGAACGTCCACTTCAGAAGAAGAGGAGAAAAATCCTAGTTGTTCTTCAGCTAGGTCTAAGAAGAACCTGAATGCAGGCCTGACCAACGCATGTATATCAATCGTTTGAAGAGAAGTCAGAAGGCGAACGCGCATCAATTCCAAAGTTGTACCTGACCCATAGGTACTAGCACGCCCTCAAGCTTGGTTGTTCGAAGAAACCACATTTTCACGCCGAACATTTGGCACACCCGGTGGGATCACGTGTTAAAAATAACGGGGGTTAACGAATACTCGAAGTTATACCCGGCTTGTAATAAACCACAACATTCGCGGGTTAACTTACATAACTCAGCGTAATGTAGAGGTTTATCAGTTGAAGAAACCGTTTTGCGTTTCGGTTTACTACAGGAAAGGTCGTCAGTGCCCACTTGCGAGAAAGTTATCATGGACGACGAATCAAAGCGCCTACTAGCTGATTTGGCTGCTAAAATAGCAGTGCTCGCTGAGAAGATGGAGCGAGTTGAGACAACCATACAACAGTTTAAGCGCACTCAAACGCAGCATGGTCAGGAAATCAGGGTGACCAGTCAAAATGTTGAGAAGCTGCAAAATTCTACCACCCAGGACAGTGCTGAAACTGATGACAGGATCGACAGACAGTTTGAACACCTTCGAGAGGTAGAGAAAGTCTTGGGAATTGAGAGGAGCCGTGAGGCTCAGCGAATCACAAGGGCAAAAGGAAAGCTTGACAAAGGGCTCGATTTACAGAGTTTTGAAGAGGTGACTAAGCCATTGTTATCTGCCAAAACTATGACAATTAAGCTACTAGACCATTCACATTGATTCGCACTGCATACAAGGAAGACAGTAGCCGGGACGCCTGCCGTACAGGAGGCGAATCTGAGGCGTCAAAAGAACCAAGATCTACCTAGAGGTCTTGAACCACAAAGAATAGAAGTCCTCAATGGGGTGGCGAATGGCCAGGGATGCACACCAGAGCAGGTGATGCAGATAATTCAGGAGACCGTAAGGACGATGCAGGGACAGTCATCTGTGAATCTGAATTATTCCAATCCATATCCAGACAAAGGAACATGTATGCCATGGCCTGAGCATTATAAGAAACTTCGGTTTACAACTTTCTCTAGAGAAGGATCAGAAGATGCCGCCACCCATATTTCTTGTTTTCAAAGCGAATGTGGTCCTTGTGGGACCAATGATATATTTAAACTAAAAGTTTTTGGGTCTTCTCTTGTAGGGTCATCATTAACTTGGTATACTAGGTTGACTCCTAGGTCAGTCCCTAATTGGCCAACCATGGAGACTATGTTCAGAACATCGTTTGGCATAGTAGAGCCCGAAGTTGATTTATCTTCGCTAACCTCCATGTATCAACAACCAATGGAGTCTCCTGTGGAGTATCTGAAGAGATTCAAAATCCAGCAGACCAAGTGCAAGACTCCAATTTCGGAACAGGATGCCATTCGCGTAGCCATTAAAGGATTGGAACGTCGTCAGAGGGCTAAATATCATGACGTTCACTTTGCAAGAATGACAGATCTGATGAGCAAGGTAGCCAGCTACCAGATCTTCTTAGATGAGCTGGATAGAAGCTCACCGACATCTTATATTCCAGGGACCTTGAAACCCAGATATGGTCCCAACAGGGGTATAATGGTGTCGACATTGTACTCACACTTGGATCCTTTTTATAGTCCACAACATCACTTCGTGGAGCTACAGGGATATGTTGAACAAGACGATGAAGAGGATGTGGCAGCGGTGGAGTTAGTTGGGAGACAAGTGGTCAAGTCTAGGGCACTGCGAATGGAAAAGAACCCAGTCAAGATAACAACTAGAGCATTCGCCAAGCCAGAATACGAATCATACACCTACAATGCTCAAAAGGCTCCAGAGATCCTGGATGACCTGTTCGCCCAAGGAAAAGTTCGACATGACTTCAGAACATGCCCAAAGCCAGAACAAATCAGGAAAAAAAAGTACTGCAAGTATCACAATCTGTGGAATCATAATACCTCTGAGTGTATCAGGTTGAAAGATCAGCTCCAGACTGGATCAATACTGGCAAGTTGGATGTTGACGGCGAGAAGACAGCCGCTTGGGTTGATGTGGATCCATTCCCCACAATCTCCATGGTAGACATCAAGCCTGTAATTACTCCTGCTCAGAGGAAGAGTGTCAAGCCTCGGTTTTCAGATTACACCTATGATGCTAATCAAGCTCTTGTTATTTTAGACACATTGATTTCAGAAGGAATAATGGAGATTCCTTGGGGATCAGTTCCAGCTGAAGAAGTAATTGCAGGTAAAACATATTGTAAGTTCCATAATGTTTGGACTCACCACACTGCAATCTGTGTACAGCTTAAAGACCAGATCCAGCAATGGATAAATCAAGGATACCTGAAGTTTGAAGATAAGCCAGAAGCAGAGGTGTTCATGGTGGATGTTGCCTTCAACCAAAAAGGAGCAAGGAAGATGATATTGGATCTGCAGGGAGAAAAACAAACAGATCAGCCGGTGATCATTGAAAAAATCAAACCAGTAGTAGAGGGTTCGATAGTAGTACTGTGTTCTAGGTGCAAGGTAGAATGCGGACTGAAGATGAGCTATGCAGAGTTTGCAAGGACTGTTAAGTCATCGGAGGCCGTTACCTTGCAGTCGCCACCAGATCATTATGCGCCCTCTAGCCCGCGGGGCATAAAGACATCAGGGCAGGTAAACCAGATCCTTCGGGGCCCTGAGGCAGTTCAGCAGTTTCAAACTTCTACAAGCATTAGACATGGAGTTGGGACTCAGCAGCAAGCTCAACCAGATATTCTAGCAAAACCATACATACCACCTGTTTCAAAAACCATCATCAAAGAAAATAAGTGGTATGTACGAGAAAGAGGAAGAGAGTGGTGGAGGCGACACCAACTCAAGCTAGGAATGCGCAGAAGAAATATGATCAGGCAAAACAAACGCTAAAAGCCTTGGAGAAAGGTGACATTCAGCCTGACCAAATACGACGAATGCCGGAACAATTAAGAAGGGTGATTGAAAACTTAAAGGTTAGGCCTTATGTACACATTCGCCATGGAACCAGTCAAAGCGCACTGGCGAATGATCGACCCCCACAGAGAGAAAGTGTCTTCAGAAGATTGTCACATCGACCAGTGGATAACAGACCAGAGCAGAGTGCTTCGGTCCTTAATAGATTATCGTTCGCTAAAGACACTACATCCGAGGAGGCTAGGAGCAAGAAAGCCAGGATTGATACAGCTCTGAACAGGGTGGAACGTCGCTAGAAATTTGAATGGAAACCAAAAGTGGTTTCTCAAGAAGATAAAACGGTAAATCGGTTGCAAGTTACCCATAAGCCTACACCTGAGGCTATTTTAAAAAGGGAATCTATTCCTAAGGTTCCTACTGTTGATAACAGAGTTATACAGATTGTGCCTAGCAGTGAGCAGCAGGCAGAGGAGGAAGTTATCTTGGAAGGTGTAGAAGCACAAGAGTCTGAAGGAAGCTTAGAGTGTGACATGCTACATCTGACTAGGGGCAAACCTTCGACCACCAACGTCTGCAGAACTAGGGTATAACATGACATATACTCTCTCGAAGAAGTATGCTTTGTCAAGACCTATACCATCCCATGTGTTCTTGAATTCAGACAATGCTGAGGAAACAGAACTTCCAATTACAGAGAAGATAGAACAATTGTCTTCCGACCAACAGATGATTCAGATTAAGAAGCATGAGGTCACGAATAAGGAGTTAGACCGCAAAAAGCTGTTTATGATGTCCCCAAACCATCTATAACCATGACTCAGCATCTTAAGCCTTTATACATGACTGCAGAGATGGAGGGAATGAAGGTGAACATGATCTTGATTGATAATGGGGCTGCAGTTAGCATCACTACAGTACAGACAATGAAAGCACTGAAGATCCCTAAGGAGAAGATCCTTAATAGTAACCTGAAAGTTAAAAGCTTTGCAAGCAACGTAACCAAAACCTCTAGGGTTTTGATGCTCAAGATAAAGTTAGGTCCATTTGACTTCTTCCAGTCATTCTTTCTGACAGATTGTACTGCTCCCTACAGTATTATTCTAGGCAGGGATTGGATTCATCGAGCATATTATGTTCCATCGTCCATGCACCAGGAGCTACTTATGTCGAATCCCGTGATAGATCAACCAGAATTAGTGAAAGCTGACTATCCTTTGCTAGTCCCTAGCAAACTAACTATAAGACTCTGCTAACACTAACGATACAAAAACAACTAATACCCTTAAATGATTTGTCTCAGATTCTTTAGCATTCCTAAATGTTTCAAGTTTGAACATTTGAATGAAAAGCGTAATTGCAAAGCTTCATAAGCATGTATCATAGCATGAACAAGTAAGATATGAGATCATATAGCACAAACATGTATGATAACCATTCCACCTCACAATGGCATACTCTCTTCTTTTCACTCATCCATGGTATTCACTCAATCGTATATGCAAGGGAAAAGATGATAAGATAACAAATAATTTGCATATTTCAACAAATAACAGCTCTTTGTGAATAAAATTTCCTGGAAAAACCTCATATAACAACTATGTGCAATAATGGACCAAAACCATATGCTTAACTTATGAGAAAATCTCCACAAATCAAAGTTAGCTCTCTTAAGAATCATGAATTAATCTCAATAAAAATGGTTGTAATGGGGCTAAGTTTCATAAGGTAAGAATTTTTTGGATAAATAGTGATTTTAAGGCGTCACCAAGACTTCACAAATCTCGCTCCTCCTCATTTCTTCACTTTATGGGTCGAATTTCTTCATGTTGGACCCATATGTCATTCTTGACTTCTCCCCATAGAAGTTCTTGGAGACAAAGCTAAGGCGGTGATGGAAACTCCAGCTCCAAGGAACAAGAAGGAGTTGCAGAGCTTGATAGACAAGATTAATTTCTTACAAAGATTCATATCTAATTCTGCAGGGAAAGTTGCTCCTTTCTCTCCCCTTCTCAAGTTACATGCTGAAGATAAATTTATTTGGGAGCCAGCGCATCAAGATGCTTTTGAGAAGATCAAGGAGTATCTTGCGAATCCTCCTGTGTTACGACCACCACGACCGGGCATTCCATTGAAGTTATACATATCAACATCTCCTTATTCCATTACAGGATTGCTTGCTCAGGACGAGACTAGGGAAGATGGTAAAATCATCGAGTATGCGGTGTATTATCTGAGCCGGACATTGCTAGATGCTGAAACCAGATATTCGCCAATTCAGAAGCTCTGTTTGGCCCTGTAATTCACCGGATGTAAATTGCGGCATTACATGATGTCATTCAGTACATTGATCATAGCACAGACTGATTTGGTGAAGTATATGCTAACCAGACATTTCTTGAGAGGTAGGGTTGGTAAATGGATGCTTGCTCTGTCCGAATTTTTGCTCTAGTATGCCTCACTCAAAGCACAAACTGGACAAGCAGTTTCAGACTTCCTTCTGCATCATCCTATCTAGGACCAGTTGGAAGGTCAAGACAACACAGTCGACTTGGTCTACACACAACCATGGATTTTGTACTTTGATGAAAGTTGTACGGATTCTCTATCAGGAGCAGGTATTTCATTGGTTAATCCAGCAGGGGACAAGTTTTCTTATTCTTTTTAGTTGGAATGGAAATGTACTAATAACCAAGCAGAGTATGAAGCTGTGATCATAGGCTTGGAAATGCTGCTGGAGATGGGGGTAAGAGACGTCGAAGTATTAGGAGACTCGCTTTTAGTGATTAATCAGCTTAAAGGTGTGTAAAAGTGTATTGCATTTGGTCTAATCCCTTTCTGGGAAAGAGCACTGGAGTTGTTAGGTGAATTCGCAGATGTTAAGAACTTTACGGCCAACGAGTTAGCACAGATTGCTACTGGTGTCAGTTTGGCTGATGACGTTCGCGAACGTATTCTTAAGGTAGAGAAACGTACGTTACCTTCTTTTATGGCTCGCCGGGAGATTAACGATGAATGATTAGTGGTAACACTGGATCCCATTGATGTTGATTGGAGACAACCGATCATACAGTATCTGATGAATCTATCTGCTCCAGCGGATAAAAAGATTAGATATCTTGCCATAAATTACATCCTCAAGGGAGATGAGCTTTTACGCCGAGGAAAAGAGGGCGTGGACCTACGATGTATCTACGGGAAAAAAGCTGAAAGATTGTTGAGAGAGGTACATTTGGGGGTCTGTGGATCTCATCAGGCTAGGCCCAAAATGAGGTGGCTTATTCGCCGTTATGGTTTTTTCTGGCCATCTATTCTTAAGGATTGCATCAGTTTCGCTCAGGGTTGTTTCGAGTGTTAGGCACATGGACCAGTCTAGCATGTTCCTGATATTCCCATGCAACCTATTATTAAGCCTTATCCTGAAAGAGGCTGGGCATTAGATTTTGTGGGAGTCATTCATCCCTATTTCTCTGAACAACATAAGTTTTTGTTGGTAGGGACAGATTTCTTCACTAAGTGGGTGGAGGCAATACCAGCGAATGATGCTTCTGCTACGACAGTTTGCCGGTTTGTGTTTCAGAATATTATTTGTAGATATGAAATACCAGAATGTCTGGTGGCAGACCGGGGGCAGCCTTTATGGCAAAAGAAACTCAAGAGTTTCTTGAAGGATATGAGATTAAATTTCTACATTCTACACCTTATTATGCTCATTCTAATGGACAAGCATAAGCTAGCAACAAGATTATTCTGACTATTCTACGAAAGATGCTGGCAGACAACCCTAGGAATTGACATGATGAGTTGGATCACACTCTGTGGGCTTATCGAACGTTCAAAAGAACTCCTACCGGAACTACTCCATATGCTTTGATATTTGGTCATGATGCAGTCCTTCCCATGGAGATTAATGTTCATTCTCTATGCGTTTGCGAACAACATCAGCTAATTGGTGAAGATTATGTTCAAGCTATGTATCAGGAACATGAAGACTTAGATTCCAAACGAATAGAAGCTTTGGATAATCTCATCATAGAGAAGAAAAGAGTTGCTCACGCTTATGATAAACGCACTAGAGGATGTAGCTTTGGAGTTGGGAATTTGTTTTGGAAAGCCATTTTACCTTTTGGCGAACACGTTCGTGGACATGGAAAGTGGTCTCCAACTTGGGATGGGCCTTTTGTTATTGATCGTCTTGTTGGAAAATGGACTTATTACCTCAGAGAGTTGGAGGATGAAATCCATGCTAATCCTATTAATGGTCGCCATTTGAAGAAATATCTCCGTAGTATTTGGGAGTATGAAGATCCTCCAACAATCATTCAACCTCCAAATAAGACCTTGTTCTTTCTTTGAAACATGTCTGACCTGGGGACATGGTGCAAATGACAAGTTTGTTTAGTTTAGCTTTCTCTAAAACTCGTTCGTGGCAACCAAAACAAATTGGGGGGCAACACTACACCATCTGAGAGGTTTGATACCCAATTTTTCAAATTTTCAATTTTTGTCATGTTTTGAAACTTTGAGTTTCATTCAATTTGTAACTATTTGAGGTGTAATTTTATTTATAATCATTACACCAACACCTGTGGTTTAAAATTGGAAAATCAATTTTTGTACAAGATACAAACAAAAATATGAGAAACAATCAAGTATTTTATTCATAATTGGCTTTGTGGCCATAAACTTTTACAACACAAAGAAGCCAGAAAGTGGCTCTGATACCATAATACAAGTCCTACTGCTATTCGCCAGCTAGCGTAAAAAGTACAAAATAGTAGAAGCAGCTGGAGAATTAGGGACTCATATATACCATCTGGCAAGACATGTGCTGATCAAGGAACAAACACAAGCAATAATGGGTTGGTACAAGGTGACAGTCTCTATTATCCTTCTATTAACTACGTTGTGAGGATACTTCACGTTCGAGTAAATCCTACAACAGTAGTTACGCTTTGAGGAAGGACATGAGAACATGCCACTAAACTTATATACCATATGAGAACATGCCACTAAACTTAGGAGAGAAGCTCAGGGAGTTTGGTGTCTGGTGGAAAGAGTGTCTTGAGGAGAAGAAGCTGAGAGAAATGAGCCATGGTAAAGTTGTTGTGTGGATTAGAAGGAACTGTATTGAGTTCCCAATTTATAGCGAAGGATGGATGAATCTCGAAGGCTTTGGAAAACGGTTTTGCATTAATTGTTGGTCAAAGGTAGTTGCGTTTCACATCTTTTCAGAATCTTAGCATTAATTCAAAATCAGGCGTAGTGATTTCCCGAGAAAATGCATTTAGAAGAGAATCAGAGTAGTTGATCTTTTAATTTTTGGAATGAGGTTTGGGCTATCTACAACAGAAATTACAAAATTTAGGCCCAATGGGATGCATACAGAAGTTTGCCAGCGAACCTAATGTCTATCTGGATTCTCTCGAGATCAGCCTTCGACAGGAGAGCTTTTTTCTTAGCTTTCTTTTCGGAGTCACCCGCCTGTGCTAGCTGGTCTTTTAACTTTTTGATTTCTGGGATTCGCTCCTGAATGGCCGAAAGTTTGGCCAGTTTCTCCTCACGTGCTTGTTTTAGTAGGGCTTCCAGGTCCGCTATGCGTTTGTCCGCGATCATAGTAGCCTCTTGATAGTCAGCTTGGAGTTGGTTGGATGCTTCAGAAAAGGTCTTCGAGAGTTCATTCTTTTGTTCGCTGGAGATTTGTGCATCATTTTTATCCGACTCCCAGTGTTCAATTTGTGAAGGCAGACGCTGCATACAGCTTTCTAAGAGCTCTAGCTTTCTTCATCCACATGGCCTTGGAGGGACGAGATGGCTTCGAGGATCTTGTTTTCATTCTCCTCCAATGTGATGTTAACAGCATCAAGATTCGCCAAGAATTCCTTAGCTGCAACTACTCCAGGGTTAATGGTGAAAATATCAAAGAGTGCTTGAAGGCTTTCTTCCAAGAACTTGTCACCAATAGGAACAGTGGTGATGGATGCATCTGTTGGAGCACTAGCTTTGATGATAAACTCTTCTTTAGCTGATAATACCTGAAAATCTAAGACTGGATCAGTTGGATCCCAGGAATTACATCAGGGGTGGGATAACAAGATGTTAGAAGGATACAGACCTCAGTTGGAGGGAAAGACCCTTGTGAAACCACTAAGGTGGAAGGAGAAATATTCTCAGGTTTCTCGAGAGCCAAAGATGCATTAGAGGATTCAGGAATATCAACTTGAGCATATTTGCGTTTGGTAAGGGTGTTGTGTCACACCCCGAATCTTTTGAAGTTAATAAAAGTTACCTTTCACAGAGATTCACGAGTTACCGAGGACTTTTATTTGCGATCGGTAATTCGATAAGTTATCGCTCGAGTTAATTTTCGAGTTTTTAAAAGTACTCCAAATACCTGAATTGATGACTCGATGTGGTAGTACGTGTCGACACGAGTCTCCTGGTATTTTCGGAATATTTTTCGGAGCTTCGGTTTATTTTCTATGAATTTTCGAAGTTTCCGGTAACTTTTAATTATCAATCCGGTAAATCAGTTTACTATTTTACCTTTTACTTTTCACCTTCTTTTGATCTGAACCGTTGGATCTTTTCAAGATTGAATCTGGGCCGTTGATTTCTCTATAAATAGAGAAGAGAGGTTTGACCGAGTCAAACCCCCCATTTCGGTCAACTCGAGCTCGACCGAGCTCTCGCTTTCCCCCCACTGTTCTCCGCCCGGCGCCGGCGACTCTGGCCACCCCAGGCCGGCGGACTACTGTCATTCTCTCCCTCTTCTCTTCCTCTACCTAGCCCAGCCTCCACAACCACCATACACCCACCACAGCCGGAGATCGAGCGAGGGGAAGGCTCGGCTGTTTTCCGGCGAGAACTCACCGTCCAGGCGGCGATTCGGCGCGTGCGAGGTACCGTTCATCTTCTTTTCTCTTCCTCTTCCTTCCCTTGCCTCCTGATGGTTGATTTGAGGCCTTAATCAAAACCTCCATTTCATTGTTGTTACTGTTTCTGGGTTTGGACAACAGGTTTCTCGACGAGGTTTGTAGCTCCGGCGACGTTACTCTGAGTCGTTGTTGAAGCTCAGTAGTTGAAGGGAGGAAGAGATGGTGTGAGGTTGAGGCTCAGATGTTTTGAGAGCAGGAGAAAAGTATGGTGAAGCCGAGAAGGATGTTTGGAGCAGCTGCTGTTGCTTTAGGGTAGGCAGTGGCAGTGGCAGTAGGGTGGTAGGTTACTGTCGTGGTGGTGATGGAGGGAGTCTAGGGACTGGTGGTGACCGAGGCAGCATGAGGCAGGCAGCTGAGAGGCTGCTGTGGCGTCTCAGGGTGCAGATCTTCGGTGAACAGAGGGTAAGGTTCAGTTAACCTCTTGCCTTGTGACTGCTTCGTGTGTTGAATTTTGTGGTCGAGATGTTGACTTGTTGTTTGGTGTGCTTTGGTCGATAACTTGGTGAATCGAAGGAAACGGGGAAACTCTGGCGAAATTCCAGCAAGTTACCGGGATCCGGTGACGATTCCGATGGTACGGTAAAACCGGCTGAAAGCCGAAGAGGTAGAAATCGAATCCCTGTTAAGCTTTAGTCAAGAGTACGGTTAATTCGGAATTGAAACACTTACGGAAAAATTGGACCTAATTAGGAAGTTTCCATTTTGGGAAACTTCCCAATCTAAGGAACACTTGCCATGTTAGGAAACTTTCTATTTTGGGAAACTTTCCCTTTTTGGAAGGTTTCCATTTATGAGAAAATGTTAAATCGGTATATCGACTCGAGGTTAAATATATTGATTAATACGTGACACCCTAACGTCAAGTTAAAGTAATAAAGGAAAGTTCGGAAGCTGAGTCGGGCTTCCGGTAAATTGAGTTAAGAGTCGATAACCGGGAAAGAAAGTCAAAAAGGTTAAAGTGCCATAAAAAGGAACTTGGTCAAAACGTGGTCAAATAGGAATTCCTGGTCAAACTAGGAAAAGACCAAGTCAACTGTGAACGACTAATATGATGATTTGTTGGTACAGTCTCTGGTCGGACGTGAGACGGGCTCGACTACGCGGGTAGTTCGAGAGTTTCGCTCGAGGAGCTTTCCGAGCGGGAAGGTCGCAATAGTACTGTGAGTGGACATATTATTTTTTAAATGAATGCATGCCTTAATTATTGATTTTATTGCAGGGTTTTTATGATGGTTTCGAGAATTATATTTTCCTCGGGTTCATGAATGTTTTATGTGGATTTATGCATATAAGACGAGGAATGGTTTTACTTATTGTTTTGGGAAGAGTAATGGAGTAAAGTATTGTTATGAATTTTTGTTATAAGGGTTGTCAATGAATATGCTAGCTAGAGTAGCGTGAGGGCGCTACTAGAGCTCTTAGCTCCGACCCTAGCCTGAGAGGTCAGGCAAACTACGTAGTGCACTATGAGGGTTGTCCACTATCATTTTACCTAGAGCTCTTAGCTCCGACCCTGGTCTGAGAGGACAGACACGCCTGAGAGGTCAGGTGGATATTATAAGGGTTGTCCATTACCATTTTACCTAGAGCTCTTAGCTCCGACCCTGGTCTGAGAGGACAGACACGCCTGAGAGGTCAGGTGGATATTATAAGGGTTGTCCATTACCATTTTACCTAGAGCTCTTAGCTCCGACCCTGGTCTGAGAGGACAGACACGCCTGAGAGGTCAGGTGGATATTATAAGGGTTGTCCATTACCATATTACCTAGAGCTCTTAGCTCCGACCCTGGTCTGAGAGGTCAGGTGGATATTATAAGGGTTGTCCATTACCATTTTATATAGCTAGCATAGCGTGAGGGCGCAACTAGAGCTCTTAGCTCCGACCCTAGTCTGAGAGGTCAGACTTATTATGTTTGTGAACATTTCTCTTCCCATATTCCTTACTTGTTTATCTTATCATGCATTTGCTGAAATTTAGTAATTGTGGGCATGCATAAATGTTATTTGAATCATTAAATTTTTGGGAGAGCATTAAAGGAAATAGAGTTTTTATATTTGATTTTCGTCCACTCACTCTAACAGTTTTCCAATGTTTCTCCCCTGGGCCTTTCGTTTTTAAATGCCCAGTGATGCAGGGTTCTTGAGAGGAGGTCGAGCGCGTACGAGAGTCGAGGCATAGTCGATCTTTCAGTTGCTGCTTGAAATTCTTTGGGGTAATCATCTTTGTAGACTGCTCTGACTAACCCGGTTTAGCTAGTTTTGTAGGAAGGGTTGGCCATTTCAAGGGGGTTTCGGTAAGAAGTTCCCTTGAGGTGGTCTCCGCAGGATTTACTTCGGGTTAAAGGGGTTTAACCTGGGGCGGGTCCTGACATGTTGATTCCTAGAAATAAAACTAAGTGTGAGCTTTGTGAAATATAATAAAGCTATAAGAGAAGTAGAACTATTATACCTGGACGATTGGTGTCTTAGAAGGTTCTGCATCTTCCTGTGTGGTGCAAATAGTTGCCCCAGAAGGAATTCATGCTTCATATGGTGGGGTTTGGACTGCTTGAGGCACATTCACAGATGCGTCGAGGATTGGTTCCTGTTGGAAGATGTCAAGAAGACATGAGCATGAGTTTTTCTAAGATGAAAATTAATAACTAATTGTCACAAGAAAGTTATCTTACTTATGAAACACGAGTATCTGGTGATCTCACATCAGGGGCTACCTCTGGAAATTCTGAGGCAGTAGTGTTTGAATTATACTCCACATCATGAGCAGCCCCTGCAAGGATGATCATTTTGTTATTTTCATTGGATTCGCCGGGGTCTTCTGAGGAGAAGTCCTCTGATAATGGATAGGTAGCTTCTGGTCCGGCAGTAAAGTTGGGATTCGAGGAGGCCTCAGCATCTGAGGGGTGTAGTATTTGAAGAGGAACAACGTTAAATTGAGGTAGTACACTACACAATACAACGTCTAACAGCCTGTCTCTTTCCCAGTTTGAAGGAGGAGGTGTAGGGATTGGAGCCTGTTGCGAAGAAGAAGCATCAGTTGGAATGGTTCTTTGTCTACGAGTTAGCTACAGTAGGGTTTATGTTAATAGCCTTCAATATGAAAAGCAATAGTGAATGAGACAGAATGTTCTTAAAAGCTTACTGGATGTGGCTCAATGTCTTCATCAGAATCATCCATGATTACTCTCCTGCTCCTCTTGCTAGGTTGTGAAGTTGATGCTTGGGCTAGAGGTACACTTGGATTTTGTTCCTTCATGATTAAGCAATCAGTTAGTGGTTTGTTAACCAGGATAAGTAAGAAGCATTTTTTTGAAGGAAAGATGCAGTTACCTGTTGATTCGCGATTGAACTCTCAATTGGCGTGAATTTCTTAGGAATAACAGCTCCGTCAATAATGACTTTTTCTTCAGTAGAGAGGAAAGATTTGGCATGTCTGAAAGTCATCCTGAAAAAAGTGCTGATGTGTGCAGGCCAGTGGTGATCATGATAATACATGAATGTTTCTCAATTTGAAGCATCTCTGGTTTATTTGTATCACATAAGGCTCTGTGGATTTCTGAGGGAAGTTCCTGAAGCATGTCTTAGAACAATTGATTGATTATGATAATACATGAATGTTTCTCAATTTGAAGCATCTCTGGTTTATTTGTATCACATAAGGCTCTGTGGATTTCTGAGGGAAGTTCCCGATGTTTATGGTGTTGTTGAACAAATTTCAGTCTAAGAATTAGAGGAAGGACCAGTTGCTATTATGTTATTTTGCTTGATGCATGTCTGGAATGTTACCAACGATACATGGTTCGATTCACTAATGAAAACCAGACAAGGAAGAGGGAATTGGTAGCCTGTACCTGGCTTAAAAATCCAGTGTGAAGGAAGAGGGAATTGGTAGCCCCAAACTGAAGCTTCAACATGCCGTCGTAGAATCAACCAAAGCTTACTCAAGCTTCAACGTGGCTTGCCCTCAGGATTGGTCAACACAACTCTGCACGACGTGCTAAACAGTATAATAATCTTAACCACTTTTAGATTAGAATCATTTATATTTCGCCTATCTTCACTCTTATAATGAGAAGCCTAACTTTGGTCATAAAACTTTCATCAATTTTTTTTTAAAATAAAATTACATATCAGAATCAACTAAATTTATAAACATAAAAACCACATTTTTATAATTTGTTTCTTCACTCTTATAATGAGAAGCCTAACTTTGGTCATAAAACTTTCATCAATTTTTTTTAAAATAAAATTACATATCAGAATCAACTAAATTTATAAACATAAAAACCACATTTTTATAATTTGTTATACAAATTATAAAAATGAGTCCAAGCCCAAGCCCAAGCCCAATCCCAATACTTATTTCATTTGGCCTGATCCAAAATTCATCTATTAATTGACTATAATGTCTTTAAACATTCTTAATTTTCTATCTTCTCTCTCCCCACGCACTACAAGAAGAATTACTTTAACCAACGAAAAAATTTTGTCGGCCTGTTACAAAATTTTGTCGTAAAAGTCTTAGTCAATGAACCATCGTCAGCTAAAGTGGTCGTCATGAAATGTCTGTCGGCTATACTTTTGCTGACAAAATTAATTTCAATTGTCATCTAAAGTCTGAATTTTAGCCGGAAACGAATTTTTCGACTTTAGGCAATGAAATTTTATCGCCAGAAACTTTCCCTATTTGTCAAAATGGTTGACCGAGTAAACTTTAGCTGACGAAATTTCGTCGCCTAAAGTGTGCAACTCGTCACCTAAAGTTTGAATTTCGTCGCCGAAAGTTTAAATTTCGTCGCTTAAAGTTTGAATTTTTTCATCTAAAGTTTGCATTTCGTCGGCTAAAATTAAAAAAAATGTTTATTTTTTTATTTTATTTTTTTTAATTTATTTTACTTTGATTAATTTTTTTCTTCTTTTTTGTTTTTCCGCCACCACATCATTGTCTGGATGTGGTGTTTAGAGGAGGAGGATGAGCCGCGATGGAGGAGAAGGAGAAGGAAGAGGAGAAGGAGAAGGAGGGGAAGGAGAAGGATGAGGAGGAGGAGGGGAAGGAGAAGGAGGAGAGAGAAGGAGGAAGAGTTGCTGCTAGAGGAGTAGAAGGAGGAGGACGATGAGGAGAAGGAGGACGATGAAGAGGAGGATGAAGAGAGATGAAACATATAGAAAAATTCAAAATTTTTGGCAGAAATTTTAAAAATTTTGAGATACTTTAACCGATGAAATATCCTCATTTCATCGGTTGAAATTCAAAATTAATGGCAGAGATTTTAAAAATTTTGAGGATATTTTAGCCGATGAATTTTAAATATTTTCGTTAGCTATAGTTATTTATTTTATTTATTTCACTTTAGCCGATGAATTTTAATTATTTTCGTCGACTATAGTTATTTATTTTATTTAGTTCACTTTAGCCGGAGAATTTTAATTATTTTCGTTGGCTAAAATTATTTAATTTAATTTATTTAATTATTTAACTTTAGCCGACGAATTTTTAATTATTTTCGTCGTCTAAAGTTATTTAATTTAATTTATTTTAATGTATTTTATTTTCACTATAGCCGATGAATATTCAATATTTTTGCCGGCTAATGTTATTTAATTTATTTTATTTTATTTATTTTGCTATATCCAACGAATTTGATGATCAAACTTGACAAACGAAAATCCGACCGTGTGATATAACCATCATGATAAAATACATGTATGAGAAAAAATTTAACTTGATTCGACAAACTTAAGGGCTCGATCCAGACGGTCAATCCTGTAAGTCAAACCCCTAAACGCATGGAAACGGCCATTTGACCGTCTAAATTACGTATTTTGACCGGACCTTCAACACAAAATAGTTTCAAATCAGTGAGACGCAACCAGTGGTATAAAAATTTATTGAAAAATAACCACTGAAGATAGGGCTACCCATAGGGAGAAAGAATGGTAAAATTGCTTTGACCGCAACTATCGATACCGAGACTTTACCAGAATTACATGATTTTCCAACCGTAGACATATTTCACTATTCCGGACATATCTTATTTCATAACTTTTTTGCGTTTGAAGGTTTACGTAGATTTTTTTTTCAAAAGGGACATTTACTTAAAACTTAGTAATCAAGTTATACAACATTAGAAGACATATTTTGATTCTGATGATCAAACTTGATAAATGAAAATCAAACCGTCTGATATCACCATTATGATAAAAATACATGCATGGAAAAAAATTCAAGTTGATCCGACAACGTTAAGGGCTCGATCCGGACGGTCAATCCCGTAAGTCAAACCCTTAAACGCACGGAAACGGTCATTTGACTGTCTAAATTACGTATTTCGGCCAGACCTTCAACACGAAATAGTTTCAAATCAATGAGCAAGGTTCTAAAAGTCGCTAGTCGGTCGGCCGGGTGGGGACTAACGAGTAGAGGAGTAGTCGGGGAGTACTCAGTTTTTATTTTTTGGATTTATTTTTATTTTTAAAACAAATAATTAAATATAATTTTTTTTAAAAGGTATTATAATGTCCAAAATAATAAAAATAGTCAATAAAATGTCGAGTTGGGTCGATTTTTTTAGAGTTAGGCTGATTTTTTTCCGAGTTGGGCCAATTTTTTACCGAGTTAGGCCGATTTTTTACCGAGTTGAGCCGATTTTTTCCAAGTTGGGCCGACTACTCGGCCGATTTTCTTCTAGCTGACTTTGTACTCCGATTTCCCTAAAATCGCCTTGGGTGGACGCCGACTAGCGAGTACTCGGCCGACTAGGCCGAGTTTAGAACATTGTCAATGAGACGAAACAAGTGGTAAAAAAATTTACTAAAAAATTTACAAGGTGTGCAAAACAACGGCTGGAACCGACCTCAAATCCAGGTTCTCATCGTTGATTATGAAATTGGGGTTTTCATCCCTAAAATAGGATGTGCTTATGGTGATATTTGGGCTTTAATTTGGTTGGGTTCCATTGGATGATTAGATCCAATGCTATGTTTGCTGGTGTGAATAAAGTGTGAGTAAGAGCTATATTGTTTGATTCTTCTTTGACTTCTTCGACTTTTACTGTTTATATATGGTTTAAAGTTTGAAATCCTACTGTATATATATGGTTTAAATGTATTTGAGGTGTGAATGAAATTAATGAGTGGTATAGTTTGAGGTTTAGTAATACTACTGATGTTCAATACTTTTATTTTTTCATATTAATATTCAGTATCTACTGATGTTCAGTACTCTTATATTTTTCGTATTAACGAATGCATATATTTTGTTCAGTATACTACTGATGTTCAGTACTCTTAATCTTACTGAGGGTCAGTACTCTTATCGTAATTCTATTGACACTCAGTAATTTGGTGAGCGTTTTTCACCTCACACATGTAAACACGTGATCAAATCAAACCTCACAACTTTATAACCCTGCAAAATGTCATCGTTAGTACGAATAAGTAGGGATCGTTCAGTCCGGAGATATTGAAGGGTAATCGAAAACAGAAAATGTTAACATAATCAAATAAACATATGGGGGATGTAAGTGTTTAACATCTAAAGAAACTAAAACTTAACTTAAAACTAATTATTTACAGTTGAACAACCACTCCACACATAACACATAACTCTCTAAACATGTAACAACTCAAATAAAGGAATAGGGCAGCAGGTTTACAAACCGATTTCAAGATCCAATTTAGTTCCAATTTAATTAGAGCCTTCGCGGTTATTCTAATCATTCAAGACTTCACAATTATTCAGAATTAACTTCGCGTATAATCCTAAACATGGTACTAATCGGTCTTCGCGTAGAAATTAAACACAAAAAGCACATAAGCACAATAAGTAGAATTGGAAACATGTTAGCAAGTATGGCGTCACCTCATCTCACATCGACATGTAAATTTACAGAATTATTCTAGCTCTTATAAAGAACACAAATTGAACCAATTTCGCGTATGATTCAACTTATATTCAATAAGCATATGAAATCTATACACAAGGAACAACCATGGCCAAGGCTGCCCTTGTACATATGATTTGTTGTGTTCAAAAACTCTGCAAATAAACCAAACAAAATCATAAATTCAATTAATATCTACTGCCCTTAATATTTAATTCAAATCATGCATGCATATGTAGAGAATTAAACCAAACAACAATCAAACACATAAGGAAATCTAAAGAATTCATCAAATCACATAAGAACATCGATAGTTTGTTACAAAATTCAGAAATAACATTGAATATAAATACTGAATTTGAAACAAATATAAAGACAACCATGAATCTTGGACTGACTTAGGAGTGGAGATCGATGCTTGGATGCGAGCAACGGCTGTGTTGGTGAAGGAGAGAGGCGGCTGCCTTGTGATGAGAGGAGGGAGGCGGCTGCTGTGTATGATGTGTAAGGAGGCGGAGCTGCTGTGTTTGTGTGTAGGGGGGTCGACGAGATGTGGAGAGAGGAGAGAGCCGAGCTGCTGCTGTGTTGTGTAAAAGGGTCGACGAGATGTGGAGAGAGGAGAGAGCCGAGCTGCTGCTGTGTTGTGTAAAAGGGTCGACCTCTTTTTGGTTCTCTTCTCCTCCTTTTATAGTGTTATGTCGCCCCCTTGAAGTTCTCTCATCCCTTGATTTAATCTTGATCCAACGGTCAAGGAAATTACCCAACAAATTAATAAAAACTTGTTAGGAAATTTCCAGAATTTCCTTATGCACAAAGGTGATGAATTCGGCTGCATTTGTAGGCTAGGTTCATTGCTTGTTCTCCACACAAATCAGCCCCTTTAGTTCCTTTCCTTGTTTTGCCGAAAATTAACTCCATTCCTCCAATTTTGGTGCGCCATTTAATGTTCTGAAAAGGAAAGGAATAAAATCAGAATAATTTGGCTTTTAGACAAAAGAAATTTAAGGAATTAATTTCATAAATTTCAGATTTGAATTGCAAATCATCTCCCTTAATTTAGACAATGAAAACTTGTCTTAAAAAGCCCTTTTAAATTCGGCAAGAAACCCTATCATTCTCCTTGATTTATGGCGACACAACTTAGTCCTAATCCATGTAGGATTTGACTTCCTTGCTTCATGTGGAATCCCTGTCACAAAAGGAAAGAAAGTTTTCAAAATAAATTAGGAAAGTCAGAATAGGAAAGATTCAAAGATAGTTAGTTTCCCAAATCAAATAAGGAAAGTTTCTCTAATCAAATTAGGAAAGTTTTCCAAAATGAAATAGGTAACTTTTCCCTTTTCAAAATAGAAAAGTTTCCTAAACTACTTATCCTCGACTTTTGCAACTCATTGAGTTTCCTAGTTGCACCAGGAATCCTTCTTTGATTAGGAATCCGCTCGTTTCTCTCGTTTTAGCCTTATTTCATGTGAACCTGCCTTTATTGACTCTAAAACACAAAACATGTTAGAAATGAAGTTATTAAGGAGATAACGAAGCTAAATAGGGTAGGAAATACATTAAAAACATAGCATTTTATACTCTTATCATAATTGTACAAAAATATGAAGGGGCAGTTTTGTCATTTACTATTTAACAGAATCTGTTAGTTAAAATAGATGAAAACTAAGTTATGGGTAAAAATAAAAGACTTGCTTGCTATTGATAATTATGACCTCAAAAGTATAGCTATCAGTAATTAACTCTATAATTTAATGTAATAAGAAAACAAATTGACACTAAGAGGTTAGTTTTCGAGAGTATCTTCAATACACGATCATGTATATATATAACACATGTAAATGAAAGAGATTAGAGGATATAATATTTGACATAATGGTCAAATATATAACTTGTCATAAATAACTAAGATTACATCGTGTATATACACATGTTACCTAAATAAATTTTGTCTGGTTTCCAATAAGCCCTTTACATCCTAATCATCGATATCTTGTCGTGTAAACGCGGTGGATCGCCAAGAAAATTTTGAGGTGATTGGAGAAAAGAGTGGAAAAGCAGGGGCTATGTGGCGAAATTCCGCGTGAACCAAAATAAAATTCCGCGTCAACTGCTTCTTTGGATTTTCTGGGCCCACCATTGCAGTTAATTTAAGTTTTTCCTGTTTTGCCCCTCTATCTTTTCTTTTCTTTTCTTCTCCAACACCACTCCCACTCCCACTGTGTGAGAGAGAAAGTCAACAGCCTCCCTCCTCGTTTTCTCTCTTTTTATTTTCACCTAATTCTACTCTTTGCTCCCCCAATTCGCATTAAACCCTAATTCTCAGTTCTCTTGCCTCTCCAAAATTTCGCCCTTCGCTTTGAGATCGGTCAGTTCTTTCTCTCATCTCATTTTTCTTCTCAGTTTTTTTATTGTTTGTATTTCATCTCTGATATTGCGGTGGGTTTATTTATTTTTATTTGTTTGATCCTTGTGATGATATTAAGTTGTTGAAATTTGTTGCATTTTGATTTTGGGTTGGGTGTGATTATATTTTGCTATCTTGTTGACTTTTGCATTGGGTATTGGTTTTATTATTAGGGAGTAATCTGTACTGTGATGAAACTTTAGAATTAATTTTAGTGGCTATTGATTTTGTGAAAAATTGATTTCGAGGAGGCCTATAATAAAGATGCAAAATTTCATCAAAAATAACTGATTTTTTTTTTGTATTAGTGGTGCTTAGCATCGATTTAATCTTGTTGGGGTTTTTTGTATGGTTTATAGGAAAAATTATGTTTGGTTTCTTTTCAAAGGATTTTATGCATCCATATATGAGTGTACTCGTGTTTAAACATTTTTCTTAATAATTTACGCGTTTCCGCACTTCTAGAATAATTGGCTGTGTGGTCCTCGGTTGAAGTTGCTATCTTTGAGTTTGTGTCGTTCTTTGTATTCAACAATGGCTGGTGAAGTAGCGACTGCAATTGGAAATGGTAATGGGAACGGCAACACCCAGCTGAATCCACAGAGGACTTACCAAGTTGTTGTGGCTGCAACACGACAAATGGGTATTGGAAAGGATGGGAAACTGCCTTGGAGACTGCCTTCTGATATCAAGTTCTTTAAGGAGGTCACTGTGACCACATCAGATCCTGGTAAAAAGAATGCAATTATAATGGGTAGAAAAACATGGGAGAGCATTCCCCTTGAGCACCGGCCTCTACCTGGACGCCTTAATGTTGTCCTGACTCGTTCTGGGAGTTTTGATATTGCGACTGCTGAGAATGTTGTCATATGTGGGAGCATGACCTCTGCTCTGGAGCTGTTAGCTGCTTCACCTTACTGTCTGTCAATTGACAAAGTGTTTCTCATAGGAGGTGGCCAGATATTGAGGTGTAATTTTGTTGTTACTTTGGTATTGGAACCATTTTCTTCTTTACTCTCATATTCATATGAACATTTATGTACACAGGGAAGCTCTCAATGGGTCTGGCTGTGATGCAATTCACATTACAGAGATAGAGGCCAACATTGAATGCGACACCTTTATCCCTGCAATTGATTCCGCTGTTTTTCAGCCGTGGTATTCATCATTTCCCAAGGTGGAGAACAGCATTCGCCATTTCTTCACAACTTATGTGCGTGTGAGGACTTCTGAAGTTGGATCCCTTTGTGGAAACAATGATCTGAACTGTAATAGTAGGTTGGATTCCATTAAAGAGGTAAAGAAGTTCTCTTTCCTCCCCAAGATGATCTTTGAGAAACATGAGGAGTACATGTATCTAAACCTGGTTCAAGAAATACTCTCATATGGTACTTCTAAGGAGGATAGGACTGGGACTGGTACTTTATCAAAATTTGGTTGCCAGGTACTGTCAAGTTAAAACTGAAAAAAGTAAAGAAGAGAGTTCATTTTCCTTTTAACAGTCCATTGAGCAAATACTGTTAAGGTACTTAGATGGATTTTTTGTCTCTCCACAGATGCGGTTCAATCTGCGCAGAAATTTTCCTCTTCTAACAACCAAGGCATGCATACGTATCTTCTTAAATCTTTATTATTTCCCTCATAACCTACACTGGCCTGTAGTTGTATGCCTCTGTTATGAAATGGTTTTCATCTTTTATGAAAATGAATTGAAACCATTTCTCTCTGCACAAAGTTACAGTATTGCAATTCTTTTTTTATTTCATATAGTATTGACGTAGATTGTGATCATTTGGTTCTCAGAAAGTATTTTGGCGAGGGGTTGTTGAAGAACTTCTGTGGTTCCTCAGTGGTTCAACCAATGCGAAGGTATTACTCTCTTTGTTGAACCTTTCAAACTATATAAATTGTTTTCCTCCTTCCATATACTTTATGTCATCTTAATGCGACTATGTTGAAGCAAGTTGGTTTTGCTTGTTTGAGAGCTCGATTTATCTATCAAAATTTGAGAATTTTGAAACCTGTGCTTTGTTGTACAATAATTTGCTAGAAGTGATGTCTTATTATGATATTTCAGTCAACCATTTCTTGGAATATGCCTATAGATTGTGAATTAAGAGCGACTGAAAGGTTGGCGTTTTGAAGTTGCATTTTAAATCTGCTATTGTTTCACTTAGGATAGGAATCATCTATTTGTATTCTAAACAAATAACCGCCACCGTTCTAGTCTCTAAAGAGCAAGATTTGTGATACAAATAGCCAGTGAAAGAGAAGTTTATGCAAAGTAATTTATGTATAGTGGTTATTTGATAAGCACAGGTTCTTCAGGAGAAAGGCATTTGCATATGGGATGGAAATGCATCTAGAGACTACCTTGATAGGCAAGTTTTATACTTCCCTCATCTGGGTGTTTGTGTGTGTATGATGAGTAATTTTTTTTCTTCATTAGGTTTCTGTCTTCTGTTTCAGCATTGGTTTAACTGGCAGGGAGGAGGGCGACTTGGGACCAGTATATGGGTTCCAGTGGCGACACTTTGGTGCCAGGTTGGTGAACTTTTAGTTGACTGATCTATGTAATGAAGTCCAACTTCAGCTCCACCTGATTCTCTTTCGAATAATAGGTACACTGACATGCATGCTGACTACACTGGCCAAGGATTTGACCAGTTATTAGATGTTATTGACAAGATAAAAAATAATCCTGATGATCGGCGGATTATACTTTCAGCTTGGAATCCTTCTGATCTCAAATTGATGGCCCTCCCACCTTGTCACATGTTTGCTCAGGTATGTGACGCAGTCAAGTACCAATTTTGTTTTGTTTTTCTGTCATAACCCTTTTTGGTTTATTACACTCATCTATCTTATCTTTGCAGTTCTATGTTGCCAAGGGAGAGTTATCATGCCAAATGTACCAGCGTTCTGCTGACATGGGCCTGGGCGTGCCATTTAACATAGCATCATATGCGCTTCTGACATGCATGATTGCTCATGTCTGTGGTATGCATTCTCTATGAAACTCCTTATTAGTATGTGGTTAGATCTTAGTTTCTGACCTGTGTTCATTGGCCACCTGGAGGATTTTGTACCTTAATTCTAATGTTGTCTACTTATATATCGTCTTCAATACCATTTGTGCTCTTCAGATCTTGTTCCAGGTGATTTCGTTCATGTTTTAGGGGATGCTCATGTTTACCGCACTCATATCAGGCCTCTAGAGGAGCAACTTAAGAAACCGCCCAAGCCTTTTCCAGTAAGTGTAATAAGGTTACACAAATGATCTGGTTCTTCTCTCATTTTCACCCATACTGTTCTTTTACATTCGCATACTTCCATTTCAATGCAGATTTTGAAGATTAATCCTGAGAAAAAGAATATAGATTCTTTTGTGGCAGCTGACTTCGAACTCATCGGTTATGATCCTCATGAGAAGATAGAAATGAAAATGGCTGTGTGAGGCTTTCTCAAGTTTTCAGCAGAGCTCAGAAATTTTCTTTAGTAGCGGCCAATTGTGCTCTTAATTATAGGTAAGGACATGATTTTGTTCTGCTTACAAAAGATTTTTACATATTCACATAATATGCTGGACAAATTTTTGTAGGCGAAGTGTTTACAAATGCATCTCTTCCCTTTGGCACTGTAGGAGTTGATTATTGTCTCTCTATAGTTACTGTTGTCGTTAGAGTGTTAGTATGGTGCCTTGTGTGTTTGTTTGGCTAGTTTCATTAACAAACAGAAGAATAGGAAGTAAATAAAAGCCCGCAGCCCTCTTGTGCCAGTTACACTTTTCCACAAGCTTGAAACAATTGAGTTGAACCATTTTTATTCTTCAAGTTAATGAAATATTATGAGACTGAATCTT
This sequence comes from Comarum palustre, assembly GCA_951800085.1. NCBI lineage: Eukaryota > Viridiplantae > Streptophyta > Magnoliopsida > Rosales > Rosaceae > Comarum > Comarum palustre. The sequence continues at coordinate 6,326,463 of OX637579.1, read as the reverse complement.
TGTATATCATGTTTCAGGTGCAGGAAATGGAGGTTCATGTTGTGTAGAGTTCAATACAATTGAATAACTGTTAGTAGGATATATACTTCAAGCTTTGCATCTGTAGTAATTAACTGGGAATCCTTTAGTTCCACATATGTGGTGGCTCTAAGGTGATTTAGGATACTTGGATTTTCCCCCGTGCCTTCTGAGCTTGCTTTTCACATTCACTGTTTTCTTATGGGCAGTTTCCATCACTTTTCTATGACTAAAACTACTATATCGTCTACTCTGGTGTGCTATTATAAGAAAATGGACTGGTCAAGTATTATGATTGTTAGCAGGTTGCTATTATTGCCATTTTGCTGGTGGGACTTGTGGGTGTTGCTTTCAGGTGCAGGGTTGGGTAAGGAAAGGTGAATGAGTTGGGTCAAGGAACAGGGAAAAATTACAGAATCACTTGCAATGATGATTTGATTTGCGTACTTCTGCTTTTCGTATTCGGGTGAATTATAGGTGAGGAAGGGTGAATGGTTAATATCAGAATGTAAAAATGAATGAACCTCCATATACGAATGTTCAGTTGGCTTGCTGATAAAACCGGACCGAGTAGAAATAAGTTACCGGTTTGATCCATCCATGCACTGTCATCTGTACAAACCTGGCCCATAATCGTTTAGTTTTTCATCAGTCCAGAGTTTACTACATGTAAATCATCCCAAAACAACCGATATGCCACATAGATTGATCGATTCAGAGACCAAACAGTGGATAGTGGAGACAATCTCTTTCTTGCCTAGAAAGATTGGTTATTGGTGCAAGTGTGTTTGTGTGCGACTATTATCATCCTATCATTTTCTTTGTTCATCCTACGATCATTTAAATTATTAAAAGACTAAGCTCCCTATCATCTTCTTTGGTCATCCAACGAACAAAGATCATGTGAGACAACATCCTACGAACAAAGATCATATTTTTAACGAGACAACTTGCATGCACCGCTTGTCTCTTGTAGAGATTATTGATCAACATGAAGTTATTTATGAATGATCATGTTCTGAATGAAGTAGTTGATTCATTACACTCTTTTTCTCCTACGATCAAGACTCAGTTTCTTCTATACGGATTTTGTTACTTGACAAGATTTTTGACTAGGCAACATCGAAACATCACAAACATGAAGACACGCAACACAAGGGGGAGTGTTCTAGAATATTCTGCCATGTGTGTCTTGGCCTTATATAACTTAAATTACTAGATAAAATAAGATTATGTTTCCTTATCTATACCAGAATGGTATTATGTATTTCTCTATATAAAGAGGCTCCTATCAATGAATAAAATGATTCTCTTTGTTATCTCTTCTCTCTCTACCCTATTTACTTCTTCACCATAATATTTTGTTAGCATTTTTTTATTGCTTTAGATTGTGAGAGATTTTTGATAAAATTTACTTAAGTCATATATATAAATATATTACTGAAAAACGAAATGGGTGTGCAAAGTAAATCTAATATAAAAAAAAATTAAAATATAAAATGAAATGAGCCTCTAGCGTAAACAAAAATATTCTAAAGTGAAAAATAGCTACACCCAAGAATTTTCCGACTTTTAGCTAGCAAAACCAAAATTGAAAAAAAGAAACATTACTAATACTCTATTAACAATAGAAAACTTCATCAAAGTCCACTTTTGAATATTTTTTCCTTCGTAAGTCCATCATTTTGTCCATATAAGTCCACTTTAATCCACCAGCTTACTATTTTGATATACTGAAAATATCATTTCCTCCACATAAATCTGTTCTTCTCTTCGTTATAACCAGTCTCTCTCTTTACCCAGGTATCACATCCGTGTAGATATCTCTGATTACCCCAACTTAGATAGTTGAATAGTTTGTTGAAGCGTAGTGGTGATTTGAGGAGCATGTTGGCTCTAGGAGTTGGGGGTTGATTTAAATTATTAATGGAAGTGCTGAGTTGATTTGTAGGAAGAGTTGTCCATTTCAAGGGGGTTTCAGTAAAAAGTTCATTTGATGTGATCCCTGCATGAGTTACTTCGGGTTAAAAGAGTTTAAGTAGGGTGGGTCCTGACATTTACCCCTCGATGATAGGGCTACCCATATGGATAAATAATGGTAAATAGTATGCATGCTGTGATTTTGATGATCAAACTTCACAACTAAAAATTTGACCGTCTGATATTATTATTATTATTATGTCGAAATATGTCTATGGTCAACAATTCAACTTGATCCAATAAATTTAAGGGTTTGATCCGAATGGTCAATCCCGTAAGTCAAATCCCTAAATTGCATTGACCGTAACTATCGGCACCGAGACTTTACCGGAATTATGTGATCTTTCAGTCGTATACGTATTTCACCATTCGGGTCATATCTTATTTCACGACTTTTTTGCGTTTGAAGTTTTTACATAGAGTTTGTTTTTGAAACGAAACATTTACTTAAAACTTAGTAGATAAGTTATACAACATTAGTAGACATGCTGTGACTCTGATGATCAAACTTGAGAAACAAAAATCCGACAGTCTGATACGATCAATATGTTGAAATATGTCTATAGGAAAAAATTCAACTTGATCCGACAAAGTTAAGGGATCAATCCTTATGGTCAATCCCGTAAGTCAAACCCCTTAAAGCACGGAAACGGTCATTTGACCATCTAAATTACGTATTTTGGCCGGACCTTTAAGTGAAAATAATTTCAAATCGATGAGACGCAACCATTGGTATAAAAATTTTATAAAAAATAACCACCAGATATAGGGCCACGTCAAGGGAGAAAGAATGAAAAATTGCATTGACCACAACTATCGGCACCAAGAATTTACCGGAATTACATGATTTTTCAACCATAGACGTATTTCACAATTCCGGTCATATCTTATTTCATTACTTTTTTCGTTTGAAGCTTCTACATATAGTTTGTTTTTGAAACGAACATTTACTTGACACTTGGTAAACAAGCTATACAACATTAGTAGACATGTTGTGACTCCGAGTATCAAAATTCACAAACAAAAATCCGATTGTCAGATATGGGAAAAAATTCATCTAGATCCGACAACGTTACGGGCTCCATTCGGATCATCAATCCAGTAAGTCAAACCCCTAAACGCACAAAAACGGTCATTTGACCATCTAAATTACGTATTTTGGCTGGACCTTCAATTGAAAATAATTTCAAATCGATAAGGCGCAACCAGTAGTATAAAATTTTTATTTTATTTATTTTAGCATAGCCAACGAAATTTTAGGGCATTCGTCGGTGAAAGTTTAGAGTTTAGGGTTTACTAAAATTCATCGACTAAAGTTATATAAATAAATAAAATAAATAACTATAGTCAACAAAATTTATTAAAATTCGTTGGTTAAAGATAAATAAATAAAATATAAGACACTTTTGCCGACGAAATATATAATTTCGTCGGCTAAAGTACCCTCAAATTTTCAAAATCTCCGACTAAAATTTTGAACTTTAGTAGACGAAATAGGGTATTTCTACGGTTAAAGTTCAAAATTTTTAAAATCCCCGCCGAAAATTTTGACTTTTTTCTTTATCTTTGATTCTTCTCCTCCTCCTCTTTATCTCTCTTCCTCCTTCTCTTCCTCTTCCTCCTCCTCTTCGTCCTCCAACGACAACTCTTGATCCTCCTCTCCTTATCCTTCTCCTTCTCCTTGCCCTCCTATCCTTCTCCCTCTCCCTCTCTTAGCATTCTCCTTCTTCTAGCCTTCTCCTAGCCTCCTCCTCCTCTACCGTAACTCATTCTCCGTCTCCTCCAAACACCACCATCGGCGGAAAACAAAAAAGAAGAAAAAAAATTAATAAAAAATACAAGAAATAAAAAAGAAAATAAATAACTATAGCCAACTAAATTTATTAAAATTCGTCAGCTAAAGTTAAATAAATAAATAAAATAAATAACTATAGCAGACGAAATTTAATAAAATTCGTCGCCTAAAGTCCAGACTTTAAACGACGAAAATTTCTTTATCGGCTAAATAAATGACTTTAGCCAATGATGAACAATGATTTTGTTGGCTAAGGTCTTCGCCGACGGCTTTTTCCTGACGACTTCTTAGCCAACACAATTTTTTTAACATGCCGATGAAAAAATTTTGTCTTTTAAAGTAGGTATTCTGGTAGTGCATGTTTATATTCATGAACATTTTGAAACCTCTGTATCGAATATGATATTATATCATTTTGTTATAGAACATACAAGTTCTAATATGAATCCTTATATGGCTACAAATGTGCCTACAATAATTTGCACATTTGACGCATGTCCAACATTTAGTGACAATTTACCAACCCTCACTCAAAGGCAAGAAAGATGAAATCAATTATATTATTCAGTCTTTATGAGATTCATCTAAGCATTTGGACATCCATTCAAAATACACAATATTTTATGAACAGGGGATACTTATTGACATGCACATGATCAACAATGGTGTTCTAAACACCGATTGATTTTGAGCCTATGTTTTGGCTCCGCTTAAATGCAATTACGTGTAATTATCATTACCATTATGTGGTAACAATTGAAATTTATTATGATTTGTTCAATCAAGCGTGATTGCTTTAATCATATTGTTACCATTATGTGGTGGTTATTGATTTATTTTTTTTAAATGAAACGTAAGAATTTTAAGTGTATAATTATTATTTTGTAGTTGATAACTCATTACCATATTTATTATAATCATTGGTGATGAGAAAATTAAATGAGGAAATAAAATTCCTCCACTGATTGTGATGCGTGATCATGATTGATCAAAACTTTTGTTTCATCGTTGATGATATATGGGCTTAAAGTCCAACTCATTTTTATGAGTACATATGAACTTTTGTTCACTCCATTTTTAGACTATGCTTCTAATTGTGAAGACTCAATATTTTAAGTATAATCTTAAACTTGATAAGGCTATGATTTTTCATTGTAATTGTAATATGGAGTATATGCTTATACCCATATGGACTGTTGTCCTAAACTCAATATTCGAGCATATCATTTGGCATTTAATTTCTTAGCCAAACAATACAATGGACCTCATGTTTATAAATATTTTGGAATTCCTTAAAGACTTTTTTTTCATATTAAAGGCTTTGATTCAAATTATGGATATCCATGGTCACAAATATTGTAAAATATTGCACAATGTCCAACTATGGACATGATACTTTTGAAATTTACGCCTAAAGTGGTAACCATATCTTGATCAAGAGTTGCCGATCTTAATAGATAGCCCCACTTGAGCTTAAATATGTTACTGATATGAAATATCATTGTGTATATTGGTAAAGATAATTTTCACCTTATTCGGTCGTATTCATGAACCACAGTATATTATAGTATACATGAACTATGTGTTCCATTCAGCTAAATTAAATTTAGCAGGACATTGTTTTTGTCAAATATTATGGCATGTAGACTCATCTACATATTCTACAATGTTGCAAGATACAATAATTATTATTGACCTTGCTCTCAAGGAAATATTATTGCATATTTACGAGTTGTCATTTCTACATGATATATTCAGGGATCCTCATTCATGAGGGGAAGAATTGTTTATTCTAAAATTAGTGTTGAAATATTTATCCACCATGCATGTCTCCTTTTACTTTTGAGGAAATTGGTCTCAATTAAATGAGAAAGTGACAAGTTCACAATATTACATCATTTGACCTAAAATTCTTGGTCTGGGCTCGCCACCCACCAAATTTAGTATTTGTTTAAACACATATTTGCATATGGTTAAACTATAGTCATCTCGTCGTTAGGAGGAGAATAGATTAATGTAACGGCGTAACTTTATGTTGTGGAATAATATCGACGAAGTCCAATGTGATTAGTTTCCTCTAATTAAGGGACGATATACAAGCTATATAACATTGTTTTTGAGGTTATGTAAAGATACGCATTCTTAAATATGTTGTCTTCTAAGAGATAAATATTTGTTATCTAGAGGCATGAATACTCGATATAATAAAACATATTATAGCATATGCGCACATGTTCATTTGAGATAGAAAATTGATGATTGTAATATCAACAATAGCTACTAATATCATCAAAGGTTGTGTATTGTTCCACGTTTCGTTATGTCGGCAAACTATATATATTATTGGCCAAATCAGATATAAGCAATTCCAATGAAATCTAATACCGGAAACGTCATGAAATACTTGGACTTCACAATCCCCTACATATGGGTTTATTTTATTGAATATGACACAATGTTTCTTTATGGAGACATGAGATTATCATTATTCTGTAAACAACAATTTTTCTATAAGTACACTGTTATATTGATGAGAGACTTATGACAAATTGTTTTGTTTTTATCATGAAGATGAAGGCACATTGAATTGCTAATACACATCCAAAATCTTATTATGTCATTCTATACATATTGCTTCACGAAGTCCTTAAAGGATTAATATGCCTAAAGCAATTACATGGATGACAAGAGCATTAAGCTCACTCATGAAATCATATAGTCTAAAGCTCATATACTTATTATACTACAGTCAAACTGATGCATTGCCTCATTGAGTATTATGTTAGAAAATATGTCAAATATTGCAAATATATAATTACATACATTTATTATAATTACATAAACAATTATAACTAAAAACTATAATACAAATATGATGATGAACACCAATGTTACCAACTCAGATTCAAGGATAGGAGGATGTTGAAGGAAGTCGAGTAGTGTGTCTCACACACTTTCCTTAAGACAAATTATACCTCCTCTTTGTGCAAAGGTTTGATGTCACTTGTCTCCCAGGATACAACGACTGCTTGTCCCTTGAAACTACACTGCTACTAAGGACACTGAACGAACTTGAAGTACCTTCGTCTATCACCAGAACACAACTTAGAGAGGGAGAGAGATAACTCAAGTTAAGAGAGATGCTATGAGTTGGTGTGCTTAGAATGAGGGATGAAGCCACCTATTTATATTGGTGAGATTGGAGGAAAACTTGAATGCCAAGAATAAGGTTACAACCTTTCATTAGCCTACTACCATGTCATTGATTCATGTTGTTACAAAAAACAAAAGACAAGGAAGTTAAAAGATCAACCATTACATGCATTACTTTGGTGACTATTTTCATTCACCTTTAGCTATCAAAATGATTACAAAAAATCTTGTATTTCTATCATTTTTCCAACAATTCCCCACATGAATGAAATAGGAGACCAAAGACTCGATAGACTTGGTGATAGATATCTACGGTTAAACCTGCTTAGGATAGGTAGGTTTACCCTTTGAACCTTCCCTTGTAAAAGTATGCTGACTTTACTAACTATACAGTAGACGCGATGTCTTTGAACTATTCGTCATTTGTGTAAATGATAACATACTTCACACTGGAATCTTCCTGGTACTTACAGTTCTCACTTTTGTATCCATTTTGGCCCTGGACACGTGCCTGGTTCTGTAAGAGTTTGATAGAAATTGCGCTCTTAAACAATTCCCTTATAAGCGGCCTTACTTCTCTCTTACATAGGTGATTTCTTAAGAGTAACCCGCATTACTCCGCTCTGATCTCCGACACATAAGAATCATTAAAAGCTTTCGCTTAACCTAATTCCTTACGGGCATCACTATTTTCATCATAGGAATGGACATGAGAAAAATCCCTACAGTGATCCAACATGGTCTCTACAGTTTGGTTGTCCCCTTTGAACCTAGATCTTGGGATCTCTAATCAGCTATGTTGGGTATCCACTGCAAAGATTTTTAATTCATGGGTTTTAGTCTCATTCCCCTCGATGATTTATCAACTAGCTCTCTGTTTAACCCTTTGGTTAGCGGATTCACAATATTATCCTTTGACCTCACATAATCAATAGAGATAACTTCAGTAGAAAGAAGTTGTTTAAAGGTATTATGTCTTCGACGAATATGTCTTGACTTACCATTGTACATCGTGCTCTGTACCCTATCAATTGCAGATTGACTATCACAATATATGCATATTGCAGGCACAGGTTTTGTTCATCTTGGAATATCCTCTATGAATTGGCGTAGCCATTCTGCCTCTTCCCCACATTTTTCTAATGCGACAAATTCATACTCCATCGTGGATTTGGTTATAATTGTCTGTTTAGAGGATTTCCCAGACACTGCTGCACCTCCCAATGTGAGCACCTACCCATTAATGAATTTTGAGTCTTTCATGTCAGAAATCCAAGTTGCATCACTGTATTCTCCTAGGACAGCTGGATAATTGGTATAATACAGCCAGAGTCTCTCGTATACCATAAGTACTTTAGTATCCTCACAATTGCTTGCCAATGCATAGATCCAGGATTACTCGTGTACCTGCTCACTTTGTTCACAGCATAAGCTATGTCAGGTCTTGTACAACTTGTTAGGTACATCAGACTTCTAATGACTCTAAAGTACTCTAACTGAGAGACACACTCTCCTTTATTCTTTAAGAGATGTAGAGTCATATCCACCGGAGTTCTGATAACTCTAGAATTATCCTTATCGAATTTTCTAAGGATACTGTCCACATAATGAGATTGACTCAATACAAGCCAATTTGATGTTCGTTTGATTTTAATCCCCAATATGACATCAACATGACCCATATCTTTCATATCAAATCTGGAATTTAACATATCCTTAGTTGACTTGATCATCTTTTCATTGCTTCCAACGATAAGCATGCCATCAACATATAGATACAGAATGACATATTCATTTTCTGTATCTTTGACATAAACACATTTATCACATTCATTGATCTTGAAACCATTGGTGATCATAGCGTTGTCAAATTTCTCATGTCACTACTTTGGGGCTTGTTTTAAGCCATACAATGACTTCACCAATTTGCGCACTTTTCTTTCTTGACCAGGAGCAGAGAAACCCTCAGGTTGCTCCATATAAATTTCCTCTTCGACATCTCCATAAGGAAAGCGGTCTTTACATCCATTTGATGAACTTCAAGATTTCACAATGCGGCAATTGCAATTATCATTCTGATAGATGTTATTCTCGTTATAGGAGAATAAATGTCGAAATAATCAGGACATTCCTTTTGCTTATAGCCTTTAATTACAAGTCTTGTCTTATACTTGTCTATTGACCCATCTGCTTTCAATTTCCTTTTGAAAATCCATTTGAAACTTGAAGGTTTACAACCTGGTGAAAGATCCACCAGTTCCCAAGTGTGATTTTGTAAAATAAAGTCAATTTCACTCTCTATAGCTTCTTTCCACAAAGGACTATCAGTGGAGTTCACCGCCTCTTTAAAGGTACGAGGTTCACCTTCAAGCATATATGTCAAAAAATCTAACCCAAAGGATTTTTCTATCCTTGTTCTCTTACTTCGTCTGGGTTCAACCTCAGACCCAATGTCTTGCTGTTGACTGCTTTCATTAGCAGCTTGGCTAATTCCAGTACCAGCCTCACGTGTCCGTTTCGAAAAACTCGATTCCCCTCTAGGCTTACATGAAAACACATTTTCAAAGAGTGATGCATTTCTCGATTCCATTACCGTGCGCTCATGTATATTAGAAATTTCTGATTTGTGCATAAGGAAGCGATAAGTCGTACTGTTATGCGCATATCCAATGAAAATGCAATCAACTGTTCTAGGTCTATTTTTCACTTTTTAGGTTTAGGGACTACCACCTTAGCGAAACATCCCTACACTGGCAAGTAATCATAGGATGGCTTTCTTCCTTTCCATAGTTCATATGGAGTTTTCTCTTGTTTCTTTTTAAGAACCTTATTTAAAAGGTAGTTAGCCTACAAAATGACGTCTCCCCACATGTTGGGTGGTAAACCAGAACTTTGTAGCATTGCATTCATCATTTCAATCAATGTACGGTTCTTTCGTTTATCAACACCGTTTGATTATGGAGAGTAAGGTGCGGTTCTTTCATGAATAATCCCATGCTGAGCACAAAATTCAGCAAATGGTGATTCATATTCACCTCCTCGATCACTTCTCAATACTTTGATTTTTCTTATCAAGTTGATTTTCTGCCTCACTCTTATAGAGAACAAACGTCTCTATTGTCTCATCTTTGCTCTTCAGCAAATATACATAGCAGTATTTCATGCTATCATCGATAAAGGTAATGGAATATTGGTTACCATCTCTTGACTGTGTTGGTTTTAAACCACATACATCGCTATGGATTAAATAAGAGGTTCATTGTTTCTTTCAACGCTTTTGAAAGATGATCTCGTTAGTCTTGCCTCTACACAAGTCTCACACTTATGTTTCGCATCAACTTGGAATTTTGGTAAGTGCTCCATGTTAATTAACCTTTACACAGTATCATAATTAACATGTCCTAGTCTACCATGCCACAAATTGGAAGACCCAAGCATATAAGTGGAAGTACTAGCTTCAATCATATTTTTGACAATAATCATTACATTCATTTTGAACATTCCACCACTCATATAACCCTTACCTACATACATTCTACCCTTAGACAAAACAACTTTGTCAGACTCGATCACCATGCCGAAACCATGAGTGTTCAGCAGTGCACCAGAGATAAGGTTCTTGCGGATATCAGGAACATACATAACGTTGTTCAAAGTTAGTTCATTTCTAGAGGTCATCTTTAGAACCACCTTGCCCTTGCCCTTAACGACAGATGTTGTCACGCCCCGACCCAAAATTACCTCCCTAACCCTGGGTTAGGACGTGCGGGACCCAACACGAGAGAGATTTACTCGAAATCCCCCTTGAGCCAGGATAACCCTTTTCTTCATAACCTAATTCAAACAGTCCAAACGGTGCCGGAATAGACCTCAAACCAGAGGTTATCCCGATTCCCACATTTGGATCTCAAATCAACCATTTAAAGAACCTAGGGGTTCTAATAATATTTGTGACTGCACCTGAATCCCGGTCAGGCTGCCTACGTACCCTGTCCTCAGGGATCAAGTCACACGTAGCTCTTGTTTTAATTAACACCCTAACCGGGCGAATCCCGCTATTCTATTTAACAGTCGCTTTATAATTGAGGATAGCATACACCTAACGCATATCCTGAGCTAACCTCGCAAATGAGATATCCACCGACCCACTAACCCTCGGGATTAACCCGAACATTCCACCATTCGTAACAATAACATCCATACACAACAAGATAGATAATAAGGGCAACCACACGAGTATAACCCACAATAACACATAAATATAAATATAAAACATTGTGGCATCCACGTAATTAACCAATCCTCCAGGGGCATAACTGTAATGTCAGCTGGAAGGTACCCTTGTAGTTATACTAAACTGTCAAGGGCAATAAGGTCAATTCCACCTTAATGGCAGTTTGGTAGATATGTTAAGCTGTCAGGGACAGTATTGTCTTTTTACCCCCTAGTGGCAGACGTGTGATTATACCAAACTGTCAGGGGCATTTTTGGGATTTCAGTCCCAAGGGCAGCCTTGTAAATATACAATTATGGCAGGGGTATTCTTGGAATTTCTGCTCTAGTGGCAGTCCGGTAATAAACTCAACTACAAGGGGTATTTTTGGGATTTAACCATGATGGCACCCCTGTAATTACCCTAAACTGCCAGGGCAGTTCTGTCATTTTATAGTCACGGTAAATCGGTAAAAACCTAGATCTACCACAGTAAAAATCTGGGAATTTATCCCATTTTACCCTAGCCTAAACCAGTCAACTGGTTTGGCAGGAAATCCGAGATTTCCCAGCCAATCTCCCTATCCTAACCCATTCAACAAACATCACACATCAATAGTAACAACAACAATGCTACACAACAATTCGAAATATAAATCCTAGAGGACAGAATTTACCCTCTGCCTCTACTCCGAGTTCAACGACAGCAGCCCTAATTCTCCTCCAGCTTGACCTCCTTTGCCACCCACAGCCTCGCCACCGTCTCTTACACCCTAAAGCACGGCCATTGGAGGCTCACCGGAGTGTTCGACCAACCCAATATTCAGACAGTGACAAAGTAGAATGAGGAACTCCGATTAGGCTTCAATCCAACAAACAAAACACACAGGAAGGAAGCAAAAGAGACGAGAAGGAGATCCTTACCTTCCACGCGCCCTAACACCACCTGGTTTGTCGGAAACCGGCAAAAACACAACCGCTCTCCTCCTCCCTCGATCTCCAGCCATAGCGATTGTTTGGAAGTTTGGAGGGCTGGGTTAGGTAGAGGAGGAAGAGGGGAAGAAGATGGGAGTGGTCCGCCGACCTGGGGCGGCCGGAGTCGCCAGCGCCGGGCGGAGCACAGTGAGACAGCTAGAGAGAGAGAGAGAGAGATCGAAGGAGGAGAGAGAATCCCCCTCCAGTCAACTGCCCCCCTTTATATAAATAAACCGACGGCCCAGATTTGATTTCACAAATCCAACGGTCCAGATCTGCCAATAAATAGTTACTGTGAATAGTAAGAAGATATTTTTCTATTTACTTTTACCGTACGGTAACAACACATTATCCCGCGTAACTTTCACCTACGAACTCCGATTAATTCCTAGGACATACCCACGAGTTCGTATTAACGTCCTCTACATCTTTCTCGAAGGAAACTTCCTCAAATTCTCGACTTAACGCAAAGTCCTCTTTTTCTACGGTAAAGTAATTTAACATTTGTTACTTCTGTAAATTGGATAATTCGTAACTAACAACTCGTAGCTCCGGAAAATCTTCCGGACATACCAGGGAACTCGTATTAACATAATCTACCCCTCGGGTCATTAATTCTATTTTCCCCCAGAACCGAGAATATCTCGATATTAATTCGGGAAAAATTAATAGTGCGGTTACAATACTCTGTAACTCGCCTAATCCCGGTAAAAAAAATGTCAATTTGGGAAGGGGTGTTACAGATGTGGCCGAGTTCTCCATGTACATTATCTCCCATCGGTGCTGGGTTCAAATTTGGAGAACATCTTCTTATCAGCACATACATGGCGAGTTGCTCCAGTGTCGAGCCACCATTCCTTTGGGTTTGAGCCCACCATATTCACCTCAGACACCACAACATAGAGATTCATGTCAGAGACATCCCTTATGACTTCTTCAATTATGTTGGCTTCCTTATTCTTCTTCTTCTTTGGCTTGTTGCAATCAATAGCTCTATGACCAGTCTTGTCACAATTGAAGCACTTGCCTTCAAATCTAGGCTTCTTGGAAATGCCCCCTCTTGGTCTGAGCTTGGACCCTTGATTTTTGAACTTCTTGGTCTTGGAGCTTTGACCATATTCCACAACATTTGCCTTAGCAGAGTAGCCACTAGCCCATGTCTTCTTTTCAGATCCTCGGGTTTCTTCTTCAATGCGAAGCCTGACTTCTAGATCTTCCAAGCTCATTTCCTTTAGCTTGTGCTTCAAATAATTCTTGATATCTTTCCAAGCTGGTGGCAATCTCTCATAACACATGCCACTTGAAAGCTTTCTCCAAGCTTCTTCCCTTCAGCGTGAATCTCATGCAGGATCAACTGGATTTTTGAGAATTGACTTATCACAGTTTTGGAATCCACCGTCTTATGATCAAGGAAGCGGCCAATAATAAATTTCTTGGCACCGAGATCCTCAGTTTTATATTTATTCTCAAGGGATTCCCACAACTTCTTAGTTGTTCCTATGCTAATGTACACATTATAAAAAGAGTCAGCCAAGCAATCCATGATATAGTTTCTGCACAGATAGTCACGACTATTCCATGCATTCACAGATGCAATTTTTGCTTCATCATGTTGCTTATCTTCTTTGAGCTCAAGAGCTTTCTCAGACAGGAACCTTGCCAGAATAAGAGTGGTCAAATAAAACAACATCTTTTGTTGCCACCTCTTGAAGTGTAGCCCATTGAACTTCTCAGGTTTCTCACCATGAGACACCGACACAGGTACATAAGCAGCAACAACAGCAGGAATGATTGGCACTTGGGTTGAAAAGCTACTCCAGTCAACAGACTTCTCAGAATTAAATTTCATTTTTCTGATAGTTGTTAACAATACAAGTTAATATTGATTCATATCAACAATTAGGGGTGGGCAAAAATCCGATTTTCAACCGAAAAAACCATCCGAAAAAACGGACCGGATAACCGATCCATTTAAAGCGGGTCAAAAAATAGCTAAAACCGATCCGGTTTGAACCGGGTTGGTTTCGGTTTTGCTTAAAAACCGGTCCGAATAAACCGAATTTTTTTAATATATATATATATATATTTTTAATAGGTGTCACCATTTTATTTGTTAGTCTAATTGGTTACAATGCAACCTGCCACACTTGATCACAAACACCATATATAAGGAAAAAAACCCTAATCGGCTCGCCTCTCTCTCCTCTCTCTCGTCACCTCTCGCCTCTCACCTCTCGCCTCTCTCGTCTCTGTCGCCTCTCACCTCTCGCCTCTCTCGTCTCTGTCGCCTCTCTCTCGTCTCTGTCGCCTCTCACCTCTCGCATCTCTCGTCTCTGTCGCCTTTCTCACCTCTCACCTTTCACCTGTGAGTTCAATCTGTGTAATGTTGTGTAAGAAGTGAGTTCAATCTGTGTAGCTAATTATGTGTTTCAGGTATGTGTTGAAAAAGATCCGGCTTGCGAGGCAGACGGATTTGCTCATCAAGATGTGAGCTTTCGATTTCGATTGCTTCTTTTGTTGTTGTGTTGCTTCTTTTGTTGTTGTGTTGCTTCTTTTGTTGTTGCGGACAAAAGAAAGAGAAACAAGTCGAAGTGCGAAAGAAGATGTAAGGTTGATTAAATTCATATTTGTGTGTTTATGATATGGATTTGTGTGATGCTTAAACTCTTTAGTAATGTGGCTTTGAATAGGTTAGTGAATTCGGGTGCTCCTGAGAGTTTGGAATTGATGGAGTTTGTATGCAAATTTTATTGATTTAGAGGATATTAGCTAAGAGTTGAAAGCTATTCATATGGAGACATTGTGTTGTCATAGTGAGATATGTCGTTGGATTTAGTGCTGGAAGTATGAAATGTTGTTTTCGCCTATATTGAGTTCATGTTATCCAATATGGCTCTTTTATTTGATTTTTCAGTTCGATGGATTCTCAACAAACCGCATCATCCCATCCTTCAATATCCTTCAATTTGAATGTTGCCTAGTGGATGGAGACTGAGTCTGAATTCAATTCAAACTTTCATCAGTTTCATGTTATGAACTTTAATTTATTTCGGGACAACTAAATTTGCTTATGGTCTGTAACAAATTAACTTAACTATGGTGTGTATGTGTATGTTATCTACTATTTGAAGTTGGTGATGATCATTTGATGATTGGATTGTTTTTGAGGTTTGGTATTTGTTGGATTTTGAAATTGTAAACTGAAAGTGAAATTCTCCAAATTCGGGTGAAATCCGAAACTGATCCGATCCGATCCGGTTTTCGGATGACCCGAATAATCGGTTAACCGGATTTCGGTTTCGGATTCGGATGGAGATTTTACAAATCCGAATGATTCGGATCGGATATGGTTTGGGCTCAAAACCGGTCCAGTCCGAATATGCCCACCCCTATCAACAATATTAGCAATTGGTAACACAAAATAAAGGCAACATCAATATTAATTTGGCTACTCCTCAATCTGTTCGGTAATTCCAGTCAGACATGACCAGGTAAGAAGATGAAGCTTTAGTGGAGCGTGACTCTCTTAAGAACATTGCCTCAATGGTTCTAGCCTAGACATCATACCAAACTGAGTACGCCTAGTTGGAAATAAACCAAAACAATATTAATTTGTCTTAAGATTATTAGAAAATATGTCAAATATTACAAATATATAATAACATAAATTCATTATAATTAAATAAATAATTATAACTAAAAACTATAATACAAATATGATGATGAACACCAATGTTACCAACTCGGATTCAAGGATAGGAGGATGTTGAAGGAAGTTGAGTCGTGTGTCTCACACACTTTCCTTAAGACAAATTATGTCTCCTCTTCAGTGCATAGGTTTGATGACACTTGTCTCCCAGGATACAACGACTGCTTGAAACTTGAAACTGCACTGCTACTAAGGACACTGAACGAACTTGAAGTACCTTCGTCTATCACCAGAACACAACATAGAGAGGAAGAGAGAGAACTCAAGTTAGGAGAGATGCTTTGAGTTGGTGTGTTTAGAATGATGGATGAAGTCACCTATTTATATTGGTGGGATTGGAGGAAAACTTGAATGCCATGAAAAATGTTACAATCTTTCATTAGCCCATTATCATGCCATTGATTTATTTTATTAAAAAAACCAAAAGACAAGGAAGTTGAAAGATCAACTCTTACATGCATTACTTTGGTGACTATTTTCATTCACCTTTAACTATCAAAATAATTACAATTTTTTTTATTTATATCATTTTTCCAACATATTATGCATGACAAAACTGATAAATCGAATTTGAATCATAATTTTACAACTATTATTGTCAACAAAAACTATATCAAACATCCGGTTTTGTACCTTCACTTTCGTAGGATAACGGTTACATTTACAGATGAGAATGCTTTTGCTTGTTATTTTTTCTTGATTCTAGTCCACTGGATGTTTGATATATTGGTTTTTTCTTGATTCTAGTCCACTGGATGTTTGATATATTGGCAAAGAATGGAAATATGCAGAACCAAAGCAGATGAACTTGAGAGAGATTTGCTAAGAGGAAGAGTTACGAGAAAGGGTTGGAGGATGTGGGTACGTACCACATTGGACTATAGTAGCTTTTAGCTCAAGCTAGTCAGTACTCTCCAATTTGATGTATTGTCACATCGTCAAGACTTGAAAGGAGTAGCTTTTAGCTCAAGCTACTCAGTACTCTCCAATTTGAGTACTCCAATTTGATGTATTGTGACATCGTCAAGACTTGAAAAGAGTAGCTTTTAGCTCAAGCTAGTCAGTAACTAATTTGTTGACTTTTCTATGAATTGTTGAGTTATTTGAGGCAAATTTCTAGTATTCATGGTGTAAAATTGGCAGATATGATCAAATCAAAAGTTGGAAGGCACAAAGCCACATTTTAGCCACCCTACCCTGCTTATGGCGTTGTTGAAGAGCAGTAGCCGCCGAACTAACACAAAACACAACCGAATTACAAATCTATTCGCCGTTGTCAAGCTAATGATCAAATGTAATTTGCAGATCGTCGTTGATCATGTACCAGGTAAGCAGAGAGTTCGGATTTCGTTTGCCATTGAAATATTTGCTGCTCCTCAGGCTCTCAGCTTGAGGATTTTGCATATGCATAGTACAATCCATGCATGGATATATATATATATATATATATATATATATATATATACATGAGAAAATATATATATATATATATACATGAGAAAATTTTGTAATTGAAACAAAGTTGGTTTAGAAATGAACACTGAAGAACTATGTGATCGGCAAGAGCTAGATATACAACTGTTGGGGGTGGCAAATGAACATTCTTTGAAATCCAAGGTCTACAAAGTGTCATCACCAATTTAGTCTAATACGTTCTATTATTGAAAAATGCTTCCATAACGTTTAGCTACCCACGTACGTAAAATAGAAAATCTCAGCCACGTAACTAGATATTTATGTCACATACCGTCAAATATAACACATCAACAATTCGTATCAATGTTACAATGTACCAATGAAAACACGAGACAATAAGAGAAAATAAGAAATTCTAAACCACTCACAACCGAGAAAATGTCACCCACATATATGTTTAGGTATTTACGTGACACAATATAAATACAATTACAATGACAGCAACAATATTCATATATACGGACCAATGCGACACATACAATTGGTTGGCTACTACCTTCGTAAACAAAAGATTTTTCCATTACAGGTCTCCTTCCCTTCTGGCCTCGATCGATTGTTAGAACAACATCAGTATCCAGTATGTCAAGCTAATTGACTATATATAAACTGATTATTAAACTTTTCAAACATAGTGACTTGTTACAATATTTGAAAACATCATCATTAAGATGTAAGTTAGAAGCTAAGTTAGGCTAATTATCGTTCATTCTTTGATAAAAAAAACCCTAAAACCTCTCCAAACACTCCCGCAACACCCTAAAGCCACTGTCGACCCTAAGCTACAAAAACAGTTTGTCAGGCGGCATCCAGATCAGTGTATGGCCTCCGGCCTCGTTGATCTCGGATATGCTGCCGGACGAGTTGTCCAAATAGGTATTTTGGTGTTTCGAGAGGGGTTCAATCATGTTTTTTCAGGTGGAAAAGACAAGGTTATGATGTCATCTTTGTTTTAAACGGTACAACATGCTTTTTAGATCTGGCGATGAAGGTTTGATCTGAAGTCCTTCCTGGTATTATTGCGCTTAGATTACGAATGAGGCTGTGCTTCTTGGGCGGAATTGGTTTGTAATCTGTGTGATGTGCTATGGTAGAGTAATTGCAAAGTCTAGGTTGTT
This sequence comes from Comarum palustre, assembly GCA_951800085.1. Lineage (NCBI taxonomy): Eukaryota > Viridiplantae > Streptophyta > Magnoliopsida > Rosales > Rosaceae > Comarum > Comarum palustre. Next base: position 6,308,030 of record OX637579.1, on the reverse strand, counting down.
GATCGACAATTTAGATTCGACGCGAGCGAGGCCGAAGCAACACAGATTGGGCAGTCAAAACTTGGAGAGATTGGCATGGCAGCGGTCGATGGGCGAGATGCATTGTGATCGAATCAGCCGAATGGACTAGGTGGTGGACTCTCATTCTTGGCCCATTACATGCTAAGCCATCTTTTGGGCCCGTAAGTTTAAATTAATTTTTACTAGTTTTAGTCTAAATAATGTTCCTAGGTAAGGGTTTTAGGGTCTGTTTTTTTGGATTTTTTATGTGGTTTTTGATAGGTCTTATCGTCCCTCCTCTTTGAGTGAGGGTTTAGGGTTTTTATAGGGTGGTGTTTTAGGTCGTGTCGTGGGGTGTGCCATAGTTATGGTGTCGTTTTCAGAGACTATTTTAAGGTCGGCTAGTTCTTGTTGTCAATGTAATGGGGATGTTAGATGTGCATATATGCTTGTAGTTTTGGTGTGTAGTGTTTGAAATAGTTGTTTCTTCTTAAGGTTGGCTGTAAGGATATATCGATACTTTTGGATTAGGTGTAGGTTACAGTTGAACCCCTTTCGGTTCTTATCCACTGTAATCGCTGATGTTTTAGGTAGAGGAAGAGTGGGGAATTTATTTTCACCACAAGTGTCCCTCATTGGTTTAATATTGCATTCCTGATTAATGAAATTCTTGATATCGTTTCCTTAAAAAAAGATAATTATCATTCCCTTAAAAATAGAGAAAATGTTCATTTCTACAATTTTTTGGACCTTATTTCTCATTCCAACAGTTTTTTTAAAATATTGACAATTTCAACTTTTTTTTAATTTGTACCCATTCCAACAAAGCTCATAACAATTCCAAATAACCTATAATTTTTCAATACTCATGCTACCCTCACCCATTGAAACATACTTAGAGAGAGAAAATAGAAGAGAGAGGAGACATGGTCACCAGCTTCTGGACCCTGGTCACAGGCCACTGGAATCTCGCAGGAATCTAGAATCAAGTTTATTAACCCCTAATAAACTCCTACCGAACCATAAACCATATTTCTGTTGTCACAACCAACTTTACTACCCTAAATAAACTCTAAAAAAATGGTAAATTGCGTTGACCGCAACTATCGGCATCGAGACTTTACCGGATTTACGTGATTTTTCAACCGTAGACGTATTTCACTATTTTTATCATATCTTATTTTCCGATTATTTTTTAGTTTTAAGGTTCTACATAGAGTTTGTTTTTGAAATGAAATATTTACTTAAGACTTAGCAAACAAGTTATACAACATTAGTAGGCATGTTGTGATTTTAATGTTCAAACTTGACAAACAAAAATCCGACCGTCAGATATGATCATTTTAGTAAAACATGGTATGGTAAAAAATTCAACTTGATCTGATGATGTTAAGGGCTTGATCCGGACGATAAATCCCGTAAGTCAAACCCCTAAACGCACAAAAACAGTCATTTGACCGTCTAAATTATGTATTTTAACCGGACCTTCAACACAAAATAGTTTCAAATCGATGACACGCAACCAGTGGTATAAAACATTACTGAAAAATAACCCCCAAAGTTAGTGCTACCCATAGGGAGAAAGAATGGTAAATTGTGTTGACCGCAACTAGCGGCATCGAGATTTTACCGGAATTACGTGATTTTTCAACCGTAGACGTATTTCACAATTTTGGTCATATTTTATTTCATGACTTTTTTTTTTGAAAATTTTGCTTCCTATGTACAGTTCCAAAGAAAAAACTTATGACTGTATTTTTAATTTTAGTCGACGGAATATAAATTGTTTTGTCGGATAAGAAAGTTCTTAGCCGACGGAATATAAACTATTCCGAAGGAAACAGTCAGGAACTCAGATCTGTTGGCTAATAATGGCTTAGTCGAGGGAAATTCCCGACGACCTTATTCCATCGGCTAAGAAGTTCTTAGTCGACGAACTATTTCTCTTAGCCGAAGAACCTAGTTTCGTCGGCTAAGAAAATCATAGCCGACGGAACAGTTTTGATTCCGTCAGCTAAGAGTGATAATCCACTAGTGGCAATTTTTTTGGGACATCCATATTATAAAAGAGAAAGAACTCTTAATTCCTTTTTTACAAACTCTAGCAAATTAGTGGTTTATACATTTAAAACCATTAAAAATGATGATCTTCTGGGTATTTTTTAATCATGTAAAATTCATTAAAGTGAAGAATCCAGTATCAATTAGGCATTAGAGCAAGTTGAGGCTCGGTTACAAAGTTGAAACAAATCTAGATAACATTCTTAGATTGTTTTTGAAATTTAAAAAAAAAATGATCTACTAACATGAATCCAGAGTATACATGATGGACTCATCCCCTACCATCTATCGGCAGACAAGATGTTTGGGTAATACCCATGGTACAATGTCTCGTCTTGCCCTCCTTCAGTTCTTGTTTCTCAGAATATCTTGAAATATTTTTCAATACTACTCTAGATAATTCATCCGTAATCTTTGTGGCCGGGCTCGACCCGACAAATTCGTCTCAACAATCAAGAGGGTGAAGCCCTCCACCATTTAAGATCCGTGGAAAACTATAGTTGGTGTATCCCAAGTTTTTGAGATATGGTATTTTGGGGCCATGAGGCAATAAGGGAAGATGGAGAGAAGAACTCCCTTAGAGTGGAGGTTGGGATCGGCCTCCATTGGAGAAAAAGATTGGGGGTTTTCTAGAACTGAGTTGGTTGATCTTCATGGTAATGAGATTAGCTTCTGATAAGCATATTTGATATTTCACTCGATTAACGTATCCATCAAAGCAATTTATTTATTTATTTTTAATAAAAACTTGTTAATTAGTACGTTACTGTAATATTCAATAAGCTAGCCGTAGATGAGATAAATGTCAAAGTTCATCATCGATCGCATGCATATCCATAATTCCATGTAGTAAAAAGTAACTACTAGCTAGCTACTAGCGTGTACACATGCTGTTAGCATGCAATAAGAAATTTTATTCAATAAAAGAGGGAACATAGATCGAACTCCCGAGCACATTCATATTCAACGCTTCTTAGTTAACGAGATAACCAGGTTAATGAACTGACACTTCTCCCATTCCATATGATCAAGAACATCTTCTTCGAACCTGCGAAACAAATCATCCATGGCTTCCACTCCAAATTGGCTGGCCAGAATAGGCTCTCCCACAGCCCTTATGTCAGTGGAAAGAATTGCAGCCCTCGCTTTCTTGTCAAGGTCACTGTTAGCTTGTTTAATGTAAGAGTCCCAGTCATTTCTGAAAGCTTCAAGGTTTTGCAATGTAAAAGACCCTTCAGCCTCGATCACCTCTTTTACCTCATTTATTGTGGGCGCATAGTATGGCAAATTGAATCTGTCCAACTTTTCTTCCTCGATCAAACCCTGAAATTAATTTGTGTATTTCAGTAAATTACAGTAAATGTATATATCATAGCAAAAAACGAAGAGGCGTTAATTTGAATCTATACACATATATGCATACATCAAAAACCATGTCATGGAGTTTCAATCCGACGAATTCCCAAATGGAGAGGGGATCATTGCTCTTTATGCTGCCCATGGTTGTGAGGACCATACTGCCTCCCGGGACTAGCTCTTGTGCCCTACATCGCAGAAAGACTGTGAAGTCCCTTTTGAATTGCTCAAAGTATTCATTGAAAACATCAGGTGAGCTTGTCTTGGCTATGTATATGTTCCCCTTGTTCAGTCCCTCTCCTCCTTCCGTTACCAAACCTTTTGGAACCTGCTCATAGAGATGGATTATGTTGATTTTCTGTTGGTCAATCATTGATGCATATATTTTCGTCATAAACAAGACTGAACTAGAATTTTGCTTCAAACGAAAAAAAATGAACGTACGAGATCGAAAAACACCACAATAGTGACAAATGAAAGTCAAGAGCATTTACCTCAGAGATCCACATGAGAGCATAAGAAGAATGAACAAAGTGAAGAGAGTTGTCCGGAAAGATCCTCCCATAAAAGGAACCAGGCATTGCTGAGATGAAACAAGAACCCGAATTGTTCCCAATTTCTTCATTGAGCTTCTTATAGAAGCCAGGAAGTAACTTGAACACCGTATTGAAATCGTTCTGGGGAAGGTCGTTCAAGAATGCTTGGAGCGATGGCGGGGGGAGGTTGAGCTTTCGAAACGTGTTTCGGATATTGTCAATGATGTCTGATACTACCAGAAGGGTATTGGGTCCCGAAGAGCATCCTAAGTCTGCTACTTTCAAACACTCTGGGAAGAGAGTGCTGCAGAGCTCCTCTATACTTGCATCCACTATAGGCTTCACCGTCGAAATCACAGCTCTCTGATACAAATTAAACCAGCTAGACCATGTTAATCATTTTCATTCTGAAAGTTTAACAAGAGAGATACAGACACACTTACTTGAAGTAGTGAGTGGTTTGCGTAGCTTATTTTGCCATCTCCGCCATTCATGTGAAGAACTTGCTCTACCTCCATTGTCGCTCTAGTTTTTGGTTGGTTTTCTCCTTCTGTTTTGTGCATATTTCTACTAGAACATTTGTGCATTTTATAGCAGCAGAATATGCGAGCTAACATTGTACTAGGCACTGGTAAAGGCTGATCCACGTTTCAAACGTTTTATTAATATTTGATTGATAAGTTGTTGTTGTTTTTTTTTTTTTGAAATCAAAGTTGTTGTTGTTTTGTTTTTTTTTGAAATCAAAGTTGTTGTTTTGTTTTTTTTGCTGATCCACGTTTCAAACGTTTTATTAATATTTGATTGATAGGTTGTTGTTGTTTTGTTTTTTTGAAAACAAGGACCTCGTGCTATGCATGTGCCTCCATCATGCATAGCACGAGCTACTTGAACCACTAGCTGGAGAGATAGAAGGAGATGGTCGGCGAATAGAATGCATACAGACAGGTTGATTTGGAGTGGGAGCCGTAGAGAGAGAAACCTGAGGATAGCCGATTGAGGCCATGGAAGAACCCTCCTGCGGCCAAAGTAGCCTCGTGCTATATGGTGGTCTATGGCGTGGCACTGCAGCCTGTTGCTGGACTGGCAGATCAAGTAGTTGAGCCCATCGAGAGGTCAATTGGCCCTGAAATGTGGTCTAAGGGTTGTTGTGGAGGGAGGTGGCCTCACAACTGTCGCCGCTAGACCCTTGGCCCCTCGATACCTTCTTTTATCTTAACAAATGCATGATCACTACTAACTCCTGCATTCATATATATAAAAAAATTTCCTTTTATAATCCTTTCATATATATCACATATATCAAAAATTATTTAATTTAATCATCCCTTGACATATATAGAAAAAATCACACATTCTTTAGTACATCAAAAATCAAAACCAAATTTATGCATCTCTTCAAATATACCATCACTTCACATATATCAATTCTTTAAAATTCTCCAATTCTTTAATATATCACATATATAGAAAAATTCTATTAGTGTAGAATATATCAAAAATTTTCTTATTGACTAATTATCTATATACCCAAAATAGTTTTATTCTCTAATTCAAAAGCCCTAATTCAAATTCACAAACCCTAGAATTCAAATTCAAAATCAAAAACCCTAATTCTCTAATTCAAATTCAAATCACAATTCAAATTGAAAACCCTAACCGGAGAGCGACGACGGAGCGGGGCGCGGCGGGTGAGGGCTGAGAGATTGAGAGAGAGTGAGGGCTGAGAGAGAAAGAGAGAGTGAGATTGAGAGACTGAGAGAGACCGAGCAAGAAAGGGGCTTAAACCTGATGACTTTATTCGACGAAATAAAAATCTCGTTGGCTAAAGTAAGTACTATAGCCAACTATAAAGCAATAACCTCCTTGGCTAAAGTATGTACATCGTCGGCTAAAGTATGTACATCGTCGGCCTAAGTCAACTTTAGCCGATGAGAATTGTTAATTTCTTCTGCTAAAGTTTTTTTTCTCATAAAAAAATTTCAGATTCTGGAACCAACATTCCCATAACCTGCCAATTCCACACATTTTCATTAACAAGGTCATATTCCTTAAAGTATAGCCGACGACACTCTTTCGATTGAAAACTCATAAACAACACAAATTCAAGTTCAATATCTAAACTCATAAGTCACACAAATTCTTATTCAACTAAGACTCATAATCAAAATCATTGCTTGAGTTTTTCTCGGTGTCTGAGTTAATTTCTGGTAATATGTGCTGCTCCTCATCACTAGAGTCGTCGTCTTCTTCATTTGGATCAATATCAATAAGCGGTACATCTTCATCACAAATTTGAACCACACGACCCGCTCGAACATTATTAAGGCGAATTGTAGAGGATTCAGGAATACCAATTGCATTCGACTCTTGATATGCAGTATCTTCTTCATTATCTTCGGCGGTTCCAAGTGTAGCAGCACTGTATATGCTTCTAAGAACAACATGGTTGACTTCTTTCCACATGTCTTTGTGCACCAGATCATCAAGATAAAACACTTGTTTTGTTGCTGTGTTAAAAACAAAAGGGTCGTCTTCATATCAGCTTGTAGCAGTATTCACCGAAAATATTCCGTAACGATCAGTCCTTTTGCTCCAAGGGCTAGTATCAAACCATCCACACTTAAACAAGTGCACTGTCATTCCTTCTCCATAAATTAGTTCAACCACTGAATGGAGAACACCGTAATAGTCAAATCCATTCCACCCACCATGCACCATTACCCCATAATTCTATGTTCTTTGTCTGTTGTCTCTATGTTCACATATAAATTACACGTCATTGACCATATACATTGGATAAACTCTTGAAGTTATCGACTTCATCGCCCAAAAACCTCAATTCGTGTGACCTGTCTAGGTGACGATCAAATTGTATATGGTTCATCTGAAAAAAATAATTAATAGGAACCATTAACTTTAGTATGAACATATATAACTATTAACTATTATATATATATAATTCTTACCCAGGCGCCAAAATTGTTTACAAACTCCCTGTTGTGGTACTTAAGATCACCAGCTGACCTGTCAAAAGTTGACCTGCAATTTAAAACCCTATCATTGTAGTGTTAGTAAGTAGGGTATCGTTCTAACCGGAGACATTAGGGAATGACTTACTTTTCTGCAAAACAGAACATTAGTAATATTCACACATTTTATACATATATACAAATTCGGCAGTGAGGATTTTATGAAGTGGTTCGAAAATAATGCAGAAAATAAAGACACTTATTTACAAAACATGGTCAATCAATACTCAAGCATAAAACAACACAGCACCGTGAAGAAAGACATGTCACAGATTTCGCAAGTTTAAGAGGTCATATTTGCGTTTTCACAACTTGTAATTAATTCCAACTATTTAGACTTCTCATGTAAACTTTGTGCCTACAATCGCCTGATACTAAGTTTGTATATGTGTCATCCTGTTTAATGCCTACAATCGCCTGACATTAAGACAAAATACACTGATCGAACGAGAGTCATTGGAAACATGGTCCTAGGTATGGCGTCACTCATCCTATTCATCATGCAAATCTCTCACCCTAGCAACCCTTGGTAGTGACTAAGAATCAAGACCTACAATCGCCTGATCTTAACCCTTAGAACACTACGGCATATGAAACTCCCTCCTAATAGCTAACTTGTCTAGATTCAAGCTAACCTAGAGTTCGATTACGTGTTCAGGTGAGGATTACTCAATTCAAGTTATTAATTAAGAATTCGGTATTCCACATCATTAATGGGTTGGTGTATAGTAAGAATTCGGTAATACAGTATGATCAATGAATTAAGGGAAGATTATTCTGATCAGAGGTAAGATTTCAGATGCTTTAGTGTTGACCCGAGAAGAGTGGTCGGACGTCAGAAAATGATAGAGTATTGGATGTTATCCACGTAGGAAGGAGTGCTATGTTAGATAAATGTGACATGTGACTGGGTTACATGAGTTGCGGAACATGTTGGCTTGGGGTTATATTAGATGCCTAGTGTCACGTATATGCACGTTACGTGAATAAGTCTAGTTCCTTACATCCTATGTGAATAGTCTTCCGGCTAGTATTGGAAATTAGCTTATAAGGAGGATCGGTAAGGATGTTGATTGTAAAGAGCAGGTGTATAGGGTTATGACAATTCTATTCATGAGGCGATTCAGAAGAGTTCTCATAAAGGAGTTGATATTCGAGAACAATAATATTATTTTAAATGGAAGTATGTTCCACTGTGTTGAACTTCGAGTATATAAATTTCGAGGATGAAATTTTATAAAGTGGGGAGAATTGATACATCTCGATCCTAGAATTATTTACGGTTGGTTACTTTGGTCTCTTACCATTTGTAGTAACCGTTTTACCATAAGGGGTCAAAAAGTTGACTTTTCGTTAAGTCGAGAATTCAGGAAAACTTTATTCATGAAAGTCGTAAAGGACGTCAATACGAGTTTGTGAACATGTAGCACGCTCAAATCGGAGTTCGTATGAAGAAGTTATGGTCTAAAAACAGAAGTTACTATTTCCGAAAAGGGTTATAAAAGGAAACTTACCCAGAGTAGAAAGTTAAAAATCAGAAATTTACCTACTCTCTCTCTCCTCAATTTCGATCGAAAAATTTGTCGGATCTTCCAGCCGCCGTCAAGCCACCTCAGGCCTCCGCACCGGTTTGAAAATGACCGCCTTTGAGTCTATTTTAATTCAAGGTAAGCCTTTCGACCTATCTCGCCATGGTTTAGGAGACATTTCAAGTTGATTGCCGAGTGTACAGTGTAGAGTCTAGATCGGATTTCTCCCTCCTCAAGCCACTAACGAGTGAGTTCTTAATATGGTTAGAATGAGTTTTAGAAGTAGTACTCACCCCTACAGTTTGATGGATTGATTTGGAGTGTGGAGGGAGAATCGAAGATTTGAAGTTTTAAAGTTTAAAAAATTCAGGATTTCGTCAGGCTAAGGCCTAAGTTTGTGAGTGAACTTTTATTTTAAATATATTACATGCAACGAATTTTTATTGAGTTTCTCTTTTACTTACGAGAGAATTCTTCCGTAAATAATTTTCCTGTGAGTTTTAAATAATTTTCCAGAAATATAGTTTTTAATTGTTATCACCATTTTGGGTTATGGAGGGGGATGATATTTTTAAGATGGATAAACTTGGCTCTTGCATTTTAATGATTTAAAGTAAATTAGGGAACGGTTTCGGATGTTTGGAAACGTTTTAAATCCAATTTATTTGGGAGAAAAGTCCTGGGTGTTTTGACTTGGTTTTTTATTTAATTCACCATGGAGATTTTTCTAGTATATATATATATATGTATTGTTGCTAGCTAGCATAGACTCTCTCCGGATAGAGATGGTACCCTCTCCGGATTGTAGCTGGTCAGACCCTCTTCGGTGGTAGCTAGTCGAAAGGACCCTCCCAGATAGAGCCGGTCAGGACTCTCTTCGGTGGTAGCTGGTCAGAAGGACCCTCCTGAATAGAGAATGTCAAGGGACCCTCTCCCGATAGAGCTGGTGAATAGACCCTCTTGTGGGTTAGAGCTAGTTAGTTGTTTTTTTCTTATGGTCATGGTGAAACTAGTTCCCCACTTTTAAATTCTGGATTTAAGACAAGAGGATTGTTATAAATTTTATTTAATCGTTTTTATTGGTTGCGAGCATGTGGAATTTTAGAAAATCAAAGGGAGAGCATTAACATATATTTATCTTTTCATATTTGATTTTTGTCCACTCACGCTAATGTATTTTAAATGTTTCTTCCCTAGACCCTTCGTTTTCAAATGGCCGGTGTTGTAGGGTCCTAGAAAGGAGGTCGCGCGTACAGATGTCGAGGCATAGTCAATTAATCCGCTATCGCCGCACGTTTATTTAGGTATCACATCCGTGTAGATATCTCTGATTACCCCAACTTAGATAGTTGAATAGTTTGTTGAAGCGTAGTGGTGATTTGAGGAGAATGTTGGCTCTAGGAGTTGGGGTTGATTTAAATTATTAATGGAAGTGCTGAGTTGATTTGTAAGAAGGGTTGTCCATTTCAAGGGGGTTTCAGTAAATGTTCATTTGATGTGATCCTCGCATGAGTTACTTCTGGTTAAAAGAGTTTAACTAGGGTGGGTCCTAACATTTACCCCTCGATGATAGGGCTACCCATATGGATAAATAATGGTAAATAGTATGCATGCTGTGATTTTGATGATCAAACTTCACAACTAAAAATTTGACCGTCTGATATTATCATTATGTCGAAATATATCTATGGTCAACAATCCAACTTGATCCAATAAATTTAAGGGTTTGATCCGAATGGTCAATCCCGTAAGTCAAACCCCTAAATTGCATTGACCGTAACTATCGGCACCAAGACTTTACCGGAATTATGTGATTTTTCAGTCGTATACGTATTTCACCATTCCGGTCATATCTTATTTCACGACTTTTTTGCGTTTGAAGTTTCTACGTAGAGTTTGTTTTTGAAACGAAACATTTACTTGAAACATAGTAGACAAGTTATACAACATTAGTAGACATGCTGTGACTCCGATGATCAAACTTGAGAAACAAAAATCTGACAGTCTGATACGATCAATATGTTGAAATATGTCTATAGGAAAAAATTCAACTTATGGTTAAGGGATCAATCCTTATGGTCAATCCCATAAGTCAAACACCTTAAAGCACGGAAACGGTCATTTGACCATCTAAATTACGTATTTTGGCCGGACCTTTAACTGAAAATAATTTCAAATCGATGAGACGCAACCATTGGTATAAAAATTTTATAAAAAATAACCACCAGAGATAGGGCCACGTCAAGGGAGAAAGAATGGAAAATTGCATTGACCACAACTATCTGGTCATATCTTATTTCATTACTTTTTTCGTTTGAAGCTTCTACATATAGTTTGTTTTTGAAACTAACATTTACTTGACACTTGGTAAACAAACTATACAACATTAGTAGACATGTTGTGACTCCGAGCATCAAAATTCATCAACAAAAATCCGATCGTCAGATATGGGAAAAAATTAATCTAGATCCGACAACGTTACGAGCTCCATTCGGATCATCAATCTAGTAAGTCAAACCCCTAAACGCACAAAAACGGTCATTTGACCATCTAAATTACGTATTTTAGCTGAACCTTCAATTAAAAATTATTTCAAATCGATAAGGCGCAACCTGTGGTATAAAATTTTTATTTTATTTATTTTAGCATAGCCAACGAAATTTTAGGGCATTCGTCGGTGAAAGTTTAGAGTTTAGGGTTTACTAAAATTCATCGGCTAAAGTTATATAAATAAATAACTATAGTCAACAAAATTTATTAAAATTCGTCGGCTAAAGATAAATAAATAAAATATAAGTTTAAAATATAAGACACTTTAGTCGACGAAATATATAATTTCGTCGGCTAAAGTACCCTCAAATTTTCAAAATCTCTGACTAAAATTTTGAACTTTAGTAGATGAAATAGGGTATTTATACGGTTAAAGTTCAAAATTTTTAAAATCCCCGCCGAAAATTTTGAATTTTTTCTTTATCTTTGATTCTTCTTCGTCTCCTCCTCTTTATCTCTCTTCCTCCTTCTCCTCGTCTTCCTCCTCCTCTTCGTCCTCCGACGACAACTCTTGATCCTCCTCTCCTTGCCCTCCTATCCTTCTCCTTGCCCTCCTATCCTTCTCCCTCTCCCTCTCTTAGCATTCTCCTTCTTCTAGCCTTCTCCTAGCCTCCTCCTCCTCTACCGTAACTCATTCTCCGTCTCCTCCAAACACCACCATCGGCGGAAAACAAAAAAGAAGAAAACAAATTAATCAAAAATACAAGAAATAAAAAAGAAAATAAATAACTATAGCCAACTAAATTTATTAAAATTCGTCAGCTAAAGTTAAATAAATAAATAAAATAAATAACTATAGCCGACGAAATTTAATAAAATTCGTCGCCTAAAGTCCAGACTTTAAACGACGAAAATTTCTTTATCGGTTAAATAAATGACTTTAGCCAATGATGAATACTGATTTTGTTGGCTAAGGTCTTCGCCGACGGCTTTTTCCTGACGACTTCTTAGCCAACAAAATTTTTTAACATGCCGATGAAAAAATTTTGTCTTTTAAAGTAGGTGTCCTAGTAGTGCATGTTCATATTCATGAACTTTTTGAAACCTCTGTATCGAATATGATATTATATCATTTTGTTATAGAACATGCAAGTTCTAATATGGATCCTTATATGGCTACAAATGTGCCTACAATAATTTGCACATTTGACGTATGTCTAACATTTAGTGACAATTTACCAACCCTCACTCAAAGGCAAGAAAGATGAAATCAATTATATTATTCAGTCTCTATGAGATTCATCTAAGCATTTGGACATCCATTCAAAATACACAATATTTTATGAACAGGGGATACTTATTGACATGCACATGATCAACAATGGTGTTCTAAACACCGATTGATTTTGAGCCTATGTTTTGGCTCCGATTAAATGCAATTACATGTAATTATCATTACCATTATGTGGTAACAATTGAAATTTATTATGATTTGTTCAATCAAGCGTGATTGCTTTAATCATATTGTTACCATTATGTGGTGGTTATTGATTTATTTTTTTTAAATGAAACGTAAGAATTTTAAGTGTATCATTATTATTTTGTAGTTGATAACTCATTACCATATTTATTATAATCATTGGTGATGAGAAAATTAAATGAGGAAATAAAATTCCTCCACTCATTGTGATGCGTGATCATGATTGATCAAAACTTTTGTTTCATGGTCGTTGATGATATATGGGCTTAAAGTCCAACTCATTTTTATGAGTACATTTGAACTTTTGTTCACTCCATTTTTAGACTATGCTTCTAATTGTGAAGACTCAATATTTTGAGTATAATCTTAAACTTGATAAGGCTATGATTTTTCATTGTAATTGTAATATGGAGTATATGCTTATACCCGTATGGACTGTTGTCCTAAACTCAATATTCGAGCATATCATTTGGCATTAAATTTCTTAGCCAAACAATACAATGGACCTCATGTTTATAAATATTTTGGAATTCCTTAAAGACTTTTTTTTTCATATTAAAGGCTTTGATTCAAATTATGGATATCCATGGTCACAAATATTGTAAAATATTGCACAATGTCCAACTATGAATATGATACTTTTGAAATTTACGCCTAAAGTGGTAACCATATCTTGATCAAGAGTTGCCAATCTTAATAGATAGCCCCACTTGAGCTTAAATATGTTACTGATATGAAATATCATTGTGTATATTGGTAAAGATAATTTTCATCTTATTCGGTCGTATTCATGAACCACAGTATATTATAGTATACATGAACTATGTGTTCCATTCAGCTAAATTAACTTTAGCATGACATTGTTTTTGTCAAATATTATGGCATGTAGACTCATCTACATATTTTACAATGTTGCAAGATACAATAATTATTATTGACCTTGCTCTCAAGGAAATATTATTGCATATTTACGAGTTGTCATTTCTACATGATATATTCTGGAATCCTCATTCATGAGGGGAAGAATTGTTTATTCTAAAATTAGTGTTGAAATATTTATCCACCATGCATGTCTCCTTTTACTTTTGAGGAAATTGGTCTCAATTAAATGAGAAAGTGACAAGTTCACAATATTACATCATTTGACCTAAAATTCTTGGTCTGGGCTCGCCTCCCACCAAATTTAGTATTTGTTTAAACACATATTTGCATATGGTTAAACTATAGTCATCTCGTCGTTAGGAGGATAATAGATTAATGTAACGGCGTGACTTTATGTTGTGGAATAATATCGACGAAGTCCAATGTGATTAGTTCCCTCTAATTAAGGGACGATATACAAGCTATATAACATTGTTTTTGAGATTATGTAAAGATACACATTCTTAAATATGTTGTCTTCTAAGAGATAAATATTTGTTATCTAGAGGCATGCATACTCGATATAATAAAGCATATTATAGCATATGCGCACATGTTCATTTGAGATAGAAAGTTGATGATTGTAATATCAACAATAGCTACTAATATCATCAAAGGTTACGTATTGTTCCACGTTTCGTTATGTCGGCAAACTATATATATTATTGGCCAAATCAGATATAAGCAATTCCAATGAAATCTAATACCGGAAACGTCATGAAATACTTGGACTTCACAATCCCCTACATATGAGTTTATTTTATTGAATATGACACAATGTTTCTTTATAGAGACATGAGATTATCATTATTCTGTAAACAACAATTTTTCTATAAGTACACTATTATATTGATGAGAGACTTATGAGAAATTGTTTTGTTTTTATCATGAAGATGAAGGCACATTGAATTGCTAATACACATCCAAAATCTTATTATGTCATTCTATACATATTGCTTCATGAAGTCCTTAAAGGATTAATATGCCTAAAGCAATTACATGGATGACAAGAGCATTAAGCTCACTCATGAAATCATATAGTCTAAAGCTCATATACTTATTATACTACAATCAAACTGATGCATTGCCTCATTGAGTATTATGTTAGAAAATATGTCAAATATTGCAAATATATAATTACATACATTTATTATAATTACATAAACAATTATAACTAAAAACTAAAATACAAATATGATGATGAACACCAATGTTACCAACTCAGATTCAAGGATAGGAGGATGTTGAAGGAAGTCAAGTCGTGTGTCTCACACACTTTCCTTAAGACAAATTATACCTCCTCTTCGGTGCAAAGGTTTGATGTCACTTGTCTCCCAGGATACAACGACTGTTTGTCCCTTGAAACTACACTGCTACTAAGGACACTGAACGAACTTGAAGTACCTTCGTCTATCACCAGAACACAACTTAGAGAGGGAGAGAGATAACTCACGTTAAGAGAGATGCTATGAGTTGGTGTGCTTAGAATGAGGGATGAAGCCACCTATTTATATTGGTGAGATTGGAGGAAAACTTGAATGCCAAGAATAAGGTTACAACCATTCATTAGCCTACTACCATGTCATTGATTCATGTTGTTACAAAAAACAAAAGACAAGGAAGTTAAAAGATCAACCATTACATGCATTACTTTGGTGACTATTTTCATTCACCTTTAGCTATCAAAATGATTACAAAAAATCTTTTATTTCTATCATTTTTCCAACAATTCCCCACATGAATGAAATAGGAGACCAAAGACTCGATAGACTTGGTGATAGATATCTACGGTTAAACCTGCTTAGGATAGGTAGGTTTACTCTTTGAACCTTCCCTTGTGAAGGTATGCTGACTTTACTAACTATACAGTAGACGCGATGTCTTTGAACTATTCATCATTTGTGTAAATGATAACATACTTCACACTGGAATCTTCCTGGTACTTACAGTTCTCACTTTTGTATCCATTTTGGCCCTGGACACGTGCCTGGTTCTGTAAGAGTTTGATAGAAATTGAGCTCTTAAACAATTCCCTTAGAAGCGGCCTTACTTCTCTCATACATAGGTGATTTCTTAAGAGTAACCCGCATTACTCCGCTCTGATCTCCGACACATAAGAATCATTAAAAGCTTTCACTTAACCTAATTCCTTACGGGCATCACTATTTTCATCATAGGAATGGACATGAAGAAAATCCCTACAGTGATCCAACATGGTATCTACAGTTTGGTTGTCTCCTTTGAACCTAGATCTTGGGATCTCTAATCAGCTAGGTTAGGTATCCACTGCAAAATTTTTTAATTCATGGGCTTTAGTCTTATTCCCCTAGATGATTTATCAACTAGCTCTCTGTTTAACCCTTTGGTTAGCGGATTCACAATATTATCCTTTGACCTCACATAATCAATAGAGATAACTTCAGTAGAAAGTAGTTGTTTAAAGGTATTATGTCTTCGACGAATATGTCTTGACTTACCATTATACATCGTGCTCTGTGCCCTATCAATTGCAGATTGACTATCATAATATATGCATATTGCAGGCACAGGTTTTGTTCATCTTGGAATATCCTCTATGAATTGGCGTAGCCATTCTTCCTCTTCCCCATATTTGTCTAATGCGACAAATTCAGACTCCATCGTGGATCTGGTTATAATTGTCTGTTTAGAGGATTTCCCAAACACTGCTGCACCTCCCAATGTGAGCACATACCCATTAATGAATTTTGAGTCTTTCATGTCAGAAATCCAAGTTGCATCACTGTATTCTTCTAGGACAGCTGGATAATTGGTATAATACAGCCATAGTCTCTCGTATACCATAAGTACTTTAGTATCCTCACAATTGCTTGCCAATGCATAGATCCAGGATTACTCGTGTACCTGCTCAGTTTGTTCACAGCATAAGCTATGTCAGGTCTTGTACAACTTGTTAGGTACATCAGACTTCTAATGACTCTAAAGTACTCTAACTGAGAGACACACTCTCCTTTATTCTTTGAGAGATGTAGAGTCATATCCACCGGAGTTCTGACAACTCTAGAATTATCCTTATCGAATTTTCTAAGGATACTGTCCACATAATGAGATTGACTCAATACAAGCCAATTTGATGTTCGTTTGATTTTAATCCCCAACATAACATCAACATGACCCATATCTTTCATATCAAATCTGGAATTTAACATATCCTTAGTTGACTTGATCATCTTTTCATTGCTTCCAACGATAAGCATGCCATCAACATATAGATACAGAATGACATATTCATTTTCTGTATCTTTGACATAAACACATTTATCACATTCATTGATCTTGAAACCATTGGTGATCATAGCGTTGTCAAATTTCTCATGCCACTACTTTGGGGCTTGTTTTAAGCCATACAATGACTTCACCAATTTGCGCACTTTTCTTTCTTGACCAGGAGCAGAGAAACCCTCAGGTTGCTCCATATAAATTTCCTCTTCGACATCTCCATAAGGAAAGCGGTCTTTACATCCATTTGATGAACTTCAAGATTTCGCAATGCGGCAATTACAATTATCATTCTGATAGATGTTATTCTCGTCACAGGAGAATAAATGTCGAAATAATCAGGACATTCCTTTTGCTTATAGCCTTTAATTACAAGTCTTGTCTTATACTTGTCTATTGACCCATCTGCTTTCAATTTCCTTTTAAAAATCCATTTGAAACTTAAAGGTTTACAACCTGGTGGAAGATCCACCAGTTCCCAAGTGTGATTTGTAAAATAAAGTCAATTTCACTCTCTATAGCTTCTTTCCACAAAGGACTATCAGTGGAGTTCACCGCCTCTTTAAAGGTACGAGGTTCACCTTCAAGCATATATGTCAAAAAATCTAACCCAAAGGATTTTTCTATCCTTGTTCTCTTACTTCGTCTGGGTTCAACCTCAGACCCAATGTCTTGCTGTTGACTGCTTTCATTAGCAGCTTGGCTAATTCCAGTACCAGCCTCACGTGTCCGTTTCGAAAAACTCGATTCCTCTCTAGACTTACATGAAAACACATTTTCAAAGAGTGATGCATTTCTCGATTCCATTACCGTGTGCTCATGTATATTAGAAATTTCTGATTTGTGCACAAGGAAGTGATAAGTCGTACTGTTATGCGCATATCCAATGAAAATGCAATCAACTGTTCTAGGTATATTTTTCACTTTTTAGGTTTAGGGACTACCACCTTAGCGAAACATCCCCACACTCGCAAGTAATCATAGGATGGCTTTCTTCCTTTCCATAGTTCATATGGAGTTTTCTCTTGTTTCTTTTTAAGAACCTTATTTAAAAGGTAGTTAGCTGAAAAAATGGCGTCTCCCTACATGTTGGGTGGTAAACCAGAACTTTGTAGCATTGCATTCATCATTTCAATCAATGTACGGTTCTTTCGTTTATCAACACCGTTTGATTATGGAGAGTAAGGTGCGGTTCTTTCATGAATAATCTCATGTTGAGCACAAAATTCAGCAAATGGTGATTCATATTCACCTCCTCGATCACTTCTCAATACTTTGATTTTTCTTATAGAGTTGATTTTTTGCCTCACTCTTATAGAGAACAAACGTCTCTATTGTCTCATCTTTGCTCTTCAGCAAATACACGTAGCAGTATTTCATGCTATCATCGATAAAGGTAATGGAATATTGGTTACCATCTCTTGACTGTGTTGGTTTTAAAGCACATACATCGCTATGGATTAAATAAGAGGTTCATTGTTTCTTTCAACGCTTTTGAAAGATGATCTCGTTAGTCTTGCCTCTACACAAGTCTCACACTTATGTTTCGCATCAATTTGGAATTTTGGTAAGTGCTCCATGTTAATTAGCCTTTACAAAGTATCATAATTAACATGTCCTAGTTTACCATGCCACAAATTGGAAGACCCAAGCATATAAGTGGAAGTACTAGCTTCAATCATATTTTTGACAATAATCATTACATTCAATTTGAACATTCCACCACTCATATAACCCTTACCCACATACATTCCACCCTTAGACAAAACAACTTTGTCAGACTCGATCACCACGCCGAAACCATGAGTGTTCAGCAGTGCACCAGAGATAAGGTTCTTGCGGATATCAGGAACATACATTACATTGTTCAAAGTTAGCTCATTTCCAGAGGTCATCTTTAGAATCACCTTGCCCTTGCCCTTAACGACAGATGTGGCCGAGTTCTCCATGTACATTATCTCCCCATCGGTGCTAGGTTCAAATTTGAAGAACATCTTCTTATCAGCACATACATGGCGAGTTGCTCCAGTGTCGAGCCACCATTCCTTTGGGTTTGAGCCCACCATGTTCACCTCAGACACCACAACATAGAGATTCATGTCAGAGACATCCCTTATGACTTCTTCAATTATGTTGGCTTCCTTATTCTTCTTCTTCTTTGGCTTGTTGCAGTCAATAGCTCTGTGACCAGTCTTGTCACAATTGAAGCACTTGCCTTCAAATCTAGGCTTCTTGGAAATGCCCCTCTTGGTTCGAGCTTGGACCCTTGATTTTTGAACTTCTTGGTCTTGAAGCTTTGACCATATTCCACAACATTTGCCTTAGCAAAGTAACCACTAGCCCATGTCTTCTTTTCAGATCCTCGGGTTTCTTCTTCAATGCGAAACCTGACTTCTAGATCTTCTAAGCTCATTTGCTTTAGCTTGTGCTTCAAATAATTCTTGATATCTTTCCAAGCTGGTGGCAATCTCTCAATAACACATGCCACTTCTCAATAACACATGTCACTTGAAAGCTTTCTCCAAGCTTCTTCCCTTCAGCGTGAATCTCATGCAGGATCAACTGGATTTCTGAGAATTGACATATCACAGTTTTGGAATCCACCATCTTATAATCAAGGAAGCGGCCCATAATAAATTTCTTGGCACCGAGATCCTCAGTTTTATATTTATTCTTAAGGGATTCCCACAACTTCTTAGTTGTTCCTATGCTAATGTACACATTATACAAAGAGTCAGCCAAGCAATTAATGATATAGTTTCTGCATAGATAGTCACGACTATTCCATGCATTCACAGATGCAATTTTTGCTTCATCATGTTGCTCATCTTCTTTGAGCTCAGGAGTTTTCTCAGACATGAACCTTGCCAGAATAAGAGTGGTCAAATAAAACAACATCTTTTGTTGCCACCTGTTGAAGTGTAGCCCATTGAACTTCTCAAGTTTCTCACCATGAGACACCGACACAGGTACATAAGCAGCAGCAACAACAGGAATGATTGGCACTTGGGTTGAAAAGCTACTCCCGTCAACAGACTTCTCAAAATTAAATTTCATTTTTCTGAAATTGTTAACAATACAAGTTAATATTGATTCATATCAACAATATTAGCAATTGGTAACACAAAATAAAGGCAACATCAATATTAATTTGGCTACTCCTCAATCTGTTCGGTAATTCCAGTCAGACATGACCAGTTAAGAAGATGAAGATTTAGTGGAGCGTGGTTCTCTTATGAACATTGCCTCAATGGTTCTAGCCTAGACATCATACCAAACTGAGTACGCATAGTTGGAAATAAACCAAAGCAATATTAATTTGTCTTAAGATTATTAGAAAATATGTCAAATATTACAAATATATAATAACATAAATTCATTATAATTAAATAAATAATTATAACTAAAAACTATAATACAAATATGATGATGAACACCAATGTTACCAACTCGGATTCAAGGATAGGAGGATGTTGAAGGAAATTGAGTCGTGTGTCTCACACACTTTCCTTAAGACAAATTATGCCTCCTATTCGGTGCATAGGTTTGATGACACTTGTCTCCCAGGATACAACGACTGCTTGAACCTTGAAACTGCACTGCTACTAAGGACACTGAACGAACTTGAAGTACCTTCGTCTATCACCAGAACACAACATAGAGAGGAAGAGAGAGAACTCAAGTTAGGAGAGATGCTTTGAGTTGGTGTGTTTAGAATGATGGATAAAGTCACCTATTTATATTGGTGGGATTGGAGGAAAACTTGAATGCCATGAAAAATGTTACAACCTTTCATTAGCCCATTATCATGCCATTGATTCATTTTATTACAAAAACTAAAAGACAAGGAAGTTGAAAGATCAACCCTTACATGCATTACTTTGGTGACTATTTTCATTCACCTTTAACTATCAAAATAATTACAATTTTTTTTATTTCTATCATTTTTCCAACATATTATGCATGACAAAACTGACAACTAGAATTTGAATCATAATTTTACAACTATTATTGTCAACAAAAACTATATCAAACATCCGGTTTTGTACCTTCACTTTCGTAGGATAACGGTTACATTTACAGATGAGAATGCTTTTGCTTGTTATTTTTTCTTGATTCTAGTCCACTGGATGTTTGATATATTGGTTTTTTCTTGATTCTAGTCCACTGGATGTTTGATATATTGGCAAAGAATGGAAATATGCAGAACCAAAGCAGATGAACTTGAGAGAGATTTGCTAAGAGGAAGAGTTACGAGAAAGGGTTGGAGGATGTGGGTACGTACCACATTGGACTATAGTAGCTTTTAGCTCAAGCTAGTCAGTACTCTCCAATTTGATGTATTGTCACATCGTCAAGACTTGAAAGGAGTAGCTTTTAGCTCAAGCTACTCAGTACTCTCCAATTTGAGTACTCCAATTTGATGTATTGTGACATCGTCAAGACTTGAAAAGAGTAGCTTTTAGCTCAAGCTAGTCAGTAACTAATTTGTTGACTTTTCTATGAATTGTTGAGTTATTTGAGGCAAATTTCTAGTATTCATGGTGTAAAATTGGCAGATATGATCAAATCAAAAGTTGGAAGGCACAAAGCCACATTTTAGCCACCCTACCCTGCTTATGGCGTTGTTGAAGAGCAGTAGCCGCCGAACTAACACAAAACACAACCGAATTACAAATCTATTCGCCGTTGTCAAGCTAATGATCAAATGTAATTTGCAGATCGTCGTTGATCATGTACCAGGTAAGCAGAGAGTTCGGATTTCGTTTGCCATTGAAATATTTGCTGCTCCTCAGGCTCTCAGCTTGAGGATTTTGCATATGCATAGTACAATCCATGCATGGATATATATATATATATATATATATATATATATATATACATGAGAAAATATATATATATATATATATATATATATATATACATGAGAAAATTTTGTAATTGAAACAAAGTTGGTTTAGAAATGAACACTGAAGAACTATGTGATCGGCAAGAGCTAGATATACAACTGTTGGGGGTGGCAAATGAACATTCTTTGAAATCCAAGGTCTACAAAGTGTCATCACCAATTTAGTCTAATACGTTCTATTATTGAAAAATGCTTCCATAACGTTTAGCTACCCACGTACGTAAAATAGAAAATCTCAGCCACGTAACTAGATATTTATGTCACATACCGTCAAATATAACACATCAACAATTCGTATCAATGTTACAATGTACCAATGAAAACACGAGACAATAAGAGAAAATAAGAAATTCTAAACCACTCACAACCGAGAAAATGTCACCCACATATATGTTTAGGTATTTACGTGACACAATATAAATACAATTACAATGACAGCAACAATATTCATATATACGGACCAATGCGACACATACAATTGGTTGGCTACTACCTTCGTAAACAAAAGATTTTTCCATTACAGGTCTCCTTCCCTTCTGGCCTCGATCGATTGTTAGAACAACATCAGTATCCAGTATGTCAAGCTAATTGACTATATATAAACTGATTATTAAACTTTTCAAACATAGTGACTTGTTACAATATTTGAAAACATCATCATTAAGATGTAAGTTAGAAGCTAAGTTAGGCTAATTATCGTTCATTCTTTGATAAAAAAAACCCTAAAACCTCTCCAAACACTCCCGCAACACCCTAAAGCCACTGTCGACCCTAAGCTACAAAAACAGTTTGTCAGGCGGCATCCAGATCAGTGTATGGCCTCCGGCCTCGTTGATCTCAGATATGCTGCTGGACGAGTTGTCTAAATAGGTGTTTTGGTGTTTCAAGAGGGGTTCAATCATGCTTTTTCAGGTGGAAAAGACAAGGTTATGATGTCATCTTTTTTTTAAGCGGTACACCATGCTCTTCGGACCCGATGATGAAGGTTTGATTTGAAGTTTTTCCTGATAGTATTGCGCTCAGATTGCTAACGAGGCTGTGCTTCTTGGGCGGAGTTGGTTTTGTAATTTTTGTGATGTGCTATGGTAGCGTAATTGCAAAGTCTAGGTTGTTGATCGGTAATCTAGATTCGACGCGAGCAAGGCCGAAGCAACACATATTGGGCAGTCAAAGCTTGGTGAGATTGGCATGGCGGCGGTCGATGGGCGAGATGGACTGTGACCGAATCAGCCGAATGGACTAGGTGGTGGACTCTCATTCTTGGCCCATTACATGCTAAGCCCTCTTTTGGGCCCATAAGTTTAAATTAATTTTTACTAGTTTGTCTAAATAATGTTCCTAGGTATGGATTTTTAGGGTCAATTTTTTGGGGTTTTTATGTGGTTTTGATAGGTCTTGTCGTCCCTCCTCTTTGAGCGAGGGTTTAGAGTTTTGATAGGGTGGTGTTTTGGGTATTGTTGGGGGTGTGTCATAGTTATGGTGTCGTTTTCAAGGACCATTTTAAGGTTGGCTAGTCCTTGTTGTCAATGGAATTGGGAGCTTAGATATGCTTATATACTTGTAGTTTTGGTGTGTAGTGTTTTAAAGAGTTGCTTCTTCTTGAGGTTGGCTGTAAAGATATATCGATACTTCTAGATTAGGTGTAGATTACAGTTGAACCCCTTTCGGTTCTTATTCACTGTAATCGCTGATGTTTCGGGTAGAGGAAGAGTGGGGAATTTATTTTCACCACAAGTGTCCCTCATTGGTGTAATATTGCATTCCCGATTAATGAAATTCTTGATATCGTTTCCTTAAAAAAGATAATTATCATTCCCTTAAAAAATAGAGAAAATGTTTATTTCTACAACTTTTTGGACCTTATTTCTCATTCCAACAGTTTTTTAAAAACATTGAAAATTTCAACTTTTTTTTTAATTTGTACCCATTCCAACAAAGCTCATAAAAACTCCAAATAACCTATAATTTTTCAATACTATGCTACCCTCACTCATTAAAACATACTTAGAGAGAGAGAAAATAGAAGAGAGAGGAGACATGGTCATCGGCTTCTGGACCCTGGTCACCGGCCAACGGAATCTCCCAGGAATCTAGAATCAAGTTTATTAACCCCTAATAAACTCTCACCGAACCATAAACAACATTTCTGTTGTCATAACCAACTTTACTACCCCAAATAAACTCTCACGGAAAGAATGGTAAATTGCGTTGACTGCAACTATCGGCACCGAGACTTTACCGGATTTACGTGATTTTTCAACCGTAGACGTATTTCACTATTTCTGTCATATCTTATTTTCTGATTTTTTTAGTTTGAAGGTTCTACGTAGAGTTTTTTTTGAAATTAAACATTTACTTAAGACTTAGTAAACAAGTTATACAACATTAGTAGGCATGTTGTGATTTTAATGTTCAAACTTGACAAACAAAAATCCGACCGTCAGATATGATCATTTTAGTAAAACATGGTATGGTAAAAAATTCAACTTGATCTGATGATGTTAAGGGCTTGATCCGGACGGTAAATCCCGTAAGTCAAACCCCTAAACGCACAAAAACAGTCATTTGACCGTCTAAATTATGTATTTTAACCGGACCTTCAACACAAAATAGTTTCAAATCGATGACACGCAACCAGTGGTATAAAACATTACTGAAAAATAACCCCCAAAGTTAGTGCTACCCATAGGAAGAAAGAATGGTAAATTGTGTTGACCGCAACTAGCGGCATCGAGATTTTACCGGAATTACGTGATTTTTCAACCGTAGACGTATTTCACAATTTTGGTCATATTTTATTTCATGACTTTTTTGAAAATTTTGCTTCCTATGTACAGTTCCAAAGAAAAAACTTATGACTGTATTTTTAATTTTAGTCGACGGAATATAAATTGTTTTGTCGGATAAGAAAGTTCTTAGCCGACGGAATATAAACTATTCCGAAGGAAACAGTCAGGAACTCAGATCTGTTGGCTAATAATGGCTTAGTCGAGGGAAATTCCCGACGACCTTATTCCATCGGCTAAGAAGTTCTTAGTCGACGAACTATTTCTCTTAGCCGAAGAACCTAGTTTCGTCGGCTAAGAAAATCATAGCCGACGGAACAGTTTTGATTCCGTCAGCTAAGAGTGATAATCCACTAGTGGCAATTTTTTTGGGACATCCATATTATAAAAGAGAAAGAACTCTTAATTCCTTTTTTACAAACTCTAGCAAATTAGTGGTTTATACATTTAAAACCATTAAAAATGATGATCTTCTGGGTATTTTTTAATCATGTAAAATTCATTAAAGTGAAGAATCCAGTATCAATTAGGCATTAGAGCAAGTTGAGGCTCGGTTACAAAGTTGAAACAAATCTAGATAACATTCTTAGATTGTTTTTGAAATTTAAAAAAAAAAATGATCTACTAACATGAATCCAGAGTATACATGATGGACTCATCCCCTACCATCTATCGGCAGACAAGATGTTTGGGTAATACCCATGGTACAATGTCTCGTCTTGCCCTCCTTCAGTTCTTGTTTCTCAGAATATCTTGAAATATTTTTCAATACTACTCTAGATAATTCATCCGTAATCTTTGTGGCCGGGCTCGACCCGACAAATTCGTCTCAACAATCAAGAGGGTGAAGCCCTCCACCATTTAAGATCCGTGGAAAACTATAGTTGGTGTATCCCAAGTTTTTGAGATATGGTATTTTGGGGCCATGAGGCAATAAGGGAAGATGGAGAGAAGAACTCCCTTAGAGTGGAGGTTGGGATCGGCCTCCATTGGAGAAAAAGATTGGGGGTTTTCTAGAACTGAGTTGGTTGATCTTCATGGTAATGAGATTAGCTTCTGATAAGCATATTTGATATTTCACTCGATTAACGTATCCATCAAAGCAATTTATTTATTTATTTTTAATAAAAACTTGTTAATTAGTACGTTACTGTAATATTCAATAAGCTAGCCGTAGATGAGATAAATGTCAAAGTTCATCATCGATCGCATGCATATCCATAATTCCATGTAGTAAAAAGTAACTACTAGCTAGCTACTAGCGTGTACACATGCTGTTAGCATGCAATAAGAAATTTTATTCAATAAAAGAGGGAACATAGATCGAACTCCCGAGCACATTCATATTCAACGCTTCTTAGTTAACGAGATAACCAGGTTAATGAACTGACACTTCTCCCATTCCATATGATCAAGAACATCTTCTTCGAACCTGCGAAACAAATCATCCATGGCTTCCACTCCAAATTGGCTGGCCAGAATAGGCTCTCCCACAGCCCTTATGTCAGTGGAAAGAATTGCAGCCCTCGCTTTCTTGTCAAGGTCACTGTTAGCTTGTTTAATGTAAGAGTCCCAGTCATTTCTGAAAGCTTCAAGGTTTTGCAATGTAAAAGACCCTTCAGCCTCGATCACCTCTTTTACCTCATTTATTGTGGGCGCATAGTATGGCAAATTGAATCTGTCCAACTTTTCTTCCTCGATCAAACCCTGAAATTAATTTGTGTATTTCAGTAAATTACAGTAAATGTATATATCATAGCAAAAAACGAAGAGGCGTTAATTTGAATCTATACACATATATGCATACATCAAAAACCATGTCATGGAGTTTCAATCCGACGAATTCCCAAATGGAGAGGGGATCATTGCTCTTTATGCTGCCCATGGTTGTGAGGACCATACTGCCTCCCGGGACTAGCTCTTGTGCCCTACATCGCAGAAAGACTGTGAAGTCCCTTTTGAATTGCTCAAAGTATTCATTGAAAACATCAGGTGAGCTTGTCTTGGCTATGTATATGTTCCCCTTGTTCAGTCCCTCTCCTCCTTCCGTTACCAAACCTTTTGGAACCTGCTCATAGAGATGGATTATGTTGATTTTCTGTTGGTCAATCATTGATGCATATATTTTCGTCATAAACAAGACTGAACTAGAATTTTGCTTCAAACGAAAAAAAATGAACGTACGAGATCGAAAAACACCACAATAGTGACAAATGAAAGTCAAGAGCATTTACCTCAGAGATCCACATGAGAGCATAAGAAGAATGAACAAAGTGAAGAGAGTTGTCCGGAAAGATCCTCCCATAAAAGGAACCAGGCATTGCTGAGATGAAACAAGAACCCGAATTGTTCCCATTTTCTTCATTGAGCTTCTTATAGAAGCCAGGAAGTAACTTGAACACCGTATTGAAATCGTTCTGGGGAAGGTCGTTCAAGAATGCTTGGAGCGATGGCGGGGGGAGGTTGAGCTTTCGAAACGTGTTTCGGATATTGTCAATGATGTCTGATACTACCAGAAGGGTATTGGGTCCCGAAGAGCATCCTAAGTCTGCTACTTTCAAACACTCTGGGAAGAGAGTGCTGCAGAGCTCCTCTATACTTGCATCCACTATAGGCTTCACCGTCGAAATCACAGCTCTCTGATACAAATTAAACCAGCTAGACCATGTTAATCATTTTCATTCTGAAAGTTTAACAAGAGAGATACAGACACACTTACTTGAAGTAGTGAGTGGTTTGCGTAGCTTATTTTGCCATCTCCGCCATTCATGTGAAGAACTTGCTCTACCTCCATTGTCGCTCTAGTTTTTGGTTGGTTTTCTCCTTCTGTTTTGTACATATTTCTACTAGAACATTTGTGCATTTTATAGCAGCAGAATATGCGAGCTAACATTGTACTAGGCACTGGTAAAGGCTGATCCACGTTTCAAACGTTTTATTAATATTTGATTGATAAGTTGTTGTTGTTTTGTTTTTTTTGAAATCAAAGTTGTTGTTGTTTTGTTTTTTTTTTTGAAATCAAAGTTGTTGTTGTTTTGTTTTTTTTTGAAATCAAAGTTGTTGTTGTTTTGTTTTTTTTGCTGATCCACGTTTCAAACGTTTTATTAATATTTGATTGATAGGTTGTTGTTGTTTTGTTTTTTTGAAAACAAGGACCTCGTGCTATGCATGTGCCTCCATCATGCATAGCACGAGCTACTTGAACCACTAGCTGGAGAGATAGAAGGAGATGGTCGGCGAATAGAATGCATACAGACAGGTTGATTTGGAGTGGGAGCCGTAGAGAGAGAAACCTGAGGATAGCCGATTGAGGCCATGGAAGAACCCTCCTGCGGCCAAAGTAGCCTCGTGCTATATGGTGGTCTATGGCGTGGCACTGCAGCCTGTTGCTGGACTGGCAGATCAAGTAGTTGAGCCCATCGAGAGGTCAATTGGCCCTGAAATGTGGTCTAAGGGTTGTTGTGGAGGGAGGTGGCCTCACAACTGTCGCCGCTAGACCCTTGGCCCCTCGATACCTTCTTTTATCTTAACAAATGCATGATCACTACTAACTCCTGCATTCATATATATAAAAAAATTTCCTTTTATAATCCTTTCATATATATCACATATATCAAAAATTATTTAATTTAATCATCCCTTGACATATATAGAAAAAATCACACATTCTTTAGTACATCAAAAATCAAAACCAAATTTATGCATCTCTTCAAATATACCATCACTTCACATATATCAATTCTTTAAAATTCTCCAATTCTTTAATATATCACATATATAGAAAAATTCTATTAGTGTAGAATATATCAAAAATTTTCTTATTGACTAATTATCTATATACCCAAAATAGTTTTATTCTCTAATTCAAAAGCCCTAATTCAAATTCACAAACCCTAGAATTCAAATTCAAAATCAAAAACCCTAATTCTCTAATTCAAATTCAAATCACAATTCAAATTGAAAACCCTAACCGGAGAGCGACGACGGAGCGGGGCGCGGCGGGTGAGGGCTGAGAGATTGAGAGAGAGTGAGGGCTGAGAGAGAAAGAGAGAGTGAGATTGAGAGACTGAGAGAGACCGAGCAAGAAAGGGGCTTAAACCTGATGACTTTATTCGACGAAATAAAAATCTCGTTGGCTAAAGTAAGTACTATAGCCAACTATAAAGCAATAACCTCCTTGGCTAAAGTATGTACATCGTCGGCTAAAGTATGTACATCGTCGGCCTAAGTCAACTTTAGCCGATGAGAATTGTTAATTTCTTCTGCTAAAGTTTTTTTTCTCATAAAAAAATTTCAGATTCTGGAACCAACATTCCCATAACCTGCCAATTCCACACATTTTCATTAACAAGGTCATATTCCTTAAAGTATAGCCGACGACACTCTTTCGATTGAAAACTCATAAACAACACAAATTCAAGTTCAATATCTAAACTCATAAGTCACACAAATTCTTATTCAACTAAGACTCATAATCAAAATCATTGCTTGAGTTTTTCTCGGTGTCTGAGTTAATTTCTGGTAATATGTGCTGCTCCTCATCACTAGAGTCGTCGTCTTCTTCATTTGGATCAATATCAATAAGCGGTACATCTTCATCACAAATTTGAACCACACGACCCGCTCGAACATTATTAAGGCGAATTGTAGAGGATTCAGGAATACCAATTGCATTCGACTCTTGATATGCAGTATCTTCTTCATTATCTTCGGCGGTTCCAAGTGTAGCAGCACTGTATATGCTTCTAAGAACAACATGGTTGACTTCTTTCCACATGTCTTTGTGCACCAGATCATCAAGATAAAACACTTGTTTTGTTGCTGTGTTAAAAACAAAAGGGTCGTCTTCATATCAGCTTGTAGCAGTATTCACCGAAAATATTCCGTAACGATCAGTCCTTTTGCTCCAAGGGCTAGTATCAATATTTGATTAATACGTTTCAAACTTTTTATTAATATTTGATTGATAAGTTGTTGTTGTTTTGTTTTTTTTGAAATCAAAGTTGTTGTTGTTTTGTTTTTTTTTGAAATCAAAGTTGTTGTTTTGTTTTTTTTGCTGATCCACGTTTCAAACGTTTTATTAATATTTGATTGATAGGTTGTTGTTGTTTTGTTTTTTTGAAAACAAGGAACTCGTGCTATACATGTGCCTCCATCATATTATTAAAAGAATCAGAGTACAAGGGAAACATAGTACCTAAACCTTTCGAATTATTATGTTGATCTTTGAAAAGAACATCTTGGATAATCACAGGACTCTTCTCAAACCAAATCTCATTGAGACCACTCAAACTGGCAAGGTGTGCTAACCTATTGGTAGCACCATTAGCTTGTCTATAGATATGCTTGAATTGGATGAAAGAAAAAGATGCAGCGTACCTCTTACAATCATAAATAATCCTGCCTACCTCTGATAAATCATCATCATCCCTCTTAAGGGCATTAACAAGCACAGAACAATCCAGCTCAACCTCCACCTCCTCCCAGCCTTGATGAACAATCAACAACAACCCTGCTCGAAGCGCTTCAGCTTCAGCATGCACAACCGACTGCACATAAGGGATAGTCGGGCTACAGTCGCCCTACACTCCCCGGTTTCGTCACGCACAATGACACCTATACCACCACTTCTTGGTTCCTCCCTGAAACTCCCATCGACATTTACCTTCAGTCTTCCACTTGGGGGACGCACCCATTTTGCTACAGGTCTCTTCTTCACCGAGTTGGTCCGTACGTGATACTTCTTATACTCTTCAAGCATAGAAAAAACCTTCCTATTCAATTCAACAGGGTTATAAAAACCCTCCTTCCATATTAGGTTGTTTCGTGCGCACCAAATAATCCAGACACTACCAGGATAAGCACTTTAGCCGACGAAATTTTTTCGTCGGCCTGTTCACAATTTCTGTCGGCTATAACCTTAGCCGACGACACATCGTCGGCTATAATTCATCGGCTATGCTTATAGCCGACGAAATAAAGTCCGTCGTCGGCTATACTCCAACACTTAGCCGACGAAATAATATAAAAAATTCGTCGGCTATACTCCAACACTTAGCCGACGAAATCATATACTAAATTCGTCGGCTATAACCTAACACTTAGCCGACGACATCATATAAAAAATTCGTCGGCTATAATTCAACACTTAGCCGACGAAATAATATTAAAAATTCGTCGGCTAAAGTTTTTAAAATTTAAAAAATAAATAGAGAATAGCCGACGAAATTAGCACACTTTCGTCGGCTATGATACTTTTAGCCGACGAAATATGGCAAATTTCGTCGGCTAAAGGTTGTTGGAAAAAAAAACTAGCATAGCCGACGAAATATGGTAAATTTCGTCGGCTATAGTACTTTTTATACTAGAAACCCAAACAAAATTTATACATTACCATCCAAGCAAGCTGCAAATTACAGAAACAATTTCATAACCAACAACAACACACCATCTAAAGTAACATAAACATTTTGCATTAAATTTTCAATTCATAAATTGTTCATAAACCTAAAAAGTAAATTAATATTTGTTCATAAACCTAAAAAACTAAATAAATAATTGTTCATAAACTTAAAAAACTAAATGAAATCGATATCGTCTAAATCAATATCTGCTCCTGGATGAGGTTGTTGGGGAGGTTGGGGAGGTTGCGGCGGCTGAGGTTAGACAATAGGCGTGGGCATGGGCGGAAGCGGAAGTCCCTGCTGCTGTGCAGCTAAAAAATCTTGCATGTACTGAAACATCTGCTGCTGCTGTGTCTGCTGGGCGGCATAGACTGCTACATTGTACTCCTGTAGAGCGGCAGTATATGCTGCTTGGGTGGCCTCTCTCGCGGCAGTATATGCTGCTTGGGCGGCCTCTCTCGCGGCAGTATATGCTGCTTGGGCGGCCTCTCTCTCGGCAGTATATGCTGCTTGGGCGGCTTGCTGTTCCCGTAACATCTGAACTTCCGCCTCAAGCTGAGTCGTTCTGCTGTTGGTCGAGGCTCCTTTTTTCTGAAACCCAGGAGTGGTTTTCAGTACCCCCTCGCCCTTCTTTCCCAGGCCCCGACAGTAGAAGTTATTTCCTCGCGGTGGGAAGGCTGTGCCCATGATCCTGGCCCCAACGCTGAGATCCGAACTGTCGATCCGGGACATGGCTTCGGACATGTCTTCCTCTTGCGTGTCAGGCCATGTCTCCCTGACTATAGCAGCCATCACCTTGTCACTAGCCTGCCTCACCCTCGCCTAATATGATAGGAAAAAAAATTAATTAACATTTTAAAAAATATATATATATATACATATAATTTACTAAATTTTAAAACGTAAAACGACTTACAATATCCTCCTGGGAGTCAGGATATGCCTTCTCGTACGTATAGACGTACCGGTTGACCTCTGGATGTTCCCTGGCCGCCTCCTCCATCAACGATGCGAACGGTCTAGAACCGGCATGATGGTTCCTCATGTTGCGTTGCCGGTTTTGAGCGTTCACCCGGGAAACGGCCTACAAAGGAATCAAATTAGTAAAATATTTTAAAACGTATTAAATATAATTCAATATAATAAATAATTATTTTTAATTACCTGTTTATGTGGGTTGTTGAATTCCTATATCAGAAGCCAACGCCACTCGTACTCCCTGAACTGGAACTCAAGGGGGGTGCCGGAACGTTCGTTCCCATGTGTAGTCCAGTGGGTCCGTAACTCGTTCTTCCACTCCTTGTACCTGTAATACGCCAAAAAAATATAAATATTATAAATTATACATAGTTTTTTTTTGTCCTTAACTTTGCAACGTACCTTCCCCCGTGCACAACGTCCGCCCAGGTGTTCCTCAGGTACTCGGGAACGTCAAACCACACCTGCATTTAAACATTTATTAGTTTAGACGTTCATAAATCTACAATGTAATAAATAATGTTAAATATGAATTTTGTTATACTTACCGACATGGCGTTGTGGACCATGTCCTTAACCTCCTGTGGGACCTCGCCCCAGTCTGACCACAACATAGGGACTCTATCCCTAATAAGCGCTCCCACGCGGCCAGAGTACATCCTCGTCTTGCCGCCCGATACTACGTTCCCATCCTCGTCAGTATCAATGACGATCCTTCCCGATGTACTCACTGTCTTCTCGAGAGCTTTCCCCGTGACCGGACCTCTCTTCTTCCTTGTCGGCTTGGCTCCGACGGTGCCTATCATAAATTGATGATTAGTAAATTAATTTTATTATAACATTATAACATAACAAATTACTTATATAATCATTACCTGAGGGCGTTGGGGCGGATGCGACGGACTCCGACTCTGTCGCCGACGATGATGCCCTCGCAGAAATTAACTCTGTAGCAAACGGCACGAACAGATACACCGCTGATGGGGTCACCTGCGGGGGTAGTGGATAAATCGGCGCCCCTGAGTCATCGACTGCAGGTATTGCCGGTATGAAGCGCGGAAGGAAGAGAAGAGGCGGCAGCATCTGTACCCCGGAAGACCCACCCTCCGATGCACTAGGGCCCGGTGCCGGTGCCCTACGTATCTCAGGCATACGTGGTGCAGACACCTCCGCCTGAGTCGGAGGCCACAGCTGCCTCGAGGAGTGAGGGACGCTGGGCTGCCTGGAGGAGCGCGGTACGCTAGGCTGCTTGGAGGAGCGAGGGGCGTCCTGCTGGCCGGAGGAGCGAGGGGCGCTAGGCTGCCTGGAGGAGCGAGGGGCGTCCGGCTGGCCGGAGGAGCGAGGGGCGCTAGGCGGCCTGGAGGCGGGAGGGCCATCTGGCTGCCTGGAGGAATGTGTCGGCTCCAGAAGAGACGCCCGTCGGGCCGTCATTGGGCCCTGAAACGAACCTCGAGGGTTGCTAGACGTTCCCTCTGACGATTCACCCCTTTGGCCCTTCGAACTCTTTGATTTGCTGAAGAATCCTTTCATCCTAAATAAAATAATTAATATTTTGTTAAATGTATAAAATTATAAAAAATGAACAACATTAACAAAATTTTATTTTTATATACCAATTAATATTGTAATATACGCAAATATATTAAATATACTAAATACACCCAAATACATCCAAATATACACCCAAATACACCCAAATATACACCCAAATACACCCAAATATACATCCAAATATACACCCAAATACACCCAAATATACACCCAAATACACCCAAATTCAGTAAATACACCCAAATACACCCAAATTCAGTAAATACACCCAATATCACCCAAATACACCCAAAACCTAAATACACCCAACTACACCCAAATATACACCCAAATTCAGTAAATACACCCAAATACATCCAAATATACACCCAAATTCAGCAAATACACCCAAATTCAGTAAATACACCCAATATCACCCAAATACACCTAAATACACCCAACTACACCCAAATATAATTCAACATTATCACAACATAATACAATTCAACATTATCACAATATAATTCAACACAATTCAATATAATGCAATATATTGAAAAAACAAATGAAATTTGTTCTATAATACAATATAAACATGAAATTGCATACCTAATTGGTTTGGGAGATGATGGAGGCGGAGTGGAGGCCGGAAACCGTCGAAAATGACGAAAGAAAATCGAGAGGAGAGGGAGAATGTGTCCGGCCGAGAAGGAGAAGTGGAGAAAGTGGGGGTTCTGTCGCTGGGTTCGAATATATAAGAAGAACTATAGCCGACGAAATTTTTTTAGTAATTTCGTCGGCTATAGTTCAACTTTTACCCGACGAAATTACTACGAATGTTAGTAATTTCGTCGGCTAAAGTATATTTTATAATTTATTTGTTTTATCTTGTGAAACGAAAAACCGACCGTCAGATATCATCATTATGTTGAAACATGTGTGAGGGTAAAATTTCAGCATCATCGGACACACGTAAGGGCTCGATCCGCACGGTCAATCCCGTTGGTCAAACCCCTAAACACAAACAAACGGTGATTTGGCCACCTAAATTACGTATTCTGTCCGGACCTTCAACTACAAATAGTTTCATATCGAGGAGACGCAACTAGTGGTATAAAATTTATAAGAAAAATAACCGTCGGAGATAGGGCGTCCTCTATGGCGAACGAATAGAAAAAATGCAATGACCGCAAGTATTGGCACCGAAACTTATCGGAATTACGTGAAATTTCAACCGTAGACATATTTCATCGTTCCAGTCATATCTTATCTCACGACTTTTGTTTTTTTGAAGCATCTACGTATAGTTTGTTTTTAAAACGGAACATTTACTTAACACTTAGTAAATTAGTTATACAACATTAGTAGGCATATTTTGATTGTGACAATCCATCTTGTGAAACGAAAAACCGACCGTCAGATATCATCATTATGTTGAAACATGTGTGAGGGTAAAATTTCAGCATCATCGGACACACGTAAGGGCTCGATCCGCACGGTCAATCCCGTTGGTCAAACCCCTAAACACAAACAAACGGTGATTTGGCCACCTAAATTACGTATTTTGTCCGGACCTTCAACTACAAATAGTTTCATATCGAGGAGATGCAACTAGCGGTATAAATTATTATTTTATTCATTTAACTTTAGCCGACGAAATATTAGGGTATTCGTCGACTATACTTTAGGGTTTAGGGGTTAGGGTTTAGGGTTTAGCCGACGAAATATTAGGGTATTCGTCGGCTAAGATACTTTTAGCCGACGAAATACAACATGTTTCGTCGGCTAAGATACTTTTAGCCGACGAAATATGATGGATTTAGTCGGCTAAAAGTATCTTAGCCGACGAAAGTGTGCTAATTTCGTCGGCTAAAACTGTCAAATAGATAAAAAAAACAGTTGGTTTAACCGTACCCATAACAATTTCCTGCATATATAACCAACATTAAGATACATTATGAATTGTAGAGCTTGTACCATATAAAACACATCAAATTGTATTACAAATTCAAATAACTAAGAAGGCTCGTAATCAGAATCATCCGATGAGTCTTCTTCGGTGTCAGAATTAATTTCCGGTAATCTATGCATTTCTACATCACAAGAGTCGTCCTTGATTTGGATCCACATCAATAAGGCGAGCGTCTAAATCACGAATTCGAACCGAACGACCCGGTTTAAAATTATTAAGGCGAATTGTAGAGGAGTCAGGAATACCTATTGCACTGTGTTCTTGATACGCAACATTTTCTTCCTCGTCTTCGGCCTCTCCAAGTGTAGCCGCCCGGTAAATGTTTCGAGGGTGCACAAGATTGACTACTTTCCACGCGTCACCCTTAACAAGGTCATCAAGATAAAACACTTGTTTCACCGATGTCGCAAAAACAAACGGGTCATCTTCGTAACAGCTTGTACCAGTGTTCACCGATAAAATCCCGTACTGATCAATCTTCATGCTCTGCGAGCTTCTAGTATCAAACCATCTACACTTGAACAGGTGCACGGTCATGCCTTGCCCATAAACGAGTTCCACCACTGAATCAAGAACACCATAATAATCAACTCCATTTCGGCCACCATGCGCCATAACCCCAGAATTCTGTGTTCTTCGTCTGTTGTCTCTCATTTCACATATAAATTGCACGCCATTGACCTTGCACATCGGGTAAACTCTTGACATTATCGGCTTCATAGCTAGAAGTCTTAGTTCGTGAGACCAATTTGGGTGACCATCAAATTGAATATGGTTCATCTGCAACCAAAGATTCAATGTATTATAAATATGAATAATTATGCAATCAAGGAGACTTGCAACATACAGAATTAAAGAATTACATACCCAATCGCCAAAATAGTTCGCGAACTCCTTGTTGTGGTAGTCGAGATCACCTTGAATGTCTGGACAGTGTAGATGGATGTCTTTCCAGTATTCAACTTCTTGACAGTTAATCAATACCCACCAATGGGCTATGACGAGCTCATGGGGTTGCAACTTGTAGGACTCTGGTAAAATTCCATAAACTTCAACATCATTTGAGACTATGGAAAGGTTAAACTTCGGTTCATCAACCGGTATGGTTTGTGGAGTTTCCTTCAATGCTCCTAGATACAACTTCATGTAGGTGACGCACTCGTGCGCAATATATGCTTCTGCTATACATCCTTCAGGCGCGGATTTGTTAGCCACATAAGCTTTGTAGTCTCCAAGTTGTCTGTAAATAAATAAATTTGTTGTCATATGTTACGATTATACAATGAACATGTACAATAAAAACATTAGGTGTAAAAAACATACCTTTCCATAGGATACATCCAAGTATAGTGTACTGGACCGGTAAGCAACAATTGCTCGGGAAGATGGATCATCAGGTGCGGCATGATGTCAAAAAAATTTGGAGAAAATATTCTCTCAAATTTACACATGATATAAATAATGTCCTGTTGCATTTCCCGGAGATCAGATTTTGTCACTTCCCTTGTGCATAACTTCTGGAAGAATCTTGACAATGCTACTAACGGCTCCACCACCTGACGGGGAAGGAAGGGTCGAATGAAAATAGGGAAGAGACGTTGTAGCAGAATATGACAGTCATGACTCTTTAACCCGTACATTTTATTGTCCCGAATGTTTACACACCGGGCTATATTTCCTGCGTAGCCTGAAGGATACTTCACAGAACTCAACCACCTGAAAATTACGTTCTTCTGTTCAGGCTTCACGGTGTACGGAGCTTGAGGCATTTTTTTCTTCCCTTCTTTCAACCACAAATGTCTTCGTATCTCCATTTTTTTAAGATCAATGCGTGCCTTCGGACCGTCTTTCGTCTTTCCCTCCAAGTTCAGCACGGTTCCCACCACACTGTCACACACATTCTTTTCTATGTGCATCACATCTAGGTAGTGCCTGATCAACAACTTACTCCAGTATGGGAGTTCCCAGAATATGCTCTTATGTGTTCAAAATTTATACCTGTCGGGTCTGTCAGGTATTGCCGCCACTATATTGGGATGATTGCTGAGCTGCCCAAAATCATACTCATTAAGCACTGCTAAAATTTCTTCCCCTGTCCATCTTCTAGGAGGCACACCAAGTTCTACAGTCCCATCAAATGCCTTGTCATCGAACCGCCATTCGTGATCATACGGAAGGAGAGTACGGTGACCCAATCTACATATCTTGTTGCAATGACTACTGCTCCCCTCATCGCTTAGGCACTCTGGACAAGCCTTGTATCCCCTAACAACGTTGCCCGACAACATCCCACGAGCAGGAAAATCACTAATGGTACCAACAACCATAGCATGCATCTGGAACATCTCGTGCATGAACTTATCATAAGTGGGATGACCAACGTCCCAAAAAAACTTAAGCTCTTCAATCAAGGGTCTTAAATACACATCGAGACACTTCCCTGGATAACCGGGTCCCGGAATCAACAAACTCAACATATTGTATTCCTTCTTCATGCACATCCATGGAGGAAGATTGTATGGTACCAAAATCACCGGCCATACACTGTATTGAAGACTCATGTTGCCAAAAGGATTGAACCCGTCGGATGAGAGCCCGAGCCTCACATTTCGGACCTCAGACGCAAAATGAGGAAACTCCCTGTCTATATGCTTCCAGGCCTCCCCGTCAGCAGGGTGTATAAGGGTATCTTCGCCTTGCAATTCCCTATCAGCGTGCCATCTCATAGATTTGGCCGTGTGTGATGACATGTACAACCGTTCCAGCCTATCCCTCAACGGGAAATACCGAAGTACCTTCATAGGTTTCCTATTGCCTGCAGGAGTCAACTTATACCTGTCACTCTGACATACTGGACATGTGTCAAGGTCACCAAGGTCATTCCCTTCTGGATCTTTACCCTAGAAGAGAACACAATCATATCTGCATGCATGGATCGTTACATCGGACCTTATGATGAGTGGTAGGAAGACGATGACCGTGGGGCAGCATCGAAGCAGTGTACTGTAGATACTCATCAACAGCCTTCACAGTCGATTTTGTCTCAACTTTAATCTTCATAACGTCCATCACACTTTCAAGAACCGTTTTCTGACAACCGGGGTACACAGGGGTCTGTTGAAAAGCAAGTAGTTTGTTGTACCTGTCAATACCAGCAGTGTTGACAACTCTAGGGAAGGGCTGCACCGGGTCAGACATATACGGTCCTTCAGAGCATACACCCCTCTCATAAGGAAACATATCGTTGATGAAGGCCGTTGTTGGATCGTTGGATGTACTGCCCGACTCAGAAAATTGCCCATGATCATGCGGACCCCTTGATGATGTTTCACCGTGATATATCCAACATGTGTACTTCTCCCAAAACCCATTACTTTGAAGGTGCTGCCAAACCTTGTCAATTTGAAATTGATACATATCGCTGCGACACTGACATTTAGTGCACGGACAATAGAAAATTGTATTCCCTTTAGCATTATTGATCACATATTCAATAAAACTAACAACTCCTTTAGCATATCTTTTGTCCCATTTTGGAAGCGAAATCCAACTCTTATCCATATCCTGAGAAAATAACATAATATATATATGTATAAACGCTAATTAATTAAATTTACGAATCATTCAATTTATATTATATCTGCAGTTAACGTATAATTAATATATATATATATACATGCATATATATAATAATTACTAATTAATATAATCAAATTAATATATATATATAACAACAACTTCATATATATTATCAAACCCAAATCGATCAACTCAATCACACTCAAAACACAATATAATCAACTCTAATTAAAACTCAAAATCAATGTGCATAACGAAAATAAAACTCTTAAATCAACTCAAAAACAAGATATATACATATACGTACCTATATATAGCGCCACAAACTAATTTCGGACAGATTTCGACAACACCCAACAATTTCGCCAACCCCAAATCTTTTTCTCCCGTTTTTTCTTTCAAATCAGCTACTGTCTAGATCTGGAAATATAAAGAATTTTAGCCGACGAAATTATATATATCGTCGGCCAAAGTTTTAAAATTTCGTCGGCTATAGTTCACAGACTATAGCCGACGAAAAAAACTATTTTAGCCGACGACACAACATTTCGTCGGCTAAAAGTCCACTTTAGCCGACGAAAAGTTCACTTAGACGACTAAAGTTTTTTTCATCGGCTAAAGTCTATTTTAGCCGACGAAAAAAAATTTCATCGGCCTGTTAATTTTTTTTTCGTCGGCTATGATACTTATTCTGGTAGTGAGATAGATACAGATGGAGAGTCAAGTGTCATAACAGAGCTTAAAGAAGATTTGAATAAGCTGACTCTGATAGTGTCGAATTTAGCTAAGAGTAAAGGAGTGCAAGTCTGTAGAGTGTGTAGTATGGAAGGACATGTGTCTGAGCAGTGCAATCAAGTTGGAAACAGTTTTGAGGAGATCAATGATATGGGTTATGGATAGCAGCTCGGCAACTTCCAAGGTCAAGGAGGTCAGACACGTTTTCAGAACTTCAATCCAAGAGCTAACGATCCAAACTTTCGTTGGAACAACAACAACAACGTGCTGAATCCTCAACCCAGCATACAAGAGCAGCAACCAGGAGGATTTGTGGCACGACCTCAAGGCAATTTCATGCCAAGGCCGTACCAACCATACGCACAACAAGGAGGGCAGCCAAGTGGTGGAAGAAACTATGATGAGATTTTCAAGAACATTGGCACTTCAACTCAATCTTTGTTGGCCACAACTCAAACTAGCACAAAGGACATTGCTTCGATGTCAAAGGATATTACCGAGTTAAAGACTCAAATAGGTCAAGTTATGGATTTTATGGGGAGATTTAGTAAGCAAGGAAGATTGCCAGGAGGCGTTATAAAGAATCCCAAAAACGAGCAAGCACAAGCTATTGTCATAAGAAGTGGGAAGACATTGATGCCGCCACCTCCTAAGCCTAAAACCACAAAGAGACTTGGAGCTTTGGATATGGACAATGAGGATGAAGGTGATGTCGAGCATGGACTTGGCACAAATCAAGGTCAAGTCAAGGATAGCAATATGAGGAACATTGGAACCTAGCTAAGCAAGGAAGACTTGGAGACAACGAGAAAGAGGGACTTAGAAAAAGATCTCGCTTCTTCAAAGAAGGAGAGTGTGCCGATCTCTGAAGCACATAAAGGTAAAAATTCTAACTCTAATGAATTAGTTACAACTAATGAATCTTTGTGTTTACCTTTTCCTTCTAGGTTCGCTAAGAGCAAGAAAGAGAAATCAGATGAGGAAGTGTTGGAGATTTTTAGAAAGGTAAACGTGAACGTACCCTTGTTGTAGTGCATTCGACAAATACCAAGGTATGCTAAGTTCTTGAAAGAACTTTGCACGACAAGGAGACACACAAGGGAGACTCAAGTTGTTAAGATGAGTGAGACAGTTTCAGCCGTTCTCCAAAGGAAGATGCCGCAAAAAATGAAGGATCCAGGAAGTTTTTCTATCCCATGTGTTATTGGTTCTACACGATTTGAGAGTGTTATGCTAGACTTAGGAGCTTCCATTAATATTATGTCTTACAATGTTTATCAATCTCTAGGTTTAGGACCTCTTAAAACTGATAATGTTGTGATTTATTTGGTGGATTGGTCTAACAAGTATCCTAAGGGATATGTTGAGAATGTTCTTGTGCAAGTCAATCAACTAATATTTCCTGCAGATTTCTATGTGCTAGATATGGAGGAGTCAAGCATGAATTCGACACCACTATTGTTAGGACAACCCTTATATGAGGACAACAAGAACACAGATTGATGTTGCCGAAGGCAACTTGACAATGGAGTTCGATGGTGAGGTGATTAAGTTCAATGTTTTTGACGCCATGAGGTACCCCATTGCCGATCTCAATGAGGGATGAATTGACGACGTTATGGAGGTCGTTGCACAATGTGTGACGTCTCCATTTCAAGCAAAGCAGCTAGCTATCGAGTAAGGGGCTGGATTTGACAAGAATGGAGACTAGGATAAGGAGGCTTGGCATAATCTTGAGCCAAGAATGTGTGAGGTTGTTGTCGAGCTAGAGGCACAACCTTACACCAAGAGGTACAATTCTCCTTTGTCAACTCCCATTACCACTAACAAAATTTTATCATCTGTGCAACAGACCCTAAAGTTAGAGCTAAAAGCTCTACCCAAGCACTTGAAGTATGTATTTCTAGGAGACGAGGAAACTTTACCAGTTATTGTGTCTTCATTGTTGAGTGAGCAACAAAAGATCAAGCTAGTTGACGTTTTGAAGATAAACACGGCTGTCATAGGCTGGACTTTGACAAACATCAAGGGAATAAGCCCAACTAAGTGTGTTCATAGGATACTATTGGAGGAAGGTGTGAAACCAACAAGAGAGGGACAACGACGACTGCATCCTCCAATAATGAAAGTTGTAAAGGACGAGGTGATCAAGTTATTAGATTGTGGAGTGATATATCCGATCTCAGATAGTCAATGGATTTCACCCGTCCAAGTCGTACCAAAGAAGAGTGGAGTCACCGTCATAGAGAATGAGAAGAACGAGCTTGTACCACAAAGGTTAGTGACAGGGTTTCGTATGTGCATCGACTATAGAAGACTCAATGCAACAACGAGGAAAGATCACATGCCGTTACCATTCATGGACCAAATGCTCGAGAGGTTAGCCGGCCATGAATTTTATTGCTTTCTTGATGGTTATAGCGGCTACAATCAAATCATGATACACCCGGACGATCAAGATAAGACGACGTTCACATGCCCCTTTGGCATGTTTGCATATAGACGCATGCCATTCGGTTTATGCAATGCGCCAGATACGTTTCAACGTTGTATGTATTCTATTTTCTCGGATTATATTGAGAATATCATTGAGGTTTTTATGGATGATTTTAGTGTTTATGTTGATGCATGTTTGAGGAATTTAGAATTGATTTTAGAACGGTGTGTAGAAACTAACCTTGTACTTAATTGGGAAAAATGTCATTTCATGGTAAATCAAGGGATAGTTTTGGGACATATTGTTTCGGCAAAGGGAATAGAATTTGATAAGGCTAAGATTGATATTATGCATCATTTACCCTCACCTTCAACGGAGAGAGATGTTCTTTCGTTTCTTGGCCATGCAGGATTCTATAGGAGATTCCTCAAGGACTTTTCTTTGGTGACAAAACCACTTACTTCCCTTTTGCAAAAGGATGTGCTGTTCGAGTGGACGAAGGAATGCGAGGATGTGTTTATGAAACTTAAGGACTTGTTGACTTCAGCACCAATCATGACTCCACCGGATTGGAGCTTGCCATTCGAGCTCATGTGTGATGCCTCAGACTATGCGGTTGGAGCCGTGCTCAGCCAAAGGAGGGAGAAGAAGCCATGCGCCATTTACTATGCTTCGCGGACATTGAATGATGCTCAAATGAATTACTCAACAACAGAAAAGGAACTCTTGGTGGTTATTTTTGCTTTAGAAAAATTTTGATCTTATCTTTTGAATTCTTAAGTTATTTTGTATAGTGATCATGCAGCATTAAGGTACTTGATGACAAAGAAGGATACGAAGCCGAGGCTCATTCGATGGATTCTATTGCTTCAAGAGTTTGATATCGAGATCAAGGATAAGAAGGGAACCAAAAACGTGATGGCGGATTACTTGAGCCGAATTGTGCAAGATGAGGAGCCGATTCTATTGTTGGAAACGTTTCCTGATGAGCAATTGTTTCGGTTGGATGTGAAGGAGCCTTGGTATGCTGATTTAGTGAATTATCTTGTGTCTAGGAAGCTTCCTAGCACCATGCAGTATGCAACTAAGGTTCGGCTCAAGAAGAAAACTTGACATTACATGTGGGACGCACCATACTTGTGGAGACAATGTGGGGACCAAGTCATTCGAAGATGTGTTCCCGAAGACGAGCATAGTCGATCCTTGATTTTTGTCACAAAGAGGCGTGTGGAGGACATTTTGGACCAAAAAGGACAGCTATGAAGGTACTTGAGGCCGGTTTCTTTTGGCCAATGATATTCAAAGATGCTTATACTACTTGCTTGATGTGTGATCGTTGCCAACGAACATGTAATTTAGGTAAGAGAGATCAAATGCCCCTAAACCCTATTATTGTTGTTGAAATTTTTGATGTTTGGGGAATTGATTTCATGGGACCTTTTCCTTCGTCTAAGGGCTTCCTTTACATTTTATTGGTTGTTGATTATGTTTCTAAGTGGGTGGAGGCAAAAACCACCAAGACTAATAATTTTAAAGTTGTTGCAGGATTTTTGAGAACTAACATCTTTTCTAGGTTTGGAGTTCCAAGAGTTTTGATAAGTGATGAAGGTTCTCACTTTTGCAACCGCACCATAGAGGCTTTACTCAAGAAGTATGGAGTCACTCACAAGATATCAACGCCATACCACCCTCAAACTAGTGGGATGGCCGAAGTATCAAACCAAGAGATCAAGTAGATTTTAGAAAAAACTGTAGGTCCAACAAGAAAGGATTGGAGCGATCGTTTAGACGACGCATTGTGGGCCAATAGGACAGTATACAAGACGCCTATTGGGATGTCCCCTTTTCGGCTCATCTATGGAAAAACATGTCATTTACCGGTTGAGCTTGAACATAGAGCATGGTGGGCGGTGAAGCAGTTCAACATGGACCTAGATTCAGCTGAATTACATAGAAAGCTAAAACTTTGTGAACTTGAGGAGATTAGGAACAAAGCTTATGATTTAGCTATAATTTATAAGGAGAAAATGAAGGCTTATCATGACAAGATGATAAGGGGAAAAAAATCGAAATAGGGCAGCAAGTCCTCTTATTTAACACAAGACTTCAACTTTTTCCAGGTAAACTTCGTTCACGTTGGCAAGGTCCATTTGTTATAACTAATGTGTTTGCTCATGGTGCCATTGAGATTCAAAGTAGAACATCAGGAAATACGTTCAAGGTGAATGGTCATCGACTTAAGCCTTATTACGAGACATTTAAGGAGCAAAATGTTGAGGACCCACGGGATGGAGAGTGACGCCATTTTGAAGATGAAGAGTCTAGGCTAAGAGACTATAAACATTAAGCGCTGCATGGGAGACAACCCATTTCAACCGTAGCTGTGGAGGAGCCATTAACGAATGTTTGAATATTTCCTATCCCTTTAATTTTATTGGTTGAATTGTATATATGTTTGTTATGTGACTTAGACGCATGTTTAGGAAATTATGACATGATTTTGGGTTTTACATTGAGGACAATGTAATTTTCTATGTGTGGGGTACAAGTTTACATAATAACATGTTTGTTTGAGTCATTTAATTATAGTTTCGAGTCATAAAAAGAAAACCAAAGAAAAAAATTAGAAAATCGGTCCCACAAATTTTTTTCGATTTATGTTTTGTTTGTTTTTGGTTTTGTTAGAGTCGTAGGATGCCCCTAAAACAAAGTCAATGATGATTATATCTTTGAATGCATAGATGATGGTTTGACAATTACTTAAAAAAATTGTAAGTTTCATGGATATTGTGGATTAGTATGAACATTTGAGAT
This sequence comes from Comarum palustre, assembly GCA_951800085.1. Lineage (NCBI taxonomy): Eukaryota > Viridiplantae > Streptophyta > Magnoliopsida > Rosales > Rosaceae > Comarum > Comarum palustre. The sequence continues at coordinate 6,263,226 of OX637579.1, read as the reverse complement.
TTGATTGATTGAAGCATGCATGTTTGGTTAATTTGTTTCCATAACAACCCATGTGAACTATTGAACCTAAATGCTTTCTTCTTGAGTGATAATATGTCAAATTTTTCGAAATTCACTATCATAAACCTCATCATTCTTTGCATATTCAACAACTATGTGCTATAGCTTTTTAATGGACTCTAGAATTTACTAAAACTTGCTCATGTGATTTTTGAAACATTATAATCATAACATGTCTTGATTTTGAAAATAATTGAATTGATCTCTTTAGGATTATCACCATTGCCAAATAAAGCATGTGTCTATTTGTGCCCATCGTGGGACTCCTTAGTATTAACCCCTTTGAGCATTTTTCTTTCATCACCTTTAAACAGAATTAATTGTTCTGCTTAGAATAGCTAAACCTTTACCGTGTTATCAAAACTTGGCAAAGTAGTTTTGATGGAGCTGTATTGAGTGATGTTGTGAAGCAAGTGTGGGGTGCCGTTAATAAACAAGTGTGGGGTAAAACACCATTGTAATATATGTATATGTTTGAAACAAAAGAAAAAGAAATGAGAAAAAAAAAGAGAAAGAAAAATTTCGGATCAAAAGAAAGTGTAAAGTACGGTTTTGATGGTATTTGTAAAGTTTGTGAATTTAGAGTTTTGTGATTATTTGAAGGTCTAAAAATGTATACGTGACCTTTGTTCTTATTCATGATATTTGGAAGAGTTGAGAATGATGTATGGGTCCAACTTGATGAAATTTGACCCTTTGAGTGAAGACATAAGGAGGATCGAGATTCACTAAGTCTTGGTGATGTCTTAAAGCACCACTTATCCTAAAAATTTTACCCTAAGCAGCCAAGCCCCATTACAAGCATTATTGAGATTGATTCATGATTCTTAAGATGACTAACTTTGATTTGTGGAGATTTTCTCATGAGTTGAGCATATGGTTTTGGTCCATTCTTGCATTTAGTTGTTAAATGAGGTTTTCCATAAAATTTTATTCATAAAATGCTTTTATTTGATAAAATATGCAAGCTATTTGTTGTCTTACAATCTGTTCTCTTGCATATACTTTTGAGTGAATACCATGATCGAGTGAAATGAAGAGAGTATATCATTGAAAGGAGGATCGGTTGACCTTATGTGTTCATGCTATTTGTTCTCACTTCTTACTTATTCATGTTGTGATAAATGTTTTATAAAACTTGGAATTTATGTGTTTACACTTGAATGTTCAAACATGAAAGCTATGCATGATAAAGATTCTGAGAAAATTGTTTAAGGGCATTAGTAGTAGTCTTATATTTAGTTTGCTAAGGGACTAACAAAGGATAAGTGTAGGGTAGTTGATAGGAACATAAAATGCGACATTCTTAATATGTTATTACCTCTATTTGTACCTTGTTTATCTCTTATTTTGGTAGATTAGAGTCATAATTTAGAGTCGAGAGTTTTTAGTAGAGTTGTGTGAAAAACATGTTAAACATAGAGGAATAATGTACAAAATTGTCAAAACCCTATTCGTGGAGTCTTAGAGATGTTTTGATGATTCTGTGAAACTTTTACATTGTCATAAATTGATTTAACTTCTTTTATACTTAGGTGACATGTGGAAGAGTTTATGGGAGAAAGAATCAAGAGAATCGGAGCTATGAAAGCCAACAACATCAAAGGGGCCGAGAGTAGTAAAAGCAGGAATTTCCTAGGCACATCACCTAACTTCAAAACTTTCTCTAGGACGACTCACCAGGAATTAGAAGATGTACCATATATGCACGGAAATCTGTGTGTCTAGTTTCTAAATCTTTGGAATCGCAGCAATCCAAGTTCTTAGGAAGGAGTTATGATGAAAACAATGGCCGGAGGTCAGTCTGCTGAAACAGGGCAGCTTAGTGCTACCGAGAGGAAGTGTTCCTAATGGACGTAGGGAAGCAAAACAACCGATCCATGAAGCCTAGTCCACGAAGGGAAATCCAATGACAAGTCCAATGAAGAATTGAAGGTCCAAAATTCGGCCAAAGAAGCCTCTAGAATCTCCAAGTCTTGTTGACCAAGTAAACCACGTTCAAGAAGGAAAACCTAAACCTATTTGGTTTAGAACATGCGGCTGCCGACCCTATATGTATATTCCTCTATAAATAGGCTTGTTTGTAGATAGAAAAACATCATCACTACCTTCCAATTGCACAGCCAAAATTCTACCAAAACCCTATACAGAAAAATACTTAGCCGATTCATCCACCGCAAGTCATACGAATCGTTCCATCTTTCCACCAAATTCCCCATACTTGCCGAACCCATTCAAGGTTGTAGGAGTGTGATTTTCTCATGGCTATTTATATTATTTTCTATATAATTTTGAATTCTATGATTATATAATTTTCGGTTTTGGTTTTATTTATCAAACATGGATATCGAATTTCTTTGTGATCTTTGAATTGTTCTATGTTTTGATTTATAACTTCTTGAACATATGATGATTTTGTGATTTAGGTTTAGGGGCAGTAGCATGTTCTTATGTGTTCTTTATTTCTAATTGATTAATTGTCATGAATTTATGCATCTAAATAAATCCTTGAGGTTGTCTTGGCCATGGTTGTCTTTAGGGTGAGGTTTCATCTACCATAATAATTTTAGATCGATTCATATGCAAAGTTGTCTTGGTCTTTGTTATTAATTCAGGGCGGATATAATTCTGATAATTTGCATGCTAATAGGATGAGTGACGTCATGCCTTAGATCATGTTTCCGATTGACTCTTGTGTTTAAGTGTTTTATTGTTTAATCTCTACGCAACATGTCTTTAAATGAGTTAGCATTCATGTTTAGTATAAAGCGTCAAAATGGTTCTGAATACTTGAGAAGTCTTAACTATTAGATAACCGCAGCGGCTCTAATTAGAATCGGAATTGGTTAGTATCTAGGATAATTTGAACAATGTTGCCCGGTCTTGCATAAAATTGCTATGTGTTCTTGAGAGTTTTTCGTGTTATGTGTTGCATGAGTATGTTGATCACTTGTATATAGTAACTTAGGTTTACTTTTCAGTAGGTTATTTTTTTTAGATTAAATCAATCTTAACCTCCGATATTTAAATGTATATATGTTCATACTTGTATATTGTGTGACAGATAATTGTATATGTGAATACTTGTTTATAAGTTGTTTGTTTAATCTTCGTTCGATCACCCTTTGGTGTCCCCTGTTAGAACGATCTCTACTTGTTCATACTACTAACGATTGCAAATTAAATTGAAAGTTGTCAGACCCCGGTCAGGCGACGACGTCACCCGTCAGGTGGTGGAGCCGTTAGTAGCGTTGTCAAGATTCTTTAGAAGTTATGCACACTGGAAGTGAAAACATCTAACCTCCGGGAAATGTAAGAGGACATTATTTATATCATGTGTAAATTTGAGAGGATATTTCCTCTAAATTTTTTTGACATCTTGCCTCACATGATGATCCATCTTCCTGAGCAATTCTTGCTTACCGATCCAGTACACTATATTTTGATGGAAAGGTATGCTTTTACTCCTGAATTTTTTATTATACATGTTCAATATATAATCATAACACTTTACAACAATTTATTTATAGGCAACTTGGAGGCTACAATGCTTATGTGGCTAATAAATCCGCACCTGAATGATGTATAGCTGAAACATATATTGCGCACCAGTGTGTCACCTACATGAAGTTGTATTTAGGAGCGTTGAAGGAAACTTCACAAACCATACCGGTAGTTGTACCGAAGTTCAACCTTTCCATAGTCTCTAATGATGTTGAAGTTTATGGAATTTTGCTAGACTCCTACAAGTTGCAACCATATGATCTAGTCATAGCCCATTGGTGGGTATTGATTAACTGTCCAGAAGTTGAATACTGAAAAGACATCCATTTATATTGTCCAACCATTCAAGGTGATCTCGACTACGACAACAAAGAGTTCACAAACTATTTTGGCGGCTTGATATGTAATTCTTTATTTTTGTTCATGACTGTTTCATTGCATAATTATCCATATTTACAGTACATTGAATATTTGGTTGCAGATGAACCATATTCAATTCGATGGTCACCCAAATTGTTCGCACGAACTAAGACTTCTAACGATAAAGCCGATAATGTCAAGAGTTTATCCGATGTGCAAGGTGAATGACATGCAATTTATATGTGAACAGAGAAACAACAGACGGAGAACACAAAATTTTGGGGTGATGGCGGATGGTGGGCGGAATGGAGTTAACTATTATTGTGTTCTCGATTCAGTGGTGGAACTCGTTTATGGGTAAGGCATGACAGTGCACCTCTTCAAGTGTTGATGGTTTGATACTAGCAGCCCAAGAGCATGAAGATCGATCAGTACGGGATTTTATCGGTGAACACTGCTACAAGCTGTTACGAAGATGACCCATTTTTTTTTGCTACATCGGTAAAACAAGTGTTTTATCTTGATGAACTTGTTAAGGGTGACGCGTGGAAAGTAGTCAACCTTATGCACCCTCAAAACATTTACCAAGCGGCTACACTTGGAGAGGCCGAAGACGAGGAATAAGATGTAGTGTATCAAGAGCCTAGCGCAATAGGCACTCCTGACTCCTGACCTGTCATAACATGACCTGTGCAATTTTAAAAACCCTATCATTGTAGTAACTGTAAGTAGGGATCGTTCTAGCCGGGGACACTAGGGAAGGATTATATCTACATCAAAACAAGTTAGTAACATTCACAAATATAATATAAACATACAAGTACAATTCTGTCACAACTATACAAGTATAAACATATATACAAAATATTATGGGGGATTTAAAGGTGGTTCGAAACATATAAAGAAAAGAAGCAAAATATTTACATACATTGGTCAATCAATACTCAAGCACAAAATATAGCAAACACCGAAATAAGCATACAACAATTTCATGCAAGATTAAATAGTGATGCTCGCACTATCATATGTTTTAACTGATTTCAACCTCTTATGACTTCTCATGTGTTTTTAGGAACTTCAAATATGCCTGAACCTAAAACATATATGTGTCACCTTGTTTAAACTATCAACTATGCCTAATCTAAACAAGATACACTTACCGTTCTGGAGTCGGTTGAAGACATGATCCTAGGTATGGCGTCACTCATCCTATTAACATGCAAATCACTCACCCTAGCAACCCTTTGCAGCAGCTAGAATCAAATTATCAAATATGCCTAACTTGATCCTAGATTACTACGGCAGATTAAACTCCCCCCTTAGAAACGTCTTGGCCTAGACTATCTTTAGGTTTGATTACATGATCAGGTGATGATTAATCAATTAACACATACTACACACAAGAACATACAACAACTTAATCTAAATCATGAAACTAAAATATACTTAGAACGTTATACATCACACATGGTTTCAAGAAAATCACAAAGAAGAACTTAAGAACACATGCAACGTATAAAACCGAAAACCATAAAATAATTTATAATAAAACATGATAAAACACAGTAGATTATTACACAAAACCTTGATGAACTTCATACCTAGACTACCTATATAGATCGGCTAGGGTAGAAGGTGGAATCGGCGGCGGATGAAAGCAATTGACGGCGGTTGGTGCGGCGGCGGCAGCTTGTGCAGTTTCTGTGTTTAGGGTTTTTAGGTAGAGCTTGGCTATACTAAGGCTTAGAGCAATTGAGAGACACCTAAAACTGATGTACATAGGTCCTATTTATACAGAAAATTTAGAAGAGAAACCCTAGAGAATCGGGGAGCTTCAAGGAGACACCTTCCTTGTTGAACTTGTAATCCTTTTTGGACTTGGTTTCTTCTTTCTTCTTTGACAAGGATTTCGACTTGGACCTTGGATTTCTGATTTCTTGGACTCCTCTACATGTTATTGGATCCATGTAGGCCTTATACACAAGTTCTTGGGCTCGTAGGCAGCCGAAATCATGGACAAACTCGGCAAGGACAGACTTTCCCGGTTTGACCGGAAAAGCTCCATACTTGGTTGTTTCGGCTGCCATGATGCATTCTTCGAATCTTCTTCTTTAATGTAGCATCCCATGACTTCATTAAGCTTCTCTTAAGTCCTTTGACATGCTTGGGAAGAATTTTGGTGAAGAAACATCCTCCCAAACTCGTGTGACAACTTAGGCAGAAACTGCCCAGTTTTGCAGCTTGACCTCCGTCCATTGTTTTGATCATAACTCCTTCATCTGAACTCCAAATGCTGTGATTCAAGAAGATCTGAAAACTAGACTTCCGTAGCTTTCCAATGATATATGGCTCGTGCTCAGATTCCTCCTAGATCTTTAGATATGATTTTCCGAAGTTGATACAAGGTTTCTGCTCGCGGGAGAGATTTCTGCTCGCGAGTAAGATTTCACTCGCGGGAGAGTTTCACTCGCGAGACTGACCTCCGGCCATTGTTTCCGCATAACTCCTTCCTCAGAACTCGGATTGCTGCGATTCCAAAAGATTTAGAAACTAGACACCCACAGCTTTCCATCCATATATGGCACCTTCCCTGGTTCCTCCTAGATCGTCCTCAGGAAATCTTTGAAGTTGAGTTATGGTTTCTAGAAATTTCTGCTCGGATCAAAATCTTATGTTTCGGAGTTTCTTCTTTTCCATGGCCTCTCTTGTTGTCCTCCATGAGTCCAATCTTCATGATTCTTGATATAATATGTCCATATACATGTCATCTACACATTAAACCAAATTCCTCAAAAATGACAATGTAAAGGTACGGTGAATCATAAGAGAAATAACCAAGTCTTATCCAAAATCGGTTTTACAACACTTACGCACAAATTTCTGTATAAATACATGTTCTAGCCATTGCTCTACAGAAAAACCCTTTTGACTCAAAATAAGTAAAAACAACATTACTAAGGAATAAACAAGGTACAAATGAGGGTAAAAACATATTAAAAACATAGCGTAAAACGCACTTATCAACTCCTTTACAATTCGCCTTAATAATTTTAAAGCGGGTCGTTCGGTTCAAATCCACTGGGCACCGACTCCGGGACTTACTGCTTCAGAGGATAGGTCATCTGGCTTCCACGGTTGATACCAGCATTACCTACAGTCGATGACTCAGGGCGCCGATTTATCCACTGCCCTCGCAAGTGACCCTATCAGCGGCGTACCGGTTCGTGTCTTTTGGTACGGATCCACCGCCCTCAGGTAATGTAATATAAATTATTTGATTTCTCTTATAATGACATAATAAGAATATAAGATTTTAATAATCAATTTATGATATGCACCGTCAGAGCTAAGCCGAAAAAGAAGAAGAGAGGCCCCGTCACAGGGAAGGCTCTCGAGCAGACCGTGAGTGCCTTAGGAAGGATCGTCATCGATACTGATGGGGATGACAATGAAGTAATGGGCGGGAAGACAGGATGTACTCCGTTCACGTGGGAGCGCTTATTAGGGATAGTCCCTATGTTGAGGTCAGACTAGAGCGAGGTCCCACAAGAGGTTAAGGATATGGTCCACAATGCGATGTCGGTGAGTTTACAAATTTCCTAAATAATATTATGTATTATATTATTGATTTATGAAAAAACTAAACGGTTAAATGCAGGTGTGGTTTGACTTTTCCCAACACCTGAGGAACACCGGGGCGGACGTTGTGCATGGAGGAAGGTACGTTGGAAAGTTAATGAAAAAACAAGATTGTATGTGTAATTAATAATATTTCTAATATTTTTGTGATATCTGTAGATACAAGGAGTGGAAGAATGAGTTGCGGACCCACTGGACTACGCATGAGAACGCACGTTCTGGTACCCCTGTTGAATTTCAGTTCAGGGAATACGAGTGGTGTTGGCTTCTGATATCAAAATTCAACAACCCTCATAAACAGGTAATTAAAAAAATTGGTTATATTGTTATTAATTAGTACATTTTTAATATTTAATTTTTTTTCCTTTGTAGGCCGTTTCCCGGGCGATTAGAACCGGCAACGCAACACAAGAAACCATCATGTCGGTTCTAGACCGTTCGCATCGTTGATGGACGAGGCGGCTAGAGAACATCCAGAAGTCAACCGGTACGTCTCTACGTACGAGAAGACATATCCTGACGCCCAGGAGGATATTGTATGTCGTTTTACGCTTTCAAATTTTTAAAATTATATATATATATTTCAAAATGTTAATTAATTATTATTGTTCTATCGGATTAGGCGAATGTGAGGCAGGCTAATGATAAGGTGATGACTACTATAATGAGGGAGACATGGCTGGACACGCAGGAGGAAGACATGTCCAAAGCTATGTCCCGAATCGACACTTCGGATCCGACGGTTGGGGCGATAATTATGGGCACAGCCTTCCCATCGCGAGCAAACAACTTCTACTGCCGGGGTCTAGGAAAGAAGGGCAAGGGGGTCCTGAAAACCACTCTAGGATTTCAAAAAAATAGCCTCAACCAGCAGCAGGACGACTCAGCTAGAGGCGGAAGTTCAGATGCTACGGGAACAGTAAGCTGCCCAGACATCTTGTACTACCCCTTTACATGAGTATAATGCCACATAATTTTCCACCCAGCAGGCACAGCAACAGCAGATGTTCCAGTACTTGTAAGAATTTTCATTTGCCCTGCTTCAGGGACTTCCGGCTCCGCCCATGCCTACGCCTATACCCCTACCTCAGCCGCCACAACCTCCTCAACAGCTACCTCCTCCTGACGATATAAATTTAGACGATATAGATTTTATATAGTTAAATAATTATATAGTTTTATGTGTTTAGGAACAATTTATAAATATTTTAATAAAAAACTTATTGTCATTTTTGATGGTGTTGTTGGTTATATGAAATTGTTTTGGTGTAATTTGCAGGTTGCTTGGAATGGTAATTTATAAATTTCCGGATTTTTTTTGCTGGAATGGATTTATAGCCGACGAAATTTGCCATAATTTGTCGACTATAGTATTTTTTTTTTCAAGGTTTAGCCGACGAAATATAGCTTATTTCATCGGCTATAGTAGTATTTAGCTGACGAAATTTACTATAATTCGTCGGCTATATTATTTTTATTTATTTATTTTTTCAATGTTTAGCAGACGAATTATAGTAAATTTTTTCAGCTATAGTTATTTTTTAATTTTTTTTATTAAATACTTTAGCCGACGAATATGAATCATTTCATCGGCCAAAGTCTCACAGGTTATGGTCGACGAAAAATTATTTCGTCGGCTTTAGTCATACTTTAGCCGATGAAAATTACAAAAACAAATCGTCGACTAAGTGTGAAACTATAGCCGACGACCACTTTTATTTCGTCAGCTAAAGTCATAGCCGACGAAACTTTACCGATGACACCTTAGACGACGAATTTAGTTAACAGGCCGACAAAAATTTTCGTCGGCCAAACTACTGATCCTGGTAGTGATAGGATCCGATTGTATATGAATATATCAATTAGCATTAGTTAGTTGATACTGTCCTTAGAGATATAATCTTAGTATAATTGCACTTATCTAGTTACCTAATTGGCTAGGATTAACAAACTCTTATATATATATATATATATATATATATATATATATATATATATATACACACACACACACACACGCACATCAACTAAAACACAATTTTGAGAATAAAGCTTCTTCTCAATTTTAGTTTCTTTAATCGTTGATCCCTAATGTATGACTATCAGCAGTTACATGACTATCATCATATATACTGTCTTGATCATTAGCTGAATGCTTCCAATGCTGCCATCCAAAAAATGAAAAATCTGTCACTGTTGAACAAGGTTGAACATCAATGTTGCCCTTAAGACTGCTCTCTTTAACTTCTTCAGTGGGCTGAATCGTCTGTGCTGTTGTAAAGGACTGCTGCAGTACTGAATTGGTTTCATCATCACCCTCAAGATTGATCACGATGTACACTTCATCCTTGTCGTTATCGTCATCATCATCAAGATTGATCACATTGTTGTCAATGAGAGCTGTTGGGTTTGTCGGAAGGTGTCGCTGAACGAGATCAGTAGTGCAAGCATTAACAGCATTATCTTTATCAGATGATCGCAATGGTGCCGCGCTGCTATCATGTTTAATAGTGGTTTCATCAAAAGATGAGAAATCCATCAAGGTGTCAGCAACACGTAATTGGTCTTACACGGTTTGAATGTCACTGAGCTCAAGAAAGTTTGCAGCATGAGTGAGACATGATGGGTCTCTAACAAGTTCCTGTTGATTAAGGCTAGTACCCTCTTCATTCTTAAACTCGGACGTGAAATAATACTCCTCATGCTCTACCCTTTGAACCTTGCTTTGGGCGTATCTTGCAGTAATTTCGTTAAAGCTCAACTTTCTCTTGTAACCGACTGCAAGATCAAGCCGGTTTGCAGCATGAGTCAGGAACACAAGCCGCCATACATAGAATCTCATCAGACGCTGGTTTTCTTGAGAAGGGTAAAAGATTACTTCTGATGTACGCCTTCAACTTGGTTTCTTGAAAGGAGTCTAGATGAGCCGTGAGAAAGAAAGTGATGGAAGATCAATATGATGGAGTACTGTTTGATAAAATCGTTATGAGAATCAAGGATCAAGAAAGAATGAAGAAAACCTATTGGAAAGTAAATAGAATTACTATTAAAGCTGGAACAGTAGGGAATTTGAAGAACAAATACTCCAGTCTCAGATTTTCAGGGATGCAAATAACTCAACGTACAGAATCAAAGACTAAGAGACACGTGAATGTGGAGGAGATTATTAGGGTTTCCGATTGTAAGAGCTTTCTATTTTGAGATCCACTCATCTGGTGGTAATGGTATAAGAACGTAGCTTCGAAAACTTGAAGTCCAAGTTCTGTTGGGTTTCTATTTCTCCACCGCTATCAACATCTGATTTTACTTTTACTTAACACGCAAGCAATACCTATAGTGTTGGGGATATCAGTGCATCTCAGGATTTTCTAGCTGGAGCAGGATAGGCTGTGTCCGAGAATCATCATGTGCGGGGCACGAGGGAGTTAATTAGTTAATAATTATTCAAGTTAAGTAGCCGTTAGGACGGTTTAAGTGTGTTAGGGTTGGCTGCTGTGGTTCGCCGGATTCTCGCCAAGTGACAGGATCTTCATGGTCAATATGAGCTAATAAGGTGTATTCAGCTGCTTTAGCAATCATGAATGTACAAGACCTCTCCTTTCAATTTTCCAGTTTTTTTCCTTATTTGTTCTTATATAAGCTAAGGGTTCAGATCCCTAATATCTGATATCAGAGCCTTTGGTTCTGGCTCGGCTATGGCCAAACAGAAAAACACAGGGGGAGGTCACCATCCTCAGGGTTCGGGAGAAGGTTCTGCCATCGAGAACGAGCTTCAATCTCACAGGGAGCTCACAACAGCCCAGATCAGGGAGCTGCAGACTACTTTTAATGTGTACCATGAATACTTCAACGCTTTCAGGGCTGAGATCATGGAGGAATTTCGAACTTTTAAGTTGTCTTTAGCTGTGGCTGCAGATAAGCTTGATTCTTCACTCCTCTAAGTTCAGGTCTTTACCACCCTCTACAAGGTCACCTCTGCAGGCGGCACAACTAGAATCTGGCGCCTCGACTCGAGTGACCACCACTATATCTGCTACAGTAGAGGGAGGTAATTACTCTAAGCCTCATTTTACAAAACCTTTGCTTTTAGACTTAGCACCAAATTTTGCCAATCATACACTACAACCTTACCCACAGGCTAGACATAGTTATTCAACACCAAATTTTGCCATGCCAAGTTTTGCTACCCCTTACCTTAACCCATTACAATACCCTGCTCCTAACTTCCCTAGTCATGCCAATTTTGGCCACCATAATAGTACTCCTTCCTTTGCAACGCAACACCAAGGACACTACAATCCACCTTTTATCCCAATACATAACCCACATTATACAGTAGCTACTACCATGACACCAGTACAACATCCATACAACAATGGAAACCTTCCAGGACTGCAGTTCTTGACCCAAATCTGCCTACTATAAAGCAAAAGAGGTTGGAATCACCTATGTTTGGTGGAGGATACCCAGTTGAGTGGTTAAACAAGGCAGAACAATATTTTGAGTTTTATCAAGCTGCAGAAGATAAGAAGTTATTTGTGGCAACTATGTATCAGATAGATGGCACACTTTCAGTAATGAGTTTCCACAGACCTGGCAGGGGTTAACAGAGTTATTAATTAGGGAATTCAGTGGCCACAATGATTATTATGCTACTCTAGCTAGAATGACATAAAGTGGCACTGTGGAGTAGTACATGCACCAGTTTACAAGACTTGCTAGGAGGGTCCCTCACACATAGTTGTCATGTTTTTTTGGAGGGATTGAAAAGCAGTATAAGAGCTGATGTCAAAGCTTTGAGGTCAAAGAGGTTATATGAGGCATGTGAGTTAGCCAAGATTTATGAGGAAAGAGAGCTACAACATAAGGGACCTTTGAGGAATGTTGTTCCCCAAAGACCTACTGTCAATGGGCAACCAGCCCCCATATTTAATGCAGTCCACCTGAGAGAGCTCCCTAACCAGTTGGTGGAAGGCTACAAGCAGCTCCAGCTATGAGGAACAATGTGGGAGGAAATAGATGTTTGACTCAAGCTGAGTATTAAGAGAGGAGGGCCAGAAACCCGTGTTTCTTCTATGATGAATTATTGAGATCTGGGCACAACTGTCGCCGGGGTCAAGCTTTAATGGTGATGGAGGTGGTACAAGAAGAACAACAAGATCCTCCTAATAATGGTAAGTTGGAGCAAGAACATCCCCTGATGGAAGAAGTAGAGGAAATCCACTTAAATGCTATGGGAGGTAATTGTATCAACAACATTATGCAGTTGATGGGCTTTGCAAAAAGAAGGAGATTCATGTTTTGGTGAATTCAGGAGCATCCCACAATTTTTTGCATTCTGCATTGCTAAAGAATGTGAGGGCAGTTGCAGGAAATCAAAATCATTAGGGTGAAGTTGGCTGGTGGGGAGATTATAACAACTAAACTAGCTAGATTGGAAGTCAACCTGCAAGGCTACTCCTTGCTAACTACTATGTGCTACCTAAATCTGGCAGTGAGATCGTTTTAGGAGCCAGTTGGCTGAAAACATTAGGGGATATCATTTGAAATTTTGAATGTATGAAGATGAGATTTCGTATTGCTGACAAATAGTATTTGTTGCAAGGGGAGATTGAGGCAAAGTCATCTATAGTGAGCTGTAAGTCTACGACTAGCTACTCAGGAAAGAGAGGGCAACTGTGGTGGTGCAAGTCAACAGTATGTTCCAATCTTTCAGGAATGACATCCTATCCCCTTTCAAGGACTTTAAGCTCCAATATACTGAATTGTATGAGAAACCCCGGCACCTGCCACCCCCTATGAAGCAATACCATAGAATAGAGCTCTTACCTAACACCCCACCAGTGAATGCTAGACCCTACATATATCCTCACTACAAGAAGCTAGAAAATTGAGAAAATCATTCAAGAGTTACTTGATGATGGAATTATTACACCAAGTGTAAGCCCTTTCTCCTCTCTTGTGATTGTGGTCAAAAAGAAAGATGAGAGTTAGAGGTTATCTGTAGACTACATGAATCTAAACGCTGTCACAATGAATGATATGTACTCTAATCCCAAAGTTGATGAAGTTCAAGGAGCCACAGTTTTTTCTAAGCTAGATCTCAAATCTGCATACTATCATATTAGGATAAAAGAGGAAGATATATAGAAGACTGCTTTTAGAACCCACTCTAGTCATTATGAGTTTGTCACTATCCCTATGGGGCTTACTAATGCTCCCTCCACTTTTCAGACAGTAATGAATGAGATTCTCAGAAAGCTACTGAGAAAATTTGTGCTTGTGTTTTTCGATGACATCTTAAATTATAGTCCCTCCATGGAGGAGCATGTGAAGCATTTGGAGCTGGTGTTTAAGGAACTATTATTACACTCCCTAAGGGTTAAGGAGAGCAAGTGCTGTTTTAGGGTATCACATGTGGAATATCTGGGCTATATTGTCAGTGGAACATGTGTGGCAGTGGATCCAACTAAAAATACTTGCATCCAACAGTGCTCTCAACCAATGAACCTTAAGGAGCTAAGGGGATTCTTAGGCTTAGCAGGCTCTTATAGAAAGTTTGTACAAGATCTTGGGATCATTGCAAAACCTTTAACAGAGATGTTGAAGAAAAGTGCTTTTCAGCAGAATGAGAAGTGTACAAGCTTTCTTGGACCTAAAGGAAGCTCTAGTGACAGCTCCAGTTCTAGTTCTTCTAGATTTCAGTAAGAAATTTACAGTGGAGTGTGATGCATTTATGAGTTGTATTATCACAAGAGGGTCACCCGATTGCATTTATGCCTTAGCCCAAAAGCACCTAGCACTTTCTGTCTATGAAAAGGAGATGTTGATAGTGGTAGTAGCAGTTCAACATTGGATACCTTACCTGCTACGACACAACTTCAAAATATTTACAGACCACAAAACCATAGAGCATTTTCTCACTCAAAGAATCACAACACCAACTCAACAGAATTGGCTTTTGAAACTCATGGGATATGATTATAGCATTCACTATAAGGCAAGTAAGAACAATGTGGTACCTGATGCTCTTTCAAGGAATTTCAACTTAGCAGCCATCACAGGATCATCTCAACTAGTGCACTCTTATGTAGAAGAGATACAAGAAGCTTATCTGAAGGATGCAACAACAGTAGGCATAGTAGCCAAACTGAAAGTTGATCCTCTGAGTCAGCCTCACTTGCTTTAGTAAATGAGCAAATGTTCTATAGGAAAAAGGTGTATGTGCCTGATAATGATGACTAGAGACAAAAAATGATAACATAGTTCCATAAAGGGGTGAGTGGGGGACATGCAGGCAGGCTGAGAACCTATAAGATAGTGGGAAGAAACTTTGCTTGGCCGAGGATGCAGTCAGATATCAAGAGGTTTGTACCAGAATTTAAGGTGTGTCAGAGGCACCACTATAAGACAGTACTTCCCCCAGGACACCTACAACCCCTTGCCATAACTGATAGAGCTTGGAGTGAAATTTCAATGGATTTCATTGATGGATTGCCAAAATCAGAGGGTAAGACCACCATTTAGATGACTGGAGACAAAAAATCATAGCAGAGTTCCATGAAGAGGTGAGTGGGGGACATGTAGGCAGACTGAGAACCTATAAGAAAGTGGGAAGAAACTTTCCTTGGCCTAGGATGCAGTCTGATATCAAGAGGTTTGTAGCAGAATGTGAGGTGTGTCAGAGGCACCACTATGAGACAGTACTTCCCCCAAGACACCTATAGCCCCTTGCCATACCTGATAGAGCTTGGAGTGAAATTTCAATAGATTTCATTGATGGATTGCCACATCAGAGGGTAAGACCACCATTTGGGTGATAGTGGACAAATTTACTAAATATGCACACTTAATTCCATTGGCTCATCCCTACACTGCAGCAACCTTAGCTCAAGTTTTTGTGAAGTCTTTAAACTACATGGCATTCTTGATAATATTATAACTGATAAAGACCCCATTTTCATGAGTCTTTTCTGGGAAGCATTTTTTTTACAAGGCACTAAATTGAGTAAGTCCTCAGCATACCATCCCCAATCTGATTGTCAGACAGAAAATCTGAACATAACTTTGGAGCATAACGTAAGGTGTGTGGTTGGGGAGCAACCAACTGATTGGGTGAAATGTTTGGCTTGGACAGAATGGTGGTATAACACAACCTATTACACAGTCATCCAAATGTCTCCTTTTGAAGCTCAATATGGGTATTCCCCTCCCTAAGTGATTCCCTACATCCCTAGATCTACAGTTGTGGCAGATGTGGATCAGCAGCTAAGAAAAAGAGATTAGTTGCTGGCTATAGTAAAAAGAAACCTAAAACTCAAACTAGGATGAAGCATTTTTATGATATAAGGCATCCAGAGAGACACTTTGAAGTGGGTGATATGGTCTATATACTACAACCCTATAAGCAGCACTATGCAGAATAGCCTTTTTCATAAGTTAAGTGCTATGTATGGTCCATTTGATGTGTTGGGGCAAATTGGATCAGTAGCTTATACGTTGCAATTGCCTTCCACTGCTAAGATTCACAATGTCTTTCATGTCTCCTTAATGAAGAAAAAATTGGGTGCTCAAGTTCAAGTGGCAGCTGATTTACCTCATGTTAGTGACCTAGATAATCCTAAGTGGGAGCCCCTTGCTGTCAGGGATCGCAGACTGGTCAAGCATGTAGATGCAACAGCCACACAATGGCTCATTCACTAGCAAGGAACTGCTCCAAAGGAGTCTACATGAGAGTTTGCTGATGACATTCAGCGCAGGTTTCCAGATTTCGAAACTTGAGGACATGTTTCATATGAAGAGGGTAGCAATGTTAGGGATATCAATGCATCTGAGGATTTCCTAGCTGGAGCAGGAGAGGTTGTGTCCAAGAATCATCACATGCGGGGCACGAGAGAGTTAATTAGTTAATGATTATTCAAGTTAAGGAGTCGTTAGGGACGTTTAAGTGTGTTAGGGTTCGCTGCTGTTGTTCGCCAGATTCTCGCCAAGTGGTAGGATCTTCATGGTCAATATGAGCTATATAAGATGTACTACAGCTACTGTAGTACACCTGAATGAACAAGACCTTTCCTTTCAATTTTCCAGTTTTTTTCCTTCTTTGTTCTTAGATAAGCTAAGGGTTCACATCCCTAATATATAGTGAGTGGTTCCTAGACTTATTGGGTAAGACTCTTGGCTTTCCTGGTCTTAACTGAAGTGGGCTATTTTCTCTATGGCTTACCCCAGTGTTTCAATGTGTTGTAAATTTTTCAACATTCACTGGACAGAGGGTAACTAATTGGACCTGCTAAAACAAGGCAGTTCCTACTCAATTTCATTTGATAAAACTACTTGCCAAACAGGCTATTGCATTATTCATCATCAATATTAATACTGAAAGCATCTACAAAACAATGAATATAACCAGCGTGTCCACCGCACTCTTATTAACTTATTTTTGTACATCTCGCAAAACCAACTGTCTAAGGAGCACATGCTCCCATTTTACAACTGAAGGATCAAGGATGTTTCTAGTTGAAATACCAAAAGAACTGGAAGGAGATACTTGCCTATTTCGAAGACAAAGTCTGGCACAAGCTACCCCTAGCTGCCAATGCACACTGTTTTCCAGTTCTGTTGCCAAAACCGCCTTTCATTCTGCTGTCTTTGTACTTGAGAAAGTAAGAGGCATTAATTTATATAACTTTTCCATCTTCTATTGTTGCCTTCTCCACAACGATAACGATTCCCTCACGGATGTAGAACCCCTCTTCTGGCCTGTCTGCTTCTTGAACACCCTGCAAAGCCAAGAGTAGTAAGATTGAATACGACACTACATTCTTCACTGAAATCTTTGTCCAGAAAATGATGTATTACAGATCAAAAGAATTGATGAATGCATCCAAGTTAGACCATGGGTAGCCATGCTTACATCTTTGTTCATTATGAGCACATCCTTTCCAATCTTTGCATTCTTGTCGATGATACACTTCCTTCAAGGACGAATAAATAAAACAGAATTAGACAACCTGACATTCTAATTAAATCATCAAAAGTTAAGCACTTTTTTCAAGTCATGAGAATACCTAATCTTTGTATTCCTTCCAATACCAATTGGGACTTTTCCCCGTGCAAGCAGAGCTGCAATCTCAGATTCAGTTTGGTAACTGTCTGCACCCATCATTATGGAATCCTGTAATGCAATGTTATCAGACGCGTATACAAAAAGATTCGGTATTTGAAGTATTAATCTGGAAAGTTATAAGAATTCACCTTCAGCTCAACACCATAATCTAACCGTGAGCGCTCACCCACTATTGACCTTTGGACAACACATTCGTGCAAGAAACATCCATGTGAGACAATTGCATCCACAACCTGGAAAATAAACAAAAAGCATGAGAACCTAGATGCTTGCTGAAGCTGTCAATACACACAAGTACAATAGCATACCCGGGACTTGTCAATCTTGGTTGGTGGTAAGAACCGAGGAGAAGTGAAGAACGGTGTCTTTGGGTCATAAAACTGAAACTTCGGGAACTGCAACTTGCAGTTATTAATCACATATCAAGGAAACATGAGGCACATATTGTGCTTGCACATTATTACTAAGATAATCCTTAAGTTTCTAAACCTTTACAGGATTCATTTCTCCTGTGTGTGGTACGGTATAGTGGGTGCCCCAGAAAACAGAATGGAAAGGTATGCTACTTTCATAACAAGGGTCAGTAATATGCAATTTACTCTTCAAGGAATCAGTGAAACCTACCTCTTCCGTGAGGGCCAAGTTAGCATCATAAAATGACTGTATACTTCCGATATCCTCCCAGTAGTCTCTGAATATATATGCCTGTAGGAGGAAAATTAAGCACATAATTTACTTTCCTTCATGATGATCTTTTTCTAAAAGGACTTCACTATGATCGTTTAACTATATACAGATGAGTACACAAGTAAAAAACATGAATCAGCATGAACTATACATGCAAATGGCTACACTTCAATTTAGGCATCAGTTTTCTTCTTGTTCATCCCAAAATTGGGTTAGTCAAGCTCTAATGGAAGAAAAATCCACCTACCGAAACAGGGGAACTGATGATAAGTAAATTAAGACACATAAACTGTTCTATTTTCCTTACTTGGACATTGCGCTTTTTCACTGCTGCAGGAATGATTTCAGATCCAAAGTCGTTCGAATTTGGATAACTCTTTTTCAGGAGTTCTAGTAAAATATCCGTCTTAAATACATACACTCCCATCGATGCAACATATGGGGATTTTAGAGCATCTTGTGGGGAGAAGCCAAGAAGTGTTGTATCTGATTGCTGTATAACATCATCAACCAAGGGTAGAACTTTTAACTAATAAAAATGTTCATATATTCATGTAATCTTACAAGTCTATATGTAAATGCTTGAACACAGGAACACCCAACAAGATGAATCTGAAAAGAGAATTGCATATGTATAACTTCATGATGCCATCTCATCTCTGTAATTTTATCAGTCCATCATTCTCGCAAAAATGCAAAATTATGTACTCTAATATCAGGATAGAGAAAAGAATTTCAAAGAGGGTGGAAAACAGTATCAGCGCATAGACCTCACTGAAAATGAGAAAAATAAATGGGGTTAGCATAAGACCGCTGTTTTTTGCTCACCATTGCTTTTAGATCAGCTCCCCTTGGTTTTTCAGCAAACTGGATGATTTTACCTCTGCTGTCTATCTTCACTAATCCATAATCAGATGCACGGCTGGAAAATGAGGATTGCAGTTCAGAACAATTTGACATATCTAATTAGGAAAGAATAAAAAGGGAATCGGTGGAATGTGAATTAACAAAACATCCACGCATTCTAGTTCTTCATATCATAAGTTAGCTAAACAAAGTATAGTATGTACAAGAAAACTGCTATAAATATTTGCCATAGTCTTGAATTAGCAATTCTTAGGACACACATCTGCAATAGTCAACACCCCAACGAGAAAAACTGGGCACGAAAGAAATGTAGTTGATCCCCAGGAACATCAAATCTATGTTGATTATATCATATGGTCTCTCTCTAGTATTACATCCAACAGTTGAAACTTTAGGTAGTGGAAAAATAGACATAATTTAGTGTCAGCAGATAGAAGGAATGAAGACTAATAAAGGCTATCAGTAGACAAAACACACCTGTCACCCACAATTGCGCATGAAAGTGTGATATCGGCATTGCTATCAACGTGACTCTGGTACATGATAGAGAAAATATAAGTTAAGTTAAACAAGAATAAAAATCCTACATGGAGCAGTATAGTTACCTGCACAAAGTCCATATAGTCCATTCGATAAAGATGATCACCAGACAAAATCAGTATATTTTCAACGTTCCTATTCTTAGCATCCTACAAGAACCAGTGTAAATCAGAAAACAGCTAGAGCACTAATCAAAATAACCAAAGATACATTCATATAATTTGTATCTCTTCCCTCCCCCATTAGATTGGAAACTTTTGTACCCACCTCAAATACCCATACAAATTGCCTCACAGCATCCGCTGTTCCTTGGAACCATTCCATTCCTGCTTCCCCAGATGTTTGTGTGGCTGCTAGAACCTGCTCATGAAGTGTTAATTCAGCCATGAAGAATCAAGAACTTGAAATATAAAGACAAACAGATACACATTGGAATGGACACAACTTTTACTTTAACATTATCATTATTATCATGAATAATAGCATGAGAAATACAGTCAAATACTTCATTTAAGAACATCAAGATTCCTTATATATCAGATCAATCTGTCAGCCCCAAACTTCATAGTTGCAGTAAATCATTAACTGAGAAGTAAATAGTTCATCTCCATGTAATCTCAAACAATAAACGCTCACAAAATGAGAGATGTATAATGTATTCATTACCTCCACAAATCCATCCCCGAAGTTGATACCATTTCCAAAATAGGTCCGAGCAAGGTGTCGATTGAGAGAAGTGGAATTAAACTGGGTTAGAACGAAAATCTTGTTTATATTGCTGTTGATGCAATTGCTCATCGGAATGTCAATAAGCCGGTAGCATCCACCAACAGGAACCTGCAATAGGTATAAAACATAAGTAGTTTTCAAATTTTACAAAATTTAAACCAGTACAATTTACAAGTTTCTTACTGCGGGTGTGGCTGCTGTTCTGGTAAGAGGAAAGAGCTGAGTCCCTTTCCCTCCTCCTAATATGATCGAAGCAACATTCTTTGGGTCCACTCTTGGTCTATGGTAAGTTGGAACTTTCAGGGTCTGATCCAAACCCAACAGATCAACATCAAAAGCGTTCAGAAAAACAGAGTCACAAAAGAATGAAACAAAAAACTCCAACAAGAAATTATGATTATTACCATGTCAAAGTCCTTTGTTGTAACAACAGAACGAACAACACCAGGTCTTGTCTTCTCAGTTTGACGTACCCAACTCCTGTTACCAAAACTCTCTGTGATCCTCTGACCCAGAAAGCCATTAGCCCCATTACAGAGCCCAGCTTGAGTTGGCAGTCTCAAATGGGTGTTTGGATTCAGGGTCACACACCGTGAATCCATTTCAAAATTGTCTAAGTGATACGATTGTAACTGATCAGTAATAAACTACTCTGACAGATACACACATGTAAACCCAAATCCCAAAGTCACCCAGTAAAGTATAGATCACACACATGACACTTAACCACACACAAAGTCGCCAACCGCAGGAAATGTGGCATGGGGTTTCCGGCAAAAGTGAGAAACTGTGGATGAATGATCCAATACTCAGATGCCAAAGTACCAAGAATATTTTGAGGGTGGTAAAGCAAACTCCAGTTTTCCACCGATATTTTGGGAGCTGGAATCAATACAAGAAATGGTTTAGTGAGTCTGTTTGGATTGTTTCACAGGGGAAGTGGGAAGATGAGTGAAATGCGTGAGTGATATCGAAAGAAAGAATGGAGCTTTATTGGCTTGTGAGCCCTTCACGAGAAAACCTGCAAAATCTGGTATTTATAGATACGATATGAAAATGGCATAGTTTCCATAATGTTGTCATTATCCTATAGTTATTCATCACTGAAAGAAAAAATATTATGTACGGTTCAGTATGCCCGAGTCACTGCTTCTAGGCTCTCATCTTGCATCATTTTCAGCCGAACACCATGACACCCGTTGTAAGCTTAAAATAAGATTAATCACAAGATATTTACAACTTCGTTCACCCAGATATTTGTGTATCCTAAATGTGGGACTCAGAAATTCACAAGTGGCACACATTGTGAGATATTGCAATGCAATTTGCATTTTTTTTCTTTGTTGTTGTTGATTTTAATTGTTGGTTGTAACAGAAAATTTTACAATATGTATATGTTGGTACTATCATGTTCATCTAGTTAGTCATTGACTAAGAGATTTATGATCAGTCACTATTAGATTTAAATTTAATGATGAAGAGTTATTTTTAAATAGAATTATTTTGTTTTCAACTATTGGATATAAATCTAAAGATGACTGACTATAAATATATGACCAGTCACTGACTATATGACCAGTACTCTATGTTGGTATACACAAAATTTGTGAAACTTGTTTCCACCCTTAGAGGATGATGGTATGTGTCGGAGTCTCAAGCAATTTATGTGAGATATGGTGATACGTTGTGTAAAATTTATCAAAACCTTTACGTATTACATTGTGTAAAGTCTGATGATCATACACAATCTTTTTTTCCTTACGTTGTTGTCTCTGTAATTTTGATGTTCTCAAATGAGTTTTCCGTCTTATCAAAATTTTTCATTTATTCAAAACAATTTAGTGTGATTGTAAGATTTTCTTGATATTTCAACCTATTTGGGGCTAGCTAGAATGTATACGTGTTAGTGTTAAACGCAGGCCACAGGCATGTTTCATGAGCTAGCTAGCTGCAATAAAAACACAGGACCATCTCGATCGATCGTATGCAAGCATATTCATGAGCCAACAGCTACCCTAAACTCTCACACGGACGCCATGTTTTAGAGATGCATGGGACAAATTTAACATACTGAAAATCAAATTTTATAGTATGTTATTTTTCATTGTTCTGATGGAAGAATTTTTCGTTCTTATAATCTGACATATTCAAATTGTATTAAACATCTATATATGAGAGGAAATAATTGAATGTATGTACTCTGAATTTCAGGATACTTATTTGTTTTCCTTTTGTATGTTTTCAATAAAGTTCGTGAGACACTGGAATTACTTATTAGCAAAGCAGATTGTTTGTTAATTAATTATTCCCTCTTGCTTGTGTGATAAGGAGGTAAGGTGGTGTTGGTATGAAACTATGAACCAACTCGAAACAAGCTAGGTAGATCAATAAGGTTCAATCATGGAGCTAGGAGTTGCATGCGGTCAGCTGCTTATGTTTTTGGACGCACGCACACCTAACAACCCCCATTGACGGTTCTTATTTATTTTTATTGAATAAAACATGAACGGTTCTTATTGCATGCATGCATATTGCCGCACCCACACAGGCCCTACTCCGATTGGACCTTGCGGCCCTTATTTCTCTGTCCGTCCATTCTAGGGTTTTGTGGGTTGGTGCCGGGACCCTTCGCTGACCGGACCTCTGTGTTTGTGTACGCTCATTAGTCTCTTCCCAGGCCACGGAAGGGGACGAGATGTCAACCTCCTGAGACGAATAGAGACGGTATGAGTGGTGAAGTGCTCATCCTCAAACTAGCGAAGGGGAATGATGGAAGGAAGGATCCAAAACATATTGCAGGTTTTCATTGGCGGCGTTTATCAGTTCTGTGTGCATGAGATGAAACGTTGGAAACCTTAAACATACCGATGTTAAATTGAGGATTTTTCAGTTTAATATATATTTTTATTTTATATTTATATCTTAATTATTTATTTTATAAATATTTATGAGTAAATTATTTTTATAAATTTTTAATTAAATTAAAAATCGTTAAAACATTTATAAATGTGATTTACCAATTATGAACTTAAACGGTTCATGTTTAACAGATTTGGTTCGTATATTGATTTGATCTATTTCTAGTTTTTAACGATCACCAATTTGACTGAAATTTTTGTATGATTGATTTACTTGTATAAATCTACAACTTGAACGGTTAAGATTTCAAAATTTAATTGCATTGAAAAGTTGGTCTAATAAACAATTAATTCAAAAGTCGTTAACTAATCAACTTAGAGGTTCTCATTAGAAAGGCTCTCATAAAAGGCTTTTTCGATGAACTACAAGGGATGAAAAGGGTTAGTAGTCACCTAGTCATTCTCATTGTACGATTTATTCAGGTGCGAGCCACATAGGAACCTATTGGTCAAAATGAATAACCGTAAAAACTTTACTAGACGAAAATTTGAATTTCATCTCCTAAAGTTTGCAACTCGTCGGCTGAAGTTCAAATTTCGTCGCCTAAAATTAAAAAAAATTATAATTTTTTTTATTTCTTTTACTTTCGATTAATTTTTGTTCTTTCTTTTCGCTTTTCTGCCACCATCATCACTGTTACCGAGAGGAAGAGGAGTGAGAGGCGAGGAGTTGTCATCGGCTAAGTGCTTGGATGAGGAGGAGGCACCGGCAAGGAGAAGGAGGAGGCGCCGGCAAGGAGACAAAGGAGGAGAAGGAGGCGCAACCAAGGAAAAGGAGCAGGAGGCGCCAGCAAGGAGAAGGAGGAGGAGGCGCCGCGGCGGTAGGGGGGTGGTCAGACGAGGGAGACAGAGAGATATAAAAGATATAGAACCGACGAAAAAAATTAAAAATTTTGGCAGGAATTTCGGCACTTAAAAATTTTGAACTTAGCCTACGAAATGCCACGTGTCATCGGCTATTGTTGAGCCAACGAAATGCCACGTGTTTTCGGTTAAAGTATCATTTACAAGTTATACAACATTAGTACGCATGTTGTGATTCCGATGATCAAAATTCACAAGCGAAAATCCGACCGTCTGATATGATAATTATGTCGAAATATGTGGTAAAAATTCAACTTGATCCGATAACGATAAGGACTCAATCCAAATAGTCAACCTTAATCTTATAACCACTAAACACATGAAAACACACATATCTGCATCTAAATTAGGTATTTTGGTCGAACCTTTAACACAAACAAACTCTCACCATGATGAGACGCAACAACCCATCTAAAAATTTTGGGACATTTATCCCTCGAAGATAGGGCTCCCCATAAGGATAAATAATGTTAAATAAGTTTGACCGCTACTATCGACACAGAGATGTTACCCGAATTACGTGATTTTTCAACCATAGACGTATTTCACCATTCCGTTAACATCTTATTTCATGATGTTTTTGAGGTTTTCGGTTCTATGTAGAGTTGGTTTTCCAAGTTATGCATTTACTTAAAACTTAATAAACAAGTTATATAACATTAGTAGACATGTTGTGATTCTGATGATTAAACTTCACAAACGAAAATCCGACCATCTGATATGATCATTACGTCGAAATATGTCTATGGTAAAAAAATTCAACTTGATCCATCAACCCTAATCATATAACCACTAAACACACGAAAACGCTCATATCTGCATCTAAATTAGATATTTTGGTTGAACCTTCAACACAACAAACTCTCATCATGATGAGACGCAACCGCCCATCTAACAATTTTGGGATATTTACCCTCAAAGATAGGGCTCACCATATGGATAAATAATGATAAATAGGTTTGACAGTTAACGGCACAGAGACGTTACCCGAATGGTCACATCTTATTTCAAGATATTTTTGAGGTTTTCAGTTCTATGTAGAGTTGGTTTTTAAAGTTGTGCATTTACTTAAAACTTAGTAAACAAGTTATACAACATTAGTAGGTATGTTACGATTCTGATAATCAAAATTTACAAATGAAAATCCGACCTTCTAGTATGATCATAATGTCAAAAGATGTCTATGGTAAAAAATTCAACTCGATCCGACAACATTAAGGGCACGATTAGGACAGTCAACCCTAATCTTATAACCACTTAACACACAGAAACGCCAATATCTGCATCTATATTAGGTATGACAGGACCCACCCCGGGTTAAACCCCTTTAACCCGAAGTAAATCCTGCGGGGACCACCTCAAGGGAACTTCTTACCGAAACCCCCTTGAAATGGCCAACCCTTCCTACAAACTAACTAAACCGGGTTAGTCAGAGCAGTCTACAGAGATGATTACCCCAAAGAATTTTCGAGCAGCAACGGAATGATCGACTATGCCTCGACTCTCGTACGCGCTCGACCTCCTCTCAAGAACCCTGCAACACTGGGCATTTAAAAACGAAAGGCCCAGGGGAGAAACATTGAAAAACTGTTAGAGTGAGTGGACGAAAATCAAATATAAAACTCTATTTCCTTTAATGCTCTCCCAAAGATTTAATGATTTAAATAACATTTATGCATGCCCAAAATTTCTAAATTTCCACAAATGCATGATAATATAAACCAATAAGGATTATGGGAAGAGTAATATTCACAAGCACAATAAGTCTGGCCTCTCAGACTAGGGTCGGAGCTGAGAGCTCTGGTTGCGCCTTCACGTTATGCTAGCTGTATAAAACGGTAATGGACAACCCTTAATATATCCACCTGACATCTCAGGCGTGTCTGTCCTCTCAGACCAGGGTCGGAGCTAAGAGCTCTAGGTAAGTGGTGATGGACAACCCTTAGAATATCCACCTGACATCTCAGGCGTGTCTGTCCTCTCAGACCAGGGTCGGAGCTAAGAGCTCTAGGTAAATGGTGATGGACAACCCTTAGAATATCCACCTGACATCTCAGGCGTGTCTGTCCTCTCAGACCAGGGTCGGAGCTAAGAGCTCTAGGTAAATGGTGATGGACAACCCTCATAGTGCACTACGTAGTTTGCCTGACCTCTCAGGCTAGGGTCGGAGCTAAGAGCTCTAGTAGCGCCTTCACGCTACTCTAGCTAGCATAATCATTGGACAACCCATAAAAGAAATTCACAACAATACTTACTCAAATACTCTTCCCAACAATTAAAATAAATCTATTCCTCGACATATAAACATAAATCCAAATATAATATCCGAGCACCCGAGGAACTTATCATACTCGAAACAAACATATAAACCATGCAATTATATCAATAATTAGGGCATGCATTCATTTAAATAAAATAATCTGTCCACTCACAGTACTATTTCGACCTTCTTCCCGCTCGGAAAGCTCCTCGAGCGAAACTCTCGAACTACCCGCGTAGTCGAGCCCGTCTCACGTCCGACCAGAGACTGTACAACAAATCATCAAATTAGTCATACCACAGTTGACTTGGTCTTTTCCTAGTTTGACCAGGAAATCCTATTTGACCACAAGTTGACCGAGTTCCTTTTTATGACATTTTAACCTTTTTGACTTTCTTTCCCGGTTATCGACTCTTAACTCAATTTACCGGAAGTCCGACTCAACATCCGAACTTCCCTTTATTACTTTAACTTGACGTTAGGGTGTCACGTATTAATTCGTTGAATTACTATGGACACCCATTCAACCACTTCACCAATACCTTAGGAGTCCTTAAAATAAATCCTTAAACCTTAACCGGCAATAATCGATGGTCGGAATAATATTTAATTATCCGCCAATAATACTAAACTAGAACAATTCCAAAACCTAACCAAAACACCTCCAAAAATTACCAAATTTTAACCATAGACTCCTCACAATATGTACTAATTAATGGGCATGAAAAACTGCCCAAAAAGTGGCGGCACCGCCGCCAGCTCCGCCGCCGACGGCGGCCGCCGGCAGAAATTCAGGCGACCTCCGATCGCCACCAAATTTTACCAGTAGCTTCGTCTCATTAATTGGAACAACTTTCTAGTTCAACTCGAAGGCCAATTCGGCCTCTAACTAGGTCAAAAACTCGATGAACAGTAGACCCCGAAAAATTACACTACCAAACTTCAAATCCTCAATTCTCCCTACACACTTCAAATCAAGCTACCGAATTCTAGGGGATTGTAGTACACCTAAAACCCATCCTAAACATATAAAGAACTCAACAATTGGTGATCTAGGGAGGGAGAAATTCAATCCCGAAAATCTACTGTACACACCAAGAACAAATCGGAATTTCTCCCGATTTACGGCGAGTTAGGTCGGAAAGCTTACCTAGGATTGAAGTAGACTCGGAGGCCGAGCTTTTGGGACCGGTGCGCCGGCGGTTGGTGGCCGGACGGCGGCGCTAGGGCGGCCGGAAGCTCGGCGCAGTTTTCCGTCGGGGGAGAGGAGAGAGAGCCGGGTGAAAATCTGATTTTTCACCCCGGTAACTCCTATATATAGCCGTTTTACCGCATAGTAACTTTATACTTTTGTTCATAACTTTCTCATACGAACTCCGATTTGAGCGTGCTACGTGTCCATGAACTCGTAACGACGCCCTCTACAACTTTCAAGAAGGAAGTTTTCCCAAATTCTTGACTTAACGAAAAGTCAACTTCACGATCATTGTACGGTTAAACGGTCACTTTAAATGGTAAAAGACCAAAGTAACCAACCGTAAAATAATTCTAGGATCGGGGTGTGACAAGGTATTTTGGTCAAACATTCAACACAAACAAACTCTTATCACGATGAGACACAACTGGTCTAGGTTTTGTCCTAAAACCTGATCATTTTAGCTGACGAATACCCTAAGTCGTCGACTAAAGTGTGGTAAAAAAATCAAAATTTTTGGTGAAAATTTTTTTGGACTTTAACCAACAAGGGTATTTGTGTCGTCGCCAAAGTATTTTAGCAGAATACCACCTATCAAAGATACCATAATCCTTATGCAAAAAATATCAATATAGTAGAATGACAAATAGGGGTCATTACTCGTATAAGACTGATGAGACTAAGTACTTAAAACACAAATAGGCGCGTAAACCAGAAATCTGACAGACTCAACCTAATTAATTAGCTAATCTATACTTAACCATAATTCACGAAATTAAATACACATATACTAGACACAGTGTTGGACAACCACACAAAATTTCAGAGTATTTGGAATTAATTTGGTTGGTGAACAAAAATAGACAAAACAAAAGTACTACTAAAAACAGAATATCAAAAAGTGAATATTTATGTAAATATTAGAGAAGCAATAGCTAATAACTTCACTCAACCACTAGATATGCTTCAATTCCCCCAAAACAATCTAAATTATTATAGATGAATGCACTCATAGTTAATCCAAGTCGTTAGGTCATTAACTG
The DNA here is from genome assembly GCA_951800085.1 of Comarum palustre. Taxonomy (NCBI): domain Eukaryota; kingdom Viridiplantae; phylum Streptophyta; class Magnoliopsida; order Rosales; family Rosaceae; genus Comarum; species Comarum palustre. The sequence goes on along the minus strand of OX637579.1, from coordinate 6,234,434 downwards.
TATTGCATTCTCTTACTTGTCATGTTAAGCGAAATGTCGTTATCGTCTTAACTATATTCTCAATTAATTGATCTATGAAATGTCGGTATATTAGGGTTAGGGAACCCTTAATTTTTATCCATGGGCTTGCCGAGATGGTTTGGGCCTTGAAATTGAAGTTGTGGTCCACTATCAGATTTTCGGTTGACTTGACCTTTGAGCACTAAAACGGTCATAACTTCTTCTAGAAAATAGTTATTGATTATCCGTAAAAAGTTCTAGAAAGTAGATTCTTCAAGATTTCCGTTGATATAAATTTCATGTCCTAGATCATTGTGCACTGATCACAATTTTATGTCGAAGTTAGATACTAATTTCTAGCAGTTTTTGATAATCCTTTCCTTCAAAAATATGAAATCATTTTCCTTTAGATTTCTCTAATTTTGCTTCATATGTAGTGAAAAGTTCATGCTTATCATAAAGTTGGAAAACACCTAAGACTTAACGAAAAATAAAACCTAAAACTAGACTTTTTTATTTCTAGCAAAGTTAGATGAACTTTCTAGCAGCTCTACATAATCTTTCCTTTGAAGATATAAAATCATTTTCCTTTAAGATTTCTCCAATTTTACTTCATATTTTTCTTCTTTGCTTCGGAACATCTAATAAACATAAAAACACTAAATAAAATATAAAACTATAATAAACTAACAAAGTAAAGAGGGAAAATAACCATCATAACTTCGCATATTTATGTTTCTATTAGTAGTATTGAACTATTGATCAATCATTTATTTAGTAGTCGATCATGCTACCATCACAATCCACCATCGTTGGCACCTTGTTAAACAAAGCAATAACATATTCTAGGGCTGGGCACTTCGTACCACAATCCTTATCTCGTCCTGGTCTGGTACAAAAAATTGGCGGGACTGGACAAAGTTTTAAATTAGTGGTACCATACCGTTCTGTCCTGGTAATTTGAAAACGGGACGGGTCCATCCCAAAAGTATAATTGTACTTGTATCCAATCGTAACTTTTCAATTGTTAGGGTGTATACTCTTACAACAAACACAAACACACTCAATGAAATGCCCAAAATCTAACTTAAATTCAAAGTACTAGTTTCAAATGACAAGAGTTAGATAATTTATTCTCATTTGGTAATGATGATCATATAAAAGATATCGAGCGCCACAACGAATCTAAGTAGCGATAGCTAGAGCTCCTTTGATTTTTCAAGCTTAAGAGTTTTCTTGTGATCTTAATTAATTAGTTAGATATAAATTACATGTATTTAATTAATTTGTTGTTGACCCCCTTTTGATTTTTACAATTTTTGTTTGTTTTTCTACTTATAAAGAGTTAGGAGTTTAGAACTAGGACTATTATACCATGGAAAAATAACACCATGGAATATATACATAGGAATATTATACATAATAAAACTCTTACCAATATAGGATGAGTATACATTGACTTTATAAAAAATAATTATAAAATTTCTTCAAGAATTTAGGATCAATTTCTCTCTTCTATGTTTTTTATTTTTTTTCTTTCGTAAGGGGATCCTGATCTCGTCTTGATACCAAACGGGATCGTCCCATGTAAGACATATTTTTAAAACTATAATCCCGTCTCGTCCCGATAATATATTTTCGGGACGGGACAAGATTCACCGAATCCTGTCCCATCCTGTCTCATGCCCAGCCCTAGCATACTCAGTTCTGACGAGCCGCAACTGCTTTGTTGCTAGTCATTGTACCAATGGTCGTTTGGCTTAGAGCGTTGAAAGTTTGCAAGGCAAGAAATTGTTGTCATGCAACTTCGTCTAAACAATCTAAGTTTATATTTATCATTTAGATGTTGTCTACTAAATTGAAATGCATACCCAATTTCAGAAATACGATATTCATGAAAGAACCTAAGGATTGTTCTATTCTACAACCAACTTCAAATGATCAAGTTGGGGACGAACAATATCGGTGGCAAAATGTTAGAGCAGATCAATGAGAAGAACTGATGAACCTAAGGAGTGCTTTATTTTACGACCAACCTCAAATGATTAAGTTGGGTTGGAGCAGATCATCACTGATCACCTGTTCAAGCACGTGATGAGCAACGGTTTTGCACCTTGGATGTGGCATTTTATGTTTTGTGGTGTTCACAAGTAAACTAAACAGGTTCTTGAATTGGTTCAGCAAATAAAAAAGGAAAAATTACATATAAGAAACCAACTAAATTTTAAAACACAAAAAAAAATTATTTTTCATAATTTTTATATAATTTAGGACATGAGCCCAAGCCCAAAATTGAACAGGTTCTTGAATTGGTTCAAGCTTGATCCAAAATTGACATACTAAATAACAATAATACCCTTAGATTCTAAAAAATCTTTTATCCATCTTTTTTTTCTTTAGATCGCAATACTCTCATTGCCGTCGTCGACAGTAGCACACTTTTCGTCTTCTTATCGATAATAGCACGTTTCTCGTTTTCTCGTTAACAGTAGCATGCTGCTCATCTTTTCACGTTGTTAGTAGCACGCTGCTCGTCTTTTCGCCGACAATAGCACGCTGCTTGACTTCTCATCTTCGGCAGTAGCACAATCCTGTCGTCGTCGAAAGTAGCAAACTTCTCTTCGTCATCGACAGTAGCACACTTCATGTTGTCGTCAATAGAAATTTTCTAGTTGTCTCATCGACAATATCATGCTTCTCATCTTCTCGTCAACAGTAGCACGTTTCTCGTCTTCTCGTTGACACTAGCACACTTCTCGTCTTGAAGTCTTCTTGTCAACAGTACACGTTTCTCGTCTTCTTGTTGGTAGTAGCACGTTTCTCATCTTCTCATCAACAGTAGCACGCTTCTCGTCGTCGTTGACAGTAGCAGGTTGCTCATCTTCTCTTCGATAGTAGCATGCTTCTCGTCGTCGTCGATAGTAGCATGCTTCGTACAGTCGTCACTAGAACGCTTCTCGTCGATAGTAGCACGCTTCTCGTAATCATCAACAGTAGCACGTTGCTCGTCTTCTCTTCAACAGTAACACGCTTCTCGTCTTCGTCGATAATAGCACGCTTCGTGTCGTTGTCACTAGCACGCTTCTCATCGTCAACAGTAGAACACTTCTCGTCTCCTCATCGAAAGTAGCATGTTTTTCGTCTTGACGTCTTCTCGTCGACAATAGCACACTAGAATCGGCAGTAGCAGTGCGTAACATGCCCACATCAAAGAATTAGTAGAAAAATTGCAATAACACCGACAGTAGCAGTAACATTGCACTACGATCAAAGAATTGCCAGAAAAATTGCAATCACACTAGCAGTAGCACTTTTAAATTGCTACTATGTTGTTGTGCTACTACTGCACAACCGTCGTGCCGCGTGTTGCTAGTCTGTTACTACGATATGTTGTCGTGCCGCGTGTTTCTACTGCGATGTGTCAGCGCTGTTACTTTGTTGTCATGTTGTGTATTGCGTCATCATGCTACGTGCTGCTACTGCATCATCTTGTTGTGTGATACTACTAAGCGTTGGTGTTGCGTGATAGAACCACAAAGTGCTACGATATTAACTTATTTTCTACCCTATTTAGTAATGTTATTCTCTTAACATTGTCATTTCTAACATGTTTTGTGATTGAAAAGGTAAAAAGGAGGAAATGCAGAAAATGAAGCTAAAACCAGCAAATTAAGAAGGATAACTCATTTAGGAAACTTTCCTGTTTCAAATTGGGAAACTTACCTATTTCATTTTAACAAACTTTCTTATTTTGATTTAGGAAACTTACTATTTGTGAAACTTTCCTATTCTTACTTTCTTAATCCATTTTGAGAAACCTTCTATTCTTAAATTCAAGAAATTGCCAAAGAAGAAATGAGGATTAAATGGAGACGATGATGCACATATGGAAATCGGAAATTTCCAAGGGGTTTGGCTAAATTATATGAAGATTATGGCAGCAAATTTTGAGAGAATTATTCCTTAAAGATTGAAGATAATGCTGATTTGTAATCAAGCAAATTATGGGAGATTCCTACCTTTTATTTCTCCATTTAAATGCCTAATTTTCCAAGATTAAATCTGATTTTTCTTCTTCCTTTTCAGAAATATTAATTGGCAATACATATGGAAGGAATTATAAGCATGAATTCGAAAATAAACAAGGAAGGAAACAAATTCAAATCGACAACTATCAAGAAATAATCGGTCGATTCTATTTGATGAACAAGCAATGTATTCGGCCACATTTCAAGAAAAATTCGAAGACTTAATGCACAAGACATATATGGAATACTATTTGATTAAATTGTGCTATTATTTGTGGCCATTGGATCAGATTTAAATCAATGGTGGAGAGAAACTCAAGGAGGCTACATGATCATTATATAAGGAGACTCTCTACATCAGAAAAAAGTGTTCGTTCATTCACGTTAAAAAATAGAGAAACACATAGCATTTTCGAGCAGCCCCTCCTCTCCTCCTTTGCTGAGTTCATTCTCTTTGCCAAGCCTTGAAGGACTTCTCCATGAATGCAGCAGCGTTGGTGACTTGAAGCATTGAAGCCCAACATCCCTTTGTCGCCATCAAGCTTCCTTGAAGACCGATAAAGTGTAAACGCTACCTTTACTTTTGTTTAGACTTCTCTAGCAGATTTAACAGCATGTTTAGGATGTTAGACTTGAGTTTTGGAAACATGTTTCGATTGTTATTGTGTTATTTGGATTCGAAATTTTATAAAGTATGTTGATATCTTGTTGATAATTCTTCTAATAATCTGATTCTATGATTCTTGTTGATTGAAAGTTTGCGTTTTAATTTATTTACTAAGGGTAGAATGCATGCTAGCCGATTGCCATGATTTGTACTAAGCTTCTTTAAGTAAGTATAGGTCTAAAGTGGTGGAAACTATGTAATAATGGTTGAAAACGTAAACTACAACGATCGCATGTTACGACTTCTCGGATATGTTGTTGTTGTTCAATCTCATTAGTTCTTAATGATTCATGTTTATTATGGACAAATATTCTTCAATATTGAATGCAGCAATTTACATGAAATATTCTAAGTTCTAGACTTCTCTATGCTTGGAATTACTTGATGAAATTATATGAGATGCATGTCCTCTTTAGGTGTGTGTTTCGAGATTGTTTCTTTGAATAAGAACTTTGCATAATTTCAGATTATTGAGAATGAAACTTGACATTGATGTGTGGTTAAGATTCGAGTTTATCTCTTAATTGCGATGTTGAATGAACCAACCAATTGTACATATTAGTTAGCTTTTATTTTTCTGTTTTTAGGATGTTAGAAACCAAACCAAACCCCCCAAATCACCTTGTACCATGTGTAAATTTGTAAATAAAAATCTGTAAATGTTTGTATTTTGTGTCTTGTAAATAATTGTTCTGTAAATAAATATTTGTTTGTATAATTGTGCTAATTTTTAGAGTAACCATGAATGCAGGAGCGCCCTTTAAGTCCTTGGATTGATCGAATCCTATTTACCAATGTTATAAGTGACACAAAAAGGGTTTTTTTGTAACGTGCCCGGTAAGGAGCACGTCATTGTGTGTTGCTACTATACGGTGGTGCTGTGCAACTTTTTGTCGGGTGCAACTGTGCAACTCGGCAACACAATAGGTGCTACTGTGCTACTCAACATTTAAGAGGTTGAGTGTTTTATGGTAAAATTATTAATGATAGATGACATGATAATAGCATCTTGTCCTAATATGTTAGAATTTGTCCTCAATTGTATAAGAAATTAAGTAAATAGAGTATTTGTAAACAGAAATTTAGTTAGTGACTAAAAAGTAATTTACTAATAAAAATATGGTGAGTTGAATTCTATTATTGGAGTCACTAGACCATAAGCGGGTAACTTAACAACCATCTATCCAGATCAGAAAATATAAGTTGGTCAGCATGTATATTGATTATTGACTACTGATGCCTCTACAAAGCTCAAGTCTTATACATGAATTAGAGTTGTGTCTTGTTGGAGTACCTACTAAGTACTCCTACAAAGGAAAACTAGTTGTGCTAGACAGCAGGAAGTGAAACTTCAATGAGCAAAGAACAATACATAAGATTGAACATTGTTGTCATAATAATAACAGCAAGTAGGGGCGAATCTAGCCCGAGGCTGATTTGGGCTGGAGTCTGTCAGTTTCCAAAGCACAAAATTTTACCAGGCCTATATAAAAAATTAATTAGGAACGACGTCGTTTGCTTTAGCCTTCATTTCTTCAGTATAGGTTTTGCGCGTCTGCGTCAATCTCCTCAGTCCTCACTCACTAAGAGTCTGAGACTTCTTGGTGGCCTGCCGCCTGAACATCACCCATCGTCATCGTCGTTGTCGCGCATCTTGGTAGCCTGCGCGTCGCCAAACGTTTTTGAACTTAAGATGTGGAGACATTATCTCTATGAAGCTAAATTTTAAATTTTCACTGATCACAAGAGCCTTCGATATATGTTCACTCAAAGTGATTTAAATCTGATGCAGATGAGCTGGATGGATTTGATTGCAGATTCTGATATTACTATTTAGTATCATCTCAGAAGGGCTAATGTTGTGGCCGATGCTCTTAGCCGTAATCCTTCTGTTTCTTTGGCACATATGAGAGTGGTTCGAGTTCCACTCCTCTATGAGTTGCGAGCTATTGGTGTTGAGTTTTGGGAGGATGATGTTTAGGCCTTGGTAGTTAGTTTTTATGTGAGGCCTATTTTGATTGATAAGGTGCAGGAGACGCAGTATAATGATCTATCCATAGTGTGGTTGATAGAGAGAACAATTGATGGGACAACTGTCGAATTCTTAGTTTGAGGAGATGAGACATTGTTGCTCAAGAATAGATTTTGTGTTTCTAAAAGAAATGAGGAGCTAAAGTAGGAGATTATGGAGGAAGCTCATAATTCTGCATATGCTAATATCCTGGTAGTACAAAAATGTACAAGACCTTGAAGGATTATTATTGGTGGCCGAACATGAAGAGAGAAATTGCAGACTTTGTGAGTAGATGTTTCGTTTGCTAACAACTGAAGATTGAGAGACAAAAGTCTGCTGGTTTGCTTAAGCCTTTGCCTATTCCCCTATGGAAGTGGGATGACATCATCATGAACTTTGTATTCAGCTTACCACGTACCTTTGGCTGGCATGATGGTATTTAAGTGAGTGTTGATTGATTAACCAAATCCACACACTTTCTGCCAATGAACAAAAGTCTGCATTGGATATGTTAGCGGAACTGTACGTGAATGAGATTGTGAGACTCCATGGTATGACTGAGATTATAGTGTCAAATCGAGATTCTAGATTTGCCTCCAGGTTTTAGTGAGCTTTACAGGCATCTTTAGGCACTCGATTGCATTTTAGCACTATTTTTCATCTTTAAACTGATGGGCAGTCTAAGAGGACTATTCAGACTTTAGAGGGTATGTTGAAGTCTTATGTTATGCATTTTAGAGGGAGTTGGGATAAAAAAAAATTGGTATTGATGAGTTTGCCACAATAGTTAGCATTCTAGCATTTGTATGTCTCCATTTGAGGCACTTGATAAGCGACAGTGTCGTACGCCTTTATATTGGAATGAAGTGAGAGAGAAAGAGTTGTGTGGCCCTGATTTAATCCATGTTACAAATGAGAAGATCAAGGTGGTTAGGGATAGACCCAAGAAGGCTCAAATCAGGCAGAAGAGTTATGCAAATAATCGGATGAGAGATCTTGAGTTTCAAGTAGGTGATTATGTGTGCTTGAAACTATCCCATTGGAAAGGTGTAATGTGTTTTGGCAAGCCCGAGATACATAGGTCCTTATGAGATTATTGAGCGGGTTGGCTCACTTGCTTATCGGTTGGATCTACCCTCTGAGTTAGCTAAGATACATAATGTCTTTCATGTGTCCATGCTTCACAAGTATATTGTCAATATCTCTCATGCATTGCAAGAGTAACCAATTAGTTTGCAAAATGATTTGACTTATGAGGAGGTGTCGGTGAATATCTTTGATTGGAAGAAACAAGTGCTTAGGAACAAGACTATTCCTCTGGTTAAGGTGCTTTGGAGGAGTCATGAGGTAGAAGAAGCTACATGGAAACTTGAGGCAAGTACCCTCATCTCTTTGTTTGACAAGTATGTAATTTTAGACCAAATTTTATAAGGGGAGAGAATTGCCACATCCCGGTTCTTAAATTAATTTATGGTTTGGTACTTTAACCTTTTACCATAAAGGCTCACAGAGTTAACTTTTTCATATGATCATTATTTCAGGAAACTTCCTTCATGGAAGATGTAGATGACGTTAATACCAGTTCGTGGACATGTGACACATTTAAATCAGAGTTAGTATGAGAAAGTTATGGTCTAAAATTGAAAGTTACTATTTTCTAGAAAGGTGTATAAAAAGGAAAACTTACCAAAATGGTAAGTGGTAAAATCATAAAGTCAAAAAAAATTCCCTCCTAGTCTGTCTCGATTTTCTCCCCTCTCCCCTTACTGATTTTCTCCTCGGCAAGCTCCGTTCTTCAGGCCTCTGGAGGCCGCCGCACTGTCCCAAAACGTTTGTCGTCACCTTCTAGAAAGTTGTTCAAAATGTCTAGAGAAATATGCTGTCAAATTTTGGTGGCGATTGAAGGTGACCGAAATTTTTCTGTCGGTCGGTCGCCTTAGATGGTGGAGTTGTCCATCTTTGGGGGGGTTCTTCATATAATTTAATTTGTAGAAATTATGAGGAGTCCATTAGTGTGTTGATGATAATTTTTTGAGGAGTTTTAGTTTGGTTTTTAATTTTGAGGATTAATATTTTGTGCGGAGATTAAATTAATAATTGGCCGTCAGATTAATTATCGTGAACGCTTTAAGAAGTTGTTGTGAGTACTCTAAAGATTGCATTCAAGGCCGGGAGTGAGTTTTGTTAAGAAGTGAGAATTTGGGCGAGAATGAGCAAGTTGTACGCACAAAAAGTATTTTCAGACCATTTATTTAATTATGGTTTTCAAGGTTGGGAATTAAAATATTTGTATATCTCCTTAAAACAGGACGCGATGAGACTCATTATAGTAACTCGAATTTTTATTTCGATCTATTTGTAATATTGTTTTGAAGTTAATGAAGGGGTTTTGGTGAAATTACTTTTGTGGGCTTATGACGTGGAATTTTAGAAAATAAATTATTAAGTCCCCTTGGCTTGAATGCTCAAAATTTAATTGTTTCATTAAGTATCTCGAAAAACTTCATTCATGAAGGTCATAAGACACGGGGATACGAGTCTATAGGCACATGACATGCATAAAACATATATCGTATGTGAAAGTTATGTTCAATCAAAATCTTGTTATTGAATTTACAAAAAAAAAGGTATAATTAGGAAGGTCTAGGGTTTCCCATTTTAATTTTCAAACCATTCTCTCTCTCTGTAATAACCATAATCAAAAAGTTACCTATTTATGGGTTGTAAGTATTACCAAGTACTTTCGATAGAGTTCAGAAAATATGATAAGTAATTACTGAAGTATATTTTTGAGTTTTACTAGAATTGATAAATAGTAGATTTAAAGGTCCGAAGACGTAGTGCACGGTAATATGAGCTCACCAGTATGTCCGGATTATTTTCTGGAGCAACGAGCTATTTTCTGTGAATTTATGAAAATTACAGTAGTTTACAATTACTGATTGTTTTGCCGTAAAAGACCCTAAAATATGACTTTTTGTTAAATCAATAATTTGGGAAATTTTCTTTCGAGAAAGTCGTAGAGGACGTTAATACGAACTCGTAGACATGTCGTGTGTTTTAATCGGAGTTTGTATGTGAAAGTTATTAGTAAAAATATGAAGTTACCATGCGGTAAAATGGTAGAAAATCAAAATATGTGAAAGTCTATAAATATGAAAACTTACCGAGATGAAATAGTAAGAAGTAAATCAGAGGAAAAATTACGGTGCTGCTCCTCGATGGTGATTTTTCGCCGAAGCTTTCGCTCTGCCTAGTGCTGCCGTCAGGCCTCCATTGGTCCTCATCAGGTTCAAGCCAATTCATTAGCGTGCAACACGAAACTATCCTGCGAGGCTCCGAGTCTAGCCTGAAAGGTTTATCGATATGGTGACATGTCTTCCCTATATTCATATTTATTCGTCGAGCCAATGTGATTTACGGGATTTCCATATTTTTATTATTAGCCTTTATAGACCCTCTCTGGATAGAGCTGGTCAGGTTACCCTCTCCGAATAGAGCAGGTCAGGGAGACCCTCTCCGGATAGAGCTGGTCAGGGACACTCTCCGGATAGAGTCGGTCAGGAATTATAGACCTTATGGGATAGAGCCGATTAGGAATTATATACATTATCTCAGGATTGAGCTCGTCAGGATTTATAGTCTTCTTCCGAAATCGAGAACATATATAACCTCTTCCGAAATCGAGCTAGTTGGGATATAAGGATTTATTAGTAGTTTGTGAAGCTTATCGTTATGGTGACGTTTCTTCCTATATTTATATTTATTGCTAGTATTGGCGGGATTTATGATATGTATTGCTAACGCCAATGCGATTGCGCGAGATTTATGATATGTATTGCTAGTGCCAATGTGATTGGCAAAATTTATATTTAATTGCAAGCGCCAATGCGATTGGCGAAATTTGAATTTATTGTTAGGGCCAATGAGATTGGCGGAGTTTCCATATTTTAATTATTAGCCTAAGGGATTGATGTGATGTTCATATTTATAATGAGGCCAAAGGAGTAGAGTTGGTCGGGATAATTAGTAGCCCTGAGAGTACTTCGATCCTAGTCTAGGGAGACTCGTGGTTATAGTGATGATTTGAGGAGACTTATGTCTATATGCGTTATGTGCAACTCATAAAATTAACGATTTTGTCATGTAGCGAGTAGGATAATTTGACACCCTTGTTATGTATATTTGTGGGTGGGCGGTTGTGGTTTGATGAGCATCAAGCTCTAGGGGTTGGTTTGATTGGAAGGGGTTATGGTTGTGAAATTATAATCTTATGAGGTCTATGTACTGCAGAAAATTTTGTTGTTGTGAAGAGCAGATGACTAGGTCATATAAAAGTTAGATGTATCTATGTTGGGAAATACACTTAGTAAGTTTCTTTGCATGTCAGGCTGCCCACTTTTAGAGGAAGCCTTGTTGAAATTTCGGTACAATTTCCTTAAGAAGAGGTCTCTGGTTGACTCCTTTGGATTTTAGGGTGAATTTCGAGACATGTTTGGTTCATTCTAGTCAGTAAGCAACGAGAAGGTATGTGACATCTGATTTTGGTAAGGAGTCGAACTTGTCCGGTGAGATGGGTTATCTAGTAAGTGCTTACTATACGAGAAGTTAGTAGTTATGACCCTTGAAATTTAGGAATTTTGATTTTTCAAATTCTATGGTTGTGGTGTCGGTTTTGCGCCCCCATAATTCTATCAGTCCATGTGATGTGATTGTGCTAGTTAGACAGATATAATGGTTCATAGAGAGAGAGAGAAAGAGGAAAATGATTCCATCTCATGACAATTATATATATATATATATATATATGCGCCAAGTTGTGAGCGTAGAATGCTTGTGGATTTTAGTCGCTGACGAGTCAGTTATGCCAACATGATTGCCAGGATAGTATTGTGATTATTGTCAGGTTCATTTGAAATTTCGAGGATGAAATTTTTATAAGGTGAGGAGTTTGTTACAACCCGAACCAAAAAGTTACCTATTTACGAGTTGTAAGTGTTACCAAGAACTTCGACAGTGTTCAGAAATATGACAAGTAATTACTTGAGTTTTTCTGGAATCTGTAAATAGTGGATTTAAAGGTTTGAAGATGTAGTGTGTGGTAATACGAGCTCACCGGTATGTCCAGAGCAACGAGCTATTTTCTTTAAATTTATGAAGATTACAGTAGTTTACAATTCAGGAAAGTTTGTTTTACCGTAAGAGGCTCTAAAAGAAGACTTTTTGTTAATAGATAATTCGGGAAAGTTTTCTTCAGGATAGACTTTTGTTTTTTTGTCGTGTGTTTTAATCAGAGTTCGTATGTAAAAGTTAATAGAAAAAATTTGAAGTTACCATTCGGTAAAATGGTAGGAAATCAAAATATCTGAAGTTACTGTTCACGATAAAAAGTCTATAAATATGAAAACTTTTCGAGATGAAATAGTTAGAAGTAAATTAGAGGAAAAGTTATTGTGCTGCTCCTCGATGGACATTTAAGCCAGAGCATTCGCGCGGCCTAGCGCCGCAGTCAAGCCACCATAGGTGGTGAGGTGGGTATCAAATTAAATCGACGCTTGGTCCGAGACCTCCATTTCTGGGTAGGTGGCGGCCTCCCTAGCATCGCTATTGGCAAGAAATCACGACGATAAGGCCGACGACACAGTGTCATGTTCTTCACCATAATTCTCCCTCCTCATGCCACCAATCCAGGTGATTTATGTATGGTTTTGTTCACCTTACTAAGTACATCAATCCTCTATAACCTTATAGCTCGATTCATTGTGTGTAAGTTGAATTTGATAATCGAAATTTTATGGTTTTTAGCCCAAAAGCGGGTTCCACTACTTATCACAAAATTGGACTGGTTAGAGGCCAAATTAGACTGGTTAGAGGCCAAATTGGCTTTAGTGTTGAACATTAAAGTTGTTGGGCTTGATGAGATATACAAATCTAGAATTTTTGGTAACGAACGGAGCTGGCCGAAATTCAGTGGTCGGCCGGTCGCCGTGGTGGCGGAGCTGGCGGTGGCGCTGCCCCTTCTTGGGCAGTTTTTCATTCTGATAAAATAGTATAAAATTAGAGGAGTTTGTTGGTGTGAGTTTGGTAATTTTTGAAAAAGTTTTGGTTAGGTTCAGATTTTTCGGTTGTTAGTGATCTTATCGGATATAAATTGAATAACCGGGTATTGTGATATTACCGTGTATGCTAATAAATGGTTTAAAGTGTTGTTACCCTAACGAATGGGTTAAACTCCGGATTTCCACTAATTTTATGAGTGGGTAGGGGAAGACCGATGATTATAAATGTTGGATTGGTCGTTATACATTTGTTATTGATATTATTGATCGTGGTAATTGAGGTAACGATCAAATCTATATATTTATATAATAATTTTATGGTTATTGAGAGAATGAAACAAATAGGGTTAGTGTAGTTGAACTACGAGTGGCTTAATTCCTTTCAGATTGTACGTAGGCAGCCCAATCGAATGTGCAGGTGCAGTCACAAATATCATTAACCTAAAGGATCTAGGTGTCGCAATTACTCAAGTTATCGTGGTTTAGTTCTAATGTACCGGATAGGTTGGGTGTGGTTGGAATCTGGAGAGCAGGATGGCCCCAAGTGTCGATGATAGAATATTTTGATCATCGAATGTGTTGTTTGGTGATAGGTAAAGGGTTATCCATTTCAAGAGATGTTAGAGTAAAAATGTTCTTTGAGGTGGATCCTGCAGGATTTATCTCGGGCTAAAGGGGTTAATTCGGGATGGGTCCTCTCTCTCTCTCTCGACCTAACCGCGCCTTTGACCCATATAGGATCACTGCTTCCTTGCTGTCATCCTAAGTCGGTTGGGTCACACCGGTTCGACCTCTAAGTGGCAGCATGACGCGAGCAACCTAGTGGAGTCGGAGCTTGTTCTTCCAGGTATTTCGATGGTGACAATGAGCTGGGTTATGTTAGTTTTGATGCCTATGTGTTTCTATGTTCGTCTATGCTATCGTTTATCCTAATTTTGAGTGGAATTAGAAATTTTATTTGTAGTTTGAAGGTAGAGCTTGAGGAGGTATTTCGAAGCGTTTCCAAGCCAAATTGATCTTAACCTCGGGTATTAAAGTTGCTCCTATTGCTCTTTTTTCAAGTTTGTAGTTAGAAGTTTGCTGGAATTTTGACAGGAGGCGCATGAGGCCCACGCGCCGTTGACTACGTGGCGCGTTCGGGCATTTGGGTGGTTGTTGGTGGTTATGTTAGCTAGTTTATATCATTGTGAAAATACCGAAACGTGCACTGGAAATTGAAACGAGCTTTCAATCCTCGACGAACTGACAACAATTTAAATAATAAACACCAGATTTTGACATTGTGTAAAAACCTCAAATTAGAGGAAAAACCACAGCGGAGCACAAGCTCAGAAAACACTCTCAACTAGATGAATTTGTACAGAGTCATACAACACACGTAAACTCTATTAGCTACTAGAACCACACTACTAGAAGAATATGATACAAACCATATATAGCTCCAACTCTACCTACTTGGTCATTGAAAATCCTTAGCAATTTCCGGAAAAGAAATCCTTTTGACAAGAAATTTGAGGCATGCCGCATGCGGCATGCGCTACAACTTCATTATTTTTTAATATTATTGGTTTTGTTTCATTTACTATCATTTGTCGCTCACATAAGTAAAATGTGAGGGTAATTTCTTGATTGGTTTTGTTCAATTTCTAAGATTTCACATCTGAAAAATGCTAGTCTTATCGTTTTCTAACATGAAACAAATATGTCATTATTAGGTAAAAATTGAGCAAAGCATAAAACGTCACACATCATAATTTCGCTCGTATTTATTAACATAATAGGATTTCTATTATTTAAGGTTAGTCTCATTCAAAACGAAACTTATCAAGAAGTCAATGTGTGATCGTTTGTTTTTGTGGCTGCACCTGAATGGGTTGTCTACGTACCCTTAAGAGGATCAAGCCATTCGTAGTTCAAGAGCTCAAACCAATGGGGCGGCTGTCTGCGTCATGCTTGGTGATGAGGCGGAGCTCTTTCAGGGCTTCGGATCGGGTCTGTTCGGAGACGAAGCTGAGCTTGGAGACTAAGGAACGAGCCGTACGGAGCTTCACATCCATTAGTGAGATCGTGTCTCTGATTGTTATTGGATTTGTGGGTATTGGGTTTGGGAGAATTGGTGTTGCTTTGAAATGGGTGTAATGTGGATTTTTGTACGACTTAGTGCGATTGAGTTTTGTACCTCTTGATGATCCACCTCAAGCTACCTCAGTTCACTTGTGACATGAACTGACGGAGAGGTGACGGAAAACATTCATAGGTACGACGTCAATACAAAAATGCAAGTTCAGGTACCGTTTTGATACATTTGAAAATCTGGGTATCATATTGATAGTCCACCAAGTCTTCGGACATTGTTGGTGCATTTTTCTCTTTTGATAAAGTAACTCCACTTTTAATTGCTGGATGTATTGTATTGTGTTCCACCTCTCTTCATTTTCTATGGTATACAGAATTGAAGCTAGAATACCCCAACAGTAGATGAGGATTTTTTTTGCATCAAGATATGAACTAAAACAGAATCACGTAAAATACATTCGAAAATTCATTCACTTCAAAAGTGGTAGGTCTTGTCCATTCATTCTCATTTTAATTTGTGGAAACTGGCAACTACTGCAAGTCAAGTTCAGGCTCAAAGAGATAGTGTTGGTAATTAACTAATGACAGGGAAAGTTATCCTCATGTTGTCTTTGCCACATATAGTTTGCAGTATGAATCCATTGGGGATTCACCAGAAACTTTTCTTCTCTACGTGCCCAATGCGACTTCTGTGTTTGAGAGTTTGCTGCAACATGCGTGATAGATGCATCAACTTCTGTTGAACAAGTAGCACCCAACTGCTCTGCCATTTTCCATAAAGGATGAGTATCTGCCTTGACACTTGAGGGGAAAACATGACTGAAAACAATCTTGCAACCCTTCAAGACTTGCTTCTTCAGAATATCCAACACTGGCCTAACATCCCTATCCATAAGATCCGCCTTCCACTCAACTTCATTAAAAAAGATGGTGTGGACATGCCTTAGAAGTTGCCATGGTGTAAATGGAAAGCTCAAACATTCGACTGGCTTCCATTAGAAAAGTCCTAATATAAGGCCTGAGCTTGGTCACGGCCTGCAACAATGTGGACGTGTTGCAGGGAATGCTCAGATTGGGTCTGTGTCTTCCACAGGTGACATGGCGTCAAGGTAGGTGGTATTCAACAGGGTATGGTCTAGATCCAGAACCAAATGTAGCTTCTTGTGGTTCAGTAACAGATTCCTAGTGTTTTGGTAGCGTAATTGATCAATCACACCATCACTAAGCAGCCCTAACCCCTTGTGCAAGTATCCAGACCTCACTCCACAGGCATCTGTTATTCTACGCCTTTTTGCTCCTAATAGGCTGATTATTATTTTTTAGAAAAATATTTTTATAATTTTCGTTATAATTTTATTCTTTCGGTCACGGGGTATATTGGTCTTTTCGCGAGAAAGAGAACACTTATATATAGAGACGCGCACACAGACCACCTCTTTACACCAACCCCTTGCATTGCTCTCTAGTCCTGACGAAAACGCTCGATAAAGTTCCGATCTCGTTTATTGTTTCCGATTTTATCTTGGTCTCTAATCTTCTTCTACCCCGATGTCAACGAAATCAATTGCCGATCCAGGTTTGGAGAACGGATCTGATCCCGTTGTGGAGATCGCATCCGATCCGATGGAAATTGACATGTATCTGAGCGTGGCTGATCTCCTGTCCGATGATCACGATCTGGAGGACGAGGAAGATGATTTGGAGATGCAGATCGCATCTTTTGATTGGGTTCTGCTTCTTGATCTCATCGATTTTGAATGAATTCGGTTAAGTAGGGTAGAAATTGGGGATGATTGAAGATTGTGATTGAGGTCTGGGGTTTTGGGTTCACAAATCTGAACTCGGGGTGGTACTATGATATTGATTTGTGATTTGATTTGTTACTGGGATCGATTTGATCATCATCCTCAAAAAGAAAAGAAAAAAAGGAAAAATCAAAAACAAAATAAAATCTTCTCAAAAAAGAAAAACAAAAATGTTTAGGATCTTCTTTTGTTTAGGATCTTCAATCTTGTTTCAGAATAGCTATAAAATCATACTGTCATAACAAAAAAACGGGTATGGGTTTTGGTTTGAAATTAAAAAAAAATAAAAATCATAAAATGATAAGGATTTATCCTTCATGTTAGTGAAAAAAAAAACAGTGAAAAAAACAAGTTTTTGTTGAAAAGAAAAAAAGAGTTCTTCACAATGTGACAATGTTAGTGAAAAAAATTTGACTCGTTATGTATGTGTACGTGTCGATGTCCTAAATTCTGAAGTCCATGTAACTATAAATTGTGGAATAAAATTGTTTTGATATGCTCAGCAATATGACTAGCCTAAGATACTAGTACATCCACTATGCAAGGAGCGATTTGCTCTAAAAATTTGTCAGCATAGTGATTGGCCTAAACCTTTCTACCCCTAGCCAACTATAGCTCTAATACATTTTGATGTCTTTCTGTAATCAAATTGGAGTATGATCTTGATGGTTACTATGTAAGGTCTTACCCGCTATAATAATGTAGTATTATTATCAATATAATGGGGAGGTTACCTATACATATATGTTTATAGTTTTAACATGTAGTGTTCTAAAAGGTTGTTTTTTATTGAGATTAACTGTAAAAATGTATCGTTACTTCTAGAGTTATTTAGGTCAGGTAGGGTTGAACCCATATTGGTTCTTGTCCATCACTAAGTTAAGTACCCGCGCCAGCACAGTCGGGATACTTTAGGAAAACAAAAGATTACTATAAATCTAGAGTGAATAGATTAGATATCTACAACTGGCACATCTAGATAAAATACCCACGTCCATCCGCAGGTTATTCTACATTATAGTAAGATAAGGAATTTTTTGATTGCTTCTTTATAGTGTAATCATAACTAATAGGAGATAGAACTTGCAGATTGCATAGTAATACAATAGAACTCATACTACAGTCGAAGATTTGCATAACAAAGTACGTTGAGGTGGCAAGCCTATAATACAGAAAAGGGTGCAACATTTAAGGTTCTCAGTATGATGTTATATTACATGATTTTGGTTGTTTACGTTTTTCCACTTGAGCCTACACACAAAAGCTTTTAAAATATTGCTCCAAACTGGACTAAAAGACTACAGTGTACACGGGAGGCTGATCTGAAGACTGTCCACCAAAAAGTACTCCGTTTGACCAGTGCTCTGTAAAAACTTTACAAAAGAGAAAAGCAGTTGTATCAATCATATGTACATCGAAGAAGTTAACGAATCAAAAGAGTTTCCAGAGCCAAACAAATCGCACAATGGGTAAACCCAGCAAAGCCAATCAAAACCAAACTCAAACTCACTAAAGAAAAAAAACACATCAGCAAAACCGTACGGGTTTGATAGCATCACATGTTTAGTAAAGTAGAGTTAGAATACCAACCAAGTTTTCAAAGTTTTGAACCCATGGTTCTACTACATATATGCACTCTCCTAATTAATTAGCTAGCTAAGTCGACCTCATATACCAGTATTTGGAATCAGAAACCTTTTAAAACTTGATAAGCAAGCAGACTTAGCTACAGTAATAAGAATCAGTAACATCAGTGAATCCTACCACAACAATGCTATCGTCTGTGCCTCATCTATCTGTATTTGGAATCAGAAACCTTTTAAAACTTGATGAGCAGGCAGACCAAGCCACAGTAATAAGGATCAGTAACAACTGCGAATCCTACCACGACAATGCTATCGTCTGTATCGATATATTAATGTTGTTGTTAATGATCATATTCTTCCATTATGAAATGATCATTGTATATCACGATATATAGGTTCATTTATAACGTTTGTACATGATATATGATACTAAATTGTCTTACCACACATTTGTGATGTACGCAGTACATATATTACCGATCATAGCATCAAAATTGGTGTATTAGAGTTACAAAGTATTAAGAGACTACTATATTAAGGAGAGCAATCCCAAGTAATTAGGGATTCCTAGAATAGATTGGTTACCATGTTTATCCCTAGAATACTGGATCAGAATGGAACAAACTCTATATATAAGAGGTGTAATACGCATGAATAAAATCAAGAAGTTTTTTCTTCATCTTATAATTCTCTTTATGGTACCAGAGCGTACGATCTTGAGAACATAACTTTTCTACAGAATTACCATACCTCATGGCTGGCGATGATGAGCAGAAAGTCATTGAGCACAAGGAAGGCTCATCTGCTGCAGCAGCACCATGGGAGAATCCTAATCATCCACTCTATATGCATCATTCCGATCAACCTGGCATGATTCTTGTGCCCCAAGCATTGACGGAAGACAACTACATTGATTGGTCCGATTCAATGGCCATGGCACTCACAGTCAAGAACAAACATGGTTTTATTGATGGAACTATAACCAGATCACTCTTCAACGTTGCAGAACAAGGGCAGTGGGATCGCTGCAACATTCTCGTCAAGACCTGGCTGTTTAGCAGCATGTCAAAGGAGATCAAACGAAGTCTCGCTCATTGCAAGACTGCACATGACATATGGGAAGAGCTAAAGGAGAGGTTTTCCCACACCAACACTGTCGAATTGTTCAACATAGAGAATGACATCCACAAGTGTGAACAAGGAACAGGTACGGTCACCACATATCACACAAATCTCACAGGTTTGTGGAATGCAAGAGACGTGGCTTGTGCACTGACTCCTTGCACATGTGAAGCTGCAAACACGTACAAGACCTACATGGAAACACAGAAGACAATAAAGTTTCTGATGGGATTGAATGAAGGATATGCGTCTCTCCGGAGCAATATTATAGGCATGGATCCTCTACCAAACTTGAACAAGGTATATGCAGCAGCCCTACGCCATGAAAAGCAAGCAGCAGCAGCCTCGAGTGAGAAGGTTGCTATCACAACGGAGGCTTCGGCATTTGCAGTCAAGAAGTTTGCCAGGCCTTCAACAGAGAAGGAACTCCACTGTGAAACGTGTGGCATGAATAACCACATCACAAGGAATTACAGGGCACATCTCAAGTGCACCTACTGCAATGGCAAGGGTCATACCTACAACTATTTCTGAAAAAGAAAAGCTGACCTGGAGAGAGCACAAGAAGCAAGCAAGGTGAATCTTGCAACCCTATCAATGGAGAACGATGATGGTTTTCCTCTGACAAAGAAGGAGTGTCAACAGATGATGGAGATGATGAGCAAAATAAAGTCTGTTGCTAAGACACAAACTACAAATCCTCCTCAATGTTCTACTCCTACACAATCACTTACTGATTATGACTATCCCACTCCCACCACCACTTCCGCTGATCTACACCAAATACCTGACACAACATCTCTTCCCTCCTCTCCAACAGAAACACCACCACCAGACATTGTGCCGTCTCCAACAATTAAACCTCGTCGCTCCACCCGACCAACCAAGACCCCAACCATATTGCAGGACTTTCACATTGAGGCAGCCCTCCCTTCTAGGCCTGTTATGTCGTCTTCGTCGAACGATGTAATTCCTTCAGGCACTCCTCATTCTATCTCTCATGTATTATCGTATGATAGACTCTCTCCAAGGCATAAAGCTTTTACTGTCAAAATAACTCTCGACAAGGAGCCTAAGTCTTTTTCTCAGGCAATACATGAACCAAAGTGGAGAGAAGCCATGAACAAAGAGATTGAAGCTTTACAGGCCAACAATACATGGAGCTTAGTGTCGTTACCCCTGCATAAGAAGCCAATTGGTTGCAAGTGGGTTTACAAGATCAAGCATAATCCGGATGGAACTGTGGAAAGATATAAAGCTCGATTAGTTGCAAAAGGATACAGTCAAGTTGAAGGAGTTGATTACAGAGAGACTTTCGCACCTGTGGCCAAGCTAACAACTGTACGCGTTCTTCTTGGTCTCGCTTCCATTCGGGGTTGGCATCTCCATCAATTGGACGTCAATAATGCTTTCCTCAATGGTGACTTGTTTGAGGACGTCTACATGCAATTACCACCGGGTTTCGGACGAAAGGGGGAGACTAGAGTATGTAAGTTGCACAAGTCCCTGTACGGGCTCAAGCAAGCTTCGAGGCAGTGGTTTTTGAAGCTTTCTCAAGCCCTCAAGAGTGCCGGTTTCAAACAAAGCTGGTCAGATTACTCATTATTCGTCCGAAATACACATGGAAAGTTCACAGCATTACTTGTCTATGTTGATGATGTGATACTAGCAGGTAACAGCTTACAAGACATAGAAGATACTAAAAGCTTCCTTGTGAAACACTTTAAGTTGAAGGACATGGGAAAGCTCAAATACTTTCTTGGAATAGAGGTGGCAAGATCCAAGCAAGGAATTGTATTGTGTCAACGAAAGTATGCACTAGAAATTCTGGAAGATGCTGGTTTTTTAGGTGCCAAGCCTTCTCGGTTTCCTGTGGAACAAAGTTTGGTACTTACACAAGGAGATGGAGCAGAACTGCAAGATGCTTCACAATATCGAAGACTAGTTGGAAGACTCATATACCTCACAATTACAAGGCCTGATCTTGTCTATGCAGTGCACATTTTGAGCCAATTCAAGGACAAACCTTGACAGCCACATCTAGATGCAGCATACCAGGTTCTCAAATATCTTAAGCAAGCGCCTGGACAAGGAATTCTCTTGCCTTCTACAGGCCAGTTGGAATTAAAGGCGTATTGCGACGCTGATTGGGCTCGTTGCAGGGATACAAGAAAAAACATTACTGGTTATTGCATCTTTCTTGGGAATGCACCTATTTCATGGAAGACGAAGAAGCAAAGGACAGTGTCTAGCTCAAGTGCTGAAGCTGAGTATAGGTCCATGGCCACGACATGTCGAGAAATAACTTGGCTTCGCAATATTCTGTAGGATTTGAACGTAAGCCAACCACATGCAGTAAAGCTCTTCTGTGACAATCAGGCTGCTATTCATATAGCTTCAAATCCCGTCTTCCACGAGCGCACGAAACACATAGAAATTGACTGCCACGTTGTGCGTGAGAAGGTAGAAAGAGGACTGGTCGAAACTCTTCATGTTCGAACAGAACAACAACCTGCAGACTTGTTCACCAAGCCATTGAGTTCGAAGCAGTTCACTGTACTGTTAAACAAGTTGAGTGTAATCAATATACACTCCAACTTGAGGGGGAGTATTAAGGAGAGCAATCCCAAGTAATTAGGGATTCCTAGAATAGATTGGTTACCATGTTTATCCCTAGATCCCAAGTAATTAGGGATTCCTAGAATAGATTGGTTACCATGTTTATCCCTAGAATACTGGATCAGAATGGAACAAACTCTATATATAAGAGGTGTAATACGCATGAATAAAATCAAGAAGTTTTTTCTTCATCTTATAATTCTCTTTATACTACAAAACTGTGAATGCAGAAATTCATAATTTGAGAATTTGAGGCCACCAATATGCATGTAATATACCCGACCTCTTCCTTGTTCCACACTTGGATCACTAAACTGAGTAAACTCTATTTGATTATCTTTTGTTACAGATTCATCGGTTAAAGATATAAATTCCTAATTACTTATAAGTCCACATGATAATGAAGATGGAGTGTTCAACACTCAAAAGATCGAGCAGAAGGTGTGTATAATATGTCAAAGCAAGATATTATTGCTGGATGGCTATGTTAAGGTTCCCACAAATAGAATAAAGATCTCGAATGTACCAAATTTGATTATAAGGAACTTAATGACTCTGGATTTATGGCTGCAGGTTGTATGAATGATGTACTTGAAAACCCTGCAGTTTCTCCTAGGTTGAACCAAAACCTGGCAACTTACCAAAGAAGGAAAAAGTTCCATCTAACAGGTATAAGAGGCTCACAACCTGAAAATTCCAAGCTCTTGCACATGCCGGTTCGACCAACAGGGCGGGTGTTACTTAGGCTTCCTGTCGGATGTCTTGCACAGAAAAATTTTCGAATCGGAGGCTGAGGGACTATTGGTCAATGCTGCCGAGAGATTCCGGGAAGAGGTGGATGTTGTTAGTGTTGAGAATTCGCAGATTGAGGAAGTGGTTTCACTGCTCTGAAATGCCGAGAGGCCCCTGATCGTGTTTGGTAAAGGAGTCGCGTTTTCTCGAGCTGAGAGCGCTCTGACCAAGCTGGTGGAGACTGCGGCTGTTGAAAACGTTAGATCAAGCTTTGGACAGCGGCAACAAAACAAAAGGGTTACAATTGTAATTTCATCAAACCGGCTGGGTTTGGATGGAGCCGGCTTCATTTGAACAGGAACACGTAAACAGTACACTCATTGCAGTCCTTTAGTATATAGGAAATAACAGTTGTTTATTTAGGTCAGCTTATTTTTGTCGTTGATCACATTAACTCGGATTTTCCGAATTTCAGTCATCATTAACTGGGCTACTGATCCTTAATAAGTAGTTATTAGATAATGATCCTTAATAATTGGTTACTTACCATTAATAAATAGTTAATGACCGTTAATAATTGTGTTGCTGACCTTAAAATAATCAGTTAAGAAAATTCACAACTCCATGTTTTAAACCAAAGCGCGCTTAATCATACAATTATACAAAACGACGAGAGATTTTAGGGGAAAAAAAAGAAAAGAAAATGTATGGGAACATCACATGCCTTTGGAGGGAGGCTCGACTTTGTCAATGTAGCCGTCTCTGGCATGAAACAATCACAACCACATCCAATTCTAAAGAAACAACCTGATCTCTTCGAATCATCATGCTCATATGTGAATCTTCTGGCAAAGGAGATTATCAGAGCCGACTACAGACCCATCTTCCGAATTATCATCAAACCGTCGTCGGAGCAAAGGAAATCTCCATAGCTAACTTCGGCTTTGGCGGCGAATAACCTGGCGACACTGGCTCAGGTCAAACCAAAAAATTGATAAAATTCAGCAAAAGCAAAAACAAGTCAACACAAAGTCATTACTATATAACAAAGCGAATTGAATTCACACCAATCATGCCAAACCTTCGAATCCATGGACCTCGAGGACCTTCAATTCACGACATCCAGATTAAGAATGTTGTGGAGTTGAATTGTCAAAAAAATCGAGAACAAAGTCGTGGTGTCAGGACGGAAATCAGTGAGCTTTGTTCGCAAGCGACTATGACGACGAAGTCTTTGGTCGGTTGTGGTGATGCGAGAAGACGACACATCCTTCAAGCATCGGCGTAGGTTTTGGCGGTTCCGGCGTCGAGCTCCGATCTAAAGTTAGAGAAAAAGAGGTTTTTAGATCATGAGATAAGGTAATTAGAATAAGAGGGGATACAAATGTACTTTTCATAATATTAATTAAAATGAGCTATCAACTCTTATTTTTATTAAATTGAGACATAAGCCTATAGAATTAATACTAAATGGACATTTGCTAAAAAATAAATCAGTCTAATACAAATATGTAAATTAGATTTTTTTTGTTTTTTAGACACAGAGAGGCAAAATAAAGAGTAGCCGAGAGAAGAAAAAGACCATATAGTCCAAGAACATAAGTGGAGGGAAAATTACAGCCACTTCCCGCTAAAACTATTCTAAAGGCTCACTGTGCCTTGCTCACACTACTCCCTCAAACCCTAAACCCTCTGTCTCGCCAACCATGGCCTCCGACTCTTTCAACAACGGTAACTTGTCTCTCTATTTCTCTTGAATTGCTTGTTTACCCTATTTTCCCCTAATTCGATTTGTTTCTGGTTGTTCTCAATTTCAATTCGAACAGGCCCTTCCTCTCCGGATGACTCCATCTCCAGCCCAATCGGCAACACCTTCTCTTCTCCCGCTGACGCCGCCGCCTCTCGCCAGAGACGCCGCCGCCGATCCGAAACAACCCCCACCCCATCTCGCACGCGCCGCACCGCGCGTACCCCTTCCACCCCCGATGACGCGCCTCCGTCCTCCGAAGCCGGCGACAGCTATGGCATGGACGAGGACCGCCCCACCTTCGTCTGGGGCACCAATATCAGTGTTAATGATGTTAAGCTCGCCATTATTAGGTTTTTGAAGAATTTTCGGGACCAAAATCAGAATTCGGAGAGTGATTATCTTACTGAAGGGAAGTATATTGAGGCCATCAAGAGGATTTTGGAAATGGAAGGCGACTCACTCGATGTGGATGCTCGAAATGTGTTTGATTATGATCCGGATTTGTATGCCAAGATGGTCAGGTACCCGCTTGAGGTTCTTGCCATTTTCGACATTGTTTTGATGGAAATGTTGCCTGTTATAAACCCATTGTTTGAGAAGCACATTCAGACTCGGATTTTCAATCTCAAAACATCGACTTCCATGAGAAATCTGAACCCATCTGGTTGGTTTCATTCGCCTTCTTTTAGTTTTGTATTGGTTTGTTGATGATCATGTGTTATGTGGATATGGAGAAATGGACTGATTTGAGTGTATCTGTTTGTAGATATTGAGAGGATGGTTTCGATAAAAGGAATGATTATTCGGTCTAGTTCAATAATACCAGAGATAAGGGAAGCAATATTTAGGTGCCTAGTGTGTGGTTATTACTCTGATCCTCTTCCTGTAGAAAAAGGTAAGCACCGTTAAAGCTTTTGTTTATTGGCTTAATTCTGTCTATGAATTTATCTATAATTTGCTGAATGTTGAATGCTGTCAGGGAAAATAAATGAACCTACAAGATGCATGAAGGAAGAGTGTCAAGCTAAGAATTCCATGACACCTGTCCACAATCGTTGCAGGTAATTCATGGCATTATGTTGAAACTTTTGACGTCACACAGTTAACATATGAGGGCGCTTTTATGCTGTTTTAATTGTTAGGTGATCATTCTATTGACAGAGATGGTGTATTTTTGCCCATTTTGCTTTCTTACAAACTTTATATTTGTTTCGTACTTGCATCTTGAACTTGTTGTGGGCATTCTTTAGTATAATTTTTTGATGTCTGTATGATTGTTGCTTGCTAGAAAATGTCGGGCACATTAACAGAATTTAGTTATTTTTTTGTTCTTATCTTTAAAGCAGAATTACATTGGTTTGTCATCTGTAACCTTGTTCATTTCTAGGGGAACTCTGTCTGATTGCAGTGCTTAAAGCATTGTTGCATTTTAGTGGAACATAAATCAGTATAAATCTGAGTGGTCAAGTACTACTATGGAATGATGGGTACCGAATTTAATAAGATTGCAATTGGCAGTGATTGCTTTTTTCAGTTGAAGCAATGTCCATATCTGATTTCTTACTTGGAATTGTGACTGAAATGGGGGAAATCTGTAATCTACTGCCTTTGTTCTAAACTTGTTGGGATGGACTTTGCTCAGGAAAACAGCTAAAGAGTGAGAGATTGAACAATTATCAGCTGAACTGATTTGGCTAAAAATTAATGTGACGTCTGAGTTTTGTAATGAGACTATTTTAATGCGTCCTGCATTGTGAATCAGGTTTACTGATAAACAGATTGTGAGGCTCCAGGAGACGCCTGATGAGATCCCTGAAGGTGGTACGCCACATACTGTGAGTTTGCTGATGCATGACAAACTGGTTGATGCTGGAAAACCAGGTGATAGAGTTGAGGTAAGGCCATACTGGCATATGGAAATGTGTTGTCAATCCTAAGAAAGATGAAGATATATTTTGTTTATTTGGTCAATTTGTTTGTTTCCAATAGGTCACTGGAATATATCGAGCTATGAGTGTAAGAGTTGGACCAACGCAGAGAACTGTAAAATCACTATTCAAGGCATGCTCCGGTCTTTTGTCTATTAACAGGCCCTTTTCCCTTTGTTATTGAGGTGGTTGTCTAATAGTGCGTACATTGATCTTTCTCTTTTGATTGCAGACTTACATCGATTGTCTGCATATAAAAAAGTCTGACAAGTCAAGAATGCTGGCGGAGGAGCAGGCGGAAGTTGAGAATTCCTTGGCTGGAGATTCAGAAGAGATTCTCTTTGATGAAAAGAAGGTAGATCAATTTATACTATCTTTTCACTTTTACTTGCATCAGGATTTGTTTGTATGCTCTCCACTCATCAGCTCCCATTGTTTTGATTGCAGGTGGAACAATTGAAAGAGCTGGCAAAACAGCCTGATATATATGATCGCCTAACCAGATCTTTGGCACCAAATATCTGGGAGTTAGACGATGTCAAAAAAGGCCTTCTTTGCCAGGTGCATTTTATGTTGTACTTACCGATTCTTTCAGTACTTCGTTTAATTATCATGGCAATTAGCAACTAGTTTATTTCATTATTTTTTTATTTTTATTTTTCATTATTTTCCAAACTGAAGTTTATATCCATTGTCCTTGATGCAGATTTTTGGTGGGAATGCTTTGAAGTTGCCATCTGGTGCTAGGTTCCGTGGGGATGTTAATATCCTTCTTGTTGGTGATCCTGGAACCAGCAAGTCCCAGCTGCTCCAGTATATACACAAGCTTGCTCCTCGTGGCATATACACTAGTGGAAGAGGGAGTTCTGCTGTTGGTTTGACTGCTTATGTTGCAAAGGATCCTGAAACAGGGGAAACCGTAAGATATATCTTTTTTCTTTTTAAATGTTTATCTCATGAATTTCGTAATAACAATATCAAGTTGACTGGAAACAATATTTGACTTCTCAGGTTTTAGAGAGTGGAGCCTTAGTTTTGAGTGATAGAGGCATTTGTTGCATTGATGAATTTGACAAAATGTCTGACAGCGCAAGAAGCATGTTACACGAGGTAGGCTGTTCTGTTATTATTATAAATATATGCAGACATGTGCGTTTCTTCACATGCTATTACAGTTTATCCTTTTGTAACTGTATCTTTTTCACCTCTTAGGCTTTCGAGAAACTGCATTCTAGTAGACCCATTGATTGATCTATTTATAGTATAAACCAAGACTGTCGAGAAACTATATTAATTATTTTGATGGATCTGTTTCTAATTATGGTTATTTTCACAGGTGATGGAACAACAAACTGTGTCAATAGCAAAGGCTGGAATCATTGCTTCCCTTAATGCTAGGACATCAGTCCTGGCTTGTGCGAATCCAAGTGGATCTCGCTATAATCCTCGCTTGTCAGTAATTGACAACATACACCTTCCCCCTACCTTATTATCCAGGTATGAAACACTTATCATATCCCACTAGAATGGCGATTGTTTGAGCCAATAGTGACAATAAAAGGGCCTAAACTAGGAATGGACTGTATTTGGTTACTGTTCATCTAATTTAATAAGTTGGTGTGATAATGTTGTATTTCATTTGAATATTTTCTGAGGATCCCTCTGTACATTTTGTGTCAATACATCAATTAGACTTGCTAGATATAGAGGTAGACTAATTCGAGATCAAGCCAAGCTGGTGGTACTACATGACATCAGTCTACCCCTTAATCAAACCTGTCTGCTTGACATAAATGTAGTGTACAACATTTCATTTTCTGATTTTCTCTTTTTGTTTTTTGGTGTAATTGTGAGTGTCAAATTTGAATGTTATGAAGCCAGTGATAATATAGTAGAGTTTATTACTGACTTGAGCTGGTCTGGTGATTTTCTCAGGTTCGATCTTATCTACCTAATACTTGACAAGGCCAATGAGCAGACAGACAGGCGCCTTGCAAAGCATATTGTTGCTTTGCACTTTGAGAATCCGGAGGTCTGGTGAATATGGTTTTTCTGTTCAAGCAAACTGATACAATTTTAGTTAATCCTTTTGTTTTACTTAAAATGCCATGTCTCCACTTGCAGACTGTACAGCAGGATATTTTAGACCTTCCCACTTTGACTGCTTATGTGGGATATGCTCGAAAGCATATTCACCCACAATTATCTGATGAAGCTGCGGAGGAGTTAACTCGTGGCTACGTAGAGTTGAGGAGGAGAGGAAATTTTCCAGGCAGCAGCAAGAAGGTAGAATGTCACAGCATCTTCCTACATATCTTTTCCTGTGATACCTATTTTGCAGTATTATTAAAAATTTAAAACAACTTTACTGCCTTATACATAGGTAACAAATACCAGTTTTTGATACTAGATTTTTCTTCGATGGTAACAAATGGCAGTTAAAACATATAAGTGAATTGTTCCCTCCACATGAAGAAATATCCTCTCTTCCATCAAGTGCTTATCTTATTTGGGATGCCTATATATCATATTTATTTGTGTGATAACTGTAACAGGTGATAACGGCAACACCTAGGCAAATTGAGAGTTTGATACGTCTTAGTGAAGCTCTAGCTCGGATTCGGTTTTCAGAAACGGTTAGCAAAGATCACATTCTCTCTTTATGTTTCACAATAAGTAAAATAAACTAAACCAGGCCCTAATATATTCAGGTTGAGAAGCATGATGTAATGGAGGCATTTCGGCTTCTTGAAGTTGCAATGCAACAATCAGCAACAGATCACATCACCGGTATAAGTGTACTCCAGTTGTAAATGTTTTTTTTCTATTTCTAGCTCCCATGAAGAGAATCAGTGTAATCTCATGATTTTTTACTCTAGGAACGATTGACATGGATCTTATTAATACTGGAATTTCGGCAAGTGAAAGAATGAGACGGGAGAATCTAGTGTCATCAGCTCGCAACATAATTATGGAGAAGATGCAACTCGGGGGACCCTCAATGCGTTTGGTAGAGGTATGATTTCTGATAAGATGTGTATAGAATCAAAATCCAAATGTCTAGAAGACCTATAACTGACATCATATTGTTCTTAATTGATGTTCTGCAGCTGCTGGAGGAGTTGAAGAAGCAGAGTTCTGGCAGCGAAATTCACCTCAACGATGTTAGTACATTCGTCTCTTCCTCTGTCTCCTACACAATAGTCACACACTAATGTGCTTTTATTGGTATTTCAGCTTAGGAATGCACTTGCTACACTTGCAAGTGAGGGATTTGTGGCTGTTCAGGGCGACAGTGTCAAGAGAGTGTGAAAGGACCATGAAACGTATCAGTTGACATTTGACATTGCTTTTGAATTTGAACAAGAGGCTACTCAAGATTAATGTAGGATTTTCAGTGCTTTTGCTGGTGATCAATTGTATGTAAATTATTTTCATGTAATTGGCGTTAAGGAGTGGAATGCCATCAAGGAGCAGGAACTTTAGAATTTGCAGAACTTGTATCCATCTTAATCAGTAGAAATGCTGAAGTGCTTATATTCTATTTCTCAGATATGAGGGGTCTATTTAAAGCAACTAGGTTTCGTATTTCACGTACTTGTGCAGCCTTGATTTTCTTTAAATACAGCAAGAAAGAAATAAGTAGTTATCCTAGAAGAGTATACAAACGCAAAATGATCTTGAAATACACTGATTTTTAAGTTATAAGATTTAACTATTCATATATAAGAATTTGGTTCCAATTATGTGTAAGTTATGTTGTATTTTTAACGAATAATAAACTAACGTGGATAAAAGAGGGAAAAATACACGTTTTTCTTTAGAAATTCATGACTACATAAATTTATGAATTTTGAAAGGAGAGTATTTGTCTAAACATTGACGGTTTCTCTCTCTCTTTTGCTACCCCTCTCGTCCGGTGGCTCACCTCATCAGTTTGGGTCTCCGCCCTCGTCGATGTGTGGCGCGTGCAGCCGGACGGGCACTATTTGGATGTCGTTCTTGGTGGCGGGTTGTAGAGGCTATGGTTTGACCTGTGGTCTTTCCAATCTAGGTCGGATTCGATCCAATTTCAGATTGGGTGGGTTTGAGGGAGGAAAAGGAGATGGGGATTACGGTGGTTGGTACTTCATTCTTACAGGGATGATCAGAGGGGTGGTAGGCTACCGCGGTCCGGAGGTGGGCTGTTAGGGACAAGATCAGATCTCTTTGGCATAGATCGATCAAGATCACCTTGATCTGGCTTGTTTGTTTCTTTTACGTCCAATATGGGCATTGGTACAGACTATGTCGTGGCCTCTAGAAGGAGCGATGTGGTTGACAGGCTTGGGAAGGCGGCGGCTCGGCTGTGGTGGTGTGGTGGTGGCGATTCAATGGGAAGGCCTTTGATAGCGGCAATAGGTTTGATGCGGCGGCGGCCGAGTATGTGTGATCCCTGCTCCCCTAGGGTTGTTGTCTGGGCTTAGGTTCCTTTTTAGGCCAAGCTTAGACTGTTGCTTTTATTTTTTGTTATGGCTTTAGTATAATAAATAGGGGTGGTTAACTAGTTGTGGCTTCATGTCGTAAATAGTCCGATCTAATTTAGGGTGATGTGGGTTATGTCTCGGCAAGTGCACGCAGTGTGCTATGACCGCTCTAATGAGGAAACGAGGTTTTTGTTTAGTCAAACGGTTGTAGCCTCCTTACAGTAGAGTGAAATCCTCGCATAATGAGAAAGTAGATATACTTAGTCTTTTATGGCTCACTATAAGTTTTAGTTTTCTGTTATGTCGTCATGTTTTATGCAAAGCAAATAAAGTTGTTATTGTGCACTCTTTGCTAATTGGTTTCTGTATGAATGCATAGGTTATGTAGGGTCTCCTGAGTTTAGGTGTTCTTACATTATAGGGTTTAGACTTTATGTCTCCCCTTGTATTCTACGGTTTCAGTAATAGTAACGGCATGAGGACTGCATTATAGCTCTTAGATTCAAAAAAATTATGAATTTTGTGGACAAAATTTGTAAAAATTTTGAATTAACGATACAACCTCGTTACAACTCCATATTTCTGGTTTCAGTGCTGGTTTGGTTATTTCTGACCCAATCCCTCTCCCGCCTCTCTATATGTAACTAAACCCAACCAATCCTCATACCCAGTTTCAATTTCGTAATCGTAAATCACATGGAACATTATCAAAAGCGAGGTATGAATGTGTCCCTATATATGAATGTGTGTCAATTATTCTAGCATAATCGATCAGGATATGGGGTTAATTTTATTTTACTAATAATACTGCTTTCTTTAAAGTCGAACTCGAATTTTCACAATAAGAATATGATGCCAAACTGCTAGCTATCTAGCTAGTCTTTATACATCCTCTATATATAGATCTTTTTTTTGACAAATATGAAGAATCAGGGTTCACACCAACTTTTTGATCACAAAATCACATCTCTACCGTTCAATATGTAGTTCTATATGAGTAGATAAATTCTGTAAAATTTCATCCAAATTGGTAATTGTTAAGGTGCTCAAAACAATCAATTAAAAATTAAAGTATGAATAGTTCTGGTTTGGCAGATTTGATTTGTCAATTGATTTCAGTTAGTTAGAAGCCTTAACAATCACCAAATTAGTTGAAATTTTGCAGAGATGATCTACATATATGCATCTAAATATTGAACGGTAGAGATGTTGATATGTGATCAAAAATTTGTGTAATCTTCAATCCCTCATATATGTCAGAAAATGGATCCCTTAGTGGAAATGGTTCTCTAAGGGGTCTATTTTTTAGCATATATGAGTGATCGGGATTTACACCATTTTTTTATTACAAAATCTTATCTTCATCTTCAATATGTAGTTCTATATCAGTAGATCATTTCTGTAAAATTTCATCTAAATTGATAATCGTTAAGGTGCTCAAAACTGCAAAATAAAAGTTAAAGCATGAACGGTTCATGTTTAGCAGATTTTATCTGTCAATTGATTTCAGTTAATTTGTACCCTTAACTATCACCGAATTAGATGAAATTTTGCAAAGATGATCTACATATATGCATCTAAATATTGAACGGTGAAGATGTTGATATGTGATCAAAAAGTTTGAGTAATATTCAATCCTTCATATACGTAAAAAAGGGATCTCTCACTAGAAGGGTTCTATATATATATATATATATATAGAGAGAGAGAGAGAGAGAGAGAGAGAAAGAGATGACACTTCCAATGAGGGATCCATTTTTTTCATATAGAGGGATTGAGCATTAGACAAACTTTTTGATCAAATTTTTTAATCTCCACCATTCAGTTTTTAGGTCCTAATATGTAGATCATTTCTGTAAAATTTCATCCAAATTAGTTTTTGTTAAGATGCTCAAAACTGTTATTTTCATAAACGGTTCAGATTTGATATATTTGAACCGTCCATTAATTTAAGTTAGTTCGAAATCTTAACGACAATCGTATTATCTTTAAGATTATATAGAGAAATAGAGCATATATATGGTGGTGAGTCCTCTCAGCTAGAGGTGACCCAATTGCTACGAGAGGCTTCAATCATGCATAGAAATTTGCTTCTTAATTAAGGGAGTGCAGGACTTAATTTGAAGTGCAGGACACCACTACACCACTGTTGATATACCAATAGTTGATTCAAAGAGCTCAATCTAGCCCTTGATCCCTAAATTTGCATGTAAATAATGTAAAGAAATAAGCAATAGGTAGTTATATATCCACAGTTAGGTATTCCTTATTACTACAAAAATGTGTGGATAGGTTAAGAGATGAGGTATGTTAATATCAAAAAATGATGTGTGTTATTAACAATACCCTATTTAAAAACCAAACGAGTTTTGCACTAAACCAAAACAATGGGAAACTACTTTTGCCCTTGATTTTATCCAAAATGCGGAGAAAAGTATTTGCCACATTTGTGAAACCATGCCTCATTGTATTTTTTTTAATCAGAAAAAAATTAATTAATTTCATCCCTTAAATGGTATATATGATAATTTTCTATACGTGTGTTGTACATTTGTGTCCAAATAGTTTTAGAAACAATTAATTATATCATCCACTACGAAATTGGATTATAACTTTCTCTTTATCTCTATTAATAAAGCTATAAAAGATATGAGAATGTCTGGGAATTTTTAAACTTCTTAAAAAATTCAGGATTTATTATTGTTTAGCTATGGATAAATATTGAATGAATGACACTATTATAATCCTGTAGCCAAAACCAGAATTAACAAATATATAAAGAGGAATGGAGAAACCGAAAAAAAAGGAAAAAAAAGAAGAAGAAAGGAGAAACCAAGAAAATAGAGGAAAAAGTAGAGGAACGTTGACAAATCGTCAGTTTTTAAATTTTGAATAGAACACTCTTTTTTTAAGGGGAGAGAAGAAAGTTGGAGAAAAATAAGTTTCTAATTTTTTATTTTTATATATAAGTGAACATATAAAAACAAATTGACACTCTTAAAAGAAAAAACACATTAACAGCCGCATAGCGCGTGTCAAGATGAGAGTGTTTATTTATCTTGAAACAAATATTAGGATGATTCTAGTTGCATCTTTAAATTTGCTAAATACAGCTCTATAAATTTTGAAAAAAAAATTTGCTAAAGCTAGGTACAGTTTTAATTTCAAAAATGGCTCAAAGCAAATTAGAGCATGGTGATTTTATCATCCCAAACGTTCATTATCTTTAGAAAATGAATCGAATTCATTGTTCAAAAATCATTACAAGCAGATGAGAGCGTCATTCTCACAGAACGAGAGAGATCAGCAGTAAAGACAAAATCTATTGAAACACTTCTAGCCTCGGCTATAACATGGGCTACCTTATTTGCCGATCTTCGAACAAAACGAACAGAGGAAGTGATAGAAGATAAGCCTACTCTCAAATCATCAATAAAGAATCCAAGTTCAAAATCATCAAGGGAGCCAGCAGATAACGCTGATATTAATATCTGATAGTCTGATTTAATGGTAATTAAGTGGATGGAGATTCTACTAAATAGCTATCTGCACTTCTGCTATCAATGTCATTAATTCACTATGACGAGCAGATTGTGCTGATACAACCCTTTGCAATAAAACCCCCAAACAACTACCAGTGTGATCATGAAAGAAGCCTCCCAATCCTGTCATACCTGACGCCATATTGTAGGCGGCATCAACGTTCAGTTTGATGTATCCTAGCGATGGGGTAATCCACTTGTCCTTAGGAGAAATGTTGTGGCTGACTTACTAACAGTAGTAGCTTTGAACTCTTCCCACCAACCAAAGGTGAGAGGGACAACCTCAGCAGCCTGTTTTGCATTATTATTCCAAACCTGATGGTTCCGGTTTCTCCAAACAGACCAGATAATCATCATTATAGTAACAAAAGTAGTAGGAGAATTAACCAGGGAGGATTCTAACCAATCAAAAGCGTTTGTGCCAGCATACTGTACAGGTGCATGAGCCATCTGAAGAAAGGCTTCTACATGGGTGCAATCTCACAATGCATGGATAAGAGACTCAACTTCTTCATCACAAAAAGGACACTGGTATCAATATCAATACCTCTCTGAATAAGTTGACTTCGTGAAGGAAGAATGTTGTTCGCTTCTTTCCACACATATTTTGACCTTGCTCGGAACAGGAGCATCCTAAATCTTATTCCACAGCTGCGCCAACGGGTTTGGCACCATACTCTGATCATCTAGAACTCTAGCTCTAACAACATGGTAAGATGATTTTACAGAAAACACACCTTTACAGTCTGGGGCCCAGATCCACTTATCAGCATGGCTTTTACTCTGATCATCCAGAACTCTAGATCTAACAACATGGTAAGCTGATTTTACAGAAAACACACATTTACAGTCTGGTGCCCAGATCCACTTATTAGCATGGCGTCTACTACTAATTGGGAGAGCTTGAATCTTATTGACAACCTGAACAGGGAACAAAGAAGAAAGCAAAGCCACATCCCACACACCCGGGCTCACCATGAGACCAGCAGCGTTGTGAACCGAGGTGGAGAAGTATGGAGAGTTGGAGACTAATCCTCACCCATCAACCATGGGTCCTTCCAAACATCCGTCAATCTACCATCTCCAATTAGTCTCTGGATTCATTTACTTTCCTAACAAGCACCAAAAACTGCAATGGAAACTAGATGTTAAATTCTGACTACATTCCTAGCTTCTCCAAACACTGGAAAGGAAAATTGATAGGAGTTGCAAATTCCCATGTCAATGGAAAACTCAAACAATTGGTTTCCTTTCCCTTCCTTTAGGGGTGGGAGCGGTTATAAACGGTCTGATGGCCCAAACCACAGATAAAATTCAGTCTGGTCAGGACCAGTTTTTCACTTTTAATCTCACCAAACCGTAAACCAAACCATACTTACAGTTCGGTCCGGTTTTGGTTTTTTTTTTCTGGTTTTTTCAATTTTTTTTCAAATATAGTTTTGACAATTCTTTAACTCCAGTAAAATTTTAATAAATTAATCTACTTTATTTTTTTAGATCCGTAAAGTCACAAACGTGACAAATGTCTTACAAAAAAACACAAACCAAACTTTTTATTAAAAAAAACACAAACCAAATACCAACTGTATAAAAAGTAAAAACACAATAAAAAAACTAAAAATAGTTTAAAGTCTATAGTTAAAGTCCGTACATATAAAGCACAATATAAAGTTTATATATCAAACCTCATAATCCAATTGACCATATAAGGCCTTACGTAATTCGGGTAACATCTCAGTGCAGATAGTAGCAGTCACATATTATTTCACGATGTTTTTGAGTTTTTCAGTTCTATGTAGAGTTGGTTTTCAAAGTTTGGCATTTACTTAAAACTTAGTAAACAAGTTATACATTAGTAAGCATGTTGTGATTCCAATGATCAAAATTCAGAAATGAAAATTTGACCGTCCGTTATGATCATTATGTCAAAATATGTGTATGGTAAAAAATTCAACTCGATCCGACAACATTAAAGGCTCTATCGGGACGATCAACCCTAATCTTATAACTAGTTAACACACGAAAACGCCTAAATTTATATCCATATAAGGTATTTTGGTTGAACATTCAACAAAACAAACTCTCACCATGATAAGACGCAACCGCCCATATAAAAATTTTGGGACATTTACCCTCGAAGATAGGGCTCCCCATAAGGATAAATAAAAGTAAATATGGTTGACAGCTACTATCTGTACAGAGACGTTACCCGAATTACATGATTTTTCAACCATAGACGTATTTCACCATTCCGGTCACATCTTATTTCACGATGTTTTTGAGGTTTTCAGTTCTATGTAGAGTTGGTTTTCAAAGTTTTGCATTTACTTAAAACTTAGTAAACAAGTTATACATTAGTAAGCATGTTGTGATTCCAATGATCAAAATTCACAAACGAAAATTCGACCGTCTGTTATGATCATTATGTCAAAATATGTGTATGGTAAAAAATTCAACTCGATCTGACAACATTAAGGGCTCGATCGGAACGGTCAACCCTAATCTTATAGCCACTTAACACACAGAAACGCCTATATTGGAATAAAGATTCTTAAAATATATCAAATTCTTCTTGAGGGAGAGTGAGGAAGAGAGAATGAGGCGTATTTGGAGTGAGTGGAGTCGAGAACGCTCGGCTTAAAGTTTTTTTTGCAATAAATTGACGTTGTTTGGGTTAGTTTGACAGTTGACCGGTTTGAACGGTCCGATTCAGTATTTGAGGGAGTGAAACCGGAAAGAACCATATTGATCCGGTTCGGTCCGATTTTTCCCCTTCGATCCTTTTTTTGATCTAATTTTTAACAGTTACGGTTTGGTTTTCGGTTTCGAAGTCCCACCTCTACCTTCCTTTCCATGAACCAAACAAGGCCAGATAGAGAGAGAGAGAAGGAGGGATGGAGGGAGGGAGAGAGAGAGAGGGATCAGGGATGTGCCATTCAACAATTTATGCATAAAATAGTGATTAAATTTTTTCAATAATTTATGGAGGTGTATTCAGCAAATATAGAGCTGTAACTAGAACTCCCCTTAATGTTAAAAATATGCTCTCCTCTCTACCAGTGGAAAATCTAGAATGAAAATATCACATGAGCTAATTGTAGCACTTGAAAAAAAATTCAATGAAGCATGGTAGTGTGATAACTTTTCTAAGGATTAAACACGGCAGCCGTTGTAATTCGACATAATACATAGCAGCAAATCCTCAAATATCCTATTTCAATGCTCAAAAAGTGGATATTTCGAAGAAAATATTATGAAATTATGAATGGAATTGGCGAAATCATGTGAAATATATACGGTTATATAGCAAAATATTCCCCCTAGTGCTTGAATGTCCTCTTAGCAGGGTTGGAAGGGGGAGAGGTAAGACTGTTGTGACAACCAAGGTTCGAATCCCCTCAATTGTGCCTTGATTTTCATTTTACATAAACATATATAGTGGTAAATTTTAAGGGCCTCCAAATCTCACCTGGGCTCCAGCCCAGTCAAGGCCTTGCTGGATCCGCCCTTGCTCTCTACCTCTTAGAGGTTTCTCAACAGTGTCAAATTACGTTTTGTAGTGGCTGCACTTTTGACCGAAGGGGTGTGCTCTTCTCCTCTCCGTTGTTACATATGTTGTGGTGAGGGTGGATATACTTGACAAAATCTACTAAACTAAGCCTTTGGTCTTTCTATTTTGGACCCTGTTGTTGGTCTTGATGACAATGATGGTTTATAAAGGTCGACCAAATCTTGGATCAGTGGAAAATGGTACTTTTGGTACTGGCTTGCTTGGCAACGACGGCTGGGTATATAGAGATCCAATTTTGGTCGATTTGGACCCTCTTCATCTCTGGGACATCAAAGAGATTGGCGGCTCATCTGATGAGTTTTAGATCTCACCAAGTGGCCAGGAACCAATATTTCTTATTCTCTATAATATTGAAGAGGGTGTGGTGGTGTTGTGGACGCGGTTGATAGTGGTGTTACAACTCTGCTTCGAGAATTAGTAAAAACAGCGTTGTTGGTCTCTACATGTGATGGCAGCAACAACGGCAGAGGGATGGGGGTTAATAGGGTTTCATTCTAGGCTTCTCTATGATTTGGGCTCTTTTATTGGGTTGGATCAAATCAGTTAGGGTTTCTCTTGGATGGGCCTTCGCTAAAGAAATTGGATTGGGGCTTATGTTGTATTGGGCTACTATGTAGGACATTAGTCTTCCTCTTAGTTTCGTTTAATTTTATAATGGTCTATTGGAGCTAGTTTGTCACATCCCGATCATTAAATTATTTTACGATTGGTTGCTAGTTTGTCAAATTCCAATATGTCTAGTTTCCAGAACTTCTTACAATTCATCCTTACCTATTGTATCGAAGAAGTTATGACTGTATAAGTACATGAAAATTATGCCACACGTGAATCTAATTTTCAACGCAAAATCTTGTTTTGAGTTGTTATGCAACATTTTTCTTAAAGATCAAAATAATGTTATGCATAGCAAGTCTGATCTAAGGTTAATCTGTCTGGATTTAATGATTAAATTGTTGCCCAAGTCTACTTTTGAAGCATGTGAAGAGCGTTGGCATACACTGTTTATCTGAACTCCTGAGATGAGTTACTAATCAGGGGGAGTTGTTGTCTAGACAACCGGGAGAGTCTACATCACATGTTAGCTTCAATTGTAGTTGGGGTGTTACGCTCTTTTTTCCTTCATCAAAGTCTTTGGTTTTACCCACAAGGTTTTTGTTTTACTTGACAAGGTTTTTACCGAGACAACACCATAAATACCGTGACGTATTGGAGACGCAACACAAGAGGTATTGTGGAGGACAAGGTATAGATCCATCAATATATCCCATTAAATCACACCCTGTCAACATGGACTCGAGCTTAAATCTCCAAGTTACATAATTGGTGTTTTCGTCAAAAAAAAGTTACATAATTGGTGTCATCCAAGAGAATTGTGATTACATTGTTGAAGTTGGAGTAAAAAATGTTGTAGCTCACTGCACTGATGCATGTTTCAGGGTATCAGTCTAGAAATATGACTTCTTAATAGTAGAGAAGTAGAGAAAACAGACTCCTATGTTGAATACCCAGTAGGTAACCTACTCCAAACCTTTATAACAATTGTTCTGTATCAAACAAGAAACACAAAACCACTGTCACTTAACAAGAGCCCAATAGACAAACAAACAACTAAAATTCTGGATCACAATGGCCTTGTTTTATCTGATATGTACAATGTCCTCTTCGTTTAACTACTGATACCACAAAATTTCACCCAAACAAGACTTCAGAGTTTGGAAATGTTCTCCCGAAGTATCAGACTACTCAACAAACTCACGAAATTGGATCACAATTCCAGAGACCTCATATATATGAATGCCATTTGATTCGAATCTTGTGAAAATTTTCAAACTACTTCAACTTCAATGAATCAATATGAATCTGGGCCTTTAATCATGAATCTAAGGCTTGGAAGTCACAAATGTCAACAACGGACATGTGCAACATCCTTCAAGTCAGCAAGTAAAGGCCGTAAAGCATTTGGAACAAATGTGTAGAATTGACTGAATAGCCAATTCACAAGTCGATTCCAACAAGCCAACAAGGGCAACCTTCCATATTGAATTACAAAGCATTTGCGGTCTACAAATCTATAGCAGTATTTACACTTGAAACAGACCATTTATCCACAAAACCAATCTAATCCCATTGGAACTCCGTGCACAAAGACAACAATACTACCAATCAACAATAAAAACAATGCTAACCTTAATCATCATGAATATCTAGAGTTGATACATTAGAAAGAGCTCTGCTCTAAACAAAGCTAACAACAAATTACGAATTGGATTCCAAACAAGTCGCTGTTATATCTGACTAGTAGACATCGCAGTTCCAAAAACTTGCATGTTGCACATTGTCAAAAGCGGAAGACAAAATAATGAAACTGATGACAAGGAGCAAAACAGTGAAGGGTGACACCCACAATTCATTGTAGTGAAAAGAATATCAGGATTGGAATGTGATTGAAAGTGCCCATGAAACAGTGTCACCAATTCACTAATGTCACAAAAAGCCCAAACCTGACAAACATTTTGACGGGCTAACTCACTGTGATTCCATACTCTACAGAACCTCTGTTCAGGCAATAAAATATCGCAAAGAAACAGACTTGGTTGTGTGAACATGAATGCCCAGTTACTGGCATGACTTGAATTAGAGTTGGCAAGCTTTCAGCAAATCAACGGGGAGGGATCAACAAGGTGAACAAAACCTCATTCATACTCTAGAATTCAGACCCTAAAAGAACAAGCAGCAACTACTAATAGACACAACCAAATCCAGCAACTCAGCTGGGATACTTGTAACATGACCAAAAGCCAATTTAGTATCATAAATTAACAACAATCATCAAACATATCCAAAACAAAGCGAATTCGATACCAGCCAAAATAACCATTTTAGCGAAACAGATATAGAGTCAAATAAAAGCAATGGCAGCTACTTGTCTCAGAACAAAACAAACAGTTGAACAAAACTTAAAAACTGAACCTCCATAATCATCTAGGTGTTGGTAGCCCTAGTGTAGATCTGCTGGCTGGCGTGAGCAGAGACCATCCTGATGGATCCCCTAGCCATCAAGTCAATGATGGCCCTCCTGGCCAGAGAGCCGTTGATCCTGAGACGATCGGAGAGAATGGACGGTGTGATCAGCTTGAACTTGGGGGCCTCAGAGAGAAGCTTATCGTAGGTGGCCTGGTCAAACAGCACCATGTTGTTAACCTTCTCCTTTTGCTTTCCCTTGCTCCATTTCTTCTTCTTCTGCTTCCCTCCGCCGGACTTGGCCGGCTTCGACGACGGTGGCGGTGCCTTCTCCTTCTTCGGTGCCTGAAATTGCAAGACAGCGTTAGAAGATAGGATGAAGGTTCGAGAATTCGGGGAAGGATAAGATACGAACCATTGGATTGGATGACAGGGGCGAGCTGAGCTTCTGCGAGGAGTGAGAGAGAAAGGGGTGAGACTATTTATACTTAGGGTTTTGATGTATTTACGCTTCCTACGACGTCGTCTTGAGAGACATTGGGCCGTTTATATGAGTTGCTGGATCGTTTCCTTGGTAAATACATTGGCCCAAAAACCCAAAGCTCAATTATTACACTATTTATATTTAGGGTTTTGATCTATAATCAATTGCATTCCTAGTGTACATTCACACGCAAAACCCAGTTAGTAATATATTGCATGAGTAATATATAACAAAATTCTCTTATATATTGCATGAGTAATAGAAATGGTTACATATTTTCTTGGATTAATTTTAGTTTACTTAACTGAGGTTTGAGGCTAACATCATTTCATTTCTCGTACTCTTAATTTTGAAAGTTTACCCTTTAAGATTTTCAATTTTCATCAATCATGTCTAATTGCTGAAATTTCGAACAATTTAGACGTTAAATGCAAATATGCAGTTTTAGAAAAATATTTTAAAAGACGATTTTTGTTGTTAGAAGATTATATTTGCTTTTAAAGTGAGTTATAAAGTTATAATAAACGTCCAAATTATATAAAATTTCAGCAATCGAGCATGATTGATGGAAATTGAAACTTTATGGGGTAAACTTTTAAAAATAATATTACGGATGATGAAATGATGTTAGCCCCAAATTTCAGGTGGATAAACTGAAATTAATTTATATTTTCTTTTTCATCTTCTCCACCCAAGTTGGAACCATGTCTCCCTTTCACATGCACTACCAGAATAAACATTATAGCCGACGAAAAAAAAAACAGGCCGACGAAACAAAAAATCGTCGGCTAAGTTAATTTTTCGTCGGCTAAAGTGGATTTTTAGCCGACGAAATGTTTTTTCGTCGGCTAAAATAATTTTTTCGTCGGCTTTAGTCTGTAAACTATAGCCGACGAAATTTTATATTTCGTTGGCTAAAAGTCTTTATATTTCCAGATCTAGACAGCAGCTCATTTGAAAAAAAAAACGGGAGAAAAAATTTGGGTGTTGGCGAAATTGTTGGGTGTCGTCAAAATCTGTCCAAAATTAGTTTGTGATGCTATATATAGGTACGTATATGTGTATATATCTTGTTTTTAGGTTGATTTAAG
This sequence comes from Comarum palustre, assembly GCA_951800085.1. Taxonomy (NCBI): domain Eukaryota; kingdom Viridiplantae; phylum Streptophyta; class Magnoliopsida; order Rosales; family Rosaceae; genus Comarum; species Comarum palustre. The sequence goes on along the minus strand of OX637579.1, from coordinate 6,191,933 downwards.
AGGTTTATTTGAGTTGAATTATTGGATTTTGAGTGTGATTGAGTTGATCGATTTTAATTTTATAATATATATGATGTTGTTGTTATATATTAATAAGTAGTAGTAGATATATATATATATATATATTAATTTAATTATAATATTGTGTTGATGCATATATATAGTATGAATTAAGTAATATTTTAATTATGATTGATGTTAATTGATATATATATATATATATAATATTGTTATATAATTAGTAATTAGTATATATATATATATGCATGTATATATATATATATATATATGTGTATGTTAATTATTAATTTGTTATTAATTAATTGTACGTTAATTGTATTGAATACTAAATGATTTGAAAACTTAATTAATTAGATTTTATACATATATATTATGTTATCTTTTCAGGAGATGGATAAGAGTTGGATTTCGCTTCCAAAATGTGACGAAATATATGGTAAAGGAGTTATTAGTTTTATTAAATATGTGATGGATAATGCTAACGGAAATACAATTTTCTATTGCCCGTGCACTAAATGTTAGTGTCGCAGCGATATGCATCGATTTGCAATTGACAAGGTTTGGCAGCACCTGAAGAGTAATGGGTTTTGGGAGAAGTACACATGTTGGATATATCACGGTGAAACATCATCAGGGGGTCCATATGATCATGAACAATTTTCTGAGACGGGCAGTACATCCAACGATCCAACAACGGCCTTCATCAACGATATGTTTCCTTATGAGAGCGGTGTATGCTCTCAAGGACAGTATATGTCTGGGCCGGTGCAGCCCTTCTCTAGAGTTGTCAACACTGCTGGTATTAACAAGTACAACAAACTACTTGCTTTCCAACAGAACCCTGTGTACCCCGGTTGTCAGAAGACAGTTCCTGAAAGTGTGATGAACGTTATGAAGATTAAAGTTGAGACATAATCAACCGTGAAGGCTGTTGATGATTATCTACAGTACACTGCTTCGATGCTGCCCCACGGTCATCATCTTCCTACCACTCATCATAAGGTCTGATGTATCTTGAAAGATCTTGGGCTTTCCTACATGAAGATCCATGCATGCAGATATGATTGTGTTCTCTTCTAGGGTAAAGATCTAGAAGGGAATGACTTTGGTGGCCTTGATGCATGCCCGGTATGTCAGAGTGACATGTATATATAAGCTGACTCCTGCAGGTAATAGAAATCTTGTGAAGGTACTTTGCTATTTCCTGTTGAGGGATAGGCTGGAGCAGTTGTACATGTCATCACACACGGCCAAAGCTATGCATGAAGAAGATACCCTTATACAACTTGCTGACGGGGAGGCTTGGAAGCATATAGACCGTGAGTTTCCTCATTTTGCGTCAGATGTCCGAAATGTTAGGCTCGGGCTCTCATCCGACGGGTTCAATCCTTTTGGCAACATGAGTCTTCAATATAGTGTGTGGTCGGTGATTTTGGTACCATATAACATTTCTCCATAGATGTGCATGAAGAAGGAATACAATATGTTGAGTTTGTTCATTCCGGGGCCTGGTTATCCAGGGAAGTGTCTTGATGTGTATTTGAGACCCTTGATTGAAGAGCTTAAGTTTTTTTGGAACGTTGGTCATCCCACTTATGACAAGTACATGCACGAGATGTTCCAAATGCATGTCATGGTTGTTGGTACCATCAGTGATTTTCATGCCAGTGGGATGTTGTCGGGCAACATTGTTAGGGGATACAAAGCTTGTCCAGAGTGCCTTAACGATGAGAGGAGCAGTAGTCATTGCAACAAGATATGCAGATTGAGTCACCGTACTCTCCTTCCATATGATCACAAATAGCGGTTCGATGTCAAGGCATTTGATGGGACTGTTGAAAACGGTGTGCCTCCTAGAAGATGGACGGGGGAAGAAATTTTAGCAGTACTTAATGAGTATGATTTTGGGCAGCTCAGCAATCATCCCAATATTATGGCGGCAATAATATCATGTTTCGTCGACTAATCCTAATATTATCCCAATATTTTTTTTTCTGTTTTAGCCGACGAAATCTGGCTTATTTCGTCGGCTAAGATAGTTTTAGCCGACTAATTATTTCATCAGCTAAACCTATCTTAGGCGACAAATACCCTAATGTTTCGTCGGTTAAACCTATCTTAGACGACGAATACCCTAATGTTTCGTCGGCTAAACCCTAAACCTTATAGTATAGCCGACGAATACCCTAATTTTTCGTCGGGTATAGTTAAATAAATAAAATAATAATTTATACCATTGGTTGTGTCTCATTGATTTGAAACTATTTACAGTTGAAGGTCCGGACAAAATACGTAATTTAGACGGTCAAATTATCGTGTCTTTGCGTTTAGGGGTTTGACTCACGGGATTGACCGTTCGGATCGAGTCATTACCGTTGTCGGATCAAGCTAAAAAATTAGCCATACACATTTTTCAAAATAATGATGATATTTGATGGTCAGATTTTTGTTTCACAAGATTGATCATGACAATCACAACATGCCTACTAATGTTGTATAACTTGTTTACCATGTGATAAGTAAATGTTCCGTTTCAAAAACAAACTATATGTAGAAGCTACAAACGAAAAAAAAGTTGTGAAATAAGATATGACCGGAACGATGAAATATGTCTACGGTTGAAAAATCACGTAATTCCGATAAAGTTTCGGTGCTGATAGTTGCGGTCAATGCATTTTTTCATTCTTTCTCCCTAGAGGTAACCCTATCTCTGATGGTTATTTTTTATAAAAATTTTAAACCACTGGTTGTGTCTCATCAATTTGAAACTATTTGTTGTTGACGGTCCGGAAAAAATACGTAATTTAGACGGTCAAATTACCGTTTCTTTGCGTTTAAGGGTTTGACTAATGGGATTGACTGTCCGGATCGAGTCCTTAACGTTGTCGGATCAAGCTGAAAATTTACCCACACATATTTTTCAACATAATGATGATATCCGATGGTCGGATTTTTGTTTCAATTTATAATTATACTTATAAATTGGAAATAAATATAAAAAGAATTATTGCCGACGAATTTTCATGATTATAGCTGACGAGTTTCATGATTATAGCCGACGAGTTTCATGATTATAGCCGACGAGTTTCTTATGTCGTCGGCTAAAGTCAAGTCTATTTATCCAAACCCAGTCTCGGCTGAAACAGTTGAAATCCTAAATTGAAAAAAAAAACTCCTCCTCGCCTCCACAACCTCCTCCTCGGCTCTTCCTTGCCTCCACAGCCTCCTCTTCGGCTCGACACCCTCCTCGCCTCCACACCCTCTTCCTCTTCTTCAAGTACATGTTTCGATCTCTCTCTAATATCTATTGAATTATTATTAATTATTTTGAATATTGAAATGTGTATATGTTGAATTATTAATATTATAGATTATTAATATTGAAATTGATAATGTTGTTGTAGATTTAATATTAACTGTTATTAATTGGTTTATTTAATAAATTTGGTATATTAAAATATTAATTGGTATATTTAATATATTTGTGATAATGTTGTTAATTTTTGATAATTTGGTATATTTGTGTATTAAAATATTAATTGTACAAATTATTGGAATTAAAATTAAAAGATTGTTAATATATTTACTGTCAATTACAATTAAAAATTCTAATAATTTAATAAACAGGATGAAAGACTTGTTTAGTAAAAACTAAGGGTTCAAAGGGCCAAATGTCTGAATCGTCTGAGGGAACGTCTAGCAACCCTCAAGCGTCATTTTAGGGCCCCATGACAGCCCGACGTGCGTCCCTTCTGGAGCCGACGCAGAGACAGCCGGGCGCCACTCATTCCTCCCGACAGCCGGGGGCCACACATTCCACCAGACAGCCGGGGGCCACACATTCCTCGAGGCAGCCGGACGCCCCTCGCTCCTCGAGGCAGCCAAGCGTCCCTCACTCCTTGAGGCAGCTGTGGCCTTCGATTCAGGTAGATGTGTCTGCACCACGTATGCTTGAGATACACATGGCACCGACTCCGGGCCCTACTGTTTCGGAGGGTGGGTCTTCTGGGTACAAATGCCGCCGCCTCTTCTCTACCTTTCGCGGTTGATATCGGCATTACCGGCAGTCGATGACTCAAGGGCGCCGATTTATCCACTGCCCCCGCAAGTGACCTCATCAGCGGCGTACCTGTTCGTGTCTTTTGGTACGGATCTAATTTCTGCGAGGGTATCATCATCGGCGACAGAGTCAGAATCCTTCGCGTCCACCCCAACGCCCTCAGGTAATGAAATATAAATAATTTGTTTTTTTATAATGTCATAATAAGAATAATCTATTAATAATCAATTTGTGATAGGCACCGTCGGAGCCAAGCCGACAAGGAAGAAGAGAGGCCCCATCACAGGGAAGGCTCTCGAGAAAACCTTGAGTACCTCGGGAATGATCGTCATCAATACTGACGGGGATGGGAACGTAGTATCGTGCGGGAAGACGAGGATGCACTGCGGCCACGTGGGAGAGCTCATTAGGGATAGAGTCCCTATGTTGTGGTCAGACTAGGGCGAGGTCCCCCAAGAGGTTAAGGACATGGTCTACAATGCAATATCGGTAAGTATAAAAAATTCACAATTAATATTATATATTACATTGTTGATTTCTGAAAAACTAAACTAATAAACGATTTAATGTAAGTGTGGTTTGACGTTTCCCAGCAACTGAGGAACACCTGGGCGGACGTTGTGCATGGGGGAATGTACGTTGAAAAGTTAATGAAAAAACAAAATTATTTGTGTAATTAATAATATTTATAATTTTTTGTGGTATCTGTAGGTATAAGGAGTGAAAAAACGAGTTACGGACCCACTAGACTACGTATGGGAACGAACGTTCTGGTACCCCCCTTGAGTTCCAGTTCAGGGCGTACGAGTGGCGTTCGCTTCCGATATCAGAATTCAACAACCCTCATAAACAGGTAATTAAAAATAATAATTTCTTATATTGTTATTAATTAGTACGTTTTAAAATATTTTACTAATTTTTTTTCTTTTGTAGGCCGTTTTCCGAGCGAACGCTCAGAACCAGCAACGTAACACAAGGAACCATCATGCCGGTTCTAGACCGTTCACATCGTTGATGGATGAGGCGGCCAGAGAATATCTAGAAGTCAACCGATACGTCTATACGTTCGAGAAGACATATCCTGACGTCCAGGAAGATATTGTAAGTCATTTTACGTTTTCAAATTTTTTAAATTATATTTATATATATATATATATTTCAAAATGTTAATTAATTATTTTTTTTCTATCCAATTAGGCGAGGATGAGGCATGCTAGTGACGAGGTGATGACTGCTATAGTGAGGGAGACATGACCAGACACGCAAGAGGAAAACATGTCCGAAGCCATGTCTCAAATCGACACTTCGGATCTCAGGGTTAGGGCGAGGATTATGGGCACAGCATTCCCACCGCGTGGAAATAACTTCTACTGCCAGGGTGTAGGAAAGAATATCGAGGGGGTATTGAAGACCACTTCCGGATTTCAAAAAAAACAGCCTCGACCAGCAGCAGAACGACTCAGCTAGAGGCGGAAGTTCAGATGCTACGGGAACACCAAGCCGCTTTACAAGAGTATAATGCGGCAGTATAAGCCACACAGCAGGCACAGCAGCAGCAGATGTTGCAGTACTTGCAAGAGTTTTCAGCTGCCCAGCTTCAAGGACTTCTGGCTCCGCCCATGCCTACGCCTATTCCCCTACCTCAGTCGTCGCAACCTCCTCCTAGCGCGGATATAGATTTAGATGATATAGATTTTATATAGTTTTATGGGTTTATGAACAATTTATAAATTAATAATTTAATGCAAAACGTTTAGACTACTTTTGATAGTGTATGTTATTGATTATATGAAATTGTTTGTGTAATTTGCAGCTTGCTTGGATGATAATTTAGAAATTTTGTGGTTTTTAGTATAAAAAGTACTATAGCCGACAAAATATACCATAATTCGTCGGCTATAGTATTTTATTTTATTTTTTCAACGTTTAGCCGACGAAAAATGGCTTAATTCGTCGGCTATAGTAGTATTTTAGCCGATGAAATGTACTATATTTCGTCGGCTATATTATATTTTTTTTAAATATTTAGCCGATGATTTATAGTAAATTTCTTCGGCTATAGTTTTTAAAATTGGTCGACGAAATATTTATAGTTCGTCGGCCATAGTCTTAGGTTGAGGGCGACGACAATTTATTTCGTCGGATTTAGTCTTACTTTAGCCGACGAAAAATATAAAAATAAGTCTTCGGCTAAGTGTTAAACTATAGCCGACGACAATTTTTATTTCGTCGGCTAAAGTCAGAGCTGACGAGGCTTTGCCGACGACATCTTAGCTGACGAATTTGGCTAACAGGCCGACGAAAATTTTTTGTCGACCAAACTACTGATTCTGATAATGATGCTTGATTTTACTTTCTTTTTTTTTCCTTTTTTCCCCTCTCCTTGGTTCTCGTTGTTTTTTCCTTTCTCCTTGATTCACGTTTTTTTTCCTTTCTTCTCTGATGACTAAAATCTATTCCATCGGTTCCTCAATTTCCTTGATTTTCTTTTCCTTTCCACTGGCCAATTTCTATACTTTTCACTTCTACTATTCCACAGCCACCTTCCCATGATCCTCTCTTATCTCCCACTTCCAAGACTTCAATTCCTTATCTCTTTGTTCAATTCCTTATCTCTTTGTTCAATTCCTTATTTTAGTTCACTATATGCCATACCCAGTTCCATCTTTATTGCTTCTCTGTGCTTTTGAAGGAGTTGATGTGGGTATTCTTAGTTTAGAAATAAAAGCTGGATCACTAGATTTGTATTAGTTGTATCATTTGTTCTGATACTGGTTTATAAACAGAGCTCACACATGCATCTTTTGATGTTTTGATTTTCTTCACAAACAAAGTTATATTTTTGTGTAGGGTCACACATGAAAATGCACACAATGCCTCCGATCAAATAGTAGCGGCCCTGATCAAAGTGCATAAGGATCGATGACTGAGCGAACCAAAGCTCGAGCATGCATAGCGTTAGTTACCCTATTTGTGTTGTGGGTGCCGATAAACATAGCTCTGTTGCTCGTAGACGAAGGTTGCCAATAATGTTTGAGGAAAAAATAAAGATATAGGGCGTCCCCAATAAATTAATGAATTTTTCCCCTTGATAAAAAATCCTAATCCTAGTCGGAGAAGGAATTCGTCAAGTTTCTGTATAAACCTGTAGGAACTTTAGTCTCACATTGAAGAAGTTGAAAAGGTTGTGCCCTTTATAAGGGCTAACCCATTTAGATTATTAAATGGGTGTTGTGTGAGAGAATGGGCTTTAATGGGCTCTCTATAGATTTTCCATAGAATTGCACATATATTTACACAATTATATAATAGTCAAAGAACGGAAAACATTCTTCTCTCCTTCTTCTTCTTCTGTTCTTCGGAGATCCACAAAGTAATTCGCTAGAACAAGTTCTTGTGCAAGAACTTGTTTGTGATTGTTGTATCCTCTAGATAGACGTCTGCAACTACAGCACAAGTGGGGACGAATTTCTGTCTAAGGACACTGCTACGCAGGCCTCAATCGATCAAGTCAGTGTTTTTCAATTTCAATTTCGTGGTTAAATTATTTGATTTATTGTTGTTAATAGAATTAATAGTATATATATAAATCTGTTTCTGTACCCATTATTGATTGGTTCTAACAAAACCCACACAGAAGAAGCTGTAGATCGACCATCCTCCTTACTCGCGGAAAGAAGGAGATAGCTCCTTATTGACGACAATGATGACTACTGATGTTTCCTCATCCTCTTTATCCTTCAAAAGGAGGCTCACCGCCAACCTTGGTTGTTCAGAAGCTCACGACATTTTTGAAGCTTCGGCATATTCTTCACAGTACTGTGATCAGGATGAAGATGATTATTATCGGATCTTGAATAGCCGGAAGACGAGAGGCGCCGCAGAAGAACAGGGAGCTCGCAGGTCAACGATCACGAAGACAGTAATTAGGGTTCGATGTCCTGATAACAAACTGTTAGAGCCCATGACTTTTCATCCATCGGAAAAGATTCAGAGCTTGATTGATCGTCTCAATAAAGAAAACGCTCGGCCGTTCCAGATCTACACCACTCCTCCTAAGAAGCTCATAAGAGACACGTCACAGGATTTTTACTCTGCTGGGTTTGTTCCTGGTGCCATTGTTTATCTGTCATACCAGTAATCAGCACAGAGCTACATCAAATCAGTGATCTAAATTGTCATACAACATAACTACGATACTGTGGAATCTCAAAATTTATGATCTTAATTTGAGTCTTTCTGATGTTTTAGATTATCAATATTGTGCAGCAGGCAAGGTCTCGAAAACAAACTGTGTATTTTTTTCTTCCTCTACAACATTAAAATAAGGGTAACTTCACCAAGTTTTAAACCATATATTCTGGATCAAATCAGCTCCAGCAAATAGAATCGTAGGCAACATAAAGGAACAGTACTGATGTAAAAAGCTGATAATCTTTGCTAGAGGAGCAGTTTAGGTGTGCCATCAACTAAAAAGAGCATTAATTTTCTAAGATCAATTAGTAAATTAATCAAACTATGTAGCTTTGTTTAAGTCTGCAACCTTATCTCTTCTCAGAAAGCCTTTACACTAACAATAAACAAAGCTTGTACCTGAATTAACTCATGGATTCCAAAGAAAAGAGCAATTTCCATTTGCCTCCAGCTGGAGCAGAACTGGGCATTAATAATAAGATTCTAAAGGCATTCGTCCGTCTAGTCACTCACACACACGTTGGATAATTCCAAATTATAAAGAAAATGGAGCCCTGAGATCAAAACCCGTTTGATGCTAAAGTGGCAGCCCATTGATAAATAAAATGTCTGCCTAGTGGTCACAAATTTTTTTTTTTTACTATCATATATCCTAATTACTAAATTTTAATATAACTCACCAAAAGAGATTTCTTCACCAATATTGAGGAACAACAATATACGGCGACTCCTCTAAAATTCTCTCTTTTTCTCTAAGGGTTAGGGTTTTTTGGCTTTAGTTGTGCGGTGGGTGTGTCAATAGCTTCTATAGCAGCAATGACAGTGAGTTTGTCATAAGAAGGAACCAGTGGATTTTGGGGATTTCCGGTGTCCGTCAAAAGGTTTTGTGGTGCAGAGGTTTTATCTTGTCGGACGGCTCAACACTGCAAGGACAGATTCTTTTGAGTCCTTCAAGAGTGCTGTGAGAAGTATGTGGAGGCTGCCAACTCCGGTGGAGGTCCAAGAAAGATCAGACCGGTACCTGCTCACTTTTTCATGTGAAAGGGATCCGGTTCGAGTGAAGAAGGAAGGGTCATGGTGTTATCATCAACGCACCATGATTCTCTTAAATGGTTATGATGGGTTCTCTGATATCATGAACGTTCCACTGGACTTTATCTAGGTTTAGATGGAGATTCAAGGGATCCCGGCTACCCTAACAACCATGGCGACGGCTCGGTTGGTCGGAGAGACGATTGGATCGGTCTCGCAGGTGGACAATCGTTGGTTACAATGGGAAAAGGTGAGGGTTCGTGTCTTTCTCCTTCTGAGTGCACATGTCTGATTGGAGCGTTGTTTTCGGTTCTCTCCTGTCAACACAGTGCAGCTGATTTTTAAGTTTGAGAGGTTAGTAGGGCGTTGCCGAACTTGTTCCATGATTAATCATGGGTGTGCGTTGTCCCGTTGTGATGGAGGATTCGGAGGAGGTGATCACCTCAATTGCGCCTTTGGTGATGGTGTTCAGGTCGGCGGCCACGACTTCTACCTATGTGTCACCCTCGTCAGTCTCTCTCCCCAAAGAGAAGACATTGATTACCATAAGAGAGGTGTCGGCGTTTCTGCCCCCATCTAAGGTTACTCGAGCTAGGAGAGGAAGGGAGGAGGAAGAGGATGGTGTGGGGAAGCGCCCTAGGCATGCGCTGACTCACAAGTCGGCTCCGCTACAACTGGAGAGAGTAGGTTTCGCTGTCTAAGAGTCGGGGCCCTGGCCATTTACTGCACAGGGGTGTCCCCCAAGAAGAGAGGTCGTCCTCACGGTAACCGGAATAAGAAGAAGGAGGTGCTGGCATCTGAGGCGTCAGATTCCATGTCCCCGTTGGCGTTGGTGGCCTCAACTTTGGTGGTGGAGACGGCAGCAGAGGAGGGCGGCTCGGAATAGGCTGCGGAATAGGTTTCTTGGTAGCACCCGGAGAGATCCCTCTTAAACCCTACTTTTCCTTCTTTTCTCTTCTTTAACAATGAAAGATACACTAATGAGTTCTCGACCTGATTTTTGAAGAGTTTAGGAGGCCCCCTAACTTTCTTGTTTTTGTTTTGTTGATTTGCTTTCAGGTTGTAAGTCCGTTTTTTGGAAGAACTTTGTTTGGTTTTGTTTTCCTGTGTTGTTTTGTACGTTTTAGCTCTAGCTATGCGCTAGGTGAGCTCCGGTTCACCTATGCTTGACCTTTGTTGTCGTATGATCTTTTCGATCAATGAGAATGTTCATTTTACCTAAAAAATTATATAACTCACCAAAACCCCAAAACTCACTAAGGTACATGATTTTGAAGATTTATATTAATTGACTTCGTGTATTTTTCAGTACGTATAAAGCACGTTCAAACTTACTAATATAAAGTCGATCGTATCATATAGGTGAGATTAATACCTAACCACAAAGTATACCTTTTAACTCGAGTTGAGAACTAAGGTTTAATATTTCGACTGTCTCCATGATTGATGGAGGAGGTGCTTCTTCAAGCTCACAACGTGGCACATAGCAATCTTGTACCACAAGTAAAAAGGGCAATGTATCTACCATTATTGGTAGAGAGCAACTGAAACCAGATAAAGGAGAAAAAGATGGTGCCAAACAAAAGAAAGGAAGCCATTTGGAAATAAAAATTGTGAAAGTAAGAGAAAGTAGGTCATTACTTGGCAAATTCTTAGCGAGGAAGAAACAGAGTCTGGAATCAGGATGAGAATGATGTTAAACAAAGATCACCGAGTCATTACTGTGATCTCTGTCATTACCTTAACAAAGCTTGCCGCCTGGCTCCATCTAAAGCTACCACCAATACTTTCTGGATTCATCTAAACACTGTCGTCCTTACCTAATAACCATTTCCATCTAAAGGAGAATTAGTTCTGTAATGGCATTTCTGGAGGTCTTTTATAATTACGCTCTGTAATTCTTCTAAAAACTGTAAGTAAATTACAAGAATCAATCATATTAATGGAATTTTCTTACAGTGTTTTAAACTATAATAACGTTCTTCGTGCTAGGACACCTCAAACAATCTTTAAGCTTAGAGTTAATGTGTAAGTTATCCACGAAAGATTAAGATATATTTGAAAGGCTAGCAGAGCTATATACAGTTAAACTTCTATAAATTAATAACGTTAAGACCGGTAAAATTTATTAATTTAGCGAGATATTAATTTATTGATATTAATTTATCGATAAATTAATATCTTATTGATTTATCAAAATATTATATGATTTCATAAATATTGTTTTTTTCAATAGAAATAATATTATTGTATATGATATTCTGTTATATGTGTCTTGTATTTATGTAACTAGAATTTATATTCTGCATATTAATAGGTTTACATATTAGAATATGATTATGTTTTCCTTCTATATAACGGAAAATATTGTGTAATTCCCTATATAAAGGGCTTCAATCCATGAATATGATATAACTATAACATATCAAAACACAAATATGACTTCTTATCTTAAAGGGGTAAAAAAACGACTATGACGGATGAAATGTGTAAAGAATTATGTGAGTATAGCAAGCACTCAGAAGCAACTGAAACAATGAGTTTTAGAAAAGTTTGACTTGCAAGTGAGTCAAATGACTATATCAAATACGATCAAGGGATTATCGGAGTATCTCTCGGCTGCTTTTGAAAAGATGATGCTAAGTGGCACGAATTGGCAAAATTTCTCAATTTAGAGAAGGCACTCTGTGAATGGATAGTTCAATATCAAGAATGTGTGAATATATCAGAAGATTTAATCATTGAGAAGATAATTGAGAGCCTCATGGGAAGTAATCATGATAATGAAGTTGAAAATAATAGTTCTATTATTGATCCCCCTTCACTATTGGAAACACTCAAAGCAGAGATGACATTGAACAAATTTTTATTACAACATGAGAAAATCACACCAGCTTTCCTACTATGTTAAGAAAAATTCGAGATAAGTTGAATGTGATATCAATTTCAAAAAGAAACAAGTCATAATTGACTCATTCTTCACGGAGTCCTCATAAATTAATAATAAATTCTATGTAACAAGTATTAATTTATATATTCGATGAGGCCTATGTGATCTCTAGTTACACCTCTAAATTTATTGAGTGCACCTCCATGATTTTTTGTAAAATTATTATTACCATTCTATCCCTCTACCAAATAAAAACAATGAAAAAGAAATCTCAAAATATGAGATTTTGTTTATTTATTTTTTCAGTTTCGTCATCTGTAATCCGAGTTTGACGTCAGGGCCGTAGCAAAACCTGGATCAAGATCATAGAGTATGCTAAATCTAATCAACTAACTAGTTATCTAATCTGTCTCTACATTTGTCAGTGTTTTGATTTATAAACAACCCACATCATCATTCGTGGTAATGTGTGGTGCAAGATCCTCTTCCATGAATCCACGGTCCCTGATCTTCACTATCTATTAATTATTACTCATCCTCCATTGATAATCTTTTTTTTATGGGTTCATATCATGGAGATGAAAATAATAAGATGTTATTCTGATTTTGCCAATAGTTGTGGCTCTTTTCTGTGTAAACTAATTGTTCATCGTTTTCTTATACAAATGAAAAAGAGAAGATGAGATATAAGAGAGAAAGAGCAAGAGAGAGATACGATTAGACTCGAACTCAAAAAAGACAAGCCAACAAAGAAAAAAGTTAGCAGTAATAACAATAATAAGGGGCAAAATTGACAGTTTAAGAGTGACTAGAATTCTTTAAAATTTATATTATTTTATAAATTTAACAAATTATTAATTTATCACGTTGATTCTGACTTGTGACGGGAGAAAGTTATTATTTTAGCAAGATTATTAATTTATCAAAGTTTAACCGTATGTTATGTCTTCCCTTAATCAATCGGAGAAAAGTTTCTTGTCACACGTATGTTAAATTTTCTTAATCTCTTAAATTTATATTCTGGAAATGGTTTAATACCATATTCCATGCAATTATGGAACAGATAAGCTTTACCGTAATGGTGCTTGGATAACACCCTCAAGTTGCAAAATTGAAATAAAGCAATGAATGGAATGGAATGGAATGGAATGGAATGTAAAGTAAAAGACTATTGTCTAAAAAATTTAAAAAAGAAAAAGTTCCATGTTTCATGGCCTATAAACACAAAGCCTGCACAATTTAAAGGGTTCAGTTCAGCACACATTCCATTCTAACACAACATAAACAACTTCTTATTACTCTCGTACACTCTTCCTTCTCATCTGTCCTAACAGAGCTCATTCAATTGACTCTGTATCCTCTGTTTTCATGCTTCCTATAATCAACTCCCTCACAAAATCTACTATTCTGATAGTAGTACTCCTACTGCCTCTGTTGAGGGACATGGCGGGCGACGAAGCTTTCACCAAGACTCTCTTCTCTTTCGAGTGAGAAACGAGCAACCGTCGTAAACCCCTTTCAAGAGATTTTTCTTTGATCTCTCTAAGCTCCCATATAGCGAGATGGACTCGATCAATTTTTATGACATCAAAGCTGAGAAGGCCAACGCCATAATGAGGTACCGCCAGCTTAGGAAGATTGGAAACATTTTTCGATTGCTAGAAGTGTTTGTGGTTCTGCTCTTGCTTTCCAGGCTCTCTCTGCAACTCCCTAATGCTGTCAAGAACTCTGGCTTCTACTTCCGGGACATATCAGGCTTCATGCTCAGTCCTCGCTTTGTGTTCGTCGTTGGAAACATTATAGTCATCATCCTCTTTGCCAAGTCTGGTAGGTTCTCAGCTAAGGATTCAAGCGCAGCTGGCTCAGGAGGTGATTTTTACGATGAGTTTGTTCAGAACAGTGAAAAGAATCAGAAGATTCGACGAGAAGAAATACAGTACAAGGTCAATCAGAGTGGTATAGTTCCTGCACAAGTTCATAGTCCCTTGGAAATGAAGAACTACACTAGGAGTCAATCAGAGAACTTAGAACGCGAGGCTCGCCAGAACTCACGCTGTCTATTTAGGCGTTCGGAGACGGAGAAGTTCAAGAAAATTGTCAAGTCTGATGAGAAGAAATCGGCAGAACCTGTTTTCCCAGAAGATCACATGAGCAACGAGGAGTTTCGCTGCAAGGTTGAGGCTTTCATTGCCAGGCAGCAGAAGTTTCGACTGCAAGAAGAATACTATGTGATCTAAGATTCAAGAATTCGAAAATCTCAGTTTCTGCTTTCTTCTTTGTTTTGACCCTTTGGGTTTCTATAAATATCTGTACATTGCCATATCAAGATTGCAATATAAATTTTTCTTGTAGTTTTGTTCATACTTGGCTCACAAGTACTGATTTGCTGTTTCTTTTTTAGCAGAACTTCAAATAATGTAATAAATTAAATATTTCTCTGAGCTCTACTGGTAAAGTAATCTTAACAATCTAACCTCACATTTCTGGATTAAACCTACACTGAGCACAAGTGTTCGATTCTCACCCCCTCCCTTCAAGAAAAACCAAGTAAAATATATCAGAAATGACTGACAGGTCTCAAGTTTTAGAGCAAAATTCCAAGCATATGCTCATACACATAAAGTGGACAGGTAATTCAGATCTAAGATAATGCATCATTTAAAGAATAAATCTGCAGATAAGAGAATTTCCCAGAGATGTTCCCATTTTGGCTGAAACAAAGGCTCAATAACAAAGAATGTATTCTAAATTCTGTCTGTACACGTTATCATGCATCGATCCCCAATTTCCTTCTTTTTTTGGGTAAGAATAAATTAGCAGTATAAAGTCTGAGGAATTTCCAATAGCAATGAAACAGGAAGAACAAACAATAAGTTACCAGAAGGAGAAAACAAACTATAAAGCCATCCAGCAGAGCAGTTTAATTTCAAAAAGTCAGTATCCACTTTTCAGTCATTTGATGTAGATGAGCATTTGTGCCCTTACCTCAATTGCACAAACCAGCTGAAGAGGGACACTCGGGTATACAACTATACAAGCAATACATGTTATTCACTGAATCAGAGCACTAATATCTATTGCTTTTTTCGTTTCCATTAATTCATGTATTATACTAATAATCTTGTGGCCAATACATGTTATTTTAATTTGAATATATATTATGTTTTGTGGTAGCAAATCTTGGTATGACACTATAACCACTACTCAGTAGCCCCCTTGGACTCCTCTCTATATCTTAAGATAGGTGTAGGAAAAGATTAGTTGTGTATTATTATTGGAAAAAGAAAAATAAAGCATTCTTTTTGCTTTTCACTGCCTAAAACATTGAAGGGCAGATAGGATGAATCATAACAACGTTTCAACACGAAGTAGATTAACACAAAATATCCCAGATTCATTTAGCCAAAATTGAACTGTATGGATGGAGCAACAATGTTTGTCTGGATCATGCTTTAAAATAATGGAACAAATAGATTTCTTTTATTTTTTTAGCAATAGCAGTTCATAGATATTAGATACCTCAAATGAACATCATCTCGCAATTTGTGCCATGGTTTACAGAAACAAACCAAGTCTGAAACAAAAGTTGGGATAAACAACCAAATACCAAAATATAACAACAGTTTAAAAGTGAAGGAAACCGAGATTGCACAAGATTTTGTTAACTTGCTCACATCTTTGATACCTCGCTGCGGAAGCAGTACATCAACAACAGGTTGTGCTCGTTACAATAGATTCAAGTCCACCATATCAGGAGAAAATGAAGATGGAAGTGATTCTCCAAGTCATTCATCCTCAACGCTTCTTCATCATGGTGTTAAACAACTCCACACCATCTCCCTTGTGGGTGTGGGTGATTCCACTGTCCACTTCAAGTCGTCAGCTATAACTGAAGCACAGAACCATAAGTCACTCAAGTACATAATTTCCCCAAATTATAGTAACATATAAAGCTAAACAACGAATCTGTTAAGGATGCACAGATCAGTGGCATGGCACAATTCTTGCAGAACTCTGGGCTCAATCACACATACTTCTCAGAGAAGAATCATCTATCCTACATATACAAGTGCACAGAACTCTATATTCTCTTCATAGTTTCAGAACTTAGTTGCATGACAGAGAAGTTTAGGAAAAGAAGAGAGTGCATGTCAAGCAGAGAAATATCTGATTTATTCAAATCAAGTACAAAGAGGTTAGCATGGCTCCTCTTAAATTCCACCTATCACCTACTCTATCTAGAAAAAAAACGAGATTACAAGTGATACATACCGATGCAATATCCGTAACTATAATTCCACATTTAGCATACTCAAATTGACTCTTCTAGACGCAGTGAGCCTCGTCAACCCATAATCACCCATCACCTTAAATATGACCATCCCATTCTTTGTGGGTATAGCATACCTTCCCAAAGAACAACTTCAATATTTAAAATTCCTTCGTATTCCAAACCACAAAAGACCCCTTTTTTGCAAACTCACATGGATTGAAACCATTCATAGCCTTCCCCATGAGTGCCATTGCAGCAATGCTAGGAAACTTTTTTTTCTGAAATTGACTGAATGGTGCCTTTAGACTTTGACGTTGAGAAACCACCGCAGCTTCAGAATTCTTGTTGGGTGCAAGTACTTTGTGGGACCATCTCCTAATCCAAGGATGTGAGAGTGGTATATTTTCACTTGTCCTCACTGAATCACAGGAAGACAACTCACCGTTCATTAATAACATTGGAGCTTCATCTAATGCCATCTGTTCCGTACCATGAAATCTACCCATAGCAGGCTGTGAATTCGTTACACTGCATTTCATATTTTTCTTATAAAGTGCGTTAACTTTTTCATGGGAAGAGGCCTCTCCCATTTTGGTGCTTTTTGTACCATAAGCAAAGTGAGAAGCACTCAGCTTGAGGCGTTTAACCCACCTGAAATTCAGATCTAATCCCTGAGGGCCATCTGAACTTCCACTGGAGTTTGAATTTGTGGGCTGCTCAGCATGAGCAAGGAGATGTTCCACGTCCAAACTTTGGGTTCTTGAAGTGCTTGTCTCTCTTTCATCAGCTAAGCTTGCATAAGCTGCAAGCTCTGGAAGCTCTTGGTTCTCTTGGTTCATATCAGGTAAGGTGAACGGAGGTCTACCTCTGCCCTCTTCTCTAGCTGAAGTATACACAGATCGAGATGCTAGTGACTTCTGGCCCCCCTGAGTATGCTGCAAAAAATAAAATGAAATCTTACTGTTTAGTGCTATGCTAAATATTATTATCTGAGTCAAACCTTCATATAGTATCAAGGACAACAATGCTGATAAATTTTGCAAGAACAAAAATAAAGGAAACATAGATGAATGGCAATTAGTTTCATCACAAACTATATCTTTCCTAACACTAACGGTTCTTTTGAAAAAAAATAAATAAATTTGTGATCTCTAAACTGTTTCATTTAACTAACAAAAGTTAGAAAGAGTTACCTCATTCGTTGGCGATGAAGCCACACCTGATACAACAAGCAGAACTATTAGCCAAATTAAAAGACAAACAAAAAATAAAGGGGAAAACATAAATGAAAAAAAAAGAAATAGACTTGGCATAAGTTTTAGTGAAACGAACTTTACTGACTGCAACTATACACTTAACATCCTGTATAACTGATTTAACAGCAGTCATCCCAAAAATTCGTTTTCGAGCACCCTGTAAACCCTAAAATCATGCCTTATTGAGCATGTTATGACATTTTTAAATTGGTTTATTTTGCAGCAGCGAACGCTAATCACAATAAAGGTTTGAATGAAGCATGTTTAATCGTTAGTAAAGCTGAAGTCAACGAGGGAACGACTGTGAAAAAATTAAATCCCCGAGCTCGACGGCGGAGTTATCCAATAAAAATTAACAAAAAAGAAAAACGTTAGCCAGAATACATGAGATAAAGTGTAATACCAAGAAGAAGGTTATCCTGGAATTGGAAGCCATCCATATCCATAGTATCAGTTTCAGATGATGATTCATTGTCCAAATTATTTGCATGACCCTTGCCATCTCTTAGATCTTCCTCTTCACTGTATGTAGTGCTCCTGTATGGTAGCAATTTCAATTCGGTCTGAACGGGGAAAGCATGCTCTGGGGAATCAAGGAGCTCACAGAAAGCTTTTCCTTTCAATTTTGTTGATAAAGTTGTGTCTCCAAACATGTAACCTTCTTCAGACAAGATACCACCAGTCTTTCTTGGAAAAGGGGTTGTCTTGTGAAGACGACTAGATGATTCTTTCTCAGCATCAACAACAGTACATATTCTCATGGTTTTTGTGTTACAAACAGCATGTTGAAGGCTTGGGGCTGAATAAGATTCACGGCATGCCTTTTTATGTCTGGGGACCTCTGAGGAAGTGCTCTGGTTTGGATACAATCCAATTCCAGACTTACTTTGAATCTCCTGGACATGCTTACAGGATGTTGATGGATCATGTTTTAACATCACATCATTCTGCCTTGACAATGAACATCCTGAGATCCTAGATGCTAGCTTGCTACTGATATTCTCCGCATGAATCAGAAATGTGGAACTAGTGTGATTATTAGTGCTTGCAACACGCAGAGGTGATAAAAGAGAGTTGGATCGATTAACTTCCTTGTCTCTAAAATTGAAGAATGGCACAGAAGTGTTGCCACACTCGAATTGATGCACTGTAAGTTTAGAATCCAATCTCACCGGTCCATCCTGAAAAGTCTTGGAAACAGATGGGCTGCTGTCCTCAATAAAATTATGATATTTCACCTGTCGTTCTTTCAGGGTTGGGATTGCTTCCGGTGGCCACGCATCAGCAGGCGCCCATTCCAGCATTGCAGATGAGTTACTCTCACCTAGCAATCTCCTGTTGACTGTAGAAGCCTTCTGATTCCGTTTAGTCAAACTAGATTCCACAGCAAAATTGAACACTGGAAAGGGCTGGCCTTCCCACCTCTCCTTCCTCAATTTCTTTGGACTCCCTATCAGAGTGGCACCCTCATTGTTTGTCCTCACTCTTTTCGATGCAGCTACCTCTCCAAATCCTCTAAACAAGGGATGCTTCTGAACACCATCATTGTGTTTTGGGGCCTCCTCATAATGAATTGAAACATGACCACATGCTTTAGTTTCTGACTTGCAGCTTGTGCACATCCAATGAGCCATCCAAGGATAAGAAGCTGGCTCATTTGTGTCTTCATTCTCCTGATATGACCCAACTACTCGATCAGACATGATAAACAGAATTTCCCACTATCCCCAACTCGTTACCAACAACTTTCTCCAATATCTCCTCAGAAATCACCTGAAAACCCACCACATCATGTGTGCATCAAAACACTGAAATAATTCCCACTTCAAGAACACTATTGCGTACAATGACAATTAATCACACAACAAAAAGAAAAGGGGTCCTACTAGGTATCTGGGTACTACAAGTTCTGCTAAAAGAAACCTCTTTTACCAAAAACAACATGGGTAATTGCAATTCAATCTGATAATATCATAAAAACATATAAAAGAAAGAATTGATCCCAAAGTTACCTCACATGGTGAAGTTGGTAGTCAAGAGTTGAGCCCAGCAAGCATTTGAAGGCAGAGATGCAGAGCCATCGCCTACAGTAGATGAGAAAAAGAGAGAGAAAGAGAGAGAGAAATAGGTGTGAGGTTTAGAAAAGTTGAGGAAGAAATGAAGCAAATTAGGTGAAGTACAAAAGGGAAGCGCAGGAGTGAGAGAAGGAGAGCATCTGAGAGCTGAGGCTTGGTGGATGTTGCAGAGCCACACACATGAGAGACACATAGTTAGCTCCTAGCCGGGGCCGATCTTGGACCCATTTCTGTGCACTTTTCTCATTCGTCAATTTTCTGGCCATTTTTAATGTTTTTCTCTTTTCTTTTTTGTGTTCTTAAACTGATCATGTATCATTGGATTTAAATATCTTTGAAAATATATAAATCAATAGGAAATCATGTAATTATGAGGTTACGATTTGTTTTCTAGAAGATATTAAGGAAATATCAGAATCGTTAACATTAAATAGAAATTTACAAGTTAAACTGATGACACCCTTAAAAGTTATCTAAATATTTTTAGAATTTTGTGACCCACAATTTTAAGAGAATTAATAAATAAAATTTGAGTTCCGTCTTTTCTGAAAATAACATCGAACCTTTATAGTATACAAAAATACATAATTTAAGTAGTTCAAATTTTACTTTTGTTGAATTTTCAATATAATACGACTATTAGAACCTCTAAATTTGCTCATTTGACCACTTAAATCATCTCCAACTCATACGGTCAAAAATACCAAATATTTAAATTTTAACCATTTCAATCTCTAACTCATTTAGTTAAGGGCTAAAGGACTATTTCTTAAGGCTAAAATGGATGGTTAAGGGCTACGCTTAACCTTAATAATGCCTTTTAGCCCTAAAAAATTACTTGTTTAATATGTGGACCTCACAACAAACCACTCCAATTAAACACAACTATATCATTTACCCATAGTTAGTAAAATACGGTACGCGAATTAAACGTCAAAAATATGTACGTATATAATTGATTAATTTTAGTGAAAAATACTTTTAAAAATATGGCCATTACATACAGATTAGGCAAATTAAAAAAATTGATACGTACATGTTTAAAATAGAATGTAATGAAAAATAAGAACAGAATAATACAGATATATATATATATATATATATATATATATATATATCATTTCTAGTACTTATACGTAGTTTTATGACATCTAAAACATAAATACTCATAATTTTATATGCAAAACTTTAGTATATTTTAATACACAAGAAATTTAAATAATACTATAATAATAAATGAGCTTAAATATAAAATTCAAAATTCAATTTTTTTCATACTTGACTTTCTTAATTGCACAAACATATATAACTTTTTTTATTTTGCTGTTTTTTCATTTTAAATATGAGATAAATACTTATACACGAATAATTTGGTTAACTTCAATAATAAACGAATTTTTCCGTATCTTTAATCAATTCAGGAAATGGGCGTATAATTCGGAAAAAAATGTATAAGCGTATAATTCGTATACATGATATTGTTTTGGCCTTGCTTCCAGCTAAGGGAAACTAGTACATATACTGAAATTTAAATTAAAAAAGTATATTACAGAAAAATAAAAGGGGTTGCGAGACGTGCCACCACACAGATATGGAAAGAAAGAGAATTGTGCACCATCTAGCTTCGATTCAGGCGACTGTAGGTTACCGGCGTCACCTTAGAGGAATAATTTACGAGCGGACTACCACTCTTTTTCTAATCGATACTCGTGTTAGACGAGCAGAGCTTCACTGGAAAAGGGGGCGGGACGCCGCTGGAGAGATGTGAGCAGCGTACTCAAGGTGGTTCCGGGAAACCGAGTTGATGAACGCTGAGGCGTAAGGCTTTAGCGTCGGGTTGTATCGACAGGGTCGAGTTGTTTGCAGTAGCTGCTTTAGTTGTTTGTTGATTGATTGTGTGTAAAAGTTGTTGTTTTTAGTCTGATCCCCGAGCCTTCTATATATACTAACTCGAAATATAGTTGATAAGAATGCAAACTTTGTTCATTCTAAGTAGGTTTCTACCACCGCAATTGCACAAGAATTCGTTTACTTAGCAATGAAGTAACTGAGATGACACAGTCATAATTACAATTGGCTTCGCCTAGGTCACTAGTCCCAGTAGTTATCAGAACTTATCAGTTTCTCATGCAGACTTTGTTTTCTAAAGTCCTGTACATGCATGCGAGGTGCTTTGCCACATGGATTCTGCCTTGTCTGCTCTCTTGGGTCGAAACTAATAAAAGCTTATTATTGGGCCACCGGTAGTTGCCCAAATGTTATCTAAAATTAATTAATCTCAGACTCAATGTTAATTGGGCTCAAACATTGCCTCTAGGCCTTGAGCGTAGTTCCGAATCAATAGACCAAGCGAACAGGTCTAATTAATATGTTTCGTCAGTTTCAAATCCGAATCAGCTAACATTTTGGACATCATATCTTTCTTAAATAAGACGACACTTCACCTCGAAAAGGCGCTCCCCGAGTTTATAAAAAGCGACAATACTTCTATCCTTACTTGTCACGCCCGGTCCAAGTTTACCTTTCTAAACCCAAATTAGGAATGCGAGATCCATCCTAAGAGAGATTTACTCTTAATCCCTTTGAGAAGGGATAATTCTTTTTCCCAAACCATTTGCAAAAGTCCAAACGATACCGGAACAGACCTCACAGCCGGAGGTAATCCGATTTCCGCATCTGGATCTCTAACCAATTACTTTAGAGGACTTAGGTTTCTAATATTATTCTGACTGCACCCGAATCCCAGTCAGGCTACCTACGTACCCTGTACTCAGGGATCAAGCCACACGTAACTCTTATTTTCATTAACGCCCTAACTGGGCAAAACCCGCTTTACTACATATCTGTCGATTTATAAATAAGGATAGCATAAGCTAAATGCAAATCCAATGTATCCACAACCTAGCTATCGATAGGTAATAACACAACCATTCAACCATAAATAAATACAACATTCAAACACCCAAACACATAATTATAACATAGTGGCAACCATAAAATTATATAAACCCACCAAGGATAAAATAGTCAAAATATCCCTAATGGCACTCTTGTAAATACCTATAATTTCTAGGGGCAATATTGTCAATTTAGCTTCAATGGCAGCTTGGTAAATATGCTAAGCTGTCATGGGTATTTTAGAAATTTTAGTCTCAGTGGTAGCCCTTGTAAATAGATAAAACAGTCAGGGCAGTAAGGTCTTTTTAACCTCAGTGGCAGTCTCGTAAATATACAAATCTTTCAAGGGCATATTTGGGATTTCAATAGCAGTGGTCGTCCGGTAATTATCTCAAACTACCAGGGGGTATTTCTAGAATTTCAACCCTGATGGCACCCATGTAATTGCCTCAAACTGTCAGGGGCAGTTTTGATATTTTATATCACGGTAAAACAGTAAAAGGTAACTCTGCCGCAGTAAAAATCAAAATTTTTACCCTTGAGTTTCCCGATCGGCTGGTTCGCTGGAAAAACTCGGTTTTCCGGCCAAACCAGGCTTCTATGCCTTCACAAACTAGGCTTCTACAACAATCTAGCAACCTAAAGAGGCTATAATCGAGAGAAAATGTGAAGGTTTATACTCAAAGTCGTTCCACTGGTTTTCCGGTGAGTCTCCTCCGGCGGAGCTCCGCTGCGCTCCTCCACGCTCCTAGCAACTTCTGGAATTCTTGGAAGCCCCTCGACGCGCCTCCGGCCCTGGCTCGACGTCCACCCTACCTGGCCAGTGCTCGAACATCGGCTCCTCTCTGCTAGGCGGCTAGTACGGTGACACTGGTGTGTTTGGAGGTCGAGGCTCGGTCGCCGGAGCAAGGCGAAGCCACTGATGGTGGTGGTGAGGCTGGACGCGCGACTATAGGGAGACAGCCGATCGATCTCCGTCGAGGAGAGATTGAGAAATCGAGGGAGGAGAGAAAGAGAACTCCCTTCGTCACCCCCCCCATACTTACATACCCATCATCCAACTGATTGATCTGACGGCCCAGATTAGATTATAAAATGTTACCATGAACACTAAATAGATATTTTTGCTATTTACTATTTACCGTACAGTAACAACACATTATCTTCTATAACTTCCGCATACGAACTCCGATTAAAGCGTAGTAAATACCCACGAGTCCGTATTAACGTCGTCTACAACTTTCCCGAATAAATTTTTCCCAAATTCTCGACTTATCGCAAAGTCATTTTTTTTTGGTAAGAAAAAAGTTTGGATAAGAGGGAGGCTTCCCTACTTATCAAGGCCAGGGCAAACCCTGCGACCTAGGCCCGGAGGCTTTCGGATTTACTGACTGGGGGGGAATTTCACCCACGTTTATTGAGAGGTGGCACCCTCTTCAAGAGCCCGGAGGCATTCCTCAAAAAGACCACACCCTCACCCAGCGGCCCAAGGGCTTTTTACAGCCCAAGGATCCAGGGACATTTTACAGATTACCTACCAATGAGGGATTGTTGGTAGCGGGGATCGAACTTGTGTGGGTTTACACCTCAAGTCCTCCCATATCCAACTCAACCAACCCTCATTGGCTCGCAAAGTCATCTTTTTACGGTAAGTACATAACTTGTATTACTTCTGTAAACTAAATAAATCCATGTTAAACAGCCCGCAGCTTTGAAAAATATTCCGGACATACTGATGGACTCGTATTAATATAATCTACTACCTCGGGACATTAATTCTATCGTCCCCCAGAATCGAGAATATTTTGATATTAAACTCGAATAGTAGTTCGGGGAAGACTAACAGCGTGGTTACAACCCTCTGTAACCCGCCTGATTGCGGTAAAAATATAAATTTCAGGACGAAGTGTTACATTACAACTTCCAACTTTTTCCCTCTTCTTCTTCTTCTTCTTCGACTCTTCTCTCTGACATTCTCCCAAAACCTAACCATGGCTCCACCGAAAAACTCAGTTCGATATTCAAATCTCAACATCACCGCTGCCATCAGCTTGTCCACCAGATTTGAGCACCTTCTGTCCGACAACCCATCGCTCCTGGATACATATTCTTTTTGGAGAACGGCAACATTATCCTCGAACCGACCTTGTCACAGCCGTTGTCGCCTACTGTGCTGAACAACTACACTGACTCGGTGCGCCGCCCTATCCTTGCACATCGCCTGGACGCCGACAACTTCTCGTCCTGGGTCTCACCACGGTCTCACACCAACATCCACATCGGCGAATGGTCTGGCACCACCGATAAGGACCGTGCCTGATACGAAGCTTAGATTCTTACCGACCAACCCATGTGGGAGGTAGTAGGCATCGCAGAAGCTATCGCTTTAAGTTTCTCCTTGCCCCCAACCGTTGATCGGGCATCTTTTTTCGCCGCAGACGGCCTATGGAACAGCGCCACCAACACACTTGACTTTCCCTTCGGCCAGATAAGTATCGCGCTTCTGGACATTCTGGCCATCACCAGACTTCCCATCCATGTTTGGGCCTACAGCCCTGGGGACTTTGCTAACACCGTTTTCGAGCATCGCATCAATCCAGTTATCCACAAGCCACTGAAGTCCTAGTTCCAAACATGACGGAGATAGTATCCATACTGTCTACAACACGAAGGAGGTATTGCTTTCCTTGATCACGAATGAGGCGAAGGAGGTATATTGCCCCCCCCCACACCAAGGAGCTATACTGCCCATGCTTTTCGAATAAAGGTAGGCCAGAACTGCACAAGATTTATTCTTCCTACTCAACATCATCACCTGATCTCCAAATCTATGACACTCCTACTCATTGCATAATTATCGCAACCATAGAAACCCAATCTGAGAGAATTCTAGAAACCATGAATGTCCATGGGAAGCTCAATTCGTCAAGCTCCGAATTGGACCTAGATCGGCCCAACCTCGAAGACCAGCAAGAACCCGATGACTAGCTTCACCTGTAAACCTCCCCTTCAAACCCTCCTTCTCTTCTTCTTAATCTTCTGATTTCAATTTCCTCAACTTGTTTCACTGTGTTCAATCTCAGCTGTGATTTGCTTGACATCTCTCCCACACTCTCCGAGGCCGCCGGCGCCATTATCGATGTGAGCAACCGATCTGCTCTTCTTCATCAGCCAGACCCTCCCATCTTGCTTGGTCCTATATTAACGGAACAAAACAAAGATATCAAACTACCATAACTCAGAAGAAGAGGAAGGGTTAACTGAATGATTTTATTTCGTAAGAATGGTTGCAAAATTTCTTTAGCCTGAGAATCATTTGTCTCAATAATTCAGCTGGGTGAATCCAGAAGTGAAATGAAAACAAACCCATGGAAGTTTTGAATAAAGAATCAAGCTGGATTTGATCGATTGCTTTGATTGCTTTAATTGCTTCAGGTCTGTTGGATTCAGCTGGGTGAATCCAGAAGTAAAATAAAAACGAACTCATGTAAGTTTTGAATAAGGAATCAAGCTGGACTTGATTGATTTCATTAATTGATACGGGTATTTGGACTAGTATGAGTGATTAAGGGATTGAAGATGAAACGAATGATAAAGAAAGATGAGTGTTTTTTTGAAGTAGGTCTAGCCAAGGAAATGAGTGGCATATATACCAATGAAAATTTAAACAGATAGCAAGGACAATTCCGGACAATTCCGAAATGAAAATTTAAACACATGCGTGCAAATTTTACTCCCTTTTATATCTCTCTTCTTATTAATTATGTTGTGAAATAATATTGAGAGAATGAATTTGACACGCCCCGACCCAAGATTACCTCCCTAACCCTGGGTTAAGACGTGCGGGACCCAACTCAAGTGAGATTTACTCGAAATCCCCCTTGAGCCAGGATAACCCTATTCAAACAGTCCAAACGGTACCGGAATAAACCTCAAATCGGAGGTTATTCTGATTCCTACATTTGGATCTCAATATGTCAATTAAAGAACCTAGGGGTTCTAATAATAGTTGTGACTGCACCTGAATCTCAGTCAGGCTGTCTACGTACCCTGTCCTCAGGGATCAAGCCACACGTAGCTCTGGTGTAAGATTCACCCTAGCCGGGCAGAATCCCGCTTTTCTAATTATCGGTCGATTTATTAGTATGGATATCAAACATCTAACGCGTATCCGGAGTTTAACCTCTCCGCTAAGGTATCCACCGACCAACTAATCCTCGGGATTAAACCAAACATCCTACCATTCATAACAATAACATCCACACAGAAAGACGGATGATAAATGCAATCACACGATTATATCCAACCTTCACACACAATTATAAATATAAAACATAGTGGCATCCACATAAATAAACCAAACCATGGGCATTTAAGATATTTCCTCCTACTTGACATCCCTGCAAATAACTATAATTACCAGGGGTATTTATGGAATTACCACCTCAATGGCATTCCTGTAATTAGCTCAAAACTGTCAGGGCAAATGGACATTCTAGCCTTAATGGCAGTTTCGTAATTAATCTGAACTACCAGGGGTCCTTTGGGAATAACAGCCTTAGTGGCAGCCCTTGTAAATATACAATACAGCTAGGGGTAGTATTGGAATTCCAGCTCTAGTGGCAGTCCGGTAATAACCTTAACCTACCAGGGGTATTACTGGGATTTAACCACGAGGACTCCCCTGTAATTACCCTAAACTGCCAGGGGCAGCTCCGTCCTTTTACACTCACGGTAACTGGTAAAAATACCAGATCTACCGCGGTTAAAACCCAAGTATTTACCCTTTCCCCTAAAACTGCTCCGATCGGCCAGCCGGCCGATCCACACCACTTCAAGTGGTTCTACCCTTTCTTCCTCCCAACTAAACCAACAACAACCAATCAACAACACATATACAACACCCAGGGAAATCGAACTCACCTTCTGTCGAACCACAATCACCCTAAAACTCCACTGGTGGAGCAGGAGCATCCACCCAACGTCTCAAGACTCGACCAAGTCCATGGGGTTCGCCTGCAACCTAAAAACCCCTCGCTGGAGTCGAGGGTCCGAAACCCGGTCATGCGCCCTAACTCCGCCTTGACGACGAATTCTCGCCGGGGAACCGCTCACCCTCACTTCCTCCGATCTCCACCACAAGGGGTTTTTGTTTAACTATCTAGGATGAGGGAGGAGGAAGGAGTTGGAAGGTGGTGGCGGTGAGAAGAGACGCGCGGCCGCGCGGCGAGTCCGAGACTGTCTCCGTCGAGGAGAGGGAGAGAGAAAAGAGAGAGGAAGAGAGAGAAAGTGCCGGTCTCTCCCCCCCCCTCCGGTTAACCCCTATATATATATGTATATCCAACGGCCCAGATCTGCTCTCACAAATCCAACGGTCCAGATCTGCCAATGAATAGTTACCATGAATAGTAAAAAGATATTTTTCCTATTTACTTTTACCGCACGGTAACAACACTTTATCCCTCATAACTTCCGCATACGAACTCCGATTAATTCATAGGACATACCCACGAGTTCGTATTAACGTCCTCCACATCTTTCCCGAAGAAAACTCCCTCAAATTCTCGACTTAACGCAAAGTCCTCTTTTTCTACGGTAAAGTAACTTATCATTTGTTACTTCCGTAAATTCGATAAATTCGTAACTAACAACTCGTAACTCCGGAAAATCTTCCGGACATACCGGGAAACTCGTAATAACATAATCTACTCCCCGGAATATTAATTCTATTTTCCCCCCAGAACCGGGAATGCCTCGATATTAATTCAGGGAAAATTAACAATGCGGTTACCATTCTCTGTAACTCGCCTAATCCCGGTAAAAATGTTAATTTCGGGACGGGGTGTTACAATCTACCCCCCTTATAGAAATTTCGTCCCCGAAATTTCCTCTGCGAAAGGTAAAACCAACTGTCAAGGAATGTCGTCAAGTTCCACCGAACAGAGCTTCAGGAAAACCAGAGTCACAAGCTCTATGTATCCTTTACTTTAGCATTCAGAGTCTCCCCGCATTTGTAATACGGAAAACATAGTTACACTCGCTTAAAACACTAGAGTACGATACCCTAGTCTCATCCTTTTCGTCGTAATCGACTCCATAAGACTTGCCTCTTAACTCTTCACAAGCTAATTACTAAAATGCCAATTTCGACAACCCGGCAGCTTTCCCAATCGTAACCCAAACTAACTTGAAGTCGACTCGAATGCTCCACTTACACGACTGCCACACTTGGTATTTATCACCAAAGTCTTCCACATGGAAGGGTAAAAATGCAACGGTCCCTCCCCGTGGAGGAAACTCATACATCTCTTGCACCTTCCAAGACTAAAGAGATATGAACTTTCTACACTAGGCCCTGAGACCACAGACGTATTATCTCCTGCGTCCATAATCAAAACTCCTCAACCCACGTTCCTAGTACCCCAACTTTTAACCACAGGGCTCGAACAAACTCGCATACCACAATGCGACCTCAAACTGCTCACTTGAGCTGATGAATCCGTTAAGCGACTTCGCGCCTACATGTATGTCATCTTCACATACTTAGAAATAGTGAATTTTCCTCATCCTACCCCTCTCTTATAAAAGAGTCTTCAGTAGGGTATTTTCCAATAATCAGAGCTAACAAGCTCGCACACTAACTCATGCGTGCTAAAGTCTTGCCTACAGGACGGAAATTTTTGACCCAACATCCTGTATGCTTCTCATAGTGCTTCTATAATCAGTTTCCACTGTTACACCAAATAGCTCAACATCTACCATACCTCATGTCAAAAATATTCTGAAACCAAGTCAAATCCCCCATGACTTTACCCCAAACCTTAATCCTTATTAGAAAGGTTCACGCACACAAAAGAAATAATAAGTCTGACTTCTCAGACTAGGGTCGGAGCTAAGAGCTCTAGTAGCGCCATCACGCTATGCTAGCTAGATAAAATAATAACGGACAACCCTTATAATATCCACCTGACCTCTCAGGCGTGTCTGACCTCTCAGACCAGGGTCGGAGCTAAGAGCTCTGGGTAAAGTGGTAATGGACAACCCTCATAGTATCCACCTGACATCTCAGGCGTGTCTGTCCTCTCAGACCAGGGTCGGAGCTAAGAGCTCTGGGTAAAGTGGTAATGGACAACCCTCATAGTATCCACCTGACATCTCAGGCGTGTCTGTCCTGTCAGACCAGGGTCGGAGCTAAGAGCTCTGGGTAAAGTGGTAATGGACAACCCTCATAGTATCCACCTGACATCTCAGGCGTGTCTGTCCTCTCAGACCAGGGTCGGAGCTAAGAGCTCTGGGTAAAGTGGTAATGGACAACCCTCATAGTATCCACCTGACATCTCAGGCGTGTCTGTCCTCTCAGACCAGGGTCGGAGCTAAGAGCTCTGGGTAAAGTGGTAATGGACAACCCTCATAGTATCCACCTGACATCTCAGGCGTGTCTGTCCTCTCAGACCAGGGTCGGAGCTAAGAGCTCTGGGTAGTAGCGCCCTCACGCTACTCTAGCTAGCATACTCATTGACAACCCTTATAACAAAAATTCATAACAAAACTTTACCCAATTACTCTTCCCAAAACAATAAGTAAAACCATTCCTCGTCTTATATGCATAATTCCACATAAAACATTCATGAACCCGAGGAAAATATAATTCTCGAAACCATCATATAAACCCTGCCAATAACTCAATAATTAGGGCATACATTCATTTAAAAATAGTCTGTCCACTCACAGTACTATTGCGACCTTCTTCCCGCTCGGAAAGCTTCTCGAGCGAAACTCTCGAACTAACCGCGTAGTCGAGCTCGTCTCACGTTCAACCAGAGACTGTACAAACAACCCAATACATTAGTCATTTCAACGTCGACTTGGTCTTTTCCTAGTTTGACCAGGAACTCCTATTTGACCACATGTTGACCAAGTTCCTTTTTATGACACTTTAACCTTTTTAACTTTCTTTCCCGGTTATCGACTCAGAGTTTGGTTTTTGTTTACGCCACCTTAGCGTAAGTATTTTCTCTTACTAAATGTGAGTCGATGCGTCGATAACAAAATTATCCGATTGCTTTTCCACAATCCACTTGACAATACCGTTAATAGGAGTCAACATCTCCCCCAACCACTAGAGTGGTCATCATAATATAGTTCCCATATTTCACTAATTATCTTCAAAACCTTTAACTTGAATTCTACATTTTCTTTAACCTTTTCAACCTGATTTAACATCTTCTCAAAAATGGAAAGTTTCCCAAAATGGAAAGTTTCCTAAATTGGTAAGTCTTCCTTAAAATGGGAAGTTTCCTAAAATGGAAACTTCCTACTTACGTCCAATTTCCCGTAAATATCCCGATTACGATTCAACTGACACTTTTCGACTCAAATGGGATTCGGTTTCTACCTCTTCGACATTCTACCAGTTCAACTGCATCACCGGAATCTTCGTCGGATTCCGATGTCTTGCCGGAATTTCGCCATAACCTCCCCGTTCCTCCGATCCACCAAGTTCCGACAACAAGCAACCAACACCAACAATACTGTAATTACACCGTGATCAAGAACACACACACACACAGGAGCTCTAGGTAACAGTAGTTACCTTCAAAATTGATCCGAGGCAGAAATACCCAAACCTCTGCCTCTGTCCAAACCCCCAACAACATAACTCAAAGAAAGAATTTATTTAATTCTCGCAATCTTTTGGTCCGAGATCTGAACCTATGCTCTGATACCATTGACACGCCCCGACCCAAGATTACCTCCCTAACCCTGGGTTAAGACATGCGGGACCCAACTCAAGTGAGATTTACTCGAAATCCCCCTTGAGCCAGGATAACCCTATTCAAACAGTCCAAACGGTACCGGAATAAACCTCAAATCGGAGGTTATTCTGATTCCTACATTTGGATCTCAATATGCCAATTAAAGAACCTAGGGGTTCTAATAATAGTTGTGACTGCACCTGAATCTCAGTCAGGCTGCCTACGTACCCTGTCCTCAGGGATCAAGCCACACGTAGCTCTGGTGTAAGATTCACCCTAGCCGGGCAGAATCCCGCTTTTCTAATTATCGGTCGATTTATTAGTATGGATATCAAACATCTAACGCGTATCCGGAGTTTAACCTCTCCGCTAAGGTATCCACCGACCAACTAATCCTCGGGATTAAACCAAACATCCTACCATTCATAACAATAACATCCACACAGAAAGACGGATGATAAATGCAATCACACGATTATATCCAACCTTCACACACAATTATAAATATAAAACATAGTGGCATCCACATAAATAAACCAAACCATGGGCATTTAAGATATTTCCTCCTACTTGACATCCCTGCAAATAACTATAATTACCAGGGGTATTTATGGAATTACCACCTCAATGGCATTCCTGTAATTAGCTCAAAACTGTCAGGGCAAATGGACATTCTAGCCTTAATGGCAGTTTCGTAATTAATCTGAACTACCAGGGGTCCTTTGGGAATAACAGCCTTAGTGGCAGCCCTTGTAAATATACAATACAGCTAGGGGTAGTATTGGAATTCCAGCTCTAGTGGCAGTCCGGTAATAACCTTAACCTACCAGGGGTATTACTGGGATTTAACCACGAGGACTCCCCTGTAATTACCCTAAACTGCCAGGGGCAGCTCCGTCCTTTTACACTCACGGTAACTGGTAAAAATACCAGATCTACCGCGGTTAAAACCCAAGTATTTACCCTTTCCCCTAAAACTGCTCCGATCGGCCAGCCGGCCGATCCACACCACTTCAAGTGGTTCTACCCTTTCTTCCTCCCAACTAAACCAACAACAACCAATCAACAACACATATACAACACCCAGGGAAATCGAACTCACCTTCTGTCGAACCACAATCACCCTAAAACTCCACTGGTGGAGCAGGAGCATCCACCCAACGTCTCAAGACTCGACCAAGTCCATGGGGTTCGCCTGCAACCTAAAAACCCCTCGCTGGAGTCGAGGGTCCGAAACCCGGTCATGCGCCCTAACTCCGCCTTGACGACGAATTCTCGCCGGGGAACCGCTCACCCTCACTTCCTCCGATCTCCACCACAAGGGGTTTTTGTTTAACTATCTAGGATGAGGGAGGAGGAAGGAGTTGGAAGGTGGTGGCGGTGAGAAGAGACGCGCGGCCGCGCGGCGAGTCCGAGACTGTCTCCGTCGAGGAGAGGGAGAGAGAAAAGAGAGAGGAAGAGAGAGAAAGTGCCGGTCTCTCCCCCCCCTCCGGTTAACCCCTATATATATATGTATATCCAACGGCCCAGATCTGCTCTCACAAATCCAACGGTCCAGATCTGCCAATGAATAGTTACCATGAATAGTAAAAAGATATTTTTCCTATTTACTTTTACCGCACGGTAACAACACTTTATCCCTCATAACTTCCGCATACGAACTCCGATTAATTCATAGGACATACCCACGAGTTCGTATTAACGTCCTCCACATCTTTCCCGAAGAAAACTCCCTCAAATTCTCGACTTAACGCAAAGTCCTCTTTTTCTACGGTAAAGTAACTTATCATTTGTTACTTCCGTAAATTCGATAAATTCGTAACTAACAACTCGTAACTCCGGAAAATCTTCCGGACATACCGGGAAACTCGTAATAACATAATCTACTCCCCGGAATATTAATTCTATTTTCCCCCCAGAACAGGGAATGCCTCGATATTAATTCAGGGAAAATTAACAATGCGGTTACCATTCTCTGTAACTCGCCTAATCCCGGTAAAAATGTTAATTTCGGGACGGGGTGTTACAGAATTCTTTTTATTTTATTGATAGAATGAAGTCTCTTTATATAAGGAAATACATGGGCCTCTTGGACTATTGCATGTGCCTCTTGGGCTATTACATGGGCCAATGAGCTTTTACATGGATATGTGTAAAACCCTATTACAACATGGATTACTACATAAAGCCCGTATACAATGCATGGACCAAGACACATATATATATATCAAAAATCTTATAACACTTCCCTTTGTGTCGCGTGTCTTCATGCTGGTATGGTGCTTACAGTGTTGCCTCATCAAAACATTGCCAAGTAACAAAAATCATGTGAGAAAACTAAACCTTGGTCGAAGGAAATAGAGTATAACGCACCAACTACTCCATTGAGAACTCGTCATGTGATGCTCCCCCCTGATGTGTGCTTTAATCGGATTTTCCTGATCAATGGTGCATTCTAACATGCTTCTCAAGAGTAGATGTGAGCCAAGACTTAAACAAGTCTGTCATGATCAACCACAAATAGGGATCAATGATTTTAGCGGTGCATGCAATGTTGCCTCATTAAAAACCTTGTCAAGTAAAAACCCAGTGGGATAAAAAGCTATGACTAAGGAAAAAAGAGTGCAACATGGTTGACACAGACAATCACACCCTTCACATTTGATCATGACATGTATATGCTAGACTTTTTTTAAAATCTGCATCTCCCCCTGATCTTAAGATCATTCATAGGGCGCTTCCGGATCCCTAGTGACCACTGAGCTGTCTTAACAACCTGACATATGTATGCTCTTTTAACACGTCTCAAATGTGACATCACTCAGTGCCAGCAGCTATGTGCACAGTGCCTAACATTTGTGTGCACAACGCTCGGCAGCTGGCGTGCACAGCGCTTGGCAGCTGGCGTGCACAGCGCTTGGCAGCTGGTGCACAACGCTCAGCAGCTAGGTGCATAAGTGCACATATAGTGTCTGCAGCAGTGCACATGTGCACAAGCACCGCACATGCAACATGCACAGGAAGCACTCAGGCATCGCTCAGGCAACGTGCACAGGCAGCGTGCTATATGTCTAGCAACTTGGCCACTAAACTGACCGGTGCATAGATCATGATTCTGCTTCCGATGCATCTCGATTCATACATGGCTAGCGATGACATAAGCTACAACCTTTCTCTCATGCCATAAGGATTGAATATGTCAGATACTCTTAGAGTATTCAAGTGATGTCATTTGCCATATCATTGGCATTGCGTGGGCGCAAAGTTACTTAGCTTTATAATGAATGGAAGAGTGATCAAGTCTTTCTTTTGATTAAACGGATCACTCTCTCTTGGAGTAAAGACCTTGACTAATCATGGGAGCATATGAAGGTTCAACTTTTCTTCAGAGGACCTAAACCGATTGATGGAAATACATCATCAATACACAATCTATCGACTTCAATACGAGATTGTGTCTTTTCCAAGATACTTTTCATTCCAACATCGGATATCGAACATATATTGCGATCATCCGGAATCAATACGCAATGACATTATTCATCATATCCCATCCAAAATCAAGGAGTCATGTACTATGCGTCCAAAACACTTGGCCAACGCAAGCTCTACTTGATTTGGCTTATGAAGTCTATTTAAGATCTTCATGCATATCTCTGATCCCATAGAGACGTCTCTATGATCATATTCATAGAGCTGCATGTACAGTTATTGGGGAACTACTAAACTGACAAGGTAGTGGAGTGCAATAACATCAATTACGAGAGTACTTCTCATTGTAGTCGATCCCAGTGCGTGTTTGTGAGAAACCTTACTCCATAAGAGAGCCTGAGACTCTTGTTCTCAGTACGCTAACTCACAAATGTTTACTTGATAGGGTTTACGCTTGCGGTGTCGGTAACACCTGCCCAAGGACCATCCCTTTGTCTGGGTCACATTTTGCCATTTTAGGTCAATACACTTTGTCGACATATCAACAAAGTGTGGTTCGATAAACTCATCATCTCACGTCCTCATGTACACTAGTGTAGTCATTGTAGAGATCTGTTTCTATGAATTGGAATTTGACATTGAGGCGTCCCCCAACGATAGTCACAATTCAGACTAACATGAGACGGAGTGAGTATCACTAATAAATGAACCAGTAGTGCTAAACTCGCTTTCTCTCTCAGTGCGAGTGTATATCGAACCCAAGGGCCTCAACCTAACCTTCAGGGAGCCACAAGGCCTAGGACACCATGTTGCCACATTATGGTGCCCTCATATCACCACACAAGGTGACGGCGTCAAGACCATCTCAATATGGCAAAGCCATGGTATCAAGACCACCTCAATCTGGTATAGCCATGTCCTCTTGGTAGGACATCATTCCTTACAGACATATGCAACATTGATCTCATCACTATAGTTCTATGAGGATCATGTTGAGACTTAGTGGTGACCAACCACGACATTCACGTCGTTTCCACTTGAACCCTGGTGTTCGTATCTCCCCCTAACGGCAGGAATACAGTCTCAAAGTGACAATCCGCAGTGTAGCGGTTAAGGAGATCGTCTGTTAAGGAGCTTAAGGTGGAGAGCAATAAAATGACTCTTATCCAACCTTAGAACATATTCATCTCATACGACACATCATCATTGGGCACTGTGGCAGTCCAATTTGACACATTGTGGAACTCAAGGCTTGGAGATCCGTTACTATCCCGCCGAGTTTAAGGATTACAACTACGTGTCAATCCTAGCACACAGTTACGAGCTGTCGTTCATCAATGCAATAATGGTAAGTCATGGACGAATCAATACATGCCTGCATGTCCCTCTTTAGGGATGGGTAGTGAGCTCATAGATACATAAGCAGCATGTGGTAGACGATGGTGTAACACATGACCAGTATCCATATGTTGGTTGCATCGGTCTACATAATCCCTCTTTAGATTTTCAATAAGAATGATATCTTTTATGGCATAGCATAAGAGGATCTTTCACCTTACTTAGCTAAAGAACAAGCCTTACACAACGAAACCATGAGTACTGTGTGGCTGCCGACGACATCATGTCGACGCCCAAACACAAAATACAATCATGACGTAGTTTCGTTGTTATCGGGGAAATGGACGCCCAAGAATATCAAACAATTCTGGCTAGCATATCTCTCCCGGTATGACCAAAATGTCATAGCTTGTCTGAGTCAATTGTTCCAAATCTACATATTGGCAACTCCTTAGGACTTATGCTCTTCTCCATGATGCTTTCAATCGGCACTCATGAGAAGTATGCACAAAAGTCTCAATCATTCTCATCATGGTAAACGTTGGTGTGTATATTCATAACACAATTCAATGTTCGATTGCCTCTCTCACCATAAGGATGGAATTTGTGACTTGGATCATCGAGCCAAATGCACCAAGAATTGATTCAACCATGTCATAAATGATGGTGAAGATCGGATCAAACTTAGTCATAAAAAGGATTCACAATCTGCGAAGAGTATGCAGTATGACATATTCTCACTAAAATGGCTATAACTCTATCGTCTGGATGGATATGAACTAACCGCTTGAACTATTAGAAACTAGATTCACACAGCTTTCCAATGATATAAAGTTCACATTCCAGTTCATCCGGAGTTGATCTGAGGGCTCTAATGAAGTTAGGGGATAATAAGTTACAATTTGCCATCTGGCAGCATGACCTGTATGCACTTAAACTGTCAT
The DNA here is from genome assembly GCA_951800085.1 of Comarum palustre. NCBI lineage: Eukaryota > Viridiplantae > Streptophyta > Magnoliopsida > Rosales > Rosaceae > Comarum > Comarum palustre. The sequence goes on along the minus strand of OX637579.1, from coordinate 6,154,764 downwards.
AAATATTTCGTCAGGACAGGTATGTACGAGCCGCTTAAACCACTGGAAACTAGGCTCAGATAGATTTCCAATGATATAAAATAGGGCTTCTAGTTCATCTGGATCCGTTCACAAAACTCTGACGAAGTTACGATACAGTAGCTTCAACTTACCATGTTCACAGATTTTGACATGATGAAGCTTTCAACTTTAAAGTGGCATCGTATGAGTTCTCCTCGACCCAAAAGTAAAGCGTACATATGGAATTACAAGTCTTCAATGTTCATGAATGACGAGTTTTGGTAACAGCATCATGGGGGGATCCAAAATCAAGGGAGTAGGTAACCTTTGCTGAGGTTAACCACGTCATCCAATAATGGAAAATCTGCTGTTAGGTGAAGACTAAACCATGAACATTGGCACACCTTCATAAGGCTTTGCATGATCATGTCATAATGTGAATACACTTATTGAACAAACGATTTCATCGAGGTCTCATCATTTAGTTTGGAGAAAATCAAAGAGCCCTTTTTGACATCAAATTTCAGAGGCATCCATTTGATGTTCCGTACACCCTTTTGTACGTTTCTTGTATGCATTCATTCTTACAAATGAGCTCGACAATCATGAACCGGTGATCTAAGGATCTACAACCGGGATGTCTAGAGCTATCTTTGATGAAATAGGCGCATGACAAGGTGCATAAATGCAAACCCGTGTGCAACAAATTTTCTAGCAGTATGACCTTTGCTCAGGATTGTGTGGGTAGTCCCACCATCTGCAAGACACTCAATTTCTCCATATAACTTACCTATCAAACAAGGTAGATACGTGAGAAAAAGACATAAAAACCGAAGGCAACAATCGAAGACAACCGTGTGCATTGTAGAATTCTTGGCAGCATGACCTTCGCTCACTCAAACAGTCATAACTCCTTCGTTACAATGGATATGAACAAACCGCGAAAACCATTGGAAACTAGACAGACATAGATTTCCAGTGATATATGGTTTCTATTCTAGTTCATCTGTAGCTGTTCACAAAGCTCTTCAGAAGCTGTTGTACAGAGAGTGACAGATTCACTTTTTTTGGTTTTGGTTGTCTGCCTTTACAGCTTGCACATATGCCAATGCACTAGGCACTTGGCAACATTCGGAAGCGCATTGCACCTACACATATGCCATTGAATTAAACAATTGGCAACATTTGGTAGTGCGTGAAGAGCCACACATATGCCGGTGCACCGAGCACTCGACAACATTCGGTGGCTGCACAACCGCTAGCGCCCATGGCGCACGGTATGGGGCAGTAAGGGGCTCGACAACTTGTCTCAAGTGCACAACATGTGGTGCACAGAGCTTCAGCAGCTACTGCACAGAGCTCGGCCCTGGTGCCCAGTGCTCGGCAGTCGGTGTCTTGTGCACGTCCTCGAGTGTTATGTGCTATGTAGCACACTTAGTGCTTGTCCTTAATGTAAGTGCACAACCATTGGTGATCAGTGCACGATTTCTTGTGTTCAGTGCTCACATCTAGTGCTTAGTGCTCGACACCTAATGCACAATGCACGATAGTTTATGTGTAGAGCACAAAATAACAAGCACATAACTATCGACATTTAATAAATAGGTGGTGACATTCCTCACACAACATGAAGCAACTGACACACAGGGCGGCAACTGACACATAATATTAGCAAAAATAATCAAGGAGTAGCAGCTAGCATACATGGTTAGCAACAGGCAGCACTCAATAGTTGCATGTCTTTAGCATAAAACAGTGTTGCTCAGCTTCTAATCTTCGTTTGAGACTTAAAGCGGCATTCAAGGGTCAATATGTAAGTGAGCGGTAAATTTCCCCGCTCATGCATACAATACCAAACTGTTGAGACTCGAGAGTGGTCATCTCGTTTTATGGGTTGGAGTTTCAGTGTAGGAAGCAGTGGCTAAATCTCGAGCAAAATCTATGTCATGCTCGGCAGCTGGGTGCTCAGTGGTTGGAAACTAGCACTCGGCAGCTATGCAGCACTGGTCCTCTGTAGCTGGGCACTAAGTGCACGACAGCTGGTAGATGGGCAGCCTGTGCTTTGCAGCTTGGCAGTGGTGCTCTACAGCTAGACGCTAGGCATCCTGCATCGGTAGCTGATTCTCCTACCTTGTTCTCAATGAGACTTCAACCCAAAGAAATGTGCTAACGTTGATCAAACACAACGCGGGTTCAAGGAATGAGATGATTCTTTAATTCCGAACTCTTTTTAATAACATAACACCAAACCAACATTGGATACCTCACAACGTGGACCTAAAAACATCTTCGATGCATGGTGCACGACAACTAGTGCTTATCACTCGGCAGATGTCATAGGCAGCGCTCGTAGCAATCAGCAGTCAGCGCTCGACAGTGCATAGAAATTAGTGCCCAGGGCTTCGGCAGCAGGTAGCCATGTGCACATATAGTGCCTGGCAGCAACGCACGTGTGCACATGCGGTGTCCGACAGTAGCGCGCGGCAGCGCCTAGGCAGGTGCACATATAGTGCCTGGCAGCAGTGCACTTGTGCACAGGGGAAAACCCTGTCAGCAGCGTGCACGCGCACAGAGGCAGGTGCACATACAGTGCCCGGCAGCATCGCACACGAGCACAAGGGCAAGCCCTAGCAGCAGTGTGCACGCGCAAAGGGGCAGGCTCTTGAAACAGTGCTCAGCAGGTGCACAAGGCAGAACAACAGTCAGTAGGTGAACGCGACAACATAGCGGTTAGTAGGTGCGCGAGCCAAAGCACATCACTCGGCAACAGCGCACACGTGTCAGGGCATAACGCTCAGTAGCTGTGCACGTGCTAAAGCACATTGCTCGGCAGCAGCGCACAACGAGCAGCATGTGGGCTAGTGGTGCTGGTAGCCAAATGCACATGTTTTAGGATTTTCCATAATAACCTGCAAAGACAAACGTCCCAAGCATAGAATGAGGATGGAGAAGGGAGGAACGGATTTTATCCTTCCCGAGGTTATTGAACTTTGAAATTACTCAAAAGTAAAGATTACTTGCTAGTCTGCCAAATAGACTGCATTTATATAAGCTGCTCTATGCTTCCATGCTCAAATCCATGCACGTTTGGCGATCGTTCTCGTAATTCCATCGTGAATTGTCGCATGTGGAGGCTATGAAACACATGAAAATCATATGGTTAGTTAAAATTGCCATAAAATAGTAGAAAATCATTGAAAAAAATAAACCATATGGAGGATTCAATGAGAAACAAGAAATACAACCCGTTTTTCTCAAGGAAAAAGGATTCATATAAGCGTTACAGTCGTTGGAATGACTGGTTCACCTAATTTTACTCCAGTTCTAGGGATGTTCTTTTGACTAAAGAATCCTGACATCCTTCTGCATAACCTCTCCAAATTTCACTGAAATCGAAGTTCGGCAAGTGCCCGAACCTGTTGCTTGAATATTTCGGCCGGTCTGGTGATTCCCACGGCCGGTTCGGTGCCTTCCCGGTCGCTTCTTTAGATGAGGCTGGCGGTGTTGAATTCATGAGAACAATATCTTCAACTTATATGTTGGTGACGAAAACCAATTCGGAAATTATTCTATCGATATTGGCGTTTGAAACCTGAGGCAGATTTTAGGGTTTCTTGGTGCGCAGGTGCACAGGGGGTGCTCGGCGGGGCCCTGAGGGGTGTGCAGCGGTGCACAGGATGCACAGGAGGTGCTCAGCGGTGTCCAGAAGGTGCACAACAGTGGTGCATGGTAGTGCACAGTGGTGCCCAGCGGTGCACTCGGCAGTGCACAGGCGTGCGCGCGACATAATTTTTCCTATTTTTGTCTCGGCCTACTTGCTCTTTGTAGAATAATATTGAGGAAATGAATTCTCCTTATCTTATTGATAGAATGAAGCCCCAGGGAAATACATGGGCCCCTTAGGCTATTACATGAGCCAATGAGCCTATATGTGTAAAACCCTATTACAACATGGATTACTACATAAAGCCCGTATACAAGACATGGACCAAGACACACATATATATCAAATACCCTATAACAAATTATTAATTTTAATAATTTATTATTGCTAAATTAAGGAGTGATAGATTTGCCCCTCAAAGTTTAACGGAAAACATGTTTGATAACGGTATGTACATATTTTTGGTTGAGACTACAAGTTCATGTATCATTATGATTGTTTTGAAACTTGAAACATCAAAATCAGGAGTGAACCATTTGTCATATACTGTTCTTAAAATTTTCCTTTTATATTTACATATGCCAAAGAACAAGAATAACCATTTTCTATGTATATATATATATATATATATTTGTTTCTATTTATGTACCTCATAAATCATGATAGATTCTCTTAATAGTTATTCAATTTTTCACATTCGATTTTTTTGCAAATATATCCATTTTTCTTGTTTGTGCGCTCAACATGTTTGATGATAGAAACTTTTGTGTCACACGATCGATAGTTTTAGCTCGTATAAAATATAAACACTTTAATAATATGTACTAAAATTAGTAAATAAAAATATATAAGGAAATTCTATAGATAATACAATTTATTATCATTGAGTTGGAAAGTCTAGAGAGAATAAATATAATACTTATTGTTTTGTAATTGTTGTCTATAATAGTCATTTTGCTAGAGGAGATATTCAATAATTCAAAATAACGTGAGGTCAAGTGAGCAAATTTTTAGAGATCACAATAGCCGCACACTTACAATATTGATCATATATATATAACTAAAGTAGCCAAACTATAATTTACTTTACGTTATAATCAGGTTCAATCAAACATGTTCAACTCCATTAAGCACAAAAGAACTAGGAAATCATGCAAACAAGAATATCGATTATGGTTTGAGAAAATATTAAGAACAATACATGAAAATAACTCGCTCCTAAGTTAATTTTAGAGAAGCTCTAGTATCTCTTTTAAAATTGATTTTGTCGTAATCACAATAAAGTAAGTGTTATTTGATTTTTTTTACTTTTTGGAGTTTGATGACGACGTTTTGATAGCGTTTGATACTTGCCTTAGCTTAGAAAAATTCTTGGTTCCGCCACTGACCAGCCCTATGTGTATAGAGGCTCAAGGTGAAGAAAATTTCGAGGCCCCCAACAAATGTTGTAAAAATTCAAAGTCATTATAAATATTAACTTTAAAGCCGACAAACAATCTAACAAATTTAACTATTGAATCCTATCGATTATCATACATACATAGCATAGCAAACTCAACAATATAGAATGAATGAATAAACCATTTCTATTCTGCAATAGCATAAACAAACAACAAATCAAACAAAAAACACAATGACCTTACCTGATCTTTTTATGCCTTCATTGCATTGGATTGAGAAACAGAGTGAGAAAACTTAAAGAAAAAAATATAAAAAGAATTAAAAGAGACGATGACAGATGGTTTTAGGGTTGCAAATATACAAGACTACAAATTGAAGAGAGTATAATTGGCATGACCTTCGTCTTCTAACATTTTTTTTAGACCGCTAAAATTTTATGGCCCTGGACGTGAGCCTTGCTTCTCTTGCCCCAGGGCCAGCAGTGTCCGTAAAGCTGTGAATTAGTCTTTAAATTTTTAATTATTTATCCTTTTCATACTAATTTTACTTTTTCATTCTCTATTCCAATGAAAACTGATTTGTCTTGCTCATCATACAATTGCCCAACTACTTTCTTCCTCCGATAACGGATTGACATATTAGTGATAGAAAGCATTCAACATCTTTCAGCTTCTTCCATCTAGTGATAAATTTTTACCCAAATTTTAACAAAAAGACTATTTTATCCTTCTTAAATATCAGCCACTCCTCCCTTATCTTCATCATATCATATCATATCAGATCTCTCTTTCTCTCAATTCCCGTCGACCACTCATCCCTTTTCTTCATCATATCATATCATATCAGATCTCTCTCTTAGATCCCGTCGCCGACAACCCTATCCTCGTCTCCATCACCATCACCGATGAAATCTTTCTCTTTATCACTTATTTCCTTGACTTCTATGTGTCCCTACGCCGCTAAGAATGAGTTCGACCTTAATGAGATCTCCTTCACCAAATGAAGCTCCACCACGTCCAGGTAATTCAAGAGTTTCTCTAGCAAGACGAGATTCTCCGCCGCGCTGGAGAACAGACAGGCCAATCAGAAGGTGCGTTGTCTCCGAAAGTGAAGTCCTCCTTGACATAGAGGCACTGGTGACAACAAGGGAGTGGCTGCCTGGCAGAGGAACTCCGGGCCGAAGACTTGAGCCCAGTAAATGTTTACTAAGGGAAGTAAACTTTATTTTTTACATGTAAGTTGATTTTTCACTGTTTTTAATGTGTATAATGGGTATTGGAGTTACTGTTTTGCAAGTTTACTACCTTGGGTACAAGTTTATTAGGGGTAGTAAACTTATGATTTACTACCAATGCCTCGAGTTTGTTTATCTGCTCGAGTTTACTACCCTAACAAAAGCTTTCTAAGGGTAGGAAACTGTATTTTTTGCATCTAAGTTGATTTTTTTTCACTATTTTTAATGTGTATAATGAGCTTTAGAGATACTGTTTTGCAAGTTTACTATTTCTGGTACAAGTTTATTAGGGGTAGTAAACTTATGATTTACTACCAATGTCTCAAGTTTGTTCATCTGCTCGAGTTTACTATCCCAGTAAAAGTTTAGTAAAGGTAGTAAACTTTATTAATCACATCTAAGTTGATTTTTCTATTATGATCTCCTCTCTCTTTAATTGTCACTCACAGATTCTTCGTCTCCACCATCTCCGACGACCTCATCCTCTCCTCCATCATCTCCGACTAGCTCATCCTCCCCTCCACCTAATCTTTGCCTCGTCTTCATCGGTTGCTGCAACACTGAGTCCGAAGAGTAGCGTCAAATTCAGATCTGGTTATGTCGTCTACACATTGGCGCTAGGAAACGTCGATACTGGGGTTTGCAGACTTGGATTTGATGAAATAATGGGGTTAGTAAACTTGGTTTTGATGTATATAGTGAGTTATTAGATTTGGTTTGGAGTATACTGAGATTAGTAGATTTAGTTTTGTAGTATACTAGAGTTATAAGACTTAAATTTAGAGTATACTGGAGTTAGTAGACTTAGATTTGATGTAGATGTAACTTTAGTAAACTTTATGTAAAAGTTTATTGCCCCTAGTATAGAAAAAATCCGACGAAATTTCGACTTCCAGTAATTTTTCGGCATCCGGTGACCGGAGATGTTTTGACAAAATATTCTTTTTTTTTTCTTTAAGTGTGTATAAGGAGCAAGGGTAAAAATGTCTCAAAAATATTATTTTATTGTAAATTTAATAAATATTTGTGAATTTGATCATTAGTAAGTACATCTTATATTAAAATGAATATTTAACTTTTTAATTTATTAATTTAAGATTTAAATTTTATTATTTTGTGCAAATGTTAATTGATGAAAGCCAACCGTGAATGTAGAGGAGTCCTCGATTCTCTCTTTTTTCTCTGACGTAAATAGGCCTTGAATTCTCAAAGTCGGCCCTAACCGCAAGATAATCCGCCCCGGATCCCTTTTCCCCGGTCCTGATAATCCAACAGCTACTCATACGGGTCGGGTCTCTGTCCGTTTCATAACCGAGAAAGGAAAAAAAAGAAATTAAAGAACAAAAGCCACAGATCTCCACGCTTTAGGTCTCCTCCCCCTCTCCCTCCTCCGATCAACTCCCGTCGCTCTCTGAAGCTTTGCAGTCATCCCAGGTCAGCTTCCCTCTTACTCCTTTCTCATTCTTTCTTCTTTGATTTTGGATCTGGAATGTTCTAGACTTCGTCTATCTATAATATCATTTGAATAAGCGACAGCAGAAAATGTCATTTGAATAAGCGACAGCAGAAAATCTTGAATCATATTCTGCTCTGTGAATGTGCAAGGATTTTGTATAAGAGCTTCTGATTCTGGATCTGTATTTTGTGAGAGGATTTCTTGTTTAATTGAAACCCCAGCTTTTGGATAGCTTTGTTAAATTTACTGAAATGTCCATCTTTGAATTTGTTCCCTAAATGTGTTAATGTTTGATGCTTATGTTAATGTGGGAGATTGTGGTGTTGTTTTTGATTGGATTTAAATACTGTATGGAACATATTGTGAAGCTTTGATAAACTTGATGGAGGGAGTTGGGGCCGGAAGCGCCTCTGCGGCATCGCCTGTGAACAAGTGGATATATGATGCATCGAGGCTCTATCAGTACTATCTGGACAAGACAACTCCGCTTTCAGTCTACAGATGGATTGGGACTTTTGTGTTGGTTGTCATTTATGCGCTGCGGGTTTACTCTGTTCAGGGGTTTTACATTGTGTCGTATGGTATCGGGATTTACATACTGAATCTTCTGATTGGATTTTTGTCGCCGTTGGCTGATCCGGAGATGGGAGGAGGAGGTTCAGATGGGCCATTGCTTCCAACTAAGGGGTCAGATGAATTCAAGCCATTCATTCGCCGACTTCCTGAGTTTAAGTTCTGGTAACTACATGTTCCTGTTTTCACAGTACTTTGAGTTAATATTTTATGGTTGTCGTATTCTACAGATTATTGGTTATCTTCTTTGGTTTCCTTATGGTAATTTTAATGTCGTCCACATCTATGTTTTTGTTTGTCCATGAAAATAATTGGTAGATGGGTTATTTAGAGATAATCAGATAAATTGGTGTTCAAGATTCGAGATTGTAATACTTGCATACTATGCATTGTAATCTGGAGAAAATTGGAAATATGGTTACATCTACATGTTTTAGTATGTTATGTGGAAAACTTTAGTGAGGCTAAGTTGGCAGGTATATTCGTCATGATTTTGAATAACCAGACAATTGCATTTGACTAAATTTCTTTCATCAAAGAACATCAGTGTTCGATTGGTTTTGTGGAGTATGGGCTCATTTAATTTCTTCATCAAAGGCCCTAAATATTTTTCAGAACTGATTCTTTGGCTTCATTCATTAATGCTGTTTGAAGTTTGAAGTAGGATGTTATTTTAGTTTTTAGTTTTTATCATTTTAATCTCACTTCTTCAAATTATTGGTCTTCTTTCCTCTTGCCATTACTATTTGTTGTTCTGACCTACCTCTATTGTCAATGATGTGTGTGCTCTAGATTTAATCTATAGAGGTTTTAGTCAAGGATGACGAAGAGTGGAGTGGAGATAACTTTGGTAGTCTTCCTTTCCTAGAGCTTGGAGGTCAAGGGGTATCAAGCTTTATAAAAAAAGAAAAAAGAAAAAGAAAAATGTGGTCCTTGAAGTTTATGGTCCGAGTAATTGAGTACATTGTGGGAGTTGATCTTGTGTAAGTATGGCCAATTTGGTGTAATGGCATATAGGTTAAAGTGTGTCTTGGTGCATGACTGGAATACCACAATGAGTGGCTGGATCTGTTTCAGGTCTGAGGTTCACTGGTTCATTAGCAACTATGGTGAAGTTGCGCTCTCATGCGTGGTTCTTCAAATGTATATGTTCCCTTATCTACTTTTTACAACTTGCTTTGTCAACATAAGAGAATGGCTAGGTTATTGATTATCTGGCCTTGAAGGGAACAGAGGTTCTCGGAATACCTATTTGTTCAAAATTTTGGTACTTAGGAACCAGGGGGAGGAAACTATCTCCGAAGGTGGTGGAAGGTGTCAAGGATAGGATGTTATGGCTGTGTAGGACCCATGTCAGTATCCAGAAGCTGTTAATCATGGAGTCTTTTAATGATGGAGATATAAAAACTGAAATAACAATCCCATGTCGGTATCTGTGCTTTACACAGTTCAGTAAGATTGCATGGCTTCTTTCCATATTTGTTATCACTCTTTCTAAAAAAACAGCATCCGTGGAGTCTATTAACAAGGGAAATAGAAATACGAAGTAGAGATTCGCTAGCAACTTGAAGTGGTTACTGGAAGATTCTAATGCCTACTTAGAACTTGCTGAACCTATTCAAGCTGAGCCTTTGGCAAGCTTGAGCCATTTCTTTCCCTTAAATCATTTCTTATTTATAAATTTATCTATGGCTTTGGTAATTGGTGGATGTTAGGTGTGTCTATGTGACACCTGAAGCCATAAAACCCTGTTAGACAGACATTCTATGCTGTTGCTTCAATGTAAATTAGTGGAGTACCAATGAAACACATTACTTGAGGGTAGACAAATTTCTTTGTTGATTGAGTTTGTCTGCTATCAGCTAAGATGTTGAATAGCCTCCTGCTTTGTTGCTCCCTCTATGGATCTTCTTACAATTTCTATATTCTCCTGATTTATTGCCACTAGAAACAAAGATCCTGCCCAGAATCTAGTTGAAAAGGATAACACTTGTCCAATCACCTTGGTTTCACAGTTCCTCTGAATGTACTGCTATCTTTTTATCTCTCCTGTTATTCATATTTTGCTTTCATGGTTCAGGTACTCTTTCACAAAGGCTTTCTGCATTGGATTTGTCATGACCTTCTTCTCTATGTTTGATGTGCCTGTCTTTTGGCCAATACTTCTCTGTTACTGGGTTGTTCTGTTTGTCCTAACAATGAGGCGCCAAATTGCACACATGATCAAGTACAAATATGTTCCATTCAACCTTGGGAAGCAGGTGAACTTCTGTTACTTATCATTATATGTCCATGTGTGACCATAACCATTTCTAGAAGCACCATCTGTATATTATTTTGGTTACCAGTGTTGCACAGTGGTCGTTGACTGTGAGTTTGAAGATTAACTATCTGGGTATTTGTCTTTGACAGAAATATGGCAGCAAAAAACCTTCCTCAAGTGGCAGTGGCCGGAATGATTGAAGCCCAACTATTGCATAACTAGAGCATACAGTGTAGAAGAAAAAGTGAAGATTCATGATAGTAGAATTTTTCTGGAAGAACATGCATTTATGGATTTCATTGTGCCTTCACAGTTCACAAACTTAGGGTTGGGTTATGTGTGGTCTTATATTGTTATACACATTAAATTCAGCTAAATTTTGATATGACTTCCAATGTATATCTGCATGATGCAGTAATGCTTCACTCTTGAATCTATTCATGGAAAATTTCCTGCAGCACCTGAAAGTGTGAATTCCTTTCTGTCTATATTTACTCTTGGTCCTTTATTGAGCAACATGATCTCGGTTCCGAAGGCCTTTAGTTGCTTCAAATTTTATCTGACATTGATATATCGGTCAAGATAAACTAGCATAGGGAAAGTTGGTGACGTGATGTTGCAAGGCATTTCTACGTAGTCGTGTTACTGGTGGTATTTACCCTAATCTTAAGGTCATTTGGAAGTAGGCTCCAATCGCTAGCTCTGTAAAAGTTTGAAGCATAAACTCGGGTTTATTTGGTGCATGACATGGAGAATCGTTTTTTGTTTTATAATCGAATTCCTGATCAGAGGGAGATAGCAAGTCACTTTTGTAAGGACTTTAGTTACATTAACGAGTTAGTAACATACTCACCAAATTAATACGTAGAATGAATTTCTAATTGGTAAGCGCAAACTCGGAAATCTTAAAATCTTGCTAGTCACAAATTGGTGAGCGCGGACACTCGATCGTTAGACATGGAGGTCTCATATTATGTGGCTAGACTAATCTAACAATGACTAGAAAAAAAGAACTATGCATGTTTCCTAGGCGGTAAAATATTCTTGTAAAAATTAAATATACTGCAAGAAAATCGAGCAAGTGGGCCCAGCACATTTAGCAGGAGAAAAGGAACCACTATAAAAGCCTCAACCCAGCAAAACCCTAATCGGAAAAAACAGAGTTAGTTGAAGCAGAACCAGAGGAAGAAGCCATGGGCAAAGCGAAGGGAAAGCATCGTCTTGATAAGTACTACCTCCTCGCCAAGGAGCACGGCTACCGCTCCCGTGCCTCATGGAAGCTCCTCCAGCTCGACGCCAAGCACTCCTTCCTCCACTCCTCCCACGCCGTCCTCGATCTCTGCGCTGCCCCCGGCGGTTGGATGCAAGTCGCCGTCCAGCGCATCCCCGTCGGCGGCTTCGTCGTCGGCGTCGATTTAGACCCCATCGCTCCGGTTCGCGGCGCTTTCTCTATCCAGCAGGACATCACGAGGACCGAGTGCGTCGCCAAGCTGAGGAGGCTAATGAAGGAGAACGGTGTCTCTGCCTTTGATTTGGTGCTTCACGATGGCTCCCCCAACATCGGTGGAGCTTGGTCGTCGGAGGCTACGTCGCAGAACGCGTTGGTTATTGACTCGGTGAAGCTCGCCACGCAGCTTTTGGCTCCCAAAGGCACATTTGTCACCAAGGTAATTGAATTGAATTTGTTTCGAGAAATCGAATTTGGATACTCTATTGATTTGGTATTCCATCAGAAATGTATGTAATTAAATTAGTTAATTGAATTTTAACTGTTCAATTTAGGCACCGGTCGCCACGGTTGCATTTTAAATTGTGTGTTGGAGTATGATTTGGCGTTTGCGTGAGCATATGATTCCTAATTTCTTTCGTTTTGTCTTGTCTCAGATTTTCAGGTCGCAGGATTACAATGCTGTCTTGTTTTGCCTCAAGGAGGTGATTTTCTTACTTCTCTAATAACACATTTCTTTAGTTTGAATTAATGCGATTATCTGAGCCTCGTGTGGGACATGGTGTTGCAGTTATTCGAGAAGGTTGAACAGTATAAACCAGCAGCTAGTCGTAGTACATCTGCGGAGACGTATCTGTTGGGATTTAAGTACAAGGCTCCTGCAAAGATTGATCCTCGTCTACTTGATATGAAGCATCTGTTTAAAACCGTCGAACCTCCGAGGAAGGTAACTCCAAATCAGTGTAAAGAATGATGGCTTCTTTCGTGCACATGTTATGTTCTAGCCTTTTGTTGTAATTATTGTTATATAATATCATTGACTTTTCTTGATCTAGGTGGTGGATGTACTAAAAGGATCAAAGCAAAAAAGACACCGTGACGGGTAAACTATCTTTCTGATTTTTAATTTTGTTATATCAATAAACATCTACTGACCACTTGGTAGTTTTCTCTGTTATCGTATAATGGCCTGTGTTGTTTTTCTTACAAAATTTCAAGGTCATGCTGCATAATCAGTTAGTCTCTGCTTCTGTCCTGTCTGAAACAGTTTTTCGGTCTTAAGTTTTTTTTCCCTACATGGCTGTTCTTATGTGGAGAACTGAACTTTTTTGGCCGTCTCTATCAACAGAAATGGATTGTTTTAATGTTCATGCTTGATTGTAATCTATATGCAGGTATGAAGATGGAGACACAATTTTGAGGAAAGTATCTTCAGCTGCTGACTTTATTTGGTCTGAGAGTCCTCTTGATATTCTTGGATCTGTTACTTCCATAACATTTGACGGTGTGACATCTTTACCTATCAAGGATCATGCTTTGACAACAGAGGAGGTACCTTTTTTACTTCTCTATTGTGTTAGTTTTTTGTTTGGTTTTTCCTTGTATTTAAATACTTTGTCTTCCACTTACTTTGATGTTTTTGCTTTAACAGGTTAAAATCCTATGTGATGATCTGCGTGTGCTGGGGAAGCAAGATTTCAAGCATCTTTTGAAGTAAGAAATGCTGCTTTTCTTGTTTATCTCTTAGATCATGTATAATTAGATTACCATACGGCATTTAGGACTTTGTTTTTTGACCTCTTATGGTGCATACCTCTTTGCTTCCATAGCATCACTGTTTCTCTTGTTGATATTATAGATCTTGATGGCAACCTGTTCTTTTTGGGTAGTTTTAACCTTATCTATAACAATTATTAGAAAGATTAATGCAAAATGATTCACGAGTGATGTAGTAATGGGTAATCCACATTGTACTGGAAAAAGAATATAAGGAAAGTTTGAATTGCAATGCATATGCTGGACATGTAGCATGCTTCAGTATTCCTTTTGTGATCTGTGATACAGTCTAATAGATCGTGCTTGTTTTGTCACTTAGGTGGCGGGTGCAGATAAGAAAGGCCTTGTCTCCTTCCGAGAAAGCTACTGTTACTACTGCCCCTGATGTTGAAAAGGAGAATAAAGAGGACGATGATGACAGAATACTGAATGAAATGGAAGAGCTTACAAATGCTATGGAGCGCAAGAAGAAAAGAGAAAAGAAACTTAAAGCAAAGAAATGTGCTCAGGTTGGTATATTTTTGTTGTTGTTTTTATATCAAAACAAAGATCTTCTGGTTGATTCCAAGGAAACCACAGAAACCCTTCTTCCTTTTTTGCATTTTTGGATGGAAAATCTTACCCATTGACTTCAAATTAGGCATTTAGTCTTGCACGGGATGATCTGTTTGTTTATCCCCCCGTTTCCTGCTTGGCAAAAATCATAATACTGAAAAGTTGAATTGAAATTTGTATCTTTCTGTTTGATAAGAATGCTACCCCTTCACAGTAGTGCAGAAACCCCTCTTCTTTTTTGCATTTTTGGATGAAAAGTTGAATATTGCCTTTGCCTTCTGATTTATGTACCCGTTATGCATCACCTTAGTTTTGAGTTATATTTCTCCATTGCTTACTTGGTCCAAGGTTTTGTTTTTCGTGTTCCGACTTTTCTTAGTGTTTTATTGAATGTAGCTTGTTATTTAATGGTCATCTTGTTGCTGAATAAAATTTGATTTCCTTAGAATTTTTGAGATATTAGAGCTACACATGTTTTGAACTTTTGATTATAAACTAAGGTTTGCAAGTGGCTTTGCTAGACGACAGTCCACAATTATATCTATTATACAAATATGAGAAAGAGTAGTAAATTTAAAAAATGATCACAAATGAGTCCTGGACTGCAGCTCTAAGAAACATCAATAAGATAGCCATGTTGTGGTACTGTAAAGCATCACTAAATTTATATCAGTGGTTTGATGCTCAGCATCATTTCTGTTTTTGTCCATTTAATGCAGTACATCAATTGATTATGTTAATATTTGCCGGATTTTATTGCAATTTTTTATTATTATTTCAACTCATATCAGTATCAGGTGGTCCCATGGGATTTGGTATCAAAGTAACACCGGAAGGGTAAAGATCTGATTTCCGGGACATGAAAAAGCACATGAAATTTGTATACAATCTTCAGGCTCATTTATTTATTACATCTCTTAAATTTCCAGGAAAAGGTCCGGAAGGCAACAGGGATGCAAATAGATGCAATGCAAGATGGTTATACAGATGATACTTTGTTTTCCTTATCTGCAATCAAGGTATGCTCATTTAGTCTGAAATTTTCGTAACCCTTTGAATTGCTTTGTTGGAGGCCCATATGTAGTGAATACTGCAATTTCTATTCCTTGGTAAAATGCAAAGATAGCTATATTTGTTTATTATGGAGCATGCTGTCTTGGAAATTCTTTTTCTGCTTTTCAAGTTATTTAGATGTTGATATAATTTATTGGTAATATTCAAGATGAGGGTGAATGTCTCTTTGCAATTTGGTGATACCCGATATTAGATGGTCTTATGTCCCTAAAGAACTTACAGGTGTCTGAAGGAACAATACAACTAAGCTGTTGTTTTTCTGTTGGATTTTTAGTTCATCTTAAACATAATGACTTTATTAACTTCACATACATAAATATTTCTATATACATATATGTCTATTTCTGATGGTTTTATCGCTGTCCTTCAGGGTAAGAAAGATCTGGCAGCGATTGATTCCACCGAATATGATGGTGAGATTGTGGAGTTGGCAGATGGCGAAAATGAGGATATGCAAGAGAAACCTAAGGAGGCATCTTCCAGTGATGTCGACTCTGATGACGACCGTAGAAGGTTATACATTTTGTCCATCATATCAGATTGAAGGATAACAATATCTGTAGTCTGTCTATGCACTTAAATGATGGTTTTTGTTGTTAGATATGATGCAAAAATGGAAGAGCTTCTAGATCAGATGTATGAACATTATGTGACAAAAAAGGAGGGAAGTACAAAGCAGCGAAAGCGTTTGAAAGAAGAGGGTCAAAGTTTGGAGGTATGGTGATTCCGTAAAATGTGAAACTGTGCATTTGGGATTTTTATTGTTTTTATACTTTTATGTTCCATAGTCTTGGATTGTTTTTTGCAAACCTTTGTGCAGATGACTAATATATCTTGGAGGATTTTTTTGTCATATGCTTAGTTCGTGTTTTCTGCTGCTCAGGATGTTGACGGTGAAGATACGTTTCCGTCTGATTATGATTCAGACAAAGATGAGGCTGATCAGGAAAAGAATCCTCTCTTAGATGCTCTTGATGGTGGGCAAGGACCAACTCAGGAGGAGATTACAAATAATTGGTTTAGTCAGTCCATCTTTGCTGAAGCTGCAGAGCAGGGGGATTTGGAGAAGTCTGATAGTGAAGACGAAATGGAGGTTGGAAGCCCAGAAGAGAAATTGCCCCTTCAAGAGAAGCCAAAGGAAAACACGGCTATCAAGTCAATCAAGTCTGAAAATCGTGTTGCAGGGTCTGATTCTGCTCATCAAGTCAAAGCTAAGAAGGCAGATGACGATTTTGAGATTGTGCCGGCTTCTGATACAGATTCAAGTGATGATTCATCATCAGATGAATCGGAGGATATGGATAGCTATAGAAAAGCTGAGATACTGGCATGTGCCAAAAAAATGTTGTCAAAGAAACAAAGGGAACAGATTTTGGATGATGCGTATAATAAGTACATGCTTGATGATGATGGCTTGCCCAAATGGTTTTTGGATGAGGAAAAGAAGCACCGACGACCAAATAAGCCAGTGACCAAAGAAGAGATTAATGCAATGAAGGCGCAGTTTAAGGAAATTGATGCCCGGCCGGCAAAGAAGGTGGCAGAGGCTAAAGCTCGAAAGAAGCGGGTTGCCATGAGGAAGCTTGAGAAGATTCGCAAGAAAGCCAACACAATATCAGATCAGGCAGATATCTCTGATCGTTCAAAGAGCAAGCAAATAGACCAATTGTATAAGAAAGCTTTGCCCAAGAGGCCTAAAAAGGAGTATGTAGTGGCGAAGAAAGGAGTTCAAGTCAAGGTTGGCCCGGGCAAAGTCCGTGTCGATGCACGAATGAAAAAAGATGCAAGGGGTCGTGGAACTGGTAACAAATGGAAAGGAAAGGGCAGTGAAAAGAAAGGAAAAAATGCGAAGGACAAGAGAGGTAAAGGATCTGGAGGGAAGCCTTCAGGAAAGAAGGGTGGTAGCAAAGGGAGAAAGATGGGCATGCATGACTGAGCTTTCATATATTACACATGAGGAGTTTGCTCTTTCATTTATTTCTTATATTTGTTTCTCCATTGCGATTTAGTTTTGTAGCCATTTTGATCCAGATTTCATTCGTTTTAAACTTTTATTTTGTTTTGTTTGTCTCAGTTCTATCCAAGGTATAAAATTATAAACCATAACAAAGGATTTAAAAATTGAAATTTTCGGTGAACTTTTGCCGAAATTTCTATTTTCCCACTAAACGAAATATCTGACTTCCAGAATTTTTTTTCTTTTGAAATTTTCAGAAATTTCCTTATACCTTTGAAATTTTCCGAAATTTCTATTTTTTAAAATATCTTTGACTTCTCAAGTATTTCTCGTTTCAAAATTTCCTAATATTTCTTGCTACTTTTGAAATTTTCTGTAATTTTTGAAATTTCCTGAATTTTTTTGTTTTTTGTTTTTAAATTTGATTAGTAACTCACACATCCTATATTTGTAAGTGATGTTTCAACTTGTAACTTTAAAGTTGTTAGTTAAACACTTTAACCAACCAAGTCACGGTTCATCGATATCTACAACTACAATTCTTAATTCCTATTTAATAATTTAGCAATAGGTCAAATATTTATATCTATTATTCATACAAAAACTCTTAATTTTAAGTATTATTAACAGTTAGAAACTTACATTTTCATTTTAGATTAATGTTTATATAATGTTTTCTTTTTAAATATAATACATAACGGTCCTACTCACCTGTTGAACATAATGTAAGGGACAGAGATGAAATTTGTGCAGCTGTTAGATTTTAAGTTAGCAGATCTAGTGGATAGAAAAGAAAACGAGAAAATAGCTATACATTAAACCGTCCACACCAGATATGAGACAGAACTCGCGCTCAACTTCTCGGTCTCTCTTAAAATCCATCAGTTTCACAATCCCCACTTTTGAGCCTTCCCTTATCAATCGATTCGCCCTCCCCTCAACTCCTACCGATCTATATCATTGAAGGTATTTTTGCTCTCTCTCTCTCGGTTGATCGATCGCGATCGATCATCGATTGGTCGATCGATTTTGGGGGGTTTTCTTTCTCGATCTTTGTTTCTTTCTCGATTAAGGTAACATCTCTTTTCTGTTTTCTTTTGCATCAAATTGAGCTTCTGTCAGTTTGGGTAATGGGTTTTCATGATTCTTTTGCAGGGGACCCTGTGCCTTGCGAAGAGGTGTGCTGGCAATGGTAACAACTTTTCTCAAAACTTTCCTCTTGTTCGGGATTAGCTGCTTGCAGCGCGCGGAAGAGCGTGAATACAATAGTTCCCATGCTGGTCACATTGGTTAATCCAAGGCTGCTTATGAAATATTTGGAGATGGAGAACGTCGTATATATTATGAAAGGAGGCTCCTGATCGAGGCTTTTGACAGGCATTGGCTAAGAAATTCATTTTGTTTTTCACCTTTTTTTGATTTTTTCTCAATGTCAATCAAGTCTGTTATTCTGCAAAAACAGCTTATCAGTCCATGTGCAACCCACACTGTAACTTTTTATGGAGGGAAAGAGAATGGAGATCATCAGAAGTTGAAACCTACTGTACGTACCTATATGGCTATGTTGCTGTTAGTTTCTACTACTCAGAAGTAGATCACAAGTACTCCATTCTTAGAAATACATGTCAATTGGGACAACAATCCTTCCCGGTAATCTTATCTTCATTAGAATTAAAATTTAATTTGAATCTATTGAAACTTGTCTGTTGGTATTTCTTCTTTAAATGTGAAGAAAAAAGATTAATTAAGGGTAGTCGGTTCGATCTTTCTGTTGTACTGGAGTCTATAAATGTATGCTTCAGGAGTTCAGGAGAGTGGCAATAAGAACATTCATAAGAGCAGGTATCAAGTAACATAGCTCACAGTTAGTATTTCCACTATAGTTGAATGCATAGCTCTTTGCCATAGTAATAATAGGGGAAAAGACTTTTTTGTATTATTTTTGTAGTTTCTTGGTTTTGGAATGTAAGAAATGAAGGATCACTTTGAACAAGTTAGTTCTTTGCAACCAATAACAATAGAATGGTGCCTCTGTTGTATTACTTGGCTAAACTGAATTTAGCTTTTTCTTAACGACACTATAGCTTAAGGTCTGAGCTACTTGTCTGAGAAATTGTTACCTTTTGCTTGCTAGCATGCATTAGTTAGTTTTGCAAGCACACTCCCTTTAACATGAAGCATACCACTGCCTACATGTTGGTTATGGAAGCTTGACAATTGAATAAGTGAATAGATTTATCTAGATGTGGGATCAGTATGGTACGGTACGAGATTTGACTTATCCTGATTTTTTTCGGTATCGGTACGGGACGAGATGAGTGATTTTAAGGCTTGGTACCAAACCGTCCTGATACTGAAAAATTCAGGACAAGTTCGGGACAAATCGAGATATAAGATTTTAAGTTAGGATTTTATATATAAATTAAAAAATCACTTTTATACTATATTTATGCAATATTTAACACTTTTTCTTAACATAAATCAACAAATTAACATAATTAGACGACTTCATCACTTTAAGATGATTAATTCTCCATTATAAATACATACTTTTTTTCTTTAAAATTAGTAAAATTATAAATTTGGGAGGTTTCGGGACGGTTCGGGACATTCAATATCTATTTGGCTCATACCGATCTCAAACCGATTACTAAATTCGGGATTCGGTACGGTTCGGGACAACACTTTTTTCACTTTGTGTCCCGACCCGATCAGGTTCGGTACGGGACGGTCGGGATAAGTATCGGGATTTCGGTATCAAACTCCCACCCCTAGATTTATCATTGCAGCAGAGAACATGGTTCTCATGTCTACAAGTTGCAAGCAATTGGTTTCGCTTTATTGGTGACTTTCAAGCGTACAAATCAATCCGACTGAACAATCAAATGAAGCACCAGTTAGCATGTGAAGGATGAAGCAAATCTTCATTTTATTTTGTTTCAGCACTCTTCTTTAGTTTGATATGTAATGCTGCTGTATATATCATTTTGTTTATGTATATATCTCTTAGCAAAAATGATGTTGTATATATCTTTTTGCTGCTGTAATCAAATGAAGCACAATCTGTGTCTATATATATTGTTGTTGTGTTTGGTTGTTGCTGTCCAGATTCTACATATGGTTTCTTGTTGCTGGTGTGCTTGGTTGTTGCTTGCAGAACTGCTATCCAGATTGTTTGCATTATGTATCTTATTTTGGAAACTGCACATATGTCTGTCACATACTGTAGTTTTTATGTACCAAAGTAAACTGCACAGGGATTCTGTAATTGTGACTTGAATCATAAGTCCAACATTTTCATTTCAGAATAATAGACAAGCTTTTTACATTTTAATATCCACTCTTTAATATCATTTAGGGGGTACTTCCTACACAATTTTATCAAAGATACTGGTACATCCTACAAAATTTCAATTAACTAGTTGAATGGACAAACGTGAAAACTTTAGCCATGCTAAGCTATCCTTTTTCACTCCAATCAATGTTGCTTCACTTGCAGCAGCTCTAGTTTGTTGGTGGTAATGAACTCAATATCCAGTTTCAAAAGATACTATAGTGCCTGTAACTAAATGAAGAGTTCCTTGCAAAACAGTATACCAAGATTCAAAAGTTATATAATTAGGAATCAAGCTATATGGAACAACTATTATGAGATATAAATAAAAAAGAGACCTGAAATGTGTAGGCTCTGTAATTCTCAATTCAAAACAGAGATATGTACAAATTTTCTGATACTACAGAGATATTAGTCTTATATAAATGCAGTTCTTGTTTCTAAATGAAGTAGGCTATGCTATTTGAATATATGTAACATTTCTACTTACGCAGGTCATTACTACATTCATCTTATAATAGTATTATTCTTTCCTCTTATAAATTGATAGTTCTTCACCAGTATATTGAGAAAGACAAGAACTCATTTATACAATCATATCCCAGTTAGGGTGGATTTGGTGCAGCTGGGCTTATAAGATATAAGCTGACTTTTAGCTTATAAGCAGAAGGTGGGTGTTTGTAGCTTCTCCTTTTTCCCTCAAAACACTTTATACTTTTGTAAAAAGTAGCTTATTTTTGGACTTACCAAACACCAAAACCTTTGATGATTAAAAGCAAAGGAGCTTATAAACTCTCCCAAACCCAACCTTACGGTCCTAAAAAAAGGAGGCTGCTAGCATAAGCTAAACTAGAAGAGTGCTCTTGAACTCTAAACACCATTACACTTACTCCAGTACACCTTCAAATTAACTCGGAGGCAACACTAATTTCAAACACATGAAATCACTGACAAATTATGTTCACTTCTATAAATGCGAGTGTCAGAACCTCTGCCATCAGAGACAACCATTTTATTGTGCAATATTTATCATGGTCCAAAAGAACTAACTTAACTAGACCCCATTCAACTAATTGATAAGGTCTTGTGCTAAACTGGAGCTGCAACATAAGATATCTAGCTTCTTAATCATCTTAGGTCATGTTCTACCATAGAGTAGCACACCATGTTCTAGAATGATGTGTTATAGGATAGTAACAATCAATTTACCAATAATTAAAAAAACATAAATTTGTGAAATACTTAAAAAGTAAAAAGGTCCATGATTAGTACTAGCTATGCTTAGAGCTAGCACCATATTCTTGAGCAATGAAAATAGGTGGGATTAGAGAATAACCAGATGGCAACTTTCCATTGCTCAGAAATCAATGTGGCCAGCTGGTTGAAAATATTACTCAGCTCATGTATGGTAGACTCAACATTTTGCAGAGCTTCAGCTCTACTCTGCATGAAACTGTCTTGATATGGTACCATCTCTTGTTGTTGCTGTTGCTGTTGCTGTTGCTGTTGCTGTTGCTGTTGCTGATGTTGCTGGAGTAATGGTTGACTGTCCCCATTTATCTCCTTCCTATTGAAACAATATATTTTTTATCAAAAGGATTTATAGCAGTTAAATATCTAAATCAGATTAATTCCATGAGATACCAAACAAAGATCATAACCAAAAGTTCAAAACGAATCCAAACAAGGGTCATACTTACCAGAAAGTTTAAAAGTAAACAACAATTTAAATATAAGTTGAGTCAATAGTCTGCATAATATCACTGATAATATAGAATATTTAAACATTGGTATCTGACAATTGGTAAATTACTGAAACAGTGAAACATCAACATTGTCTATATGCAAGCTGTTCTCAATAACGACACTGATGATCAAGTATAAAGAAACAAAGAGAGGGTTGGTATTTCTCAGGATCTAATAGTGGAACAAAGGGTGCAAGCAGCAACAACTCTTGTCCAACAGTGCACATATAAATAAATCAACATTTCAAATGATGTAAACTATTGTTACCTCGAATTGAGGTGTTGTGTCTTACTCATATAGAGGCAATCAATAACACAAACATTTCTTAAAATTTTCTTATTTTTTTAAAAAAGTTTTTCGTCAAATTTCTCAATTTATTTTTATTGTTATCGATATTTTCATCGAAATTTTCATAATTACTGACATTTCAGTCTTTGACCATAACAGAGAATATATTGTGTGCAAAGCAATGAGCTAGAATAGGGTCTTGACGTGCACGCTTCACTGCTTCAGATGGCAAACATCCGAAAGGAATGTGGATTTGGTTTGCATTAGTGGCATTTGGAAATGGCTGGAAATAAGAATGCCCGGTGCACAATGATTTGTTGGCAACCCCTTAAAAAAGGGCGATGGTGAGCACCAGTTAAAGTCCTAAGTACCAAGTTTACTGTTTTCAGGGAGTTAGGTAATGAAGTTTTTACTTCTTTTGCTCTAGGAGATTGAATTAAGAGAGCCTATTGTCACACACAAAATCTGGAAGACAATGGAATTATTGTACTTAACACCGAAAGTAAAACAAACTGAACTATGTTGTAAAATCATCAAAAATAAAACATTCATAATAACAAAATCAATTACGTTTTGTGATCCGTCTTACGCAAATCTTTCATGATCCAGAGCTAAAATATGGTCTACTCGAGAAATAAATCTTGCAGAGAATGCATTGTGTGCAAAGAAATGAGGTAGAATAGTCTTCCTATACTCGTTTGCACGTTTCAGATGGCTAATATTGAGAAGGAAAATGGATTTGGTTTGGAATGGAATGGTAGCCCGAGAAAGTGACTTCTCCAATTGGTTTTTTTGGCTGTGTAATATGATTTGTCAGCAGCATCGCTTAAGGTATAAGATGCTTAAGGCAGCTCATCTGCATGTAGCTACAAGAATGAAATCTCATAAATACACAGTTGAAGATCACTCGTAGTGTGACAAGCATATTAAGCCTTTACAGAACCATCCGCCTTGTTAATGGGAGATCAACTTCAAATATGTTCCTTTTCATCAAGCAAAACCTCAAATAGAGGACACCAGAGACCTTCATTTTCAATTCTACGAAAGGAACCAGTTCAACATAGAGGTACACCCCCCATCTGCTTTTGTTATTTTATTTCCATTCACACCAAGATATCACACCATGAACTAAATTATTTGGGAACAAAGAAAATCAAGAACATGATGTTTTAATCTCAGACAAACTGGGTGAGGTACTCATCCACAGTAGTGTATTTGACATCAGGGTAAAGAGCAGTAGCTTCAACTCCAAATGAGGGCTCAACCTCAAAGTTGGTGTGGTCTCCTTTCACGAAAACTGAGTGACCGATTGATAGTATCACATTGATTGGAACCGGAGCCTCTACATAAATAAAAGCACTTATTCAGAGTCATGAACTGCAGTTGCTAAATCATCCTGTTACTCTTTAGTTTTTGTTACTAACCTTGAATGTTCTTGAGTAGTTGCTCCTCCGGGACGTATACTTTCTCGAGGGTTTTGCCAATCTTCTTCTCCCAAAGAGCCACAAGTTCGTTGAAGGAGACGGTGTTGGCAGGTGGACGGATGTAAAGGATCTTGTTTAATGTTCTTGGGTCATCCACAGTCCTAATAGTATAGGTACCAATATCCTCTTCCTTGACAAAAATTGCTGCAGAAACAAAAATCAAAGAAACAAGAAATCCCCATCAAAATCAAATTCATGAATGGTTCTTATTAATATTTGCTTAAACTTCAAATGGATAGCAACAGTAATATTTTAGATGGAATGCAATTTTCAAGAACCACAAGTAGAACCTAGTGACACAAAAAGAAACAAGAACTACCATCCAAGTCTTGACCAATTTCATAAATTCTCTATAGAATGAAGACAAACTATTAGCTATTTCATAGAATAGGGGGTTTGGTTTGGCTTGCCTTTGGGGTTGCCATCGCCCAAAATGACGACTTTGTCCCTGGGAGGAGCAGTAGCTCCGGGCTGGTTCAGGCTGGGCAAGAAGTAGCCGGCAAAGAAGTTTGACGACACATAAGTGTAGGGAATCCCGGCAGCCTCTACATCTCTTCTGAGATTGGCTTTTGTAGCGAACGCCGTCTTTGCTGGCTCCACGGCGTGCACTCGATCGACGTCGTTTCCAAACTCGGAAGGAAAAAACCTCTAAAATAAAACACCCAGTTTCCCACTTCAGTTTCAAAACAAAAATTCCAGACAAAAACAGATTGTTACCTTAACATTGCCGGCTTCTTTAATGGCGGCGATGATGTTGCCCTGATCAGCCAACTGAGCGTGACCCACTGTCGAAATCACCACATCGACTTGCTTAATGGCCTTCACAAGGCTCTCGTGGTCGTAGAGATCACCCTGCGAAAAATCACACAAAATAAACAAACACTCAAAACCCCCTCTAGAAACCAGTACACGAGAAGAATACGTACGAGGACGAAGTTGACGCCGGAGGCTTTGAAGGAGTCGATGACTTTGGACTTGTCCGGGTTGGAGAGAGTGGACTCACGGACGAGAACGAAAGTGGGGTGGCCGGCCTTGGCGCTGGCCTCGACGATGAACTTACCAATGTAGCCGGTGCCGCCGATGAAGAGAATCTTCGATTTGGTCTGAGCCATTGGGAAAGGTCGTCAGGAGAGTAAATGAATGCGTTTGCTATGGAGGATTTGCTGGTTTTATAGGATCGCGGTGGGGAGGCAAGGACGAGAATGTCCTAGTGTATTCGGGCGGACATGGCGTCAAAGCTGGCGTATGAATGACGATGGTTTGTAACGTGGATGGGTGTGCGTCCGGGTTCATTTCTAGAATTTTATTTCAGATAATGGTAGAACCGGTATTTTCAAAAGAATTTAATAGGTAGTTGAGATGGTGGAGCTTGAGTGCACCACCAACTTTTCTTTGTTTTTTGTTCTATCAATCGGGAGCATGTGAGATGCATCTAGTGCACATGTATACGGTCATTTATTATTTTTTAATAACGTTATAAGTTTTAAAAAATAACAAGGGAAGTCGGGTTCAGATTAACGGTAACGAAACCAAATCAAATCAAATAAAAATTAAAAATCAAAAATTAAAAATTAAATTCAAAAACAATTACATGTGATGCATATGCACCGGATGCACTCCAGAATTTTCGCTATCAATTTCAATCGTTCTTGACTTTGCAATAAACATGTATCACAATTGCACATTGAATGTCCGTGCATGGAGGTCACAGATCGTGGACAACCTGAATATGAAGAGGCTTGGAAAGACTCTGGACGACAAGCTCCCGAAAGGTATGGAGGAAGAAAATTTTGTCGAGATGGATATGATGGCCCTTGGAGCAGTTCGACTATTGCTTTCATTCGTTATCAAGGAGACAACGTTGAATGGAATGATGGATAGTTTTTTCAACATGTACGAGAAACCTAATGTTGCTCAACAAGTGTACTTGATGAGAAGACTGTTCACTCTGAAGATGGGTAAGGGTATATCTGTTTGCCAGCAAGTTTGGATAATAGGTGATATTATTGAGCGTCTAGCTTCGGTGGATGTTAAATGCGACAAACATATCAAGGCGTTGGTGTTGTTGACTTCTATGCCTCCAGATTGGGATGTCACCGTGAACTCAATTTGTAGCGGAGCTGAGACTATGAAAAAGCTGAAATTTGATGACTTGTGACGATCTTCTAAATGAAGTGACGTGACGACAAAACAACAATGAAGATCCTTCAAGTTATGCATTATCTATGGAGAATAGAGGTAGGACATTCAACAAGAACCTAAACAACAGTCGTGGAAGGTTCAAGTTTAGGGCACCAGGTAAAGGTCACGGTGTGTCCAAATCAAAAAAATGGTCTGATGGATGTTGGCACTGTGGGAAGCCCTGACACATCAATAAGGATTGTAACTAGTGGAAGAATGATATTGTTGGAAAAATGATAGAAATAAATTTTTTTTGTAATCATCTTGATAGTTAAAGGTGAATGAAAATAGTCACCAAAGTAATGCATGTAATGGTTGATCTTTCAACTTCTTTGTCTTTTGGTTTTTGTAACAACATGAATCAATAGCATGGTAGTGGTCTAATGAAAGATTGTAACCTTATTCATGACATTCAAGTTTTCCTTCAATCCCACCAATATAAATAGGTGACTCCATCCCTCATTCCAAACACACCAACTCAAAGCATCTCTCCTTACTTGAGTTCTCTCTCTCCCTTTCTAATTTGTGTTCTGGTGATAAACGAAGGTACTTCATGTTCGTTTAGTGTCCTTAGTAGCAGTGCAGTTTCAAGGGACAAGCAATCATTGTATCCTAGGAGACAAGTGTGATCAAACCTTTGCATCGAAGAGGAGACATAATTTGTCTTAAGGAAAGTGTGTGAGACACACGACTCGACTTCCTTCAACATCCTCCTATCCTTGAATCCGAGTTGGTAACATTGGTGTTCATCATCATGTTTGTATTATGAGTTTTTAGTTATAATTATTTATTTAATTATAATAAATTTATGTTATTATATATTTACAATATTTGACATATTTTCTAACAGATATGAAGATGGCTAACACAACTGAGTTTGACTCAGATGCACTGGTATTGAGTGTTACTGAAGCATCATTGGAGTCTTGGATCGTAGACTCTGGGGCGTCCTTTCACTCAACTTAACAAAAAGGGACCATGATAAATTACAAACCTGATAATTTTGACAAAGTGTTTCTTGCTGATGGTGCACCCTTAGAGATTGTGGGAAGGGGTGATGTTAAGATCTCACTCAGGAATGGTGGAACATGGACCTTGACTAATGTTAGTAACATACCACGATTGAAGAGAAATTTGATCTATGTGGGTTAGTTGGATGATGAAGGATGTTGTGCCTTCTTTGAGAATGGTAAGTGGAAGGTACGTACGAGAGCTATGGTGTTAGCTCGGGGAATCAAAATAGGATCACTCTATATGACCTTGAACATCATTGCTATTGTTGAGAACAATGAAGGCGTTACGATCGTTGAAGAAAATGTTGATGCTAATTTATGCATCGTAGGCTTGGGCATATCAGCGAGAAAGGTATGGATGTACTTCAAGCGAAGGAGAAACTACATGGTGTGAACTCAGTAAAGATTGGGCTTTATGAAGATTGCATATTTGAGAAGCAGAAGGTTGTCAGTTTCGTAAAGGGTGGCAAAGCGCCAAAAGATTCAAAATTGGAGTTGGTTCATACTAACGAGTAAGGGTCTGCACCTGAGCCTTCGTTGGGTGGCTCAAAGTACTATGTAACATACATTGATGATTCCACAAGGAAAGTATGGGTTCAGTTCATGGAATTTAAATGGTAAGTTTTCAGTACTTTCAAGAAGTGGAAGACACTCATAGAGAATGAGACCGGGTTGAAGGTCAAGTGTCTAAGGTCAGATAATGGAGGTGAATAATGTAGTAATTCTTTTAAAGCATATTGTGCAAAAAATGAGATCAGGATGGAGAAGACAATTCATGGAACTCCAAAGCAGAATGGAGTGACTGAACACATGCATAGGACTCTGAATGAGTGCGCAAGGAGTATACGGATACACGCTAGATTGCCAGAAATGTTTTAGGCTGATGAGGCTAATACTACTACTTATTTAATAACCATGGACCATCAGTATAATTAAAACATTTGCTACCTGAGGAAAAGTGGAGCGGAAAGGAGATAGGCCTATCACATTTAAAGGTTTGTGGTTGCGTGACATATGTTCACATTGAGTCCAGTGCAAGAAGCAAGTTATATCCCAAGTCTTAAAGTTGCATATTCATTGGCTATGCCGGTGATGCGTTTGACTATAGATTTTGGGATATGCAGAGTAAGAAAGTTGTAAGGAGCCGAAATATCATCTTTAATGAAAATGTGATGTACAAGAATAGGCAAGCAGAAAAGCCTGAAAATCTTGTAAGAAAATATCCGCAGTTTGCAAGATTGGAAGAGTTGTCTGATGATGATGTGAATAAGACAAATCATAGGAAGGAACGACAACAAAAAAAGCTTCTGAGGTCGCACAACCTGTAGAATATGTTCCTAGTGATGAGCTAGTGACACCTCTTTTTGTACCAAGAGTATCATCGAGAAGTACCAAAGGTGTACCGGCTGTTAGATACTCACATTGTGCTAACTATTTGTTGTTAACTGATGCTAGTGAACACGTGAGTTATGATAAGGCAATGCAACATGAAGATTTAGTTAAGTGGGAGAGTGCTATGCAAGATGAGTTGGACTCTCTCATTTTCAACAATACTTAGGTATTAGCTAAGTTGCCAGCGAACAATAAGGCATTGCATAACAAGCTGATTCACTTACAAGATAAAACAAGAAGTTGATAAGAGCAAATGTTACAAGACAAGGCTCGTTGTAAAATATTTTCAGCAAAGGGAGGGAATCAATTTTGATGAGATATTTTTGACGGTTGTTAAATATATCACAATCAAGGTGGTGCTTGGTTTAGTGGAAGCTGAGGGTCACTATTTCGAGTAGCTATATGTCAAGATTGCTTTCCTTTATGGGGATTTGAAGGAGGTCATATACATGAAACAACTACAAGGGTTTATAGCACTTCGAGAGGAGGATTTGGTATGCGAAATGTAGAAGAGCCTGTATGGCTTAAAAGAATCTCCAAGGCACTGGTACAAAAAGTTTGATGTGTTCATGTGTTGGAGTGGTAACACAAGATGTCAATATGATCACTGCTGTTACTTCAAGAGGTTTGACAAATCTTATATCATTCTCTTATTTTATGTGGATGATATGTTGATAGCTGAGGCAGACTTCAAAGAAATTGAGATGTTAAAGAGTGATGTCAAGCTAGTTCGTGATGAAGAATTTGGTGAGGCGAAGAAAATCTTAGGTATATAGAATATTCGTGATAAAGTGGCTGGTACTCTGAAGTGGCTAGTACTTTGAAATGGCTGGTACTTTGAAGTTTTCACAAGCAGAGTATGTTGAGAAGGCGCTTGGCGATTCAATATGGATGAATCAAAGCCTGTAAGAACACCATTGACAGGTCATTTTAGATTGTCGAATGAACAGTCACCCAAGAGCGAAAAATAAAAGGAATATATGAAGAATGTACCTTACGCGTCGGCAGTTGGATGCTTAATGTATGCAATTGTGTGTACTAGACTTGATATTGCTCATGTAGTTGGACTTGTGAGTAGGCACTAGTAGTAGGGAAACAACATTGGGAGGCTGTGAAATTGATCATGAGGTATGTTTGGGGTACTACTGAGATGTCTCTTTGTTTCAAGAGAGGTAGTACTGAACTACAATGGTATGTGGATGCAGACTTGACAAGATGTAATGATACACATCAAAGTACTACAGGTTATGTGTATATTGTCTGTGGTATATTGTGTCTCAAATTTGCAAGGGCAAGTGGTTCTGTCTACAACAGTCATAGTATGTAGCAGTCTCGGAGGCTAACAAGGAGATGATGTGGCTAAGGGGTCTATTGGAAGAATTGGACAAATAGTTAGAGAATTGTGCATTGCATAATGATAGTCAAAGTGCAATTCACCTGGCAAAGAACCTTGCATTTGATTCAAGGACTAAACACAAGCTATGCTTGGCTTCAGTTGGTCTCCAAAAATAATGAAGGAGATGTTGGTTGTGATGGTGGGTTTTGTGTTGCTATGTTTGAAGAGTATTGAAGAATGATGGTGACTACTGGTGTAACCGGCTCCAAGTGGAAGATTGTTAAGTTTGTGGATCCGATTCCACCTGGTATGGGGATTGTGTAATAACCTAATCTTACTTGGTAATGGTTTCTTATGTCTATTGGGAATAAATTTTCAATGTGTTATAGGTTTCATGTTAGATATCTATAAATCCCTATAGTGTGTAGTAGTTGATATGGTTGCAGAGAGCAATCACCCGTGGTTGTGATTGAGAGCAAATGAGATTTTGAGAGTTGGTGAGAACATCTTGTGAGAGATCTTGTACTCTTATTCTTCTTCTAGAGTGAAACTCAGCAGTCGGAGGACGTAAACAAACTTATTTGCTAAACCTCGTTAAAACTTGTGTGTTCGTGTCTTGTTTTCTCTATCGTTTCTATAGTTATTCATACTTGTTTGCTTCTACAAAGAGGAATTCTGGGCTGAATTCCTATCAACATTCATCAGTTTGCTACACTGATTCATGTTTCATCTTTCCAACACATTAAAAGAGAGCAAAACTTTGTTGCAGGTGTCAAAACCAAATCCTTTCATTCATCAGCCGTTCAAGCCTGACACTCTGCTCTTCCTCTCAATGCTAACCCGACTTTTTACTTTGAACTTTCAGGTGTTCGTTGTCTTTGATGTTTTAAGCTGTAATTTATTCTTTTTTGTCGAAAAAACTTGCAATAAACATTTAATTAGAAGAAATATAAAAATGGAGAGTATCGATCTCGCATTATTTTGCTATCGATTATCCCTAATTTTACTAGGTACTGTAGTGTTTATTGCATCCGTGACTGACCACTATAATCATTCTCAATCACATTTAGATTTAATATAAATATTGAACTTTCTTTTTGTTGAGAAAAATCCAAATATTGAACAGAAAACTACTATATATACTTCAGAATAATTCTTCCCATACATTCAATGATGGGTGAGCATAAAACTCCTCCTATTTTAACCTCTCCAAACACAGACGGCGTGGGTTGTGCTAGTTCATAGATATGGAGGTACAAGATCAACAGAAAAAAACAAACGAGCAGAAGATGCAATAGTGTATTCCAATACTAGGTTTACCAATGGTAGGAGACACACACAAAAGGGCTAGGTAAACCCCCGATCATATGGTAAGTTCATACACAGCAAGCATGCAAGCTTAAAGAGACAGCATCGATCAGCTACCTAATTATTTTTCAAAGAGCTAGTTACTCAAACAGAACACAACCGCATGAGGAATCCATTTTCAACATTCTCAGTCTCAGATGAACTGGTTGAGGTACTCGTCCACTGAAGTGTATTTGACATCAGGGTAAAGTTCAGTTGCTTCGACTCCAAATGAGGGTTCGACCTCAAAGTTAGTATGGTCTCCCTTTACGAACACTGAGTAACCATAACACAGTAGCGACTTGATTGGTTCCACAGACTCTGCCAAAAGAAGGACAAGAAAAACAGAAAAATGAACCGATCGCGCGAGAGATCAATTTAGAGTGATGATCGAACTAGCTAGCTAGTTTTTCTATCACCAACCTTGAATCTTCTTGAGGAGTTGATCTTCGGGAACGTATATCTTCTCAAGGGTCTTGCCTATCTTCTTCTCCCAGAGAGATACAATTTCGTTGAAGGAGACGGTGTTGCCGGGGGGCATGATGTACAGAATCTTGTTTAAGGTTCTCGGGTCATCCACAGCCTTAATAGTATAGGTACTAACGTCCTGTTCCTTGTTAAAGATTGCTGATAATTTATAGATAAATGAAACGCGTACTATCACATTCATTCTTGAGGTTCATGCAGCAACTAAAAAGCAAGAATATTAACCTAACGTCCTAACATGACATCAAACATATGGCAAGACCAATTCTACCGTGAATCGCATTGCTGTTTCAATGCTATTTATCAAATTATCCGCAGCCAAAGTGGGTTGTATATATTTACCTTTGGTGTTTCCATCCCCTAAAACGACAATTTTGTCTCTAGGAGGGGCAGTAGCTCCGGGCTGATTCAAAGTGGGCAAGAAGTAGCCGGAGAAGAAATTGCCGACGATATAGGTGTATGGAATCCCTGATGCCTCAACTTCTCTACGAAAGTTAGATTTCACAGTAAACGTCGTCTTCGCTGGCTCAACAGCATGCGCTCGATCGACATCGTTGCCAAACTCGGAAGGGAAAAATCTCTGAATAATTTTTATTCAAAAAAAAATCTTTGAATAATTTAAGAATGTTCACAATTTATACATATCATATCATGCTATCCAATGTATTGATTGTGAGAGTTTGTTAGACTTTTGACTATATAACCTCCTAGGTATGTATTGATTTTAATTGCTTCAATCAAGTTTTGGTTAACTAAAGACAATATACATGAGATATCATTTCATTAGCGAAATTATTGAAGATAGTGACAACTTCTGTAATTTTAGAAAAAAATGGATTTTATTATTTATCATAAATGATATGTTTATTTTACTTAGACAAACCTAATTAATAAGTTTGTATATATTTTAAAACAATCTAAAATATGAGTGTAATCTAAAATGAGTCTACCAAATTGGACGTAACGTCAAATACCCCCAAAAAATGAGCTTGAAAATCAAACTGATACTTTGTAATATTATTCGAATATAACTTGCTTATGTTAATGTTCATAAAAGAAGTTTGATTAAGAGTTCAAATATAAAGAAGGCTAGAACGCGAACAAAAGAAAGTAGGAAGAAGGAAACCGAGCACAAAATGTATGAACTTATGATACCTTGACATTGCCAGCTTCTTTAATTGCAGCTATAATCTTGCGTTGATCTACCAATTGAGAGTGATCCACTGTTGGAATCACCACATCGACTTGTTTTATCGCCTTAACAAGGCTCTCGTGATCATAGAGATCACCCTGCAAATGAAACGATGTTGTTATCTATTATTTATTTATTTATACAAACCCTACTTATCTATTTTTTTTCAGCAATACAAACCCTACGTACTCAAATTTCCAAGAAAAAAATGTAAGATAATTAGGTCAGGCACTCAGGGATCACGTAGTTATAATTTAGAGTTCGGGATTGATGTTTTATGTACATATGTTTCGGATGGTCGAAGAGGTGAGAGGATGACTCACGCTTAATTCAACGCAATACGTATTTAATTCTTGAATGATATATAATTACATAAGTTGCTATTAGCTCGGTAAAAGTAGGAAGGAGAGGTTTTTAGGTTTTGGGTTTTCGTCGCTCTCCGAAGGCACCCCTATGCCGACGTTGGCTCTGGCTTCATCGGTGTGGCTTGGGTCGTTGCCGGACGGGCGTTGTGGTGGCTGGGTGTGCTCCAACCTGGTAGATGTGGTGGTGAGTCGTGCTGTGTGGCTTCCAAGGAGGCGGCTTGTGTGTGGTTGATTGATCCAAGGTGTAGAGCAGCGTTGCCTCGACGACGAGGTCCTCTCGTCGCGGTTGGAGTGGAGGCTCAGGGCTACCCCATCGAGGCGAGAAGGTGCCGAGGAGCGGCAATGGAGGATGGAAGCAGGTGGCCTCCGGGTTGCTTTGTCGACGTGGGCCCAGTTGTGTCTTGATCTGGTGAGCAATTGTTGCTGCTTCTCATAGAGGCTGCGGTTTGCGTCTCAGGTGATGACGAGACATCGGTGGCGCAGCGTGGCAGTGGCTCTGCATCAAAGGTCATCAGTTGGGCTGGGTTTGAGCATGGAGATCCACTAGGAGTTGGTTGAGCCTGAGTCCTTTTTGGGCTTAGGTCATTGGGTTTAGGTTTATAGGTTTTTTTGTTGATATTTTGTTGTCCCTCCTCTTTGAGCGAGAGTTTAGGATTTTCTGGTTTTAGTGTCATCTTTTAGAGTTTTGATAGGGTGGTATTGGTCATTCCTCCTTTTTTGAGCGAAGGTTTGGTGTTCTGGTAGGGTAGTGTTGGTCGTGTTGTTAGGTGAGATATAGTTTTGGTGTCGTGACCAGAGACTCTTAATGTCAGTTAGTTCTTGTTGTCAATGTAATGAAGAGGTTACATGTGCATATATGATGATAGTTTTGACACATAGTGTTTGAAATGATTGTTTTTTCTTGAGGTTGACTGTGAGGATGTATTAATGCTTCTGGTTTATGTTAGGTTACAGTTGAATCTGTTTTGGTTCTTATCACTGTAATCGTTGATGTTTCGGGTAGGTATGGAGGAGTGGGAGAAATTTATTTCTTCCATCGGTATCCCTCATGATTATAATATTGTATTCCCGTTTAATAAAATTATTTTTCCTAAAAAAAGAGATTCTTGAATGATATAAATTATTATTCGATTTTTGCTTGTATGCATAAAATTATTACGGGAAGAAGATAGAAATGTGATTTAAACTTCCGATTGATCTTCTCGAATAATAATAATAATAATAATAATAATATTACTACATTAAACAAGAAAAAAAATGGAAGAAAGAATATTACCGATAATCCTATAAAATGTCTATGAAAGTGATCATCAACCGAATTGTATGCAAGAAGATTCCAAAAAAATATGAAGTGGTAAACTGAAATCATGAAGTTAATGTTCTTGTGATACATCTTCTAATGATTTTACTTGGTGGAATTAAGTAAACAGAGAATTTAGTGTAACATAATGTTTTAGGTACCCAAAATTTTCTTGGTATTGTAAGGGTCGTGCTGCAACAATTCTATCACCACAACCCTGTTCAGAGTCAGCGTACCCTAGTGCAAACTAGGTTGTTTTTAGGCTGAGAGTAAACATAGGAGTAGGGAAGTGATCTGTCCTAACTTGTGGAGAATAGAGCAAACATATAGCTTATAACATTGAATATTGACATTGACCTTAGGGTAGATCTAGTTGTAGCTAAATTATCTCAACTATTTACCAAACCAAACTAAGAATTACATAGGAAAACTAAAAAGATAAAAAAGATAAACGTACGATTGGCAACATTACTGACCAAGACGAAGTTGATGCCCAAAGCATTGAATCTTTCGATGATCTTGGACTTGGCTGGGTTAGAAAGGGTGGGTTCTCGAACCAAAGCAAAGGTTGGATGACCGGCCGTTGCACTGGCTTCGACAAGGTGTTTACCAATGAAGCCGGTGCTTCCGACGATGAGAATCTTGGACTTGGTTTCTGCCATTGTAGGGAATGTGAATCAGATGATAGAGTCCGTTTGAAACAGAGAGAGCGTTGCAAAGGACAGGGAAGAACGCATAGACCTTGAACGAGCAGGTTATGAGAACGTATCGTGGTGCTCTCTCATTTGTATAGGATGTGGGAGGGATGAAAAATGACGCAAATACCATTTGCTCTGCCTCTGCTATGATGGTATTATATAAATCAAATGGGTGAGTTTTTTTTCTTATTACAACATAATTAACTTTCGATGGCAGAAAATAAGAATAAGTGAATAATAGACAAGAAATAGGAGCAAGAATATAGGGAGAAAAATTATCAACATATTCATTGATAATAGACCATTTATATGGGGTGTTACATAATACCAATACGGTAATATGAATCATATGAATGAATACATAGTCGTATTCTAAGTACTTATCTGGTATAAGGTCAAGACACATATAACAGAATATTCTAGAACACTCCTTGTGCCACATGCCTCTATGCCGATGGTTCTTCAAATGTTGCCTCGTCAAAATCTCGTGAAGTAACAAAAACAGTGGGAGAAACTAAATATTGATCGTAGGAGAAAAGAGTACAATGCACCAACTGCTTCATTGAGAATTCGATCATTCTTGAACAACTTCATGTTGATCAATGGTCTACAACAGACAAGTGGTGCATGCAACATTGTCTCGTTAAAAACCTTTCCAAGAGAAAACCAGGATGGACAAAAATCTTGGTGAAAGACAAAAGAGCACTACTGAACCCTTCATATTTGATAATGACATGTATGTGTTAGACTTCTCTTGAAGTCTGCATCCCCAACTGTTCTTTAGATCATTCATATGAGTTTAGATAACTTAGTATATCAATGCATTTTAAACATATATTCAAATGTGGCATTGAAAATGACTATCTATATCATGTTATATTTTTCTCAACATGATATTTTACTGAGATTTGGAGAAGAAGGCTGCTTGAGTTCACGTAGAAATTTTGATTCTCGCGCAGCATGACCTTCAAGGGCTAAAACAGCTGTAACTTTATATAGAAAATAGATATGGATGATCCGTAAACGGATCTGGAAAGTAGACATGCATATCTTTTCAACCATATGTCACACAGCTTCTGGTTCGTCCGAAGATGTTCACAATGTCGAGTCGAAATTGACTGACTGTTTTGGCAAAATCAGATTTTCAGACAGATCCGTCCTACTTTACAAAAATGGTTATAACTCACTTAATATGATAGCTATAATCAAATGGTTAGTGTCCCTGGAAATTAGACACATAGACTTTTCCATTGGAACTAATTTTACTGTATTCTAGTGAGTGAGAGTTTCTATAAGTCTCGTGGAAGTTGACCTAGAAAAGTTGACAGATTCTGATTTCGCTTTTGATTGTGTCTTTCTTACGTAGGGATCAAATAAGCCCAAATATCTTAAGGTATTAAAAGAATGTCATTATATCATTCAATTGGCGTTGCGTAGACGCAGAGCTATATTTAGCTTTATAATGAATTAGATGTCACGTCTTTCATATTATGTCAAGTACATGATACGTTTTATTGTACTTAGATAGGATTCCATCTCTTAATGGATATCTTTGTTTTAGAGACAAAATTTTGACTAATCATGGGAGCATATGCAGACATCACTCTTAGAGTGCCTAGACTGATTGATGGAAAAACATCATCAACCCACATGCATCGACTTCCATTACGAGACCGATAGATTGATAATCAACATCAATACAATTAGGGGCGGAGGTATGTAGAGACAGAATGGGGCATGTGCCCTATTCAAAATAAATACAAGGGGCACCCTATGTGTGTTGTACTATTCGTGCCCCACTCAAGTTTAGACAAAATTACATTCATATATATATATATATATATTATTGGATTATGACATCTCTTCACACAACATCTTTTCATTATGGGAAGACACGTGAGTGCCTCTCTCTTTTTTATTTTAATGGGTTTTGCCGATTTGGAGCTTAGCACATATGACTATTGTTGTTTTCTTTTTTTCCCTTCAAACTCCTCCTAAGCTCTTTAAAAAGTGTTTTAAACATTTTATTAGAACCTTTATTTAAAGACCAGAAACTTATTATATATCAATAAAAAATAATCTTAGGTATTACGATTGTTTTTGACAATAAAATTGTTTTATCGGTAATGACTTATATAACTATAAGTGTAGGAGAGTATTTTTTTTGTTATAAACATTGTGATGATTTAGTTACATAGTTTAATGTTTGTCGACAATTTATGACTGATTGATTAATTTGTTATAACAAGTAAAACAATGTACTAGTATAGACAACAAGACTATCACGTAACTATTCCAAAATCTTAAATTTCGTCAATAACATCATTAATGTAACTTATAGAAATTATATTTAATCAATTTTAATTTTTATAATATCACATTTTGTGCCCCCACTAAACTTAAATTCTTGGCTACGCCACTGAATACAATCGTCGAGTTTCATAACAAGACTGTGTTTTTCCTAAGTTTTTTTTCATTCTAACTTGGATGCTTGGTACATATTGGCATGTCTTATACATTAAGATGTCATGTAAATCTGAAATGAAAATACAAGGGCATTATTCACCATATCTCTTTAAAATCAAGAAGTTACTTGGTGTGCGTTTCATCCTCTCTTACAAACCACACACTCATGTGGTCTAGAGCAACTTGATTTGGGTGAATGAAGTCTTCAAGACCTTCATGCATATCTTTGATACCATAGAGATGCTATTATGACCACATTCATAGGTTGCATGTTCAGTTATTCGAAAACTACCAATCTGACAAAGTAGTTGAGTTCAACAACATCTATTACAAGAGCATATCTCATCATAGTTGATCCCAGTGCGTGTTAGTGAGAGATCTTACGCCATAAGATGAGTCTAACCTTTTGTTCTCACTACGCTATCTAACAAAGACATATTGGATAAGATTTACACTTGTGGAGTCGACATCACCTGTCTAAGGACATATATTTTTCTTAATTTTTGATCATATATTTCCATTAGGCCAATCTATTATGTCGATTTAATAACGTAGTGAGCCCGTAGAAGTATATGCAGCATACGTAGACGATGGTGTAAAACGTGGCCGATGTATTAGCATTTCAACCAATCACCATAAAGTGTAAAATGTGTCAGCAAGTTGGTTGTATCATTTTACATAATCTAATTTGGATTTGTCATAAGAATGAATTGTTGTCTTTTATGTCATAGAGTAAGAGGGTCACACTCCTCATTAGCTAAAGAACACGCTTTACAAAACGAATGATGAGCGTCGAACAAAGCCAATGACGCATCAGGAGGACCGATGCGCCTCACTTGTGTGAGCGCTTGACCGAACGGTGTCCAAAATGGTGGAACCATGAGTCGGAGCCTCAACGATCATGCTAAAGCTTGTTTAAGTATAAGTCGGTGTCCTAAACCTCTTTATTAGTGACAACATATGATTCAATATCCGAATCATAGTGACATATAGTCCATTAGATTGACTCATGCTTCTCTCTATAGATGCGCTCTCATTCGCACTATACACAAAAGTTTCTACCATTCTCACAATAAGTTTCATATGGTAATAATTGTCGTGTAAGATCTTGAAAAATGACAAGATTCGATTGCCAATCAATACATAGCGGGCGCATTGACATAGATCATGGTGTCTTGAGGAATTAAGATTCAATTTCATCTGTGTCCATGAATGACCAGTGATTATCCAATGATCATAGTCACATCAAATTTACAAGGCATTAAATTATCGGTCTAATAGAATCTTGTGGATCATTCTACTATCTACAAGACACTCAATCTCTCTATGAGAGATATCCACTGAAAGAGAGTAGATTCATGAGTAAATAGTTCCACTTGAACTATTTAGGAGGACGCAAAACAAGCTGCAATCTCGAGTGCAAGTCATAGTTTCCTTGTAACATGACTTTTAAACACTAAAACAGTCATAACTTTTTTGTTATGACATGTATGAACAAATCGCGAAATGTTTTAGAAACTAGATTCAATTATCTTTTCATTGATATAAAGTATGTGTTCTAGTTCATCTGGAGCTGATCACAAAGCTCAAACGAAGTTGCAGTCCAAAAATAGACAGATTTGCTGTTTTCGCAGATTTGACATGATTGAAGCTCTGAAGATTTGAAATG
The DNA here is from genome assembly GCA_951800085.1 of Comarum palustre. Lineage (NCBI taxonomy): Eukaryota > Viridiplantae > Streptophyta > Magnoliopsida > Rosales > Rosaceae > Comarum > Comarum palustre. The sequence goes on along the minus strand of OX637579.1, from coordinate 6,115,286 downwards.
ACGTGTAGACCTATGCCTAAGGCAAAAAAAACGTGTTTACTCATCAATAATGTGGTGGATCAAGTCTTCAACGTCTAATAAAAGACGACAATTGATTATATAGTGTAGAAAGAACCAAAATCGAAAGCTTTCGGTAATTTCAAGTGTTAGCATGAGCAGACATGTCTGCAAAGAGTCGGTAGTGCTAGCTAGACACACTTGATACCACTCTCTCTTTGAATTCATATGGTTCTAGACATCATGCCAAACTTTTATGAACCTATTTGGAGGATCAAGGATGAAAATCCGTTATTTAGGAGAAGACTACTAGAAACACGAGAGGCATACCTTCATGAGGGTGCACTCGGCCGTGCGGCACTTTCCCTAAGGAGGGACTGAACTCGGCGTAATAATGTTGTTTTCCTAAGGGTGATAGTCACATCGAACCATAACAGACAATTAATGAATAAATACTTGAAAAATTTTTCAACATTGTGCCAACGATTTCATCGAGGTCTCGAATTGTAAACTCTTTGACATCGATACGATGTCTATGCACATATAGCATGGAAAGAAAATCAAAGTCTCCTCAATAACGTAAAAATTAGAGGCATATAGAACTGGGTGTGAAACTATAAAGTTTACAATCATTAGATTTTTCAAATACTCTTTGTACATTCTTTATATGCGTTCACGACTTAAGGATGAGTTCGACAATCATAAACTGGTGATCAGGAGATCTACAACCGTTATATTGTCCTGAGCTAGCGTGAGTTGTTTTGACAAATTCATGTCTAGGCTAGGACAACAACCACTATGCATGGCTGTGTCTCCCCTCTTTTCTAGACATCAACACGGTATCTGTTGTAGTTGTCATGACCCACATTACCTTACTCATAATAAGGGTTAGTCATGTAGACTAGAATAATATGACAATCTCATTAACGTAAATACAATTTATGTTTGCAATAGATTGATCAAACAAGCCTTGTTGGGAATAAACCAACTTGGAAGGCTTAGAAAAACTGATGAAGATCAAATCCGCTAAAGGTTATGGATCAAGATGTCACAAGGTATCATCGATAATATGTAGTCAACAAGTGATAATCAGTCTGTGTGACTAGTAAATTTGTTTTCACAGGTCGATGTAGCGCCTTTTTTCTGAACGTGAGAGATGTGTAATCTCGGCATACAAAACATGTTGCTCTTGCATACAAAACCAAGCTGTTATGAGACTCAAGAGAGAGGTCACAAACAATGCTTTTCTTTTAAATGGTTTATCTCAAGGATCAGTGATCTGAGCTACTCAATTAAGGACCCTGCGAATACAAGATTCGAGGATTTATTCTCAAGGATTAAAATCAACAGATTCGAGCTACAATACACCAAATGTTAAAGATCGACACCTTAAAGATATTAATGATACTTTATGGTTTGATTGTTCAATTTCTCAAAATCAAAATTAAGGGTCTGAGCTATCTTGAACGGGGAATTTATTGATTTTTCCTCAAAAACCAAAATTAAGGTGATTGAGCTATGTTTCAATTTCTCAAGAACCCAAATTAAGGGGTCCGAGTTACCATATACAAGGAATTTATTGATAGTAACTGCAAATCAAAAATCCAAGAACATGGGTAGATGGAAGGGGAGAAACGATTTTTTCTCCTCTAAGGCAAATAAATTGGAAAAAGTTTTAGGGTTTGAGGGTACCTCTGTTTCTTGTAAAAAACAAAACAAAGACAGTGATGGAGGAGCCGACGGTGGACGTGCAGTTGGGAAAGAACAGAGTCAACGACAGTGGACGTGCGACGATGGTCAACGATCAATCAGAGACGAGATCAGATGCTAGTTTTTTCCCCTTGTATTTTAGGGTTTTTAGGGTTTGTAGCTTATGAACTTTAGGGTTATAGACAACACAGAAAACATATACAAGAAAAATAAGAGCGAGAAGATAGAGAGAATAATCATCATATTTATTGAAAGGAAACCTTTTATATAGGGTATTACAGAGTACCAATATAGTAAGAGCATCCACACCGGCGAGCAAGATTTCGCCGAACCGCTCAAGCAACGACAGGATCCAGCCAGCAACTGATCGAGCAACAGAATGGGCGAAATGCTACGGTGAGATCGGCTCGAGCAAAACAGTGGGCTCCACCTCTTGCAAGAGCAATCACTCGAGCGAAGTTTGCTCGAGCAATTTCAGTTCGACCGGCTCCAGCTCTTGCTCGTGCTCATCATCTTGCTCGAGCAACTAGTGCAGATGCTCTAATAGAACTGAATACATAGTCTAATTCTAGGTACATATCCTAACGGCATAAGACCAAGACACACATGACAGAATATTCTAGAACAAATATCTATCTTCTGACCTAATCCAATGACAATCAGCCATTTGACAAGAGAACGGTGCTTTTGTTTTCAAGACTCACATAGCTAAAATTTACAAGAATAGTGCCTTATAGTTAAAGTAAAGATCAAGGTCTAACCACAACAACAAAAGAGATTCTGTCATAGAATTCTTTTATGGGCTTTCTTTTTTGATAATTCAATATTGACCATTTTCGTCCGTAGATCAATCAGAAAAAAGAAAAAGAAAAAAAGAAATCAATGGTATTTCTAATTGATGGTATCATGAACACTTTGTAATTGAAATAGCGTACTGTGATGCTAAGGGCTATCTGTTAAATATTTCAAACCTTAATGCAAATGACAGTTCCACTTCAGAGGACCTTGAGAACAGATGGCACTACTCGAATTTATATAAAGATATTACATTGTTCATTTGTAGCAAGAGTTTTAGTTGACTGTATAGCTTGCTTAGGTCGAAAGACTCCTAAACAACCATAATCTGAACTTGTTTGCATTCTATTAAACAGTGAAAATCAGAGGCCGAAGTTACTTTTTCAGGCTAGGGTCACTCAAGGTTGCAAATTCTATAGTGGGTGAAAACCACTCACAGTAGGGTGTCTAAATATTGACTGATTGTCGTATAATTCAGTTCTGGATAAAGTTTTGTGGCGTCGGCACCACCAGCTAACTCAATATCAAAGTAGGTTTGATCGCCCTTTATGAAAGCAGAATATATGAAAATCAGGGCCATGTTGTCAGGATAGGCCGTCTCTGCGATGCAACAAGTAACAATTTTGTTTGCACAGATTAGTAATTAGCAGCAGAACTTCTTCCAAGCTATAGTAATTAGAGAAGTAATAAAGAGACAACATCAAAATCTAGGAGAAAAAAGTAACTGAAGATGGTAGACTAGATGGTAGCATGACAGCATATCATCTGGCAACAGATAAAAGTTGAAGATTGCTACAACTATGTAATGTATAGTATCTAGCAATCATCCTAATAGGCTTAAAAGCGTGCAATCCTCAGCTTCAAGAACATAAAAGCTTGAGGCTATACTTGCAGATGTTTGTTCAATGAAATCAATGAAAAAAGGTTGTCTTCAACTACAAAATTCTCACTGATTTTCAAACTTGATCCCTCACTTTTTCAATTTTGTACTGAATAACAACTATATTGTAGGATCAGCAGACATCCTAGGGACCATGTCGGAGAATGTTGCCAGGCCTAGGAGGATGTGCTGCTAATCTATCTTGGGGTTTATGTAGGCATTCAAAATTTTACTAGACGATAAAACAAACAGCACGTCCTAATCTAGATATGTAAAGATCAGTGGTGAATATATGAATCTCAACCCTTTTCTATCTTCTCTTTTTGTATTTACCCTAAGCAGGAATTATATCTTACTCCTCATGAGATCAAGTAAACAATCATTCTGAAATATCCAAACAGTATGAAGTAGAAGAAAGTACCTTTAATCTTCTTGAGAAGCTCTTCTTCTGATACAAACACCTTCTCCAGCTTCTTCCCAATCTTACTCTCCCAAAGTTCAACAAGTTCATTCAGCGAGTACGTATTTCCGGGTGGCCTCAAATACAACACTTTGTTCAAAGTTCGCGGATCGTCCAATGTCCTGATAGTGAAGGCAGCTACATCAATTTCCTTGACAAAAACACCTGCAAATTAAGAAATCACAACTATAAGCAGAGTAGCAAACCACATAACTCAAATACCAAATCCAACAGGCCAACCTTAAAGACCTTTAGTATTGCCATCCCCGAAAATTGTGACATTGTCCCTTGGAGGAACTTTGAGGCCCGGCTGCACAAGCGAAGGTAGCAAATAGCTCGTATAGAAATTGCATGAAACAAAAGTATAGGGAATGCCCTCAGCTTCCACAAGACGCCTAATCCCGGCTTTGTTTGAATAAAAGTTGTAGTCCATCCCTGAAATTTGCGTCTTATCTGGGTCCAACCCGAATTCCGATGGAATGAATCTCTGCATCCCAACGTCAATTGGTCGTCATACAGACATAAAATCCACATTAAGTAATAGATTTTGAAACTTAAACCCAATTCTCAGTGACACACAGTAATGAAATTCAGTCATTGCTAGTAATGCTGCTCAAATTTCCCAACTTCGACCATGATCTTAATAGGGTAACAAAAAAAGAAAGCTAAAAGTATCATACCTTGATGGAGCCAGCATTTTTGATGACCTGGATAAGAAGCTTCTGATGGACCACCTGTTTGGCTTGAACAGAACAAATCACAACATCTACTTGCTTCACTGCTTTAACAAGGCTGTCTTCGTCTTCCAGCGAACCCTGAAACAAAGACAAACAAATAGAGTTGACAGATGACAAATGATTTTAAGAACAAAAATTGGATTAAGGGTACGAGAGAGAGAGAGACTTGGAGGAGTGTGACGCCGGCATCGGAGAGGGCTTGAAGGTTTTGGGACTTGTGGGGGTCGGAGAAGGACTCGGGTCGGACGAGAGCGAAAGTGGGGTGAGAGAAATGGAGGCTGGCATTGACTAAATGGTGACCCAGATTTCCTGTTGCTCCGATTATCAGTACTCTGCTCTTCTCCATTTCTGGTCTGTCTGACCCCTAAACCCAAAATAGAGATTTGAAACTGAATCTAGTACGTGGAGAACAGCCCAAGCCGCACTAGAACAGAGTCAATTAAACGTCATGTTTTTTTGAAGGAAATTTGGTTAAAGCCATCGAGTTACAAAACTTCTAAAATAGAGGAAATTACATGACCCAACCTGAATTTATGTGTCTTGGTCATAATGGTAGTCATACTTTAAAAACTATCAATATAGTACCTAGACTCTATTTTTGCTATCAACAAAGGATCCGAGACTAATTTCTTTCACGACGTCATCTATTTTGTTGACGTGACTGTGATGAGACCCAACTAAAAAAAGTAAAATGACAAAAATAACCTATCATTTATCTCTCTTTCTTGATTTCCTTCTCTCTCTCTTCCCTTTCTCTCCTCTTCTCTCTCCTCATGATCTCTCCTCTATCTCTCTTTCTCGATCTCCATCTCTCTCACCAAATCAAATGCTCCCTCCAAAGCACCCAAGTCAAAATCATCTCCTTCCGAAGGTAAATCGTTTACTTACCTTAAAACTTTTGCCGCATCCTCTAGGAAGACTTGATTAATGTAACATCCATTTCCAATTTCAAAACCAGCTGCAACAGTTAACTGTGGTATTATTTGCAAGAACCAATGCGAGTGAGGTAACTCTGAAACAATGTCTTGACACTACCAGAACAACTATTTTAGCAAACAAAATTTTTTCGTTGGCTAAGTAAAAATTTTGTCGAAAAAGTCTTAGCTGACGAAACGTCGTCGGGAAAACGCCGTCGGCCAAGACTTTAGCCAACGAAATTACTGTTCATCGTTGGCTAAAGTCATTCATTTAGCCGACGAATAAATTTTTCGTCGCTTAAAGTCTGGACTTTAGACGACGAATTTTTAGACCTTATCCGACGAAATTTTATTAAATTTTGTCGGCTATAGTTATTTTTTTTATTTATCTTTAGCCGACGAATTTTATTAAAATTCGTCGGCTATAGTTATTTATTTTTTATTATTATTTTTTCTTAACTTTAGCCGACGAATTTTATTCTATAGTTATTTATTTTATTTATTCATTTAACTTTAGCCGAACGAATTTTATTAAAATTCGTCAGGAGGCCGAGAAGGCTGAGAAAGAGATGAGGAGAAGACTAGGTGAGAGAGAGAGAGAGGGAGAGGAGGAGGAGAAATAATATATGACCGGAATGCTGAAATACGTCAACGGTTAAAAAATGACGTAATTCTGGTAAAGTCTTGGTGCCAATAGTTGCGGTCAATGCAATTTTCCTTTCTTTCTCCCTAGAGGTAGCCCTATCTTCGGTGGTTATTTTTCATAAAATTTTTATACCACTGATTGCGTCTCGTTGATTTGAAACTATTTTCAGTTGAAGATCCGAAAAAAATACTTAATTTAGACGGTCAAATGACCGTTTTCGTACGTTAAGGCTAGGGGTTTGACTTACGGGATTGATCGTTAGGATCGAGCTCTTAACGTTGTCGGATCAAGTTGAATTTTTTTCTTTAGACATATTTTGACATAATGATCATATCAGGGATTTGAGTTTCTCAAGTTTGTTCATCGGAATCATAGCATGCCTACTAATGTTGTATAACTTGTTTATTAAGTTTTAAGTAAATGATCCGTCTCAAAAACAAACTCTATGTAGAAACTTCAAACGCAATAAAGTCACGAAATAAGATATGACCGAAATGGTGAAATACGTCTACGGTTGAAAATCACGTAATTTCGGTAAAGTCTTGGTGCCGATAGTTGTGGTCAATACAATTTAGGGGTTTGACTTACAAGATTGACCGTATAGATCAAGCCCTTAAATTTATCGGATGAAGTTGAATTTTTTACCAAAGACATATTTCGACCTAATGATCATATCGGATTGTCGGATTTTTGGTTGTAAAGTTTGAGCATCAGAATCACAACATGCCTACTATTTACCATTATTTATCCGTATAGGGAGCCCTATCATATAGGGGTAAATGTCTCAAAATTGGTAGATGGGAAGTTGAGTCTCATCATGGTGAGAGTTTGTTGTGTTGAAGGTTCGACCAAAATACATCATATAGATACAGATATATGCGTTTTCGTGTGTTAAGTGTTTAGAAAAACTGCATTTTGAAGCGGTAAACGAACTCGGATGGCCAAAAAAGCCCATATGACATGGCATAAGCGATGATTTTGACTCGTACGGTTGTTCCACTTCCAGATTAGTATCACAATAATCAATCAGACACCGAAATATCCGTAGTGCAATTTTGTAAGTAAAATGTACTTTAGCCGACGAAATATCCAAATTTCGTCGGCTAAAGTCTTTTTTCTGGTAGTGTACCTTATTAGCGTCTCTTTTGACAAAAGCAATTCTCACATTAGCCATTTGGCTAAGAGTCACTCTTAGGTCAGACAATAGGTAGTCTAAACTCGAGTTATCTAATAAACCTGATTGAATAACATCAACCAAGATCTGACAATTAGTTTCCATCATAAAGGGAACAAACTGGTGTACCGGCCTGCGCCCAGCCTACACCTTCTAAGATAGCAAGGAGTTCACCATGTTGAGGGGAACTAACCGAAACAATGAAATAGGAAAGATTCCCACATAGATCCCTTCATTGTCAAGGAACAATCCTCCTAAATCTATCCTGTCTGTATTTAGATTGAAAGAGGCATCAACATTAAGTTTTATAAACCCAGCAGAGGGTTTCTTCCGTTGAGGTCGACACACTACTTGTGGAACGTTCTCAGAAGTTCTGGTAGATTTGTACTCCTCTCACCAACCCAAAGTTAAGGGAACAATGTCAGAAACATCTTTAACCTCACCCTCCTAGACTTTCTGATTTCTATTCCTCCATATCGCCCAAATCAACATTAAAATAACTGGGAAGATAATATTATGAAAAGAAAACATAACAACTAACCAGTCATACACCGTGACCGTGCTCGGTTGAGGGGGAACTTGAGCTAGCTGAAGGCATTCAAAAATAAGGGGACAATCTCTCAATACATGAATATGAGACTCCACTTCTTCCTCACAAAAAAAAGACATTGGGTGGTTTGAATAGATCTTTTAATAAACCAATAATCTTCAATATTGGATGCCAGAGACTTGAGGACTCGACTCACTTCAGGGACTAGTTTAACTTGATTTGGAGATCAAGCATAGCCCAAAGGATTTTTGACTTGTTCAGATTTAGTGATGCTCCATTAAATGATCAAGGTACGTTTCAGGTTAGTTTTAGAGAGTAGGACACAGTCTATAGGATCTTGAATACACAATACCAGTTAAGACTGATTTAAGCACAGTATCAACGTATAAAATCTATAAACTCTAATAGTAGGACATTATTTTAAGCATAGTAACAATGTCAACACAAGGATGATCTTATATATTTCTGTCAACTTAATCCCATGCCAGTGTCTTCATCATTCTTCAAGCCATAAGAGGCTCATTTACCTGCAAATGCATATACCGGATTATTAGTATCAAAGGGAGCAATTGGTTTAAGATTTTCCACCCAGTGGCAGATTTATGATCCGATTATGAGGTAGGCTTCATATTGAATGGTTTGTTTGGCCGAAGGCAAAAAAAATTCCACAATTTGAGTACACGTTAATGAATCTTCAATAACTCATACTTATAATTTCAGATTCAATAGAGAAAGCTAAAAATTGAAAGAGTTGTATGTGAGATTTTTTTAGATTTAAAAGGTAAAATACTATAAAACTTGAAGAAAAAGTGAGAGAAGAAGTGAGGAACCATAGAATATAGACCTAGATACATGCACAATGGTTAAAGAGTTCTTAGAGATGGGGTGAGCTTGACTGAGGCTAAAAGTACATTTACAGAAGAAAGCTTGGTTGGGCTTCAGCCTTACCCATGCTTCATGTACATCCGCTCCTGCTTCGACCAGCTGAGACACATGCATGTTTCTTTATCCAAATCCAAAGGTCTATCGTACAAAACAATTACATCTTTCCAAAGGGATCATTAAGGTGAGTAAGAATAGGTTTCTGACATTAGTCATTTCCTTTCCTGCATGTTTTCCAACTGCCAAATGCATAATGTTACAGAGTGACAATTTCATTTATGTTCATTTATGGTATGAACTTCCCTTTCTATACACTTTCATTTCAAACTAGTTTCGAGAGCAGCAAAGCGACCACGGTCCCTAGCTTGATGACGTTCATCTCCTCCATAATGTGGATGGAAAAGGTATTGATCTCATGGACTTCCTCCACAGATTTCAAATTCTCACTCGATCCTTACATAACGTGACCGTACCATGCTAGGACAACCTTGATTTTCAAATTTCCATTGATGGTATTGGTGATGGAGCTTCTATTCTCTTCTGGAATTTTAATTATAAATTCTTACACCGTACATAACGTTACACTCGATCATTACCCTCTTATTTGGTTTGTCATAACTCAAATATAATGTAGCGTTATAATATACGGTGTAAAGATTTCCCTAGCTTAATTCTAATCAAATTCTCAAATTCACCACATTTGAGCTAAAATAAAAAGAAAAAGAAAAAAAAAGACATAAATAACGTTTTAGTTGGAACGGTTTTGAAACATAACGACGTTCAGGCCTCATCATTTGGCCCTATCCCATCCTAAAATCCTCCCTACCCTATAGGGCCGAAGCCTTACCCGACCCTCTATTAGGACGGGCCGGCCCTAGCTCTTTTTAAATAAGGTAGGGTAAAGGTTAAGCAAATAAAACCCGTTCATACTCTATTGAGTTATTTAGGACCAAACTCGGTCAGGCCTAAAAGCCTGTCTTTTAGGCCCTAATAATTTCTTATTTTTTTATTGTTGTAATATTTCTCTTATTTTTTAAATACAATACAACTAATCTTCTTTAATGTAATTGATTTTTCTAGCTTTATTTTTTGATTTTCTTTTTCTTTGTTAAATAACGATTGTATTTTATGATTTAGAGAGATAGTTTATGAGATATATGAGTATAACATCTTAGATTATTATTTATATATAGATGTCCTAAGTTAATTATAATGCATATGCATGTATGTTAAATATGACTACAAAATAGTGTGTATTACATATAAGTAATATAATAATTGAGGTTTGATATAAATTGTAAGAAAAATAAAAAAAATAAACTAGCCAATCTCGACTTTATTTAGCCATATTTAAATGGTCGACCATACCCGACCCTTTTAATCCTAACAAAATGGGTCGTTAGGACATGTACGAGTTTGCATATTCAAGCCTCGGTCCTACCCGATCAAACCTTAAATTTTGTTGACTTTGACCATGTGAGACCCTGATATTTTTTATTATTTGATTTTTCGACACACCTAGGTTTAATTTCGATTACTTTTCGGTACGTCGTAAGTGTATCTAACACTTTTACATTAGAACACACGTCGCCACATGCGTAGGAGTATTTACGGAATAGTTTTCTGGAACTCCACGTATTTTCGTTCTATTTTATGGATTAATTTGACATTTTATTTTCAATTAAATGATTTTCAAAAAATGTATTTGGTTTTAAAATTATTTTAAAGTTTAGGTTTAATCGTGACCGTTGATTTGTTCGTTGAATCGTGACCGTCGAAAACTTCTATATAATCCCTCACACTTATCTCCACCGACACCTTATCTTCTTTCTCTTTTTCTTCTTTCCTTTCTTTTTCTCTTTCCCTTTCTGTTTTATTCTTCTTTCTTCTTCGGTCTCTCTCTCTCTCCACAGAGAGAAACCCAGCAGCTAGGACTCCAGTCGAGCCTCGTCGCCAAGCGTCTCGCCTCGCCGCCATACGTCTCGCCTCACCGCCACCACCAACAGCTTCGCCTTGGCCTTGCGACCAAACCTGGACCCTCAACCGCTCGGAGACTCCGGCACAAATGCCCAGTCGAGGAGGAGAAACACGCCGAAGTCTGCCCAGTCGACTTGGACGTCGAACCAGAAGGATGCGAGCTAAGGGAGCTTCAGGTAGCAGCAGAAGCTACCCAAAAGCTCGAAGGAGGAGAACAGCCTGAAATGCCTCGTCAGAGGAGATCTGTCGGAGATCTACGGTGTTTGACTTCGAGATATAATAACCTCCACTTTCCTCTCGTTTCTTGTCTTGTTAGATTGCTTGGGTTGTGCAAAACATGGTTTTACAGGTGGAAAAGCTCGGTTTGGCCAGGAAAGCTTGGTTTCTTGCAAACCAGTCTATCAGAGAAGACATGGTAAAGACTCTGGTTTTTACTGTCATATTTATCTTTTTACTATTTACCGTGAGGTGAAATTACCAGTTTAACGTTGACAGAATTACATTTAACTTACAGTTTTACTTTAACTATTTACTACTTTACTGTGTTGACTTACTGTTACTGGGTTGACTTTGACTATTATCGTTTGTCCATTGACTTTTACTGTTTCAAAGTTGACTTTTTACTATTATTGTAGCATACTTACTCTATTACATTTTTATCGCTATGGTTAATTAATTTAAAGGTTTTAGAATTACCAAATGGTTTATAACCTTTTACTAAAAATTGTTAAAAACATTTTAAATTAAATATGTGACGAAACGACGTAAATACTGAATAGATAACAATCCTGAATTCTCACCAGTTCAAGAATCAGGGTATCAATTAATTAGATTCTAGTGTCGGAAAAATAAACGAGAAGTTTATGGAGTCATAAATAGTAGATAACAAATCCTCGAATGCATTTACCTGACTATGTCATTTATACCTCACAAACAAACCCAGGAGCGCATCATCACCGGCCTCAAGAGGATCAAGAGTTGGAGCATAGTCATATGCTTTGTCATATCAGATTGTAGGGGGGCACGCCCAATGGTTGAGCCGTAACCCTCTCGGGTTAGTGACTTTTCTTTTATTATATATATAAAGGTATAAGCTGCATTGATTTACTGTATAACCACATTCTCTTACTTGCATTGGTGTGTGTGTTTTAGATCAAAAAGTAGTACCGTTGTCCTGATTTACGGGGCTTGGTCTGAGAGTGACGGGATATAGTATTTAGATTACGTTTTCCACGGTGTCGATGACCGTGAACCTCCAGAGGAGCAATGCCTTGTTTATATTTTTTCCCGCTTACGCTCGTCTTGTATAGAGTTAAGTGAGTCGTAAGTGTGGCGTGCTACTATGAGTGATCTGTTAGGCATTCGCTGTAAATGGATACTCTCGCTACTATTCATTCTCGGGCACATAGGTAGTTGGTCCCGGTTTGCTGTAAAGACAAACCCGGGATTTTCAGCCGTGTGGATCCAGAAAATCCATCATGTGTGGTTATCATTCTTTTACTTGAGTTTTGTGTGCGTGATCATACTACATATGTTTTAAATGCCCTAAACGTATACTTATATACGTATATCTACATATATAAATTATATGTTTTCACATGGGTTTTTAAACCCTAATTTGGTTGGGTTTCGGCTCCATTTGGGTTAACGAGGAATAGCTGCTCACCCCTACATCTTTTCAGGTTTTTAGCACCCTTTCCTAGATGAGCCGGACTAAGAACTCGTGGTTAGTCATCGGTCATCGTGCAACTTCGTTTCTGGGGACACTCTTTTTGGCGTAGACTCCACTTCTCATGATCTCCGTATTTGATATAATAAGTTGTTGCGCACTTTGAACTATTCAGACTTGTTTATTTCGAGACATTCCTTGTTGTTTTTATATTTGTCTCATGTGCTTCTATTCACTAACTTCTGCTTGTGTAATAATTTAATATTTATCTTGCCATTTATCATTTCATATTTGTCATTTATATTATTTGTGTTGTGATTATTTTTTCTCAGCCTTGTAGTTTGGTTTGGAGGATAGTTAATACGTCAGATGACGTATTGGTTACTCGCTAGTCTGAAATTATGACGGTTACTGCCGTATTTCAGGACCGGAAATAATCCCGGATGCGACCGACAGAGTCTTAAGCTTTAATTTTATGGTAAGGCCGGCCTTAGCCTACACCATGATGACCCTTAACGACGTTGTACTCTCATGTACAGTGAAAACGTTATTTTGTAACGGCTATCCTCCTAAGCGGAAAAAACCTTTTGATTTGAATTTTGAAAATCCAAAAGCCTTTTAGTAAAGTAGGAGAGAGCGAAACCCAAAACCAAAACAAAACCCTTACAATTCCTCTCTTCGCTCCTCAAATTTTCAACCGCTGAATTCTTCACTCGGAGGAGAAGGGTTTGTAGCAGACTAGCACTTGGCCTTTCCTTGTTCGCACTATTACCTATTTTTTCAAGGTTCTCTTCTTACTCTTCTATTTTCTTTTGAATTGAATTTTCCTTTCCGTTGTTCTAGCTGTTAGGCAATGTGTCTATCATGCGCTAAGATCCTTTTATTCAGAACACGTTTTTCCTGAACGCAGTTTTTTGCTTGTTTATTGAAGATTGTCAATGCCGGTCACAAAAATTGTGTGCATATCTATGGCTTCCGAAATGGATTTTTGATATTACAGGGAATTTTATGAAATTAGACCAAGTATTGAGTGCTTCGTTATGATTTAGTTGATTGTTTCGCTATGGGTTTTAAGGATTGAACATCTATTTGAGGACTAGATATCGTGTATGTTTCCAAAATGAAATTGCAACAGTTAGGAAATTCAGGCCAATAGAGTAATTACTGTTGGAGTGTTTTCAGTTCCTGTTTAAGTTGGATTTTAAGGAAGTGAAGATTTGTTGCAGGTGGGTACTCGATAATTGTGGGAAAGATGAATGATCTGATGACCAAGTCGTTCACCAGTTACGTTGATCTTAAGAAACAGGCCATGAAAGACATTGAAGCAGAACCTGACTTGGAGATGGGGAAACTTGAGCCTGCTGAAGAACAGAATCTTGAGAAATTTTTTGAAGAAGTGACAGCAATCAGGGCTGACATGGAAGAGATTACGAACCTGCTTCTTGATCTTCAGGATTTGAATGAAGAAACCAAGTCCACACACAGTGCTAAAGTTCTTAGGGGGCTGAGAGACAGAATCAATGCTGACATGGTTAGTATACTGAGGAAAGCGAAGAACATAAAAGCAAAATTAGAATCACTTGATCAGTCTAACATTGCTAACCGAGAGGTGGATGGGTACATAGAAGGAAGCCCTGTTGATCGAATGAGGATTTCGGTGACTGGTGGACTGAGAGTCAAGCTGAGAGATATGACGAATGAATTTCTGGCATTGAGGGAACAGATTGTTAAGGAGCACAAAGAGGGTCTCAAGAGGAGGTACTATAATGCCACAGGAGAGGAAGCAACTGAAGAAGTGATTGAGAATATTTTGAGAAGCGGGGAGGCCAAAGTTTTTGAAGGGAAAACAGAGCTTGTGATGGAGAATCAGGAAAGAGATGAGGCCTTAAAGGACTTGAAGAGAAGCTTGACAGAACTGCATCAAGTTTTCCTGGACATGGCTGTGTTGGTTGAAGCACAAGGTGAACAGATTAATGATATCGAAAAGAATGTGGCTGATGCTGCGGTTTACATAAGTGGTGGAACCAAGGAACTCCTTCATGCTAAGCAGCTGAAAAAGAAAAGAGGAAAGTGGGTTTGTTGGATTATGGCTTTTGTGCTGTTGGTGTTATTGGTGTGCTTTATTTGCATCATAGCTTCTTGAATGTTGCATATGAAAGGAGTTTTGGTATGTGAATAGGGTGGATTTTACTGGCATGGTTGATGGCTAATCATTTTATCATTGTTTTGATTGCTGTTTTGATTGCATTTCAATGTAGAATGCAATGCTGTGATGCCCAAACAAATCATTTTATGTTAGATGATATCTCTAGTTCTATCCACATAATGTTTTCTTCTGTGATTTGGATCTTTGCAAACAGATATGTGGATCTGAATGCTTGTTATGACTGTCTTTTTTTCGGATATGATCTATATTGCTACTCTTTTATTAGAGCTTACTAGATTGATTCATTCAGTTCAGCTGATAGTTTATTTCTGTTCATCTTTGGGATGTGAGAGAAGGCTTTGTTTTGGCCTCGTCATGGATACAAATAGTCTAGAGATGGACTTTAAAGCTTTAAATTAGAAAGAATCAGAACACATTACAGCTTTTATATATGCTGATCATCAAACAAGAGATTTCAGGAATCTATGCAAATGTTGCTGCATTTTGCAGAACGGTTGCAAGAAACGATCAGCCCAAATGCCCCAAACAAATCAATTAACTGATAGAGAATTTGTGTTCTCTAGAGAAGCATTATTATGAATCCTTAAGATGACTAGTTAACAAGGTGGAAGGTTGCAGGTGGAGGCAGGACAGATTGATCAGAGCTTTTCCCATTTTCTACCACAAATGTAGTCTTCAAACCCCAGACAGTATGCAGCTCCAAGTGACAGTGCATGAACCACACACCTATACATGATCAGATATTGTTCATTAGTTCTTTGAGGATTTGAGCTTTGATGTTTAACACAGCATGCTATTTTGTTATGTGATGATGTAATTACCTGGATTATCAGCCCTGAACCTTGTGGCAGCCCAACCACCGGTAGGAACACCAACAGTGTTTCTTTCAGGACGATCCACCAAGTTAAACTTAGCCGGGTCCTTCTTGGGGTCAAAGTTCCCCACTCCAGTCCCAACAACGAAGAAATTGTAACCATGAAGGTGGAATGGATGTGATTCCACAGTGACAAGGTTGGTATCCTGCAACACCAACTCCACTGTCGAGTTAAAGGCGATCTTGCTTAGCCTGGTGCCTAGTTTATTCCCAAGGTTGGCAGTGAGTGGTGCACCAGTATAATTGAAAGGTGTTAGAGGACGGTCAGGGAAGTCTGTGGTAAATACCCCCTTGGTGTTGAAGTAATGAGCTTGAAGCAACCTGATTTTTGGCATCACAAAAGTGATATTGCTCAAAGAAGCAGTGAGCTGCATTCGGTTCAGGCAAGTAGAGCATTGGTTGATTCCCAAACCAATTGTGTAGAAAAGTTGTCAATCCACTTTAAGAGGTACATTTGCTGGATATTTTGCTGTGTAGGCTTTTCAGCTTCTCAGCATAGCTCAGCACAAAAGCTGTCATTGAGTGCTGGAAGTTGGGAGAGGACCGGCATCACAGAATTGGGGATGCCCTTGTATTGAAGGATTGCAGTGGCGGTCTTATTGTCTACGAAAACAGGTGCATCCACGAATGGCCTTGTAGCCATGAAATATCTACTAGGGACTTGGTTTGTTTGACCAAGAACATTTGTGGTCTGGCCTGGGGCAATTAGTATTGCCTGAGTTGTAAATGGTTTGGTATAGACGGCGTCAATCTCTACAAGTTGTGGCCGGCTATGGCAAAGAATAGCTCGTCATTGAGTGCAGCATTGATGATTCTTAGCAGGTGTGTCTTCTCTTGTCCAACCTCCATGGCAAAGGTATCTGAGGATTAGCCAAACAAGACTACTAATGAATATCCCAAATCAATGTTCTGTTTTCAATCCCAAGCTATGATAATGTGGCTTACGTTTTTCTGAACATGGGAAGAGAGGCCCTGGCTTCCCATTAATCGGAGGCAATCCCAGTCTGTTCCCTTGTTTCACAACCTCTTCGACATCCTTATTCCACCATTCTCCTGCACCATTGGCATGAAAGATTCCGATTAATTTTCGCACTCGTGGACTTTAGGTATCTATTAGTTGATATCTTCTTGTGCAAGAAATTTTTGAGCCTGAAAACCGGCCCGGCTCGGTCCCTAATTTTTTAACATCAAAACCCGGCCCAAGTAAACACTAACCGGTCCAAACCCTGACCCTGTAATTGTTGTCCGATTCAGGACCAATTTTTCTTGAAATGGAACGATGTAATGGGTTTGAGTTTGTTTGATGGATGAGTTTGTTCGAGGAATTTTTCGCCGACGCTAATGTCATGAATTTGGTTTAGGGTATCGGGCTTCGAGATCTCATTCGACCTCCGCACGGCTTCAGGAAGTATGGTTTCTCTCGCAGGTACTTTAGAGTCCCTTCTTCTTTTCTCTATTTCGTTTCCAAAACTGGAAATTTTGAGCTGCAATTTGAGTGACTATTCAGTGTATGGATTCATCTCGAGGTACGTTTTCATCAACATCTCTTTTCTTATCTTTGCTTTGTTCGATCGATCTCTTCTGTATGTTGCAGAGAATGCATGTTCTTGATTGTGTTTTCTTTAAAGAGGATCTATATGGCTACTATATATATCAGATATCTCGAGAATTGATTTCATACTTACAGTGAATCCACACCGAGTTAATAGTTCGAGGTATAGGAATCGCGAAGATTGGCATCATCAATACCAATCTTATTTTATAACATCAGTGTAAATTCTGTACAAAATGTGGGTTAGTTCACTTGCAAATAGGAATTTGAACATAATTGACCAAATGCCAAATTTTGGATGTCTATGATGTCAATTGATTTCACTTCGCCGCAGTCTCCTGTACGAAATTCAATTTTTTTGGTTGAATTCGTGTTCACAAAGTACCATCATATTGGACGGGCAGGAGAAAAGGGTAATCTTTGATGTCTTCCAACATATATTACCTGTGAAACAATGTATAAATGCCAAATTTTATTACCTGTTGAAGTAGCCTAATTTAATCTTTGATGTTCAAGTTATAAAGCTATGAAGCCTGTTGATGGATCTATATGATGCCAAACAGGGAGATGTATTAATTGTACTTCTCCACACCGAGTTAGTGGTTCGAAATACTTATGTCTATTCTTTGATCAAACAAAGGTTCAAACTCAAATATCTACAATTTCTTGACCACAACAACAACTGATTGAGGCAAATCTATCACTTTACGGCATATGCATACCAATCTTTCTGTTCATATAGGCACGAGTTAATCGGAGCCCATATATCTTGGTTTGTGAGTGAATTGTTGGGTACATGGTAGTTGGGACCTGTACATTATTAGTGTTTATAAACATCATCAGTGTGTGGCTGGGGTTATCATTTTTATGATCGTTCAAATATGTGGAAATTGAGTTTTCAGTCATTTCAAATTCTTATGTTTGTGGCTGGTAACAATCCTACTTCAAAATAGTAATTTGAAATGCTCTGTTTTGTTCTTGATCTATGATTTGTTTTCTTGAGTGCCAAACTACTGTGACTTTGTTTCAATTTTTAAAGGAACTTTGTAGCATTAGTTTCACTAATGATGAAAGTAATGATAGAAACCAATATTAAGAACAAAGTCACTAATATTAGCTTTTTATTGGAACTAATATTAATTGGAGCTTTTTATTTTTGTCTATAGGTTTTAGCTTTTATGGATAATTGCTGATTCAGATGGATAATACCTAATTAGGATTAACTTCAGTCTTGCAAACTGCATATGTATGGGTTTTTTTTTAATATTTTTTTATTTATTTTAGTTTTGGTTTGGTCTGGGTCTATTTTGAAGGCTTTTGATGTCTTTTTTTATCATTTCGTTCGTTTAGTTGCTTTCATGTAGCTTTTTAATTCAACTAGCTTAGTTTAATTTGATCTACTGCAAATGTTTTAGCTTTGATCATCCTATCTGCTGTGACTTTGTTTCAATGTTAAGAAATGAAAATCACAGCTTTGCATCATTAGTTCATGATATAAAGCAGTGTTACTAGAAAGTTAATGAAATTAAGAAGTGCTGCAATTTTGTGGCATATGATAGTGGGGTTTGCGATGCACATTTATTTTATTCAAGATATTCTGATTAGGCTGATGTATTATGTGACATATGATTGGGGTTTCCGATGCCCATGTATTTTATTTAAGATATTCTGATTAGGCTGATGTAGTTATTTAAATTAATGTAACAGTTGAATTTTTATTTATGAACCACTTCTATCGATTGTCCATGGCAATCAACATATTAGATTCAGAATGCTCATGTATTCTGATTGCAGTTTGTGATAATGCTGAATTTAATGGTCTCTGACTGAGATCATATTGCAAGGCTCTGCTCTGCACTATGTTGCTTTCATTGAAGTTTTCAAAGGAGCTGTGCAGACAAAGGACCGTTACGGGTGTATCTTTCTTGGGTGTAGGAGTGCCTTGGTTTTTCAGGTTTGTACCTTTTTCAGGTTTGTGCCTTGGCTTTCATTAAAATCCGCTTAATTATAATGTTAATTTGGGCTTTTGATTTTGTGCGAGTGGATTGGATTTGAACCCGTGAAGACAGTAGTAATGAAGTTGTGAATTGGGTTCCAATACATGGTACCTTTCAGTGAAAAATGATTTATTCAACGAACTGTTGAAAATCTGTTCTTCAATATTAAAATAGGCAAAATTAATTACAGGACGATTTTGTCTAATGAGACGAGTTAGATGAACAGGTTGCTTAACTCTATGTTCCAAATTTATTCCGTTGAAGTGATTCAACAATGTTGCTGGTCATTCCAAACAGTTCATGGGTCGCATGACGGTGCACAGATTATGACATTTGTAAGGAAAACGTTCAGCTCCTCAAAAAAGAAGGATAACGTTCAGCTTAATTAGCTCTAGGTTCTAACTTGCACAACTATACAAAGCCAACTCTCCCCACATTGCCTCATAGGGCTAGTCCAAATTTCGATTCTTGAGATTCAAAATCAGCCAATGTAGTAAATCAAACATCAGACTACATTGGCTGGATCAAGTAGTAATACCTATTGTGTTTTGTGTTCAGGTGTGCAAAACAAGATTGTTTATGATGCTAGCCAGGAGCTAATGCAGAAGCTTGCTCTTGAGGAATTTGAAGTTGCTATGGTGAGTTAGGCGCATTCCCAATGTGTATTGTTAATGATGGATCATCTCATTTGGGTTTCAAACCTGAACATTATAAGTTAAATGACTTTTGATCATTGGTTGGCCTATTACAATACTTTAGGTCAACTTGACACTTCGGGGCAGTCATTTACTGCATTTAACTAGTTCTATTTTTGTTTCCAACATTTGGTATCATTTGATGTATAAGTTTATTCTAGTTGGTCACTACTTGAGTACTCATAGCAAGTAACTAGATTTGTTTACAGTACTTTGGTCACCAAACAATGTGGTAGTGTTTCTACTTTTCTTTGTTTGTTTTCATGCTTACTCTTAAAACTCATCTGAGTCATTTTGATATTTGCATCTGTGATTGTTGATGCTGTTCATTTTAATTTAGGATTGTTGATATTGTTCATTTGTAGTTTAGGATAAATCTGTATATGCAAACTGTGCTGGAATAATGCGAAGCATACAAATAACATTTTTGGGCTCTTCTTTATTTTTAATTTTTGGATAATCTTTATGGAAGTAGGTAAGGACTTCATCTCATCTTTTTGCCAATACACGGTATTCGCTCACACTTCATCTCATTAGATGCATCCAGTTTTTGATGTGAAAGTTGATTTTCCTGCAAGAAAATTAATAAGCAGACCACCTAGAGGATTGGCTATACAGATGAGTTTCAAGGCTAGAGTGTTGCTCACTGGCTTTACACTACAGAAGCCTGAGAAATAAGAGGACTATTAAGGCATGACTCATTGTTTTAAGTATTTTGTGGGGTTTTCTCTACAGAAAAAATTTCTTGTTGCTTCCTCCAGCCCCCCTGTGATTAGACGAAGAATGATAATTAGAGTAATAGAATTTTGATGATCAAGTTAGTGAGACATTCAACTTAATAGGCTTCTCCTGAGTTTAGCGAGTGCTGTTCTTATACATCACTGAGTTTAAGTTTGCCACGAGTTTGTTTCTTCTCCCAATGTCATAAGCAATTGAGCATCTAGAACCATCCCAATTGGTGCCAACTGCCTGTAAACCTGGATCCAGGGTGATGGCTTTGTCCAACAAACCTTGTATATGTACCTTCATAGATCATACTGGGCTTGTTTGCTTTTTAATGTACATGTTGGGTTTTGTTGGATCTTTTTGTTACAAACGGTGGTATTTGAGATGGTTGAAAACCGATTCTCACCCTTGTCGTAACAAGGTCAGTCATCACTCAGCAAGATTCCTGCGTTCAAAATGAACCATAACTTGTAGTAAGTGGTAACCTTTCTGGATACTCTTAGTAATATGAAGACACAAACTAGGAGCTCTGACTAGCTCCAAACATAATCCTAGAGCTGAGCTAATTTTCACAATGCAGAAAGAATCTTTTTAGGTTTAGCATTTTATTCCTTGGAATAGCACCATGTAGAGGTAAAGGTGGGAAAGAGTCCTCAGAGATGATAGAAAAACTTCACACAGAGTTGAAGGGGTCCCAAGAAAGGGAAAGGGCAAGATCATCTCTCACTATCAATAGGAACAAAGAGAATCAAAGAGATCATTCCTTTGGATGAGGCCAGATCCACCTCCTTCTCACTATTATATATGGCTTGAATATGAAGAAGGATGATCCTTTTGATTTCATACTACAAGAGGAAGAAGACGCAGTAAATTGTTTGTAATCTGCAGTGGTCCCAAACCAATTTGCTGCAACTTAATACATGAAAGCTTCTCTTTCTATATTGTATCTATAGTAAAACTACAACAGTGCGACGTACCTTCATTGCTTGATAGATAGAGAGAGACGAAAGAGAGGAAACCCGACAAGAGAAGATAATTCTTTCGCTGGTGACATGTAAGCTTTTGGTGACAAATATTCGCGGTGATCGAAGATGGTATCTGCAATAAGGTTCGTAATTCATAACCTGTTAGTATTAGCTGCCTGTGGGAAAAAAATATTTAGCCAGGAAGACATACAAAGGTTTATGTTTAACAAACTGTTCCTTTTTCTACGTCATACTCTCGAATTACAGGTTTATAATATAGGAAATTCTTATATGTATTCTATTTATTTGTGTATATCAAAGTTATACAGAAAAGCACCGAGTAGATCTTATATCTTTTGAAAAGTATACAGAATGAGAGTACTCTGTATTTTTCTAAGAAAAATGTATATGCTTGGGAGGACCTGAAGGCCTCTCGAGTTTGTGATGAGGCTTCATATGTACATGACATGCTTATTATTCCAGTCATCCATGCTCTCACATATACTATTTAAGTGCATATATGAACTTTCTAACTGGTCATTTGCAGTGATCCATGTTTTCTGGCGAAAGCCGTTTAAACTTTAATGTTGCTGAATTCATCATTCACCGAAGGCCGACTACATTTTTTGGAGTTTGTTCTGATGTCATTCTATGATATGAACCGTTCGTTGTAGTCGAATTGGAAAAATTGCTTATTGCATTGCTATATAAATGATGCTCATATTGCTCCTCAGGTGACCTTATCTGTTGTGATATAAGAGATAAACGTTTGGTTGCATTGGAAATGAAAATCTGTACCCGTCTTGATTATTAGTTTTGAATGCTCTACTCAGCAGGCACATGAAAACAATTCTAACCAATTGAATATGTAAGGTTTGGTTTTGGATAAGCAAATTTGTCATGTTTCTTGGCAATTTGCTCTGTTTGGTCTGCTTTAAATTGCTGTCACACCCTCTTCATCACTCTGCTTAAATTATCAGGGTCTCTATCAACAAATATTATTATTCTTCTTCTTCTAAAAAGGGAGCTGAGAAGGTCCACCGGTAGGCTCCTGCCCACTGTCCCTCATGTAGTGCTTGGTCGAACTTGTCTCTCATATTCATCTATCATAGGGACAACCTCCATTGCTGCATTCCATCACTGAATTACAGCTAGTTGGTTCACAATTGTGCCTTGCTCTTATGCACAGCTTTGCCTTTTGCTTTTACAGATTTACTTCATATGGATTAAGGCAATTCAGGCCTCTTCTTTGCTCAAACTTGTTCCAACACAGGGTTCCATTTGCTTTTTCTCATCAACAGTTTTGGACTTGCAAGTTCTCTTAGGTTGTTAAGTGAAATGGAGAATTGAAGGCATCTATGGTTAATAGGAGGAATTTATTTTATTCATACTATGTTGTAGGTATACATACAAACATAATTACGTTATGTGCTTAGAGTAAAATAATAATCCGGATCTGAGGCATTAGGTAAACTCTCCCAAGAATCATCAAATGATTGATCAGTGTTTGGTTCACATCTCCATCTTTAAATTGCCAGCTTCAATGGAACCTGCAAAAGTAATGAGGGTTTCTTAGGTAAGAAATGTAGGATAAGATACAACAACACATGGACTGGTTTCCACTTCATTTAGCATCATCAGTAGTTGATTGAGTATTCTCATTTTGGTCGAGACTTTTATATAATGGACATACATCATCACCATTACTGATGGTAGCCATTATATGGTTTACAGAGTCAAAACGCATCAGACCCTCCAACTGCTACCACTTTCTATCCAAGATGTTTAGGCAATATCGTAATTCATGTACAGAAAAGGATGTTCTCTGCTTTTGATAATCCATTTTGGAAGACAAGGAAAGGGAGGTTAATAGTTCATCCATACAACTTTATGTATTCCAATTAAAAAGGACCTGCTACATTTCTAAGCAAAATGATTAGTCTCGGAGGGTGGATGCACTCATGTCTCTGTCATGGTGGTTAAACCTAATTAATTGAAGGACAAAAATGCACCAAAACAGATTGATTAGTTGTATCTACCTGTAAATGGTTGAGACGGAAATGGTGCTGTTCTTCCTTGATATTCCACATTGAATAGGTTTTGCATATCGGCATCCCAAGTTGTAGGAGGTTGGACTGGCTGCAAGAACATGCATAATCTACCATCAAATTTTGCTAACATTTTTTGATCAAGTAATAGATGTAGGAGTGTAGAAGAAATTACAGTGAAGCAAGATGTGTCAGCAAATGTTTCAGGGATTGATATAGGAGTGCTGATGCTTCTTCGAAGTAGTGTTGAATCAGGTGAAGTTATCCCACTCTCCAATCCCGAACATTGGAGCAATTGTTGTACGTGATTAAACTGAAAATACGCAGAACTAGTCATTTCTGATGACAACCCAATTGTTGGAAAATTGGCCATGTTTGCCGGAAACATCTGTAAATTTTCAAGCAAAACTTGAGTAAGCAACATATATTTAGGTCAACAGATTGATGATTGCCTCAAGCTACTTCATTTGTTAAGCCATTTCAAGCAGTTTTGTTTCCTTTTTCAGTCTAGTTTAGATAGTATCCTTGATCTTCCTTGAGCATTAATTTGTTGCCTTGTGGGATTTAAGTTTCCTTACCTCTTTGGTAAACAAGTCGTCGATGTTGAAATCAAGCCTCGGATTAACAGCAGCTAGTTTCATAGACAGGAACTGTTAATTATGAAGAGGATCAAAATTAAGAATACATAAGAATAAAAGATATCCGGGAAATTCAACAAGCTAGTGATGGCAAGATCAAATGTGTGTCACCTCTACTTGACGTTGAAGGGACTGGACATAATTGATGATTTCGTCTAGCATACCAGCCTTGCCAGTGATCTTGTTGCAGCCTGGTACTAAATCTTGCAGATACTTCATTCTTTCACTAATTTTTTCCCTCCTCACCTTCAACATCACAAGCAAAAATTGCATGAATACCACAACGTCAAACAGCATGATCCATCACATAACAACCAAAGAGTGCCAATATGTTCTAATTGTAGTACTCACTCTCTCAGCCAAGCTGTGGCTATCAGTGGCCTGACCGCGGCGTGCCCGGACATGAATGTAATCAGGTTTTTGAACCTCGGAAGCTTTGGAATTCCCCTTTGAAGTATCAGCAGAAGATTCTCTGTCGTTGTTCTTGGTGCTGTTTTGTTCAGTGATCTTGGAGTCACCCTCTTCTGCACACCCCTTCATTCGTTTGTCCGAGGAATCATCTTCTCCTACACCCTATACACCCCAGAAAACATATTGCATAAGCCAATTTACATAAAATTGACCAAAAGTGTGACCTTTTTCTGAAGGAGTGAATTAATAAGAATGTGTATGAAACTATGAACTATGAAGTTTAAAGCAGCAAAAGAGGAGTTAAGAGAATGAAAGACAATTAGGTACCTTATTGTTCTGTGCCTTATCGGCTTTCCTCTTCTTAAAGCCTTCCTTGCCGGCCGGTGAGCTGATATTGGGAGACGCGACGGTGTTGTTGCTCTTTGTCTCGACGGCAACTTTGGGCGGGCAGCTGAAAGTCCTGGAAATGTTATTCATCTCAAACCCACAACACCCATAACCAGAGTCGGCCCACCCATTTTCTAAACTCGGGTCGGGTTTCAACGCCTGCCCCATCCCCAAGTCGCCGCCGAGCCCGATCAACCCCTGGAAACTCTGGACCTGGCTCGCCTGAATTGGCATGTGACTGAACACCCCATTGAGCTCGTTCCCGCCAAAATAGCCTTGGTGCTGCCGCTGGAACTGGTCTTGCTGCCGCTTCATTCGAGCCCTCTGTCTGTCCAGCACCGTCATGTCCGTACAGTTTCCGGCCACGAGGCTTCCCGGCGCGTTCATGCAGTTCAACATCTCCGGCAGCGCTCTGTTCATCGATCACACACACGGACAGATTGGTATTCCGTCCACTATAGAGATCGATCACAAACTTGAGAGGGGTTGGACTAAACTAGTTTATATCAAATACGAGGTCACACTGTTAAAACTGGTACGTAACTACGGTTTGGTAGTGAAGGGTCCGCATGAAAGTACATGTATATTCAGTCAGTGATGATAATTGAGCTGGTGGGTGACTGTGTTAGAGCAGTTGGTGTGTTTGAGGACTGAGACTGACAGAGAGAGAGAGGGTGTGGAAAATTGAAATGTAAGAGTAGTAAAGTGGAGGGTGAGAGTTGGGTATATATAAAGGGAAAGAAAGGGGTTGGCCGGAATCTGACAAGTGAAGTAGCCGGAATTATTAGAGAGAGAGAGAGAGTGGAAGATGATAGAGGAAAGAGAAAGCGAGACAGGGGATGGAGAAGCAACTGGGGCAGAGAGCCATCGCACATAACCAGAGGCCGTGGGTTGTGGGCCCAGTTTGACATGACCGCCACGTGGGCTTGTCCGTCTTAAAACGGAGTCTTTTTGGGTGAAGAATGTTGGTTCCGACGGAACGGGGTAGTAGGGGGTTCAGCGATCTTTCTAGATTTGCCTAGTTTACCTGCATGGGGTTTTGGTTAGCGAGTTACGGCTGCATGTAATCACGCTAATAATTAAGGAATCAATTTGTAATACACAACGGACTGACTAATTAATATTCTCTTGTCACATCAAACAATGATTATGATATCTAATAATCTATATTATAAATCAATCAAATGTTAATTTACAAATACACCATATAAAAAATATCTTACTTTTTTAAAAACACAAATTAACAAATTATGACAAGTTGATATCCATATGTCATTTGTCATTATATATTTTATTAAATTACTCTTAATGAAATTTTAAGACAAATTGATATCTACATGTCAATATACATTTTACCAAACTACCCTTCACTACATATTCAATTTTCTGCTGAAGTGACACGCGGTTACTGTCGAGTTGAAAAGTGCAACTGCTGGCGCTATTGTAATTTTTTTCAGGCATTTTTTTAATGATGACGTGACACGCTGCTACTGTCGAGTTAAAATGTGCTGCTACCTGAGTTAAAAGGTGCTACTGCCCGAGTTGAAAGATGCTACGGCCGACGATATTACTATTTTTTTCCTACAATTCTCTGATGTTGACGTGGCATGCTGCTAATGCCGAGTTTAAAGGTGCTACTGTAGATAAGAAATGTGCTAGTGCTACTGCCGAGTACGAACGACCTGCTACTGATAGAAAAGTGAGCTACTGTTGAGATATTGTAACTTTTTCTGGCAATTTTACTATTACTGTGGACTCAAAATCTACTACTTTTGACTCGAAAGCTCCTATTTCTCAGATATAACCCAGCCACAATACCAATAAATTACCGATGACAAATATTGCAAATTCAAACATTTTGGCAACAAATTCAATTTTCTCTATAACATTGTTTGTATAGAGAAACAAGTGATTCGTTCAAAACATAAATATAAGAACAAATGAAAATTAAAAAATGTCTCAAACACAATAGCTTACCTTGCAAGCTAAAAACCTTAATTGAAGATGAGAGTCACAGACTCGCAGTAGTATTCAATTTCAACCTAACCACCCACTAATCAAAGCCAAAACAAATCAAATCAACCTCTGAGTTTCATGATTGCACACTAGCAATCTCACGTCAATTGCTCCCAAGTAGTATCAAAGTATGCTCCACCATCTAGCTGCTACTGTGAAATTACCTTTGAAATCTGGTAGTCATCGACGGCGGCGCAAGGATCCAAGTAGGTGATGGAGACTAAGCATTGGAGGACGACGACGGTTGGATCCTGGAGTTAGAGGACGTGCGATCCGATCATCATTGAGGCTCGAGGTCGTCTTTGGTTGGGCTCCATCATCGGCCATCGTCGACGTTGAGGTGCTAGGGGTTAGATGTCGTCGTCGAGAACCGTCGTCGATTCGTCGGAGTCGAGCATCATCTTTGTGAATTTAGGGATTGAGAGAGATTAGATCGTGAGTGGGAGAGAGTAAACGAAGTCAAAAGTGTAATTTGGTCATTTTAACGTCAAATTGGGATCAGATCTGTTGTGTTTGATTTTAGGCCTTAGGCTGTTGTCCTAATTTGTCTAAATATTATTGAAAGTGGGGTTTTTGTGTTTTGAAATTTGGTCATGTGTTACTATGAAATTCAATTAATCTTGAATATTGTTTTTCAAATTGAATGAATATATGGTGAATTGTTGATTATTATTAGGGTTAAACACTTGTATACCTTTAAACTTTAACCCAAAAACAGTTTTATCCTCTTTCTTTCACATTAAACAGGTATACCCTCAAACTTTCAAAATTCAACAGTTTTATCTATTCCGTTAAAAGTTATGTTAAAACTAACTGAATAAGGTTTTTTTACAAGCACTTGCAATTAGGATAATTTACAAACTAAAACCTAATCACTATTCAACTCAAGAACTAGCCTTCAACATGCCAAAACTTCACCCTACGACATTCTGTCTAAATAGTTACTATACCGGCGGAATCATTGTTGTTCTTAAGTTGGAAGTTTCATAGATTTTAGTATGTAAAAAAATATCAAATACAAATTTTAATACGAGCAACTGAAATTAAAATATTTTAAACAAAAATATTTTTGTGACGGATTTATGGGCACAAGATATAATTTATTTAACATGACATAACTACAATTACAGAACCCAGAGCTTCGCTCTTAGGTAAACAGCTATAAGCTGTTTACCTACTCATAATTATAATTACATTCAAAGGTACTTACTTATAATAAAATCACATCACACCGAATGATTATAGACTGAAATCTTCACACAGTACTCGTACTCACACTCTTATTTCTCACTATCACTACCAGAACAGAATGGCCCTGTTAAAAAATTTCATCGCCCAAGATCTTAGGGGACGAAGCGTCGTCGCCTAAGGTGTCGTCGCAAGAAGTCCGTCGCCCAAGATCTTAGGCGACGAAAGAAATCCCTGTCGTCGTCTAAGAGTGAGACCTTAGACGACAACACCTGTGTCGCCTTAGAGTTAAGTTAAGGCGACGACACACATTTCTTGCCTAAACAGCCGTCGTCGCTTAAAAGTCTCGTCTTAGGTGACGAAACTGGAGTCTTTGCCTAAGATCTAAACTCTAAGCGACGAATAATTTTTCGTTGCTTAAGAGTCTAGATCTTAGGCGACGACTCCAGTTTCGTCGCCTAAGAGTTATAGCTTGGGCGACGATACGTGTATATTCGTCGCCTTATATTTTTAAAAAAATTTAAAATTCTCTTAGGCAATGAAAGTGGTATATTTCGTCGCCTAAGTGATATTAAGATGATGAAATGGTGCAAAAGTCATCCTCTCTTAGGCGACGAAAAATACCTTATTTCGTCGTCTGAAGTATTTTCTGTATTTTTTTATTTAGTTTTGTAAATTTTTATAAAATATAAATATCAACACAAAAAATTTCAAGAAAAAAATAACTAATTTTTTTATTAAAATTATCTAAATTGTTCATAAACGTATAAATATATAAATTTAGTCCAAAGTAAATTCAATATCATCCAAATAGATCATGAAATCCGATTCTTGTGGTTTCCGAAGCTGAGGACGTTTCGACAGCGGAGGCAGAATATGACGCATCGGCATGGGAGGAGGAATTTGTCCTGTTGACTGAGCATATATACAGTCCTGAAACCACTGTCCCAACTGCATCTAATGGTTT
Organism: Comarum palustre; assembly: GCA_951800085.1. Classification (NCBI taxonomy): domain Eukaryota; kingdom Viridiplantae; phylum Streptophyta; class Magnoliopsida; order Rosales; family Rosaceae; genus Comarum; species Comarum palustre. The sequence goes on along the minus strand of OX637579.1, from coordinate 6,086,261 downwards.
TCCTGGGCTGCATTACGCACTTCATTATACTACTCCTGGGCGTCTTCAGAGGCACTCTTGGCGTCTTCATAGGCATTTAGGGCTGATGTGAAGACTCTCTTGGCCGTCTCCTGTCGCTTCTGGCGTTGTAGTCTCTGATGCAGCCTCTCAACTTCTGACTGTAGCTGCACGTTGCTTCTTGAGGCTCCCTTCTTTCCTCCTTTTATTTGCTTCAGCTTTTGGTTTCCAACGCTGCCCATAGCCCGGCAGTAGAAGTTGTTTGTACGGTGTGGAAAAACCGTGTCCATGATCCTCGCCCTGATGAGTAAATCTGATCGGTCGATCCGGGACATGGCTTCAAACATATCCTCCTCCTGCATTTCCGGCATGTCTCCGACACGTAATTACGCATCACATCGGACTCCGCCGACCTCATCCTCTCCTAATTGGAAATATTAGAAACAAATTATTAATTAACATTAAATAATACATATAAGTAAAATTAAAAATTAAAAGCGTGAGATAACTTACAAAATCATCTTCGGAATTAGGATACGCCTTATGGAACGTTCCCACGAACGGGTTAGCCTCCGGATTGTCCCTCATCACCTCCTCCATGAACCGGCATGATGGTTGGTCGTGTTGCGTTGCCGGTTTGCAGCGTTCTTCTGAGAGACGACCTTGAAAGAAAAAAAAATTAACCGTTAGTAAAATATTTATTTAATACGTAATTTTTTTAATAATTAAGTACGGTCTCGATAACTAATTAAGTAATTTATTTTTTATCTACCTTTTTATGAGAGTTGTTGAATTCGACCGTTAAAACCAAAGTCACTCGTGCTCCCTGTATTGGAACTCAAGAGGGGTACCCAACCGGCCGTTCCCGTGCGCTTTCCAGTGGTCCCTCAGTTTATGCTTCCACTCCCTAAACCTACATATACGACATCAAATATTAGATATATATTTAATATAACATATAATGTAAGACAATATTTTTCCCAACGTACGTACCTTTAGAAATGTTTTTCTTCCAGCCATAGCCTCATCAACTCCTTGGACCCCTCAGAAAACTCAAAATATAACTACATTTAACCGTTTGTTAGTCTATTTTTTTCAAAAAGTCAACAACTTCATCACATAATATTATTATTGAGACTTTTTTAAAACTCACCGACATATCGTTATCGAGCTGGGTCTTCAAGGAATCCGGGATGTCTTTCCATTCTCCCCACAACATAGGGCATTTAGCCATAATCATGGGTCCCACGACGTGGACGTACATGTTACCCACGCTTGCTGATTTCGGTTCGCCATTCGGACCAACCCGGATTATGACCTTCCCTGATTTTTTGACTAGCTTCTCCACGGCCTTGCTGATGATGATGCCTCTCTTATTCTTCGTCGGTTTGTCCCCGACGACACCTATGACATAATAAACTAAATTTAATATTAAAATCTATCATTAAATATAATAATTCAAAAAGCCTTGTAAATTTATTTACCTGAGGGTGATGCGGCGGAGTCGACGGATTCTACTGATGTCGACGCCGATTCCTTGCACCTGACGGGATGAAGAGGTCCATCAAAAGGGGTGTAAAATTACGCCTCTTGAACAGTAAGGTCCGAGGGAACGATAATATATTCCACTCCGCATCAACGATGGGTATGGCCGGTACCGTCAACGGAAGCCATATAGTGGTCGGTACCTGTGGCGCCGATGACCCATCACCCAAAACAGCAGAAGGAGTGGGCACCTCTGCAGCAGATGAAGTGGGCCCTCGTGACATCGAAGGTCTACGGAGTGTAGACGGGAAATCATCCGGCTTCCCTGAAGAGGTGGAAACGCTCGGCCGCCTTTATCCGTCTAGAAGAGTTACACGTCTGGCAGACATAGTGCCTTGAAACATCTCTTGTAGAGGGTTGCTTGAGGTTCTCTCAGACGAACCGGACGCTTGGTCCCTCGAACCCTTCTTGCTTGACCGAAACCTCCTCAACATCCTGTTTAAAATAAAAATTTCAATCAATATTCCACAAATATGTCGTCACCTAAGAATGACGCTCTTAGGCGACGAAACTTCCTGTCGTCGCCCAAAACTGGACCTTAGGCGATGAAGGAATGGCCTTGGGTGACGATTTCAGTTTTCATCGCTTTAAAGTTTACCTTAGGAGACGATTTTTGGATTTTAGGCGACGACACATATTTTCGTCGCCTAAAGCTCTTCTTAGGCGACGAAATTTTCTTTCGTCGCCCTGTTCCGTCTCTCTTCGTCGCCTAATTGCCTTTTTGTAGTGTATCCTAGAGACACTATTTACACACACTATTTCTCTGGATTTTCTGACTTCGAGAGGAAGGTGGAGAGTGTTTTCAACTTCTGTTCCAAGTTTTTCAATTGCCTTCTCTCGAAAACTTGAAGCTTCTTATATAACACACGGACTCCAAACCCTAATTAAACACAGCTAAGAGAAAATGGGACACAAGAGGAATCAAACTTTACTTTAGAAAAAGTAAAGTTATTTGTTTTCATACGTCGGTAGCAAAAGAAAAACGCACTAACTTTAACAAAAGAAAAGTCTTTTGTTGTGATGCGTCGGCCACCGCTCTTTTCTCTATCATGTGAGTGCACATTTTTAACAAAAGAAAAAGTCTTTTGTCTTGATGCGTCAGTCACCGCTCATTTCTCCATCATGTTTACTGTATTGTAGTATTCTTCATCAGTGCAATCATAATCAGCCAATAAATCTTGGCCCTTTTGTTTCTCTTTTGATGCTTTTTCATATTTTTCTTCACTGTCCAAGTCTGAATCATAAGGAAAGGGATAAGGAATCCTATATCATTTTTCATTCTCCACTTTTTCAAGCGATTATATAGTAGCTAGGGTGCAGTCTACTTCATTCCTCATAATGACTGAGAAAAAGTCGCAATTCATAGGTAGAGGATGCTTATAGCAGGAAACCATTATATTTTCTCCACTTGCCAGAATGCTTGACTCAAAATTTCGTCGCATCATGTTTTTGATATACATGATTGTCATAGCCCTCATCTATTGAATGCTCTGATTAGGACTGTCATTTTCGCTCATCTTGCTCGCTCCTTTAATCAGACCTTGAATTATCTTGACATAATGATAATGAGAGATATAGTTCATTTGTTCTTTCAGCATTATCCATTCCGATAAAGTTGATATGAACTTTAATCTCAGGATACATCCGTCAGGCCTAATGTTCTTAACAGCTTGAATTATCAATTCAAGGAATCGTAAGTTTTCATTAGATTTTGTCCAAAGATTATGAACAAAATCATTCTCCATTAGCCACAGTTTTTGTTTTTGAGGATGTTCAACTTGGACATTAACCAGATATCTCTCATAATATGGGCCAGAAAAAACATACAAAGTTGGTGGAAGCTTTTGTCCTTTTTCCAGATGCTCATGGAATTTAAAACATTCGGACCGTTTCATTGTTGTCATAGGGATCTTAGCACTTTCTAGATTTTCTAGGTATACTACCTTAGATTTTTCCTTCTCTTTTGCATGGATTCCATGCAATTCTTCTGTAAGGGCTTCAAGGGTTCCAAGCAGATGATCTTCATTTTCTTCATGGAATGCATAAAGAATATTGTCTATGATAATCTTTTGTTTGAACGCTAACAACCTTTTCGTCTGGAAAAATGGTTCTTTAAAAATCTTTAAAGACTGACCATGAACGGGTTTTTTCCTGTAACCACATGTGATCGGTTTCCTCTAAAAGGGGCTATTCTGCTTTTTGGCAAAGCAACAGCCATTAACAGACTTGATATGTTTTTCCGTCTGCCGTTTGAGAGGGCTAGCCGGTATTTTACCTTGAGACCGGTCAGTTGAGGTTGTATCTTTTGGATGCAACAAATACTCATGAGCGAGCATTTTTTCTTCACCAGATTTTCCGAACTGACTTTCATCTTGCAAGGAGAATTCTGAGCTTTTATCCTAATCAGCTGGATTTATCCAGTAGAGCAAGAACTTTTATATTCTTAATAAGAGCAAGAACTTCTTTGTCTCCAGTAGAATAGTTTAACTCTGTTACGTTAAACTTTCCCGAGAGAAATTTACAAATATTTTCATGATTTGTATCTGGGGCAATAGCCAAGACAACTCCTGCCCAGTAATAAATCATTTGCATCAGTCTGCAATATGATCGAATCTCATTCTTCAGGTAACTGTAAAGAAGACAGATTCTTGGTTAACTTTTTGATATTTCTGACAGTATTACTGTTATCTACTGAGAATGACCATTTCTTTTTGGAGCTTGTTTTTGGAGAGAGTAGAGCAGTATGACCACTAACTTGAGAGATAAAGTCTCTCGCAAAGTTAACAACTCCCAAAAACCTCTGCAAGGATTTTGCATCAAGAATATGATCTGGGAACTGACTGATTTTTTTGACAATATGATGTTAGAGACGAATCTCTCCATATTTAACATGAATGCCTAAGAAATCAATTTCTCCTTTTATGAGGTGAATCGTCTTCTTCCCAAGGATGATTCCTTTCTAGACAATCAACCTGCATACTTGTTCAAGATGCTTCAGATGTTCATTCATAGTTCGCGAGAAGACAATAATGCCATATATATAAACTATACAAAAATTTAAGTAATGTTTGCAAATATTATCCATTTTCTTTTGAAAAACAGACGGAACCTGTTTGAGGCCAAATGACATAACTTGCTATTCATAGTGCCCTTGAGGTGTTCCAAATGTTGTCAAAGTAATGGAGTCTAGATGCATCTTGACTTGCCAGAATCCTGATTTTGCATCAAATTTAGAGAAGATCGTGGCTCATTTGAGTCGATTTATAAGCACTTTTACCTGGACTATCTGGTAACTGTCTTTGACCGTCTTTTTGTTTACATCTCTGTAATCAATTACCATTCTAACCTTTCCTCTTATTTGCTCTGCATGATTTCTAACCAAAAAGGCTGGAGCATGATGAGGACTATTGGAATGTCTGATCAACTTCTTTTCGAGCAACTCTTTAATTTGACTTTCCATCTCTTTTCTGTCATCTTCCCTGTAATGAGGGATTGTTTTAACATGGCAAATAGTATTTACATCATGCATTTTGAGCTGACAGTATACTGGATCTCTTTCCCAATACAACTGAGGATCTTCACTAATTACTAGTTTCAGCAAGTTTTCTATTTCTACAATAGTTGACACTCTCTTCTGCTCGATTTTGTTAGCATAAACCTTTAGGTTATACTCTGATAAATTCTCCTTCTCCTTATGAGCTTTCTTACTCTAATGGGTCTGAATCAGACTCATCTAAAAGGGGATTCATACTCTTCTTCTGACTCAGAGTTTTCTGAATTCAACCATTCAATTACCAATATTTCACTATGATCCTTCAAATGATCTTTTAGTAAAAAATGGTTCTAAAACTGGCTTATAATCACCACTCTTTGTTGACGATATCTGATATTGGTCTGTAAATCTCATACTGGTAACACACTGCATTTGTATGTCGAGATTCCCAAAAGAATTTGTTATTCTTTTCAAAACCAATCGTTTGTAGATTCTGAACTATCGTATGCTGAAGAAGAAAGTCATTTCCAATTAATATATCTGCTCCTTGACTTTCACATTGCCAAATGATTTTTATGATAAAAGTTCCACCTCCCAAAGAAACTTTAATATCATGAGCCATAGTATTCATGATTATTTCATTTTCTCCCATGATTATTCTAGTAGCTGATCTTGGAGCCTTTTCTAATATTCTTCAGGTATGACATATATTTTGGCAAGAGTATACCCTGACCCACTATCTACAAAGGCATGTAGATGGTACTCCCAATATTTGGGAAATTTCAATCTTATAGTGATGTAATTGTTGAATCTGCTCGTCTGGACCAGCTTTACGTGTTTTTTATCTTCTGCAGTTTTTCCAAGTAGATCAATGAAAAGATTGAATTCTTTTTTTCTGGCTCGTTGATGGGATAAAAAGGTTTTAACCTGTTGTATAACAAGTTCTGTGATAAGGTCTTCTTCTTGTCTTATTGCGGAAATATTGAATGAATTAAATGACTCATTTAATTCTTTGTTCTAGCTTAATGAAGTTACTAACTTCATTTTCTTCAAATCTTATTCCATGTTATGTCCTTGTTGTTCCTTACCTTTGTAGAACTATTTATATTCTTGTTCTACCATGATGTGAACTTTATTGTCTTTGGTTTTTCTTCGTAATTCTGCAATGAAGCATTCTCGATGATAAGTTTCATCTGTACTTTTATAGTACATGGGAACTGAATTACTATCATCGCAATTGCAGTAATCACATGTAAATCTTCCTAGATTGTGGTGGAAGTTACTGATAATATCAGTAGTTTTTTCCTTCCAATTTATGACCTTTAGGACAAACATAGGACGAGATCCGTCCTTTTCTTCTTCTTCTTCTTCTTCAGAACTTTCTAAAATGTTTTCTATTTCACTTTCCAATGGGAACTCAAGAGAATATATTGAATCATTCTCTTCATCAGAATAGGCTATCTCAAAATCATTCAGGTTTGCATATTCTATTGCTTCATCATATTCTTCAATTAGAACCTTTGCATATCTCTTGTCACTTTTAGGACATTTGTTTACATAATGTCCTTCGGCTTTTAAAAGCCAACATCTGCACTTCTTCACTTCTCGAACGGAATTCGAAGAATTGGTTCTTTTTGTTTTAAAACATCTCTTCCTAGAAGGAGATCTTTTTCCTGCAGAGATCTTTTTGAATGAGCTTTTTCTAAATTTATACTTCTTTTTAGAAGCAAATTTTTTTTGGCTTTGTTGTTGGAGAACATTTTCTTGTATTTTTTCTCTATATGACATCCCCACTGCGTTGGTGTCTCCAATATATTGGGACACATATTTTCCACTTCTCTGAGTTACTTCTTTGCAGTTTTGGATTTTCTGTTTTCAACGCATTGCTTTCTCATGAGATCCCTGACTCTTTCAGCAATTCCTCCTACCGTAAAAAACGGTAAAATATTTTCTTCCAAAGATTGTGCTAGGGCTGTTTTCGGGTCGGTTTGGGTTAGAAAAAACGAAAACCCAAACCCGAACCCAAAATTTTCAGGCCGGTCTGGGTTGGGTTTTTTCAGGCCAAACCTAATAATTTTTGGGTCGATCCTGGCCAGGCCCGTTTCCTAGGTTTTCAGGCCAAATTTTTTTTTTCAAAGTTTAAATCCAAATTTACTAATGAATAAGGTTTGCGGAACACGTTTTTTGATTATAAGACAGGTTTAATTTGATGTTTTTATTGTAAAAAAGTGAGCATGAGTTGAATGTTTAATTTGACGACATCTCTACCACCTCTTCCACTCATCACGCCTCTACTTTCCTCAACGTCGTCGCTCTCGGCAATGTTGTAAGTCAACCAATTCATCTTTTTTTTTTCAATTCGATTCATTCTCAATTCAAGAGTAGAGACTGAAGAGTGAAGGATATGTTTTATTTTCTATTTATTAGCTAGTAGTAACCCAAATACCCAATAGGAATATGACACCTAAGCTAGCAATACCTATATTTTGGGTTTTCAGGCCGGTCCGGATTTTAAGATATGGAACCTGTCCTAGCCCGGTAGTATTTAATTCGGTCCTGGTTTAGCCCGACCCAAAAAATTTAGTTTCAAAACCTTATCTGATCGGTCCGGGTCCAGGCCGCACCGGTCCGGGTTTCTAGGTTTCGTTCTAAAAAAACATCCCTGGAGCTACTGCATCGTTCTATGGTTCTGGTAACTTCCTGTAATAGGCTCTGACCAGATCTTTATTATCTAGGTCTCTAATGGTACAATAGTAATTTTGGAACTCATTACTCTTCAAAGTATCTCATGTTACAAATGCTCAACTTTTGAATATTTGCTTTAGTTCTTTCTTTAGACTACTAACTATGCCCAGTACCGTCTCCACAAAATTGTGAATATATGGAACATGCGAAATCTAGAGGATTATTGGTTTGAGTCAATTTGGTTGCCCAGTTAGGCCATTGAGAGCTTATTTTGAAAGACTGATACCACTTCTAGACTATGTTAGTTAAGGTGGAATCATAATATGCACGAGCTTCCTTGTACTCATATTTAGACAACACCAAAGCTTGAGTTAGCCTTAAGCTAGCTACCCAGTTGTCTATTGTCTTTCTTTTCTCTACCACCCTATCGAGATCAAGATAATCTTATCTGATGGTGTTCAGGAGTTCCAAGAAACAAGTATTGCTCGTGTCAGGACCCATCCCGAGTTAACCTCTTTAACCCGAAGTAAATCCTGCGGGGTTCACCTCAAGGGAAATTTTTACCGAAACCCCTTTAAATGGATAACCTTTCTTACAAACCAACTAAGCACTTCTATAAACAATATAATTCAACCCCAACACCTGGAGTCATCCGGCTCCCCAAATCTCCTATACGCTTCACCAATCAAACTCAACTAAACTAAACTGGAGTAATTAGAGCAATCTAAACAGAAAAATACCTAATCAAATACTAGCGTCAGTGGATTTAATCGACTATGCCTCGTCTCCTGTATGCATGACGTCCTCGGTGTCATCTTGCAAATTTGGGCATTTGAAAACAAAAGGGAAAGCATTTAAAATTAAACTTTAGAGTGAGTGGACAAAGTCAGAGGTTTCTCAAATGAAAACATATTTTTATGCTTTCTCATAATTTCGTTCATTTAAAACCTCATATGCATGTAACATTGGGAAAAACATCAAATAATCATTTAGAAATTAATATTAAAAATAGGGGAAGAGGTTTCACCATGACGAAGAGTCTTTCAAGATAAGGTCGGAGCCTTCTAAGACTTCTAAATACACTCCGCGCCACTTCCTTAAGTGAGGGTCCATCCCGCTCTACCTTAATTAGGTGGGGGTCAACAATCTAATTCATCCCGCGTCACTTCCTTAAGTGGGGGCTCCACCCCGCTTCACTTTAATTAAGTGGGGGTCATCATCCTAATCAATCCCGCGTCACTTCCTTAAGTGAGGGATCCACCTCATGAGACCTTTAATTAGGTGGGGATCATCAATGTAATCCACCCCTCGCCACTTCCTTAAGTGGGGGGTCTACCCCCACCACCTTAATTAGGTGGGGGTCATTTATAATATATATTAACGACCCTTTATGGTGAATAAAAACAAAACAAAATTTGAAAAATCATATATGAATTTTCTGTTAATATAACATGCACCAAGTACGGTTCTCCGACCATCTTCATAATAATGGCCATTGTAACACCCAGGGAGATTGTGCTACAGTAGCCACGATTTTAAGCTAATGAGAAGCCAATACGTCAAAAAGGCGTGCCGACGACTCACTAATCTAAAGTCGTAGGCTATTGAGTAGGTAAAATAAATTTTAAAACATGAGTGGCACCACAAGAATTTCACAAAACATTTATCAGAGTTTTTAACTTTCGTGGAAGGTGGACAAATTAAAGGGCCAAATAAAAACTTTAGCGACAACAATAAAAGAATATAACAAGATTAATAATTTAGAAAGACACATTTATAATTTATGTTAAACACTCTAGAAAATGACTCGAAGGAGAGCATAACAAGTGAGTACGGCTTGGACGAAGCACTGAGTAGGAAATGAGACTTCACACACCTAGCTCTCTCGAATAATCTCATCATAGTACACAGTACCTGCACACAATCTGTTGTAGGGGTGAGGGTCGTCCTCGCTTACTCACATATAGGCCCACCAATGTTAGGTTTGAATCCATAAAACCATATATAGACATACATATAGATTTAAGCTCAGAATAAAATCATTTAGAAATCTTGGCACACAAAAACCAACATTTTATAATTTTTGGAGGCAAACTATGGGGTATGCTAAAACATGGGATCGGAGCGCTCAAAGTACAAATGCAACCTGTAGGGTTTCTCAAATCTCTGTGACCGATTCCGGGTTTGTCTATACACCAAACTGAGACCAACTACCTATTACACCTGAGGACGAATTGTAGCGTGAGTGTCTATTTACAACAAATGCCCAATAATCACTCATATCAGGACTCCCACTTACGACCCGCTTAACTCTTGAGGAGAGGGGTATATATATATATACCCCTCTCCTCAAGAGTTAAGCGGTCCCATCTGGAGGTTCACGGTTATCGACACCGTGAGATTCCTAAATACTAGGTCTTATCACTCTCAGGTCACGCATCGAAAATCAAGATAACGGTGTTTCTCAACATATCACATAATCATATAAAATCATTATTGTCTATCCTCGGCTTTTCTTGGCCTAATCATAAATCATTTATCTCATAATATATTGAAAACTTTCCCGAGACATCGACCATGAGCATACAAAGACAATGCAATTTCATATATAGGAAAAACCACTAAGAAACGGGGTCTAGCTTTTCCTACCAAGAATTGTCGTTCCTTACGTTAGCTCCAAGCTTCCAAATACCGTCTCGGTGATCTAATGTCTCTGCGTAAGCTAATTATCTGTTGAACCACTGCAAAATATAGTAGCTTAGCAACAAAGTAACAATAATAGTCAAATTGACCTTAGCATTCCTAGTTTCACTAGGAATGATCACATTGACCAAGTTGACCAACCAATTTCTTTTTATGACAATTTAACCTTATTAACTTTTTTTTCCGATTATCGACTCTTTGCTTACTTCCTGGAAATCCAGCTTAACCCTTAAACTTTTCTTAACCATTTTAATTTGACATTAGCTAGTCACATAACAATTCATTGATTTATTATGGACACCCACATATAGTTAGTTATCATCTTCCGATAACAATTCAACATTTAACCAAATTTCGTCAAACTCCAATTCTATACTAAGCCACACTGATGCTCTTAACACATTCGTTAACTTTACAACCATACTACCCAAACCACAACTCTTATGCCACTTCGATTACTACTTACTTTGTCGAGACTCGAAATATTGGTAATGACGTTAATCTAATTTATTTACAAACGGTCAACCCGATAACAACCAAAGTTACCAAAAGGCAAGTTTCTCAAAATAGAAACTTTCTTAAATTAATAGATTTCCCTAAAATAGAAAGTTTCCTACAATGAGAAATATTCCAATTATGGTTAGTTTCCATTTTTAGCAAGTTTTCTTAAGTGTAATTTCTGATTACAAGCCTTAAACTTGATTAAGCGGAAATGACACATTTTAAAAGAGTTGAAGACTACCTGCTCAGCATTTTATCGATTCACTGTCTCACCGAAACAGTCATCGGATTCCAGCGACTTGTCGGAATCTTCTGCTGGTTTCTAATCACCTTGCCAAAAATTATCATAGCTTCCCCGTTTTTTGATTCACCAAGTTCTCGACATACAAGGATCAAATAACATCAAATTAAACACCAACCATCAAATATGAACAACACAGTAACCCAAAACTCCAAAACACAGTCACCGAAAAAGGGCAGAGAAACCCAGAAAATTACAAAAAAGGGGAACTCTATTAGGGCTATCATATTGTCAAGCAAGTATCTAGAAAGGAAGAAGGAATATACCGGTCACACGCCTTCACGCCGCCTGGATTGCTGGATTTTTGCTGTAGACCGCCGTGCACAATGGAGCTCTCTCTCCCTCCACGGTGGTTGCCTGGGTAATCTGAAGACAGGGTTAAGTAGAGGAGGAAAAAAGGAAGAGTTTGAGTGTGTTGCGTCGTCGAGTGGTGGCTGGATGCGGCGGAGCGTCGCTGCAGAGCTCGACAGAAATGAGCGAGTCGAGAAGGAGATGGAGGAGAGGTTTGACCCAAGTCAAATATTTCTTCTCTATTTATAGAGAAATGAACGGTCATGATTAGATCTTGGAAAGATCTGACGGTCCAGATTTAATGAACGGTAAAAGTAAATGGTTAAATGGTAAAAATTATTTACTTGAGTGGTAATTAATAATTAACAGAAACTTTGGAAATTCGTAAAAATAGACGGAAGCTATGAAAAATATTCTGAAAATACTGGGAGACTTATGTCGACACGTACTATAACATCGATATCTAAGATCACACATTTGACCATTTGATAAAATCTCGATATTTCACCCTTGCACCTTAAATGTAAACTACCAAGTACGGTTACCATCCTTCAGTAATTCGTTAAACTCGGTAAATTTTACATGGGGCGCTATAGCCATAATTAAAGATTTATCAATAAAGTAAATAGATCTCAGTTTCTAGCCGATATAAACAAAGGAGCTACGGGAGGGGAGAAACCAAAAGGATAAAATCATGTTACTTATATTTTTTGTAAATACATTAGGGCATGCATAGCTATAAATCAAAGTACACTAACAACTTTAGGCCTAACGCTGACGAAACACGATTTTCGTTCAAGCGAGGTCTCCATAACACAAGCCTCTTCGCGTCCTGTTCTACAATACATAGGTGTACGTTTATAAGCGTACAACTCGCTCCTCATCTCCCCACTTCTCAATTTGTCAACTTTAATCTTGTCATTTCCTCTATAGTCTAGGAGTCCATATAAACATTCATTAACACTTAATCGACAATTATTCAATAGCCAATAATTAATTTCACCTCTACCAAAATCTTTATCTTGAGAAAATACAAACCTAGCAAAAAAATTCTCTGAAAATTACCAAATTCACACAATTAGACTCCTTTCAGTTTATAGAATTTAATTATATAAAAATCTTCCAAAAAGTGGCGGCGGCCACAGGTAGAAACTTCCAGTCAAAACTCCAGCCAGCACCAATCGCAACCAAATTTTAACAGTAACTTTGTCTCATCATTTTGAACAACTTTCTAGTTCAGCTCGATGACCAATTCCTAGTCTAACTAGATCAATTGAGCAATCACACTAAAATCCCAAATTTCAAACCCTAAAAAACTTCAAATCTTCAATTCTCCCTCCACATTCCTAGTCTGTGAAATTTGAAAAGTTTAGCCGACAAAATTAGGGTATTTTGTCGGCTAAAGTACTTTTTACTTACAAAATTGCGCTACGGATATTTCGGTGTTCGATTGACTATTGTGATACCAATCTGGAAGCGGAACGGCCGTACGAGTCAAACTCATCGCTTTGCCATGTCATTTAGGTTTTTTTGGTGATCCGAGTTCGTTTACGGCTTCAAAATGCAGTTTTTCTAACCACTTAACATATGAAAACACCTATATCTGCATCTATATGAGGTATTTTCGTCAAACCTTCAACACAACAAACTCTCACCATGATGAGACGTAACTGCCCATCTAAACATTTTGAGACATTTACCCCTTGATGATAGGGCTCCCCATAAAGACAAATAATGGTAAATAGTAGACATGTTGTGATTCTGATAATCAAACTTCATAACCAAAAATCCGACCATCTGATATGATCATTATGCTGAAATATATCTATGGTAAAAAATTGAACTTGATCTGATAAATTTAAGGGCTTGATCCGGACGGTTAATCCTGTAAGCCAAACCCCTAAATTGCATTGACAGCAACTATCGACATTGAGACTTTACCAGAATTACGTGATTTTAAACTGTACACATATTTCACCATTCCAGTCATATCTTATTTCACAACTTTTTCGCGTTTAAGTTTCTACGTAGAGTTTGTTTTTGAAACGAAACATTTACTTAAAACTTAGTAAACAAGTTATACAACATTAGTATGCATGATGTGATTCCGATGATCAAACTTGAGAAACAAAAATCCGACCATCTGATATGATCATTATGTCGAAATCTATCAATAGAAAAAAATTCAACTTAATCCGATAACGTTACGGGCTCGATCCTTACGGTCAATACCGTAAGTCAAACCCCTTAACGTACGGAAACAGTCATTTGACTGTCTAAATTACGTATTTTTCCAAGACCTTCAACTGAAAATAGTTTCAAATTGATGAGACGCAACCAGTGGTATAAAAATTTTATGAAAAATAACCACCGGAGATAGGGCAACATCTAGGGAGAAAGAATGGAAAATTGCACTGACCACAACTATCGGCACCGAGATTTTAGTGGAATTACGTGATTTTTCAACCATATACATATTTCACTATTCCGGTCAAATCTTATTTCACGTATAGATTGTTTTTGAAACGAAACATTTACTTAACACTTAGTAAACAAGTTACACAACATTAGTAAGCATGTTGTGATTCTGATCATCAAAATTCACAAACAAAAATCCTACCGTATACCATCATTATGTTAAAATATGTGTATGAGAAACATTCATCTAGATCCGACAACGTTGTGGGCTCCATCCGGACGGTCAATCCCGTAAGTCAAACCCCTAAACGACGGAAACGATCATTTAACCATCTAAATTACGTATTTTGGTCAGGCCGTAAACTGAAAATAATTTCAAATCGATGAGATGCAACCAATGGTATATAATTTATATTTTATTTATTATAGCATAGCCGACGAAATATTAGGGTATTCGTCAGTAAAGGTTTAGGGTTTTAGCCGACGACATTTATTAAAATTCGTCGGCTAAAGTTAAATAAATAAATAACTATAGCCGACGAAATTCAATAAATATCGTCGGTGAAAGTTAATTAAATAAATAAAATATAAGACACTTTAGCTGACAAATTTTAAAATTTCGTCGGCTGTGGTCCAAAAATTCGTCGTCTAAAGTCCAGACTTTAAGTGACGAAAAATTTCATAATCGGCTAAAAAAATGACTTTAGCCAATGATGAATAGTAATTTCATTGGCTAAAGTCTTAGCCGAAGGCTTTTTCCCGACGATCTCTTAGCCAACGAAATTTTTTACATAGCTAATGAAAAAATTTTGTCAGCTAAAGTAGTTTTCTGGCAGTGTATGGATCCCCCTCGAACACACACAACTTTAACAAAAAAAATTCTTTTCATATATTTATTGTAAACCATTAAGCTATCATTGACCTGATGCTTAAACTAAAAGTAAACGATCTAATATCGCGTCATAACATCTCCCAACAAGGAAGCAAAAGTCAAAGCTTTAAGTAATTTTTCTTTTCCAATTCAACAATTTCTCTATTTTGGATATTTTATGATCATTTCCCAAATCCTTCCTAAAAATTTGAGAGATTAATTGCTGCAAATATGATGAATTGCTAAAACATTACCAAGTATAAATAATGATCATATGATTCATATATCATATATTTTTTTAGTTTGTTAGTAAAGAAAACAAATGCTCGATAGAAAATATGAGTTATTTTTCATTTGTTTTTGGTTTGGTAACTATGATATCAATTTTGGACTAATTTCTATTTTTAATTACAAACGGACTCGTTAATAGTCTCGGCCCGAGCACGGCCCAATATGTTATGGGCTTGATCCGTGGGCCGGGCTGGGTCTTATATTTGAGTAAATGGGTCGACCCGAACCCGTTTAAGACGTGGGCCGTCATGGGCCTGCCCAAACACGGTCTGCGCCCGAACCCGTTAAGACGTGGGCCGTCATGTATGGGCCCGAGCCTGAACCCGTTAAGACGTGAACCATCGTGGGCCAGTCCAAGCACGGTTTGCCACCTCTAGTCATAACTTTTATAAGTTGCATAGACAAGAAAATGAAGATTGCAAAAAACTCTTACATTAATGGATTTTATCATATCACATGTTTAACCTAAATCAAACCATTAAAAATTGTGTTTTTATCATAGTGACTACACATAAACCACAACCCAAATCCTTTAACTTATAATTAATATCATTCTTGGCCTTTGTTTTTTTTGAATAGAAGGGTGTTTCATTTCATTTCAAATAAAGGTTAATTACATCATGAACTGATCCACAGTCTCACATACAAAGGATAAATAAGATCAAGTGATTCAGGTAGGTAGTACTCTCCTTACACTTTTTCACTCACTTAACAAACAGAAGTGAGCTTACAATCTTATATGATCGATCTAGGCATCTTAAATGAAATGGAAAATATCAAAAATAGAAAAACAAAACAAACTTATGATCCCAAACGAAAATCATAGACAAGTTCAACGGAAAAGAGAAATCAAAACGCTTCCTTCCTAAGGAGATTAGGACTAAGAGGTTTAGGCAACTTCACAAAGCTTGGCTAGTCTCTTCCTTGTTTGCCTCGGCTTTGGCTTTGGCTTTGGCCAATTCTTGAATCCGAATTCCGCGCACCCCAATCCTATTGAAAAGTATTTTCATGTGCGCATACAAGATGCAGATGCCAGTAAAGATGTTCACAATTTTAAAACTTGCCAATGCAAGAGAGATTGTGAACGATTTGGTGCCGTTGTCAATGGAGGACTATGCCTGGAGGATTGGGTGGTCTTCTTCGAGAACAAGGATCGAGGAGACCATCACTTGATTAAAGAGGAAGAGATTTGAGTTTTGGTGGCTATTGCCTTTGATTTTTTGGTGTTTAAAAAAGATGGGAAAACGGGGCTTTTCTTACTTGCTGAAAGCCTGAAACCGATAACCTTATATAATTTCTTTCTTGTCCTTCTGGTGTTATGGTATCGGGGTAATTTTTTAGCTTCCACATTTCAGAAACGCACTATCATCAAAAACAATCTATACTACGAACTATAGCTGCATTTTTTTAGTGTTCACTTTGTTCTGCTGATGCATGGCTTGATCCGAATAACAAACTGAGGAAGGCAGTGAACGAGCTCTGATGCATATGACGCCTTACCTTTTAGTTTGAAATAATTTAAGTAAATATCAGAAATGATGAGATCATAATCATATAAGTTCCCAAAGACGATCAGTCAATTTTAAGCAAGTTCTTGTTGGAATAATTAATATGCTTCATCCTTATCCCTGCATGCATTTACTCGATGTAACGAAACGAAATCAGTTGCGCGCATGAAATGTATATCACCAAGTGAAAGATTTTATTGCCGAAAAAAACCGTCTTTGTTGAATCCTCTTGTGTATACGATTGAGTCAACATCACATGATTAAATCGTTAATTTGAACTGAAAAAATGTCATTGTTGTTTGTCATCATAGATCAATTGGTCCATATATAATAAGTGAGATGCTTTAATGCAATTGGTTGTCACATGAATGATATGGTACAGTAAATAGCGACAAAAATGGTACAAATGTAGTTTGAATCTTAAAATGAGTACAAAATGAAATTAAGGTAAATCTGCAACAGTACATCAAAATAGTAGAATGATGAATATCGTCTAATTGTCTGTTTAAAGGTTAGTAGAGATTAATATAATATCTTAGAATTTTGTTGTGGTGCCGGATCAAATATGTAGATTAATTATGAATCCAATGTTAACTGATCTTGAATCTCTCAGTTAATTAATAATGAGCTGATAGGATTGGCATCTCATACGTAGAAATTGTCTAGCATAAAAAGGAAAAAAGAATCTAGAGACATTAGTCGTCAAATCGTTTAGCATGGAAGTGAGGGTGATTGTATATATCTAAATATTCCAAAACGTTAATAATGACAAGCTCCTTAACTTGAACTACAGTGCAGCTAGTACATTGTAGTCTTTATTATATAATGATGCCAGTTCGACTTTAGGTTCAAATTATTATGTATGCTTTACTTGCAAATTAGTAAAGGGAGGCATATGAACTTGGCTTGAAGCAACAGATCGATCGAAGAAAGAAGCAGTTCAAGGTACCAAACATAATTTTGATTTGTGGGAACTCATTCCAGAGAGGATGAAGGCTACTTCCATTACCGATCATTCACAGGGACCCTAGCCTCCTCATCTCCAGGCCCCCTCCCTCTCTCCCACCACCATATATATCTCTCTCTCAAATTGCATACATTACTATCAGACTTTACAATATCGCTAGCTAAGGCCATATAGATGGGACCTGCTGGCTTTCTCCAACTCATTTCCTCAATCACTTTCTCTCTGTGGTCATAATAAGCAGAAAAAACTAGCTAGCTACTCGATCGATCTTAGCCCCCTTTATCTTTTGTCTTCCCGTTTTGCTCTCTCTCCGGCCATTCTCAAGTACTACTGCTTAATTTCCATCGCGCGTGTTATACTGGGGTTGATCAAAAACCTCAAGTGATTGACTGTAGATGATCGAATACAACGTTATAGTATTCCTTGAGCATATATCATGCATGATGCCAGTTATAATTATTCCTATAATCGATCGACTAATCCCATTATGCAGGTTCATTAAGGAATTAAGACTCCTTATATTGTTATTGTTTTAGGAATAATATCAAGAATTTCATTAACGGAATACAAATTATAACCATGACGAATATTGTGGTGAAAATCAATTTTCCAATCTCCTCTCTACCTACCCGAAACAACAACGATTACAGTGGGGAAGAACTGATATCAATAGGGGTTCAACCGTAACCTAACCTCATCTAGAAGTCTCAATACATCCTTACAGTCAATTTCAAGAACAAACAATCATTTCAAACATTACATATGTCAATATTATCAGCATATATGTACAAGTAACTTCCTCATTACATTGAAAACAAGAACTAACCGACATTAAAATAGTCCATGAAAACGACACTATAACCATGAATCACCCCACGACACGACCAACGACACCAACCTACAAACAAATAACCAAACAACCGACCAAAACTCTAAACCCTTGCTCGATCAAAGAAGAGGGACCAAAAAACACCCTTCCTAAAAAACCTAACAAAAAAATTAAAAAAAATCTCAACCTGAGCCCAAATAAGGCCCAAGCCCACCAAAACCCTTGGACCTCGGAAGAAAAGCCACACAAACCATGCATAAAGCCCTCCATGCATATGGTTGTAGAGCGGCGACAACGTTGCCGCATTGCCACCGACGTCCACTGCCACCCAAAACGAGCAGACAATCCTTGGCCCACACCATGGAGAGGTAGCACAACATCCATCTACCGCGAACAAAATCAAACAAAGCAAATGAAACCAACCAACCCAGATCAAACCAATCCGTGAAGGCCAAACGCCGCCTCATAATAAGTGCGTTTTACGCTATGTTTTTAATGTGTTTTTACCCTCATTTGTACCTAGTTTATTCCTTAGTAATGTTGTTTTTACTTATTTTGAGTCAAAAGAGTTTTTCTGTAGAGTAATGGTTAATATGTGTCTTTATACAGAAATTTGTGCTTAAGTGTTGTAAAAACCGATTTTGGATAAGACTTGGTTATTTCTCTTATGATTCACCGTACCTTTACATTGTCATTTTTGAGAAATTTGGTTTAATGTGTAGATGACATGTAAATGAGCATATGTGAACAAGAATCATGAAGATTGGATTCACGAAGGACAACAAAAGAAGCCATGGAAAAGAAGAAACTCCGAAACATAAGATTTTGATCGCGAGCAGAAATTTCCAGAAACCATAACTCAACTTCAAAGATTTCCTTAGGACGATCCAGGAGGCACTAGGGAACGTGCCATATACGGATAGAAAGCTACGGAAGTCTAGTTTTCAGATCTTCTTGAATCGCAGCATTTGGAGTTCAGATGAAGGAGTTATGATCAAAAAAATGGACGGAGATCAAGCTGCAAAACTGGGCAGTTTCTGCCTAAGTTGTCACACGAGTTTGGGAGGATGTTTCTTCACCAAAATTCTTCCCAAGCATGTCAAAGGACTTAAGAGAAGCTTAATGAAGTCATGGGAAGCTGCATTGAAGAAGAAGATTCAAAGAATGCATCATGGCAGCCGAAACAACCAAGTATGGAGCTTTTCCGGTCAAACCGGGAAAGTCTGTCCTTGCCGAGTTTGTCCATGATTTTGGCTGCCTATGAGCCCAAGAACTTGTGTATAAGGCCTACATGGATCCAATAACATGTAGAGGAGTCCAAGAAATCAGAAATCCAAGGTCCAAGTCGAAATCCTTGTCAAAGAAGAAAGAAGAAACCAAGTCCAAAAAGGATTACAAGTTCAACAAGGAATGTGTCTCCTTGAAGCTCCCGAATTCTCTAGGGTTTCTCTTCGAAATTTTCTGTATAAATAGGACCTATGTACATCAATTTTAGTGTCTCTCAATTGCTCTAAGCCTTAGTATAGCCAAGCTCTACCTAAAAACCCTAAACACAGAAACTGCACAAGCTGCCGCCGCCGCACCAACCGCCGTCGATTGCTTTCATCCGCCGCCGATTCCACCTTCTACCCTAGCCGATCTATATAGGTAGTCTAGGTATGAAGTTCATCAAGGTTTTGTGTAATAATCTACTGTGTTTTATCATGCTTTATTATAAATTATTTTATAGTTTTCGGTTTTATACGTTGCATGTGTTCTTAAGTTCTTCTTTGTGATTTTCTTGAAACCATGTGTGATGTATAACGTTCTAAGTATATTTTAGTTTCATGATTTAGATTAAGTTGTTGTATGTTCTTGTGTGTAGTATGTGTTAATTGATTAATCATCACCTGATCATGTAATCAAACCTAAAGATAGTCTAGGCCAAGACGTTTCTAAGGGGGGAGTTTAATCTGCCGTAGTAATGTAGGATCAAGTTAGGCATATTTGATAGTTTGATTCTAGTTGCTGCAAAGGGTTGCTAGGGTGAGTGATTTGCATGTTGAAAGGATGAGTGACGCCATACCTAGGATCATGTCTTCAACCGACTCCAGTTCGTAAGTGTATCTTGTTTAGATTAGGCATATTTGATAGTTTAAACAAGGTGACACATATATGTTTTAGGTTCAGGCATATTAGAAGTTCCTAAAAACACATGAGAAGTCATAAGAGGTTGAAATCAATTAAAACATATGATAGTGCGAGCATCACTATTTAATCTTGCATGAAGTTGTTATATGCTTATTTCGGTGTTTGTTATGTTATGTGCTTGAGTATTGATTGACCATGTTTTGTAAATAAGTGTCTTTATTTTCTTTATATGTTTCGAACCACCTTTAAATCCCCCATAATATTTTGTATATATGTTTATACTTGTATAGTTGTGACAGAATTGTACTTGTATGTTTTATTTGTGAATGTTACTAACTTGTTTTGATGCAGAAGATATAATCCTTTCCTAGTGTCGGGGGCTTGAACGATCCCTACTTACAGTTACTACAATGATAGGGTTTAAATTGTAGGTTGTTAACTAATGGCCTCGTCAGTTTTTGGCGCCGTTGCCGGGGATGCTAAAAAGGATTTATGTGTATATTTTGTGCTAACGTTTTTCTCTTATATTTGTGTATATTGCCAATTTGTACATTGTATATTTGTGTATGTGCCGAATTCTTTTGTGTGAAAGTTGTATATTTTGTGCCATAATTTTTAACTAACAATTTCTCTCTTATATTTTATTGTATGTGCCGAATTTGTATGTATTAAATGTGTATATTTTGTGCCATATGTGTTTTGTTGTAACTATTGTAACTTAGTAAATATTTAGGAGGCTTATTGTTTCATATGTGATTGAAGTTTATTGTGGTTTTTAAAGTGTAACATGTAGGGAGAAGCCGCATTTGTTAATCTTAGCCTAAACCCTTCATGTTATTTGCGGATTTCATGAGGTTGAGGGCGGCTTTGATTAACACTTGTCGAGTGGTCTAGTGACCCGAGTTTGTTCCTAGCTGAGTAAGGGGCCGTTCTGTCATAGATATGGGATTCAGGTTTGTTCAATTGGATCTCAAGATCATGACTGACCACTCTTCTCGGTGAAGGGGTCGATAGGGGTCCGCCTCCTTGATCACAAACGAGTCCTGCCTGGTTCTTGTAGGGGGTTCGCCCCCCGTGACATTGACACTTGCCTTCTGAAACCACGGAATCCGCTCGAACTAGCCAAATGCTTGGGCCGAAGCATCACCACACTTTAAACGCTAGAATTTACTTAGACATGTATGATGCCATGAACTTCAAATTAATTTGACTTTAATTTTTGAGGTATATCGGACAAAGCATAACACTACCTTGAGCTGTATCAGTCCATTGCACAGTGGTCTTCCCTGCTCCACGTACCTTGAAAATTAGGGGTTAATAAAATCAACTAGAAACATTATAGGTTGTCGACATCTTGTGCTTGAAAATCTTATGTGCCTATGCGATGTCGTGTGCCTTATGTGTTCTAGTTGCCTGCTTTGTTAATACCATGCCATGTCGTGTATCATATGTGTTTATATTGACATGTCGTGTGCCATGTTTAGCTAACATTCTTTTGTTTTGTAGGTTTTTATTGAAGTGTGTTATGTGTGCCATTCATGTTGCATTTATACTTATGATCGATCATTTTGCATATCATGTTGCATATTGCATTTTTTTGTTGTTGTTTTGTTTGCATCATGCCGTATTGCATTTTGTTTCATGCATCATGCCGTGTTTGCACTACATCCATTTTGCATTCAATCATACTTGTGTTTTATTGTTTTGCATATCGTGTGCATATCGCATTTTTGTTGTTTGTTTTTCATAGTTATCGAGAAAGGGGTCAGGTATGACAAGTATGGAAAACGAGATGAGGAGGCTTTAAAAGATTTGGAGCCGTCCATACTTGAAGTTGTGAAGGAGCTGGATTCACAACCAATCTACAAAAGGTATACTCCCTTGTCAATTCCAATTTCCACTAATAAGTTGTTACCATTTGTGGAACAGGCCCCTGAGTTAGAGCTAAAAGCTCTCCCCAAGCACTTGAAGTATGCATATCTAGGAGAAGAGGACACTCTACCAGTTATTGTGTCATCAACGTTGAATGAGCAACAAAAGCACAAATGTTGAAAAGCACAATGTGGGAGAGCCATGACAACAAAGGATGGCGCTATCAGAAAGGAAGAAGAAGTCTAGGCTGACAGACTATAAACGTTAAGCGCTGCATGAGAGGCAACTCATTTCAACCGTAGCAGTGGAGGAGCCGTCTACGAGAGTTTGAATTTTCTTAACCCTTCACTTTTATGGTTGATTTATTATGTGACTTATATGCCTGCTTAGAATATTATGACATAATTTTCGTTTTACATTGAGGACAATGTAATTTTCTAAGTGTGGGGTAGAGGTTACATAGTAACATATTTTATTTGTGTTTTTTTTCAATTTGTGTCGAAATTTTCTTCCAATTTTTAAAATTTTCCGTAATTTAAAAAAAAAAAACTTTTGTTTATTTTTGTTTCGAAATTTGTTTTTAATTTTTGTTTTAAATATTTTTTTTTATTTTTGAGTCTTAGGATATACCCTTAAAAGTCTATGATGAACTATATCTTTGAATGCATGATTGACAGTTTAACATTTATCTTAAAAAATTGCGAGTTTCATGGATATTGTGAATTAGTATGAATATTTGAGACTTGATTGATAATGAAGTTTGCATGTTTGATTAGTTTGTTCCAACATAACCTATGTGAGATTTTGAGCCTAAAAACTTTCTTTCATGAGTGATGTGCCGATTTTGTCTAAATTTTTTCGAAATTTTCACTACTTTTTTACTATCTTTCGAAACCTCATCATTCTTTGCATATTCAATAACTATGTGCTATAGCTTTTTAATGGACTCTAGAATTTACTAGAACTTTCTTATGTGATTTTCGAAGCTTTATAATCATAACATGTCTTGATTTTGAATATGATTGAATTAAATCTTATTAGGATCACCACCATTGCCAAATAAAGCATATGCCTATTTTGTGCCCATCGTGGGACTCCTTAGTTAACCCCTTTGAGCCTACATTAAGCCTTTTATTTCAATCACCTTTAAACAGAATTCCTTTGCTTAGAATAGCTAAACTTTTACCTTGTTATCAAGACTTGGCAAAGTACTTTTAATGGAGCTGTAATGCGTGATGTTGTGAAGCAAGTGTGGGGTGAACAAGGTAATAAAAAGCAAGTGTGGGGTTAAACACCAATGTTTTGTATTGTATATGTGCCGAAATGTGTATATCCGAAAGAAAAAAAAATTATTATGAAAAAATTACGAAAAAAAAAGAAGAAATCGGAAAATAAAAGAATTTCGGATCAAAAGTAAAAGGCACAAAGTTTTGGTGTTTTTTGTAATGTTTTGTGAATTTGGAGTTAGTGATTATTTGAGGGTCTAAAAGTGTTTATATGACCTTTGTCCTGTTCACAATATGGGGAGAAGTCAAGATTGACGTATAGGTCCAACATGAAGAAATTCGACTCTTAAAGTGAAGACATGAGGAGGAGCGAGATTTGCTAAAGTCTTGATGAGTTCTTATAGCACCACTTATCTAAAAATTCCTACCTTTTGAAACTAAGCCCCATTACAACCATATTATTAAGATTAATTCATGATTCTTAAGATAGCTAAATTTGATTTGTGGAGATTTTCTCATGAGTCAAGCATATGGTTTTGGTCCATTATTGCACATAGTTGTTATATGAGGTTTTTCCATAAATTTCTATTCACAAAGAGCTTTTATTTGTTGAAATATGCAAGTTATTTGTTATCTTATCATCTTTTCCCTTGCATATACGATTGAGTGAATACCATGGATGAGTGATTAGAAGAAAGTATGTCATTGTAAGGAGGAACGGTTATCATACATGTTTGTGCTATATGATCTCATATCTTACTTGTTCATGCTATGATACATGCTTATGAAGCTTTGCAATTATGTTTTTCATTCGAATGTTCTAACTTGAAGGTTATGCATGATAAAGATCCTGAGACAATCTTTCTAAGGGTATTAGAAGTTTTTAAGTCATTTGGTTTTGTTTTTGTTTTAGAGTCAGTTTGCTAAGGGACTAGCAAAGGGTAAGTGTGGGGTAGTTTGATAAGTGCGTTTTACGCTATGTTTTTAATGTGTTTTTACCCTCATTTGTACCTAGTTTATTCCTTAGTAATGTTGTTTTTACTTATTTTGAGTCAAAAGAGTTTTTCTGTAGAGTAATGGTTAATATGTGTCTTTATACAGAAATTTGTGCTTAAGTGTTGTAAAAACCGATTTTGGATAAGACTTGGTTATTTCTCTTATGATTCACCGTACCTTTACATTGTCATTTTTGAGAAATTTGGTTTAATGTGTAGATGACATGTAAATGAGCATATGTGAACAAGAATCATGAAGATTGGATTCACGAAGGACAACAAAAGAAGCCATGGAAAAGAAGAAACTCCGAAATATAAGATTTTGATCGCGAGCAGAAATTTCCAGAAACCATAACTCAACTTCAAAGATTTCCTTAGGACGATCCAGGAGGAACTAGGGAACGTGCCATATACGGATAGAAAGCTACGGAAGTCTAGTTTTCAGATCTTCTTGAATCGCAGCATTTGGAGTTCAGATGAAGGAGTTATGATCAAAAAAATGGACGGAGATCAAGCTGCAAAACTGGGCAGTTTCTGCCTAAGTTGTCACACGAGTTTGGGAGGATGTTTCTTCACCAAAATTCTTCCCAAGCATGTCAAAGGACTTAAGAGAAGCTTAATGAAGTCATGGGAAGCTGCATTGAAGAAGAAGATTCAAAGAATGCATCATGGCAGCCGAAACAACCAAGTATGGAGCTTTTCCGGTCAAACCGGGAAAGTCTGTCCTTGCCGAGTTTGTCCATGATTTTGGCTGCCTATGAGCCCAAGAACTTGTGTATAAGGCCTACATGGATCCAATAACATGTAGAGGAGTCCAAGAAATCAGAAATCCAAGGTCCAAGTCGAAATCCTTGTCAAAGAAGAAAGAAGAAACCAAGTCCAAAAAGGATTACAAGTTCAACAAGGAATGTGTCTCCTTGAAGCTCCCGAATTCTCTAGGGTTTCTCTTCGAAATTTTCTGTATAAATAGGACCTATGTACATCAATTTTAGTGTCTCTCAATTGCTCTAAGCCTTAGTATAGCCAAGCTCTACCTAAAAACCCTAAACACAGAAACTGCACAAGCTGCCGCCGCCGCACCAACCGCCGTCGATTGCTTTCATCCGCCGCCGATTCCACCTTCTACCCTAGCCGATCTATATAGGTAGTCTAGGTATGAAGTTCATCAAGGTTTTGTGTAATAATCTACTGTGTTTTATCATGCTTTATTATAAATTATTTTATAGTTTTCGGTTTTATACGTTGCATGTGTTCTTAAGTTATTCTTTGTGATTTTCTTGAAACCATGTGTGATGTATAACGTTCTAAGTATATTTTAGTTTCATGATTTAGATTAAGTTGTTGTATGTTCTTGTGTGTAGTATGTGTTAATTGATTAATCATCACCTGATCATGTAATCAAACCTAAAGATAGTCTAGGCCAAGATGTTTCTAAGGGGGGAGTTTAATCTGCCGTAGTAATCTAGGATCAAGTTAGGCATATTTGATAGTTTGATTCTAGTTGCTGCAAAGGGTTGCTAGGGTGAGTGATTTGCATGTTGAATAGGATGAGTGACGCCATACCTAGGATCATGTCTTCAACCGACTCCAGTTCGTAAGTGTATCTTGTTTAGATTAGGCATATTTGATAGTTTAAACAAGGTGACACATATATGTTTTAGGTTCAGGCATATTTGAAGTTCCTAAAAACACATGAGAAGTCATAAGAGGTTGAAATCAATTAAAACATATAATAGTGCGAGCATCACTATTTAATCTTGCATGAAGTTGTTATATGCTTATTTCGGTGTTTGTTATGTTATGTGCTTGAGTATTGAATGACCATGTTTTGTAAATAAGTGTCTTTATTTTCTTTATATGTTTCGAACCACCTTTAAATCCCCCATAATATTTTGTATATATGTTTATACTTGTATAGTTGTGACAGAATTGTACTTGTATATTTTATTTGTGAATGTTACTAACTTGTTTAGATGCAGAAGATATAATCCTTCCCTAGTGTCCCCGGCTTGAACAATCCCTACTTACAGTTACTACAATGATAGGGTTTAAATTGCAGGTTGTTAACTAATGGCCTTGTCACCTCACTTTCCCCATCGTTGCGTTGCCGAGCCCCACTGAACAAGCATACCACTCCGCCGGCATGGCCGGACTGCCCCGCTATGTCGACAACCAAATCTCGTTAGTGTAGACCTCTGCAATCCAAACCCTACCAATCCTCGGTCTTCATCCATCACTACCAGAAAAAATACTTTAATCGATGAAATGACAAAAAACAGACTCACGAATGTTTTTATGTCGGCTATACTATATTTTAGCAGACGAAAAAAAATGTCGTTGGCTAAATTTTTTACTTGTCGGCTAAAGTATTTTAGCAGACGAGAAAAAAAGTCATCGGCTAAAATATACTCTTAGCCGATGGAATATTCCGTTGGTAAACCTAAAAAAATAAGAAAAAAACGGAGATCAATATCCGGAAATCCACCGCCGACGATCGATCTCTGGCAATCCACCGCCTGCCATTCTGATTCCATCACCACACACCATCACCACCACCACCACACAACATACCATCACCACCACCACCACACAACATACCATCACCACCACCACCACCACCACACACAACCACCAAAAATCACCACCACATCCACACACCATCACCACCCACCACCACACACCATCACCACTCACCACCACACACCACAAACACCATTTGGAAAAGAGAAGAGGGGAGAGGGAGAGGAGAGAAGAGAGAGTTTGGACAAGAAAAGAGAGGAGAAGAGAAGATTTAAAAAAGAAATTTTAAATTTTTTGAATTTTTTTTTCAGAAATTTAGCGCGGGGGAATTTTTTTGAAATTTTTAGCTCTTAGCCGACTAAGTGATAAATAATTTTTCTGAAATATTGGTCTAAAATTTTGCGCGGGAAAATTGTTCTGAATTTTTTTTGCCCTTAGCTGATGGAATTCAATAATTCTGTCAGCTAAGTGATACCTTAGGAGACTGAATTATTAATTCTGTCGGCTAATAGCTAAAATAACCCCCGAAGATAGGCACTACCAGAACAACCATTTTAGCCGACGAAATTTTTTCGTCGGCTAAACCTTAAATTTCGTCGGCTAAGAAGTCGTCGGGTAAAATCCGTCGGCCAACACTATAGCCGACGAAACTACTGTTCATCGTCGGCTAAAGTCATTTATTTAGCCGACGAATAAATTTTTCGTCGCTTAATTTCTGGACTTTAGCCGATGAATTTTAATAAAATTCGTCGGCTATAGCTATTTTTTTTATTTATTTATTTCACTTTAGCCGACGAATTTTATTAAAAATCGTCGGCTAAAGTTATAATTTTATAATTTTTTTTATGTAATTATTATTTTTTTTAAAATTTTTTTCTTTTTTTTTAAATTTTAGCCGACGAATTTTATTAAAATTCGTCGGCTAAAGTTATAATTTTATAATTTTTTTTATGTAATTATTATTTTTTTTAATTTTTTTTTTAAATTTTAGCCGACGAATTTATGGTATTTCGTCGGCTATAGTTATTTTTTTTTTTTTAATTTTTTCATATTTTTTTTAGAGAAGTAGGAGAGGAAGGAGGAGAAGAGGAGAGGAAGGAGGAGGAGAAGAATTTAGAGAAGTAGGAGGAGGAGGGATTTGAAGGAGGAGGAGAAGAGGAGAGGAAGGAGGAGGAGAAGAATTTAGAGAAGTAGGAGGAGGAGGGATTTGAAGGAGGAGGAGAAGAGGAGAGGAAGGAGGAGGAGAAGAATTTAGAGAAGTAGGAGGATGAGGGATTTGAAGGAGGAGGTTAGGAGAGGGAGGAGGAGGAAGGAAGATGAAGAGGAGGAGAAGGTTAGGAGAGGGAGGATGAAGAGGAGGAGGAGGGAAGATGAAGAGGAGGAGGAGGAGGAGGGAAGGAGGAGGAGGAGGGAAGATGAAGAGGAGGAGGAGGAGGAGGAGGGAAGGAGGAGGAGGAGGAGGAGGAGAAAAATGAAAGATATAGAAAATTTTAAACTTTAGCCGACGAAATTTCGTCGGCTAAAGTTTAAAATTTTAGTCGAAAAATTTTAAAATTTTAAAAATCCCCGCCAAAAAATTTGAATTTTTAATTAACTTTAGCCGACGAAATACCTTAATTTCGTCTGCTATAGTTATTTATTTTATTTATTAATTTAACAATAGCCGACGAAATACCCTAATTTCGTCGGCTATAGTTATTTATTTATTTTATTTATTAATTTAACCTTAGCCGACGAAATACCCTAATTTCGTCGGCTATATTTATTTATTTTATTTATTTATTAATTAATTTAACCTTAGCCGACGAAATACCCTAATTTCGTCGGCTAAAACCCTAAACCCTAAACCCTATACGTAGAAGCTTCAAACGAAAAAAAGTCGTGAAATAAGATATGACCGGAATGGTGAAATACGTCTATACTTGAAAAATCACGTAATTCCGGTAAAGTCTCGGTACCGATAATTGCGGTTAACTCAATTTTCCATTCTTTCTCCCTAGAGGTAGCCCTATCTCCGGTAGTTATTTTTCATAAAATTTTTATACCACTGGTTGCGTCTCATCGATTTGAAACTATTTTCAGTTGAAGGTCCGGGCAAAATACGTAATTTAGACGGTCAAATGACCGTTTCCGTGCATTAAGGGGTTTGACTTACGTGATTGACCGTAAGGATCGAGCCCTTAACGTTGTCAGATTAAGTTAAATTTTTTCCTATATACATATTTCAACATAATGATCATATCTGACGGTCGGAATTTTGTTTCTCAACTTTGATCATCGGAATCACAACATGCGTACTAATGTTGTATAACTTGTTTACTAAGCTTTAAGTAAATGTTTCATTTCTAAAACAAACTGTACGTAGAAACTTCAAACGCAAAAAAGTCGTGAAATAAGATATGACCGGAATGGTGAAATACGCCTACGGTTGAAAAATCACGTAATTCTGGTAAAGTCTCGGTACCGATAGTTGCAGTCAATACAATATAGAGGTTTGACTTACGAGATTGACCGTCTAGATGAAGTTCTTAAATTTATCAGATAAAGTTGAATTTTTTACCAGAGATATATTTCAACATATTGATGATATCTGACGGTCGTATTTTTGTTTGTGAATTTTGATGACCGGAATCACAACATGCCTACTATTTACCATTATTTATCTATACGGGAAGGCCTATCATGGAGGGGTAAATGTCTCAAAATTTTTAGATGGACAGTTGCGTCTCATTATGGTGAGTGTTTGTTGTGTTGAAGGTTCGGCCAAAATACCTTATATAGGCGTAGATATGGACATTTTCGTGTATTAAGCGTTTAGAAAAACATCATTTTGAAGCCTTAAACAAACTCGGATGCCCAAAAAAGCCTATATGTCATGGCAAAGCAATGAGTTTTACTCCTGGGCCCGTTCTGCTTCCAGATTGGTATCACAATAGTCAATCGGACACCGAAATATCCGTAGTACAATTTTATAACTAAAAGTTACTTTAGCCGACGAAATACCCTAATTTCGTCGCCTAAACTTAGTAGAATTTCGTCGGCTAAAGTTCACATACTATATCCGACGAAAAAAGCACTTTAGCCGACGAAAATTTTTTTCGTCGGCTAAAATCCCACTTTAGCCGACGAATTTTTTTTTCGTCGGCTAAAATCTCACTTTAGCCGACGAAATTTTAACTTAGCCGACGAGAAAAAAATCGTCGGCTAAAGTGGACTTTAGCCGACGAAAAAAAATTTCGTCGGCCTGTTAATTTTTTTTTCGTCGGCTATGATACTTATTCTGGTAGTGAGGGCTACCTATAGGGAGAAAGAATGGAAAATTGCGTTGAATATAACTAGGGGCACTGAGACTTTACCGGAATTACGTAATTTTTCAACCGTAGACGTATTTCACAATTTCAGTCATATCTTATTTCATGACTTTTTTGTGTTTAAAGGTTCTACGTACGTAGAGTTTTTTTTTAAACGGAACATTTACTTAAAACTTAGCAAACAAGTTATACAACTTTAGTAGGTATGTTGTGATTATGATGATCAAACTTAACAAATGAAAATCCGACCGTCTGATATGATAATTATAGTAAAACATGACTATGGTAAAAAAATTAACTTGATCTGATAATAAGGTTAAGTGCTCGATCCGGACGGTAAATCTCATAACTAAAACCCCCAAAATCACGGAAACGGTCATTTGACCTTCTAAATTATGTATTTTTGCCGGACCTTCAACTTAAAATAGTTTTAAATCGATGAGACGCAACCAGTGATATAAAAATTTACAAAAAATTAACACTTGAAGATAGGGCTACCCATAGGGAGAAAGAATGGTAAATTGCGTTGACCGCAACTAGTGGCACAGAGACTTTACCGAAATTACGTGATTTTCTACCGTAGATGTATTTCACCATTCCGGTCATATCTTATTTCATGATTTTTTTTTAAAATTTTGATTCATATTCAGTTCCAAAGAAAAAAATTATGGCTGACTTGCCACTGTATTTTTACTCTTAGCCGACTGAATGTAGTTTTTTCCGTCGGCTAAGAAAGCTCTTAGTCGACGAAACTATTCATATTCAGTTGGTTAGGATCTTAGGTCCTAGCCTACGGAATATGAATAGTTCTGTTGACTAAGAGCTTTCTCAGCCGACAGAAACAGCTAGGAACACAGATTCGTCGGCTAAGAAAGCTCTTAGTCGACGGTAATTCCCGACGAACTTATTCTGTCCTCTAAGAGGTTCTTAGTCGATGAATTATTTCTCCTAGCCGACGGAACAGTTTCGATTCTGTCGGCTAAGAGTGATAATCCACTAGTGTTAGCCGACGACATGTATACTTTAGCCGACGAGTTTTCATACTTTAGCCGACGACATGTGTACTCTAGCCGACGACATTCATACTTTAGCCGACGAGTTTTCATGCTTTAGCCGACGACATTTTTAAGTCATCGGCTAGAGTCCTCGAGTTTAAGAATTCCCACCCTCTCGGTCTCTCTCAATCTCTCTCGGTCTCTCGGTCTCTCAGTCTCTCACAGTCTATCAGTCTCTCTCAATCTGAATAATCAAATAATTCGGTAAGAAATTCAAATTCTAGGGTCGTTAATTGAAAATTTTCTGTTTTGATCGATCCTCTACCTATTCTAGTCGTGGTTAATTTTTTTTATAAACTTAATGGTGTTTTAATTGTGATAGAGGTTTGAAAGATTGTTATAAAATGGGTGGGAAACCTGCTGACTTGCTATGTTGGTCAGTTGTTCATTACCTATCCATTATTCCCTTTCTAGATTGAGTAAATTCTATTCTATTTGCCTCCGTATGGTTTTTATGCTTGGTTTTTATGATGATAATCGCAAGGTTAGACAAAAAATGTATTAAGGATGGTTGAATCGAAGGCGTACCATTCCCGAAGTGTTTGATTTGGAAATTGGTCCACAAATTTCTGCAATGAAAATATGCAACACAATGATACTTCCCTATGAGGGGAAATGTCTCATGCTTTAGTGATTTGGATTATGAATTGTGCAGGTGTGCTTTGTTTTTGTGCTTGGTCTGCATAAATGTCATGCTCTAGTTACCATTCGTATGAGGGGGTGAGAATATGGGTTTACGGATAATTGTTTTGTTTTGGAGTTTGTGTTTGCTTTGTTAGTGTTATTCATTTTACGAATGTTTGCATTTAGATTCATTGTTTAGTGTTGAATATGTAACAAGAACTTGGGAGAGGAAAGTAAAGTAGGTTTGAAGCAACAATATAACTTACATATTGAATGAGTTTAGATGTTATGTGAGTTTACTTTGAACACTTAACTTAGTTTAAGTGTTAAGTTTAAAACGTACGCTTAAATTTTATTAATTTGTGTTTGTTAATGAAACTGTGTTTTGTTTTTATTTTAGGTGTTGTTGGCTATTTGTGGAAATAAAATTGTGAAATTTGAAGGTTCTAAAAATAGAAATCAAGAATCTACAGTTTTTTTTTTCAGAAACCAGCAACTTTAGCCAACGAAAATGACACAACACGTAGGCTAACATGAACTTTAGCCGACAAGTTTTAATAATATAGCCGACGATATACTTTGGACTTTTGTTAGCTAATGTCTGGTTTGGTTAATTATTATGACCAGTGGGGGAAGTTTTATCCGACGAAATTTCATCGGTAAAAGTACGTAAAGTTGTTGGCTAAAGTCCAAACTTTAAGAAAGCGAGGAATTTTGTCGTCAGCTAAAGTCCAAACTTTAGCCGATAACTGTCACTATTTTCGTTGGTTAGTATGACCGATGAAGTTTTGTCGACTATTACTTTATCTGACGAAAATATTTAACTGGTCGACGAAAATTATTTGTTGGCTAAATTGTTTTTTCTGGTAGAGCCTGAAAGTCGACATTCCTTCCTTAGTCCTCTTTCTCCGACCTAGACAAGGCTTGACCACATACTGGCCACCCTAATTCATGTCATCAGACGCGCCGACTGATGGAAGGGAGAATTTTTTGAAACCCTAGTTGCTCCTTAAAACCAGGACGACGTCTTCCTATATACCAACTTGTATCGTGAGAGAATACCCCTTATATTGTTAGATCTGTTGTAGTTAGTGTAAACTAAGGTCAACTAATAATAGTAATAATTTTTAGTAACTCTCTGACATCCATTTTCAACATCAAATTACGAGTCAGGATTTATCTTTGATTTACTCTCTCTCTCTCAACAAAAAATTTCAGTAACTCTCTCGCAACGAAAATTTGGTCAGATAGAGAAAATCTTCTTATATATAAACATTACATTTTAGTTACTAGCTAAATTTCAGTTTACAAATACATCATTTACACATTATCTTACACGTACACTTTTAAGGACAAATATTAACAAATTAGGACAAACTAATATCCACATGTCATCTGTCAATACATTTTTACATATTTACCCTGCACTACATATCAACTACAGAGTATCACCGTAGCACCCTGCTATTGTTGTCTAGAAATGTGTGCTATGGCCGGGTAGCACAATAACTGACAGGACCCACCCCGTGTTAAACCCCTTTAACCCGAAGTAAATCCTGCGGGGACCACCTCAAGGGAACTTCTTACCGCAACTCCCTTGAAATGGCCAACCCTTCCTACACAACTAACTAAACCGGGTTAGTCAGAGCAGTCTATAGAGATGATTACCCAAAGAATTTCAAGCAGCAACGGAAATGATCGACTATGCCTCGACTTTCGTACGCGCTCGACCTCCTCTCAAGAACCCTGCATCACTGGGCATTTAAAAACGAAAGGCCCAGGGGAGAAACATTTAAAAACTGTTAGAGTGAGTGGACGAAAATGAAATATAAAAAACTCTATTTCCTTTAATGCTCTCCCAAAACTTTAATGATTCAAATATCATTTATGCATGCCCACAATTACCAAATTTCCACAAACGCATGACAAGGTAAACAATTAAAGAATATGGGAAGAGAAATGTTCACCAAACATAATAAGTCTGACCTCTCAGACTAGGGTCGGAGCTAAGAGCTCTAGTAGCGCCCTCACGCTACGCTATGCTAGCTAGATAAAATAATACGGTCAACCCTTATAATATCAACCTGACCTCTCAGGCTTGTCTGACCTCTCAGACCAGGGTCGGAGCTAAGAGCTCTAGAATATGTGATAACGGTCAACCCTTATAATATCAACCTGACCTCTCAGGCTTGTCTGACCTCTCAGACCAGGGTCGGAGCTAAGAGCTCTAGATAAAGTGGAAATGGTCAACCCTCATAGTGCACTACGTAGTTTGCCTGACCTCTCAGGCTAGGGTCGGAGCTAAGAGCTCTAGTAGCGCCCTCACGCTACTCTAACTAGCATATTTATTGGTCAACCCTTAAAATAAAAAATTCATAACAAGACAATAATCAAATTCTCTTCCCAAAACAATTAATTAAAACAATTCCTTGTCATATATGCATAAAACCAATTTCCAACGAAGTCTCGGGTTCAAATCCATTCGAAGGACGGCCATCACCGTCTATAACCATTTTCGGGAGAAATAGAAAATTGAGTAATAATGTAAATACTTCACGCATAAGTGTCAATATCTCAAACCATAGTAAAAATCTTTAACCGAGGCTCCCGCTAAACTTTAACCAAATAAAATCGTTCAAGAACCCGAGAAAGATATAATTCTCGAAAACCATCATAAAACCATGCAATTAACTCAATAATTAAAGCATGCATTTATTTAAAATAATATGTCCACTCACAGTACTATTGCGACCTTCCCGCTCGGAAAGCTCCTCGAGCGAAACCCTCAAACTACCCGCGTAGTCGAGCCCGTCTCACGTCCGACCAGAGACTGTACAACAAATCATCATATTAGTCATTCACAGTTGACTTGGTCTTTTCCTAGTTTGACCAGGAACTCCTATTTGACCACAAGTTGACCGAGTTCCTTTTTATGATACTTTAACCTTTTTGACTTTCTTTCCCGGTTATCGACTCTTAACTCTATTTACCGGAGGTCCGACTCAGCTTTCGAACTTTCCGTTATCACTTTAACTTCACGTTAGGGTGTCACATATTAATCGATATATATAACCTCGAGTCGATATACCGATTTGACATTTTCTTATAAATTCAGTTATCTATTTCCGATAACCATTTAACACTTTACCCCTTTAACCAAAAAGTGTCACATTCATTGAACTTCAATCCTTTAACCATTTTTCTGAAAATGCAACTTTCCCAAAGTGGAAACTTTCCCTTAATGGAAACTTTCCAAAAATGGAAAGTTTCCCAAATTAACAGGTTTCCAAACTTGGAAGGTTTCCCAAAATGGAAACTTCCTAATTACGTCCATTTTCTCCGTAAATAACCCGATTACGATTCAACTGACACTTTTCGACTCAAAGCTTAATAGGGATTCGGTTTCTACCTCTTCGGCATTCTGCCGGTTTACGGTATCACCGGAATCTTCGCCGGATTCCGGTAACTTGCCGGAATTTCGCCATAACCTCCTCGTTTCCTCCGTCTCCAAGTTATCGACATTCATGCAAAACATAACAACTCTAATTCAGCAATAGAGCACAACAACAACACACACAACAACACAGCACAACACACAGGTGACAACAACCCAAACTCACCATCAGCTGCCCTGCAGCTCCACCTTCGAGCAACCTAGCAGTCGCCACAGTTTCAACATCTCCAGCTGCCAAGTCATCTCAACTCAATCTCCCCCTTCATTTGCTAGTCTCCACTGAGCTCCAGAAGTCTGCCTGGAACCCAAAGCTTCGTCGCCGGAGTCTTACCGGAAAACAACCAGAGGAAACAGTAGGTAGAGGGTTTTCAGGGCAGAGTCTAAAACGACAAAGCAGGGACATAAGTATGAAGAGAAGAGGTAGGGTAGCAAGAGTATATCACTCACTCTCGCCGTCGCTGCCGAGATGGCCGGAATCCTTCAAGGACAGTTTGCCCTCTTCCTCCGCTCTCCTCCCAACATCACTAATCGAAGAAATTTCAAGAGGGGTTTTGTCAAGGGGAGGATGATTGATGTTTTGGTGGTGGTGCGCCGGTGAGGAGGCGGCTGGACGTGGCTGGGTCGAGCGGAGTACGTCGGGGAAGAAACGAGTCGAGAGAGAGGGGAAGGAGACTCGGTTGACCCGAGTCGGGTCTCTTTGACCGGGTTGACCGGTCTCTCCCTTAAATACCGAAATGAACGGCCCAGATTAGATCTTAATAAAGATCAACGGTCCAAATTAAAAGAAGGTGAAAAGTGAAAAGGTTAAATGGTAACTTTCCCTTTTTACCAGAATAGTAATTGGAAATTACCATAAACTTCAGAAATTCACAGAAAATAGCCGGAAGCTCCGAAAAATATTCCGAAAATACCGGGAGACTCGTGTTGACACGTACTACAACATCGAGTCATCAATTCAGGTATTTGGAGTACTTTTAAAAACTCGAAAATTAACTCGAGCGATAACTTATCGAATTACCGATCGCAATTAAAAATCCTCGGTAACTCGTGAATTTCTGTGAAAGGTAACTTTTATTAACTTCACAAGATTCGGGGTGTGACAATTCTCCCCACCTTATAAAAATTTCGTCCTCGAAATTTCTATACTCAAAGTCCAATACTGTGGGGGATAGTACCACTTAAAATAATAATATTGTTCTCCAATATCACTTCCTTCTGAGAACTCATTTGAAACGCCTCACGAATAGCATTGTCAAAACTCTAAACACATGCCCTTACGATCAACATAATAACTTCGACCAGTAACCAACCTCCTATCCCTTCTGGTTTAGCCAACTAAACACAACCCAATATTCTTACTAACCACAAGTGACGTCGTCACAATACTACTAATACTCATCTGATCCAATAACACCTCGCTTGTCGCGAGTAAAATTTCTTCAAGAATACTCGTATACTTTCGTGGAACCTTAAATATCAGCTCACACATTCCCTATGTAGGAAATGATTATCACGCCTGAGGAGTAGGGTTCGATGTCACTAATGGATTTAAATCCTCTGGTAACACAATACCACGTGGAGCCAAATCTACTGACAACAAGTCCACGAGAAACCATGGCGACTCGTGTTACACGAACCATCACCTCATTTGAACCAGGCTCCCTGATCTGGTTTACGCTTTCTAGAAACTATTCTGTCATGTTGTAGAGTAATTGTCTTCCCTTACTCTATCATTACTCAAACCATTGTACACACAGGACATGAGTTGCCATGAATTTTAGCGTAAATCCACAACCATAGCCTTTAAATCAGGGAGTTCCAAAAGCTCCTGACATCGAGATCCAACAATACTGACTCCTCGCATGAAAACGATATTGTCAGGCTTCACACTGCCTACCAAGCTATTCTGACCGGATAAATCTTGACTTTTACCCACAAGTCAAACATTAGAGTCGCTAGCTCAAATATCACTTGTGGGGTTACTGCATACTTTGCAACTGGTAACACATACCCGTACTACTCATAGGTGAGGTGCCACTGACCTCCCTAACTCTTACCTTAACCTGGAATGACGTATAGTGCAGAGCTTGCACTTCAACCAACCGTGCGTCTAATAAACGTTATCCGCATCACAATCTGGGATAGATTTACCATTAAAAGAATCTCAGAGCCTTACCCGCTCAACAAGGATATTCCATTCCCAAAGGCCTTCATTACCAAATCGTCTGGTAACAACCGACAAACCTGGACACTTAACCAGACCAGACATCTACATGAAATTTAGTGTCACTGGTGCACACCCAAAGGAACATCTGATCAAAGCATCGGGAATTAATTTCACCAGACACAACCATGTTGATCACCGAGCATCCAGTTAACGAGGGACAAGATAACAAATACCATTACCGCACTGGGCACGTATACATCACAGAGTCAACTCGTACAACTAGACAGTTCCTAACAAAACTGTCCCCCAGGCGCTGCGGGTTTACCATCCACCGCAACCTCTATTCGGTAAGATTCAAAATTCTCAATCGCTTACCACTCTAGATCTTAAATCACAAGATCCACTGCCACACGTTAACATCCTCTCAGATCATAACTTAATCTGAACGTAGCTTAATCACTCTACGGTTTCCGATGGAGTGTTGCACAACTTAGCAACATACTTTACTACCCTTGTAACAATTTGGTTTCCAAAACCTTGACTCGTAACACCTTTGAGTCATCAAAGAAACTCTTTCCTAGTTTCACCGCACTTCATACTTACCGAAATGTTGACAATTTCGAGAGTCATCTCAAATGATCTTTCTTGCTACCACTCTACACTTGTGGCGCCAAGATCTGCCACTATGTCAATAATTCCTAACAAGTAGGGTCACTACTCAATGACTAACGACCAAAGCATCGCCAACAAACTTTAATCCTCTTAGGATTTCATTAAATTAACATCAAAATTCAATTTCCCAGATCAAATCCTCATTCCACAGATCACATTGAGAATATTTCCTGTCACTGCAGTGGATGTGACTTATGATTCCCAAACACGTCTAAGTACACCTTCGGTTACAATACTTGTTTAGACCACAGCCAGTGGGTGCACAATTTTCCATGTCATCAAGCTCAGTTAATCACCCTCAAGGAAACCACGTGTCTTAACGGACGACTTTGGTTGCAGGTTGAAGCTTGACCATCTACAAGTATTCTCACTCAAATTCAAAGATTCAGTAAACCTTGCCCCACTGCTGTCTCTTCACCTTTTCCGTGCATTTAACTCAGTAGGCAATCAACCACTTACTGACAACATATAATAATCTCGCTAACCATCATAGGAGTCGGAGCGACTATTAATGACCCACTTCCGACCTGTACTTAATCGGTTAGACCATTTACTTGACGTTTTGCACAAAACTACTGACAAACGTCTTTAATCTCCGTTCTCAAATTATGGAACTCTCACAATACATTCTTGATATGATGTCATCATCAGCCTTCGTCACTTACCTGGTGTCATTTTTGACCACACACAGTTGCACACAATAATTACGCCTTACCAGCATGTGCTACCCAAATTTCAACTATACCACTTCCCAACAGAGGGTACACGTGCTCCTGTGAGGTATACCCATGTACGTCTTCAGCCGTCGAAACAGTGTCGTTTGCACGACTGGTTCCTACACCACAATTAATACAAAGTCCATCAAGACTCGTATCACTCTCTCCGGTACCCCAAGCACCCTTGGTCCATGACCCGGTGGCTTATTGTCACTTCCAACAATTCCTTTAGATTCCGAAACCCATTATCTTTAATTACCACTAGTAACGCTTTCACGATCTGAAAATCGATCACTAACACAGCCAACCTGGAGACCCCTCCACAGGTGTACTAATTAAAATACTCTGACCACAGGTGGATAACTCACCTTATGGTTGACATGAGTCCCAAGATCTGGTGACACGATATAATTTCTGCCTCCATGTTAAATGGCCCAATGACCATTGTCACCAACAATTCGAATCACGATTGAACTCACTAACAAATCAAATCTTTCTAGTACCCCAATCATAGATGGCTGGAGCGAAGAGAATCTGGTCATAGTTGACGACAACCATGTCAGCACCAAAAGTGACCCAAACCATCAGTTTCAGTGATTGTCCCATAAAGCGTCAAGGGACCAATCAGCCTTTACTTTCTTAACCTTCTCCAGTAGTGTCACATCATGGACTCGTCACTAGAAAAAGTCCATTGACCACAAAATAACCCCACTCAACTTTCCTTGAGTCATTCCACTTTCATAGGTCCGTTGGTTTCTCTGAAACCCACTAATGACGAACCTCAACAAAATCGTGGCAATCGTCAAATCTTAATATTCATCCTCTCAGAATAATCGCGTTATGCGACTTCAGCTCCTTTTTCCATCACAGGATGCAACATCTTCCAGTAACTCGTACGACTCTTCACTGCTAAGAGCCTCATAACACGAACACCCAAGCCTTGTCTTAGGCTTCTACAGCATCCCTGTCAACAACCATGACAGCCTTCCAGGTGTGAATTAACTGTTTCACCACCGAATACTCACACAAATGTTCAAACGTTAAACAACGTGAGTTTACAGCTCGATCCCCAACTCAAATCTCATAAATCAATGGGGAATACAAAAACATAAATACGTAACGAGCTTACCTTGTTCCTTACAAGAACTCTCTATGAGGTCGCGCGTACTGAGGCATAGTCTTGAAGATTCAAACGTTAATAGGACCATCCGGTCCATAAATCAACCAGGAGGTACTAACTCATATCCTTAATAAACACGAAGCGTCCAAGCATAAAATGCCGATGGATCCGCCGCGGTCGGACCATCACTCTATAGACACTAAGTGATACTAAGTACATGAGGTAGTAACAGGAAACGATAACCTAATGCTCTGATACCATTGACAGGACCCACCCCGTGTTAAACCCCTTTAACCCGAAATAAATCCTGCGGGGACCACCTCAAGGGAACTTCTTACCGCAACTCCCTTGAAATGGCCAACCCTTCCTACACAACTAACTAAACCGGGTTAGTCAGAGCAGTCTATAGAGATGATTACCCAAAGAATTTCAAGCAGCAACGGAAATGATCGACTATGCCTCGACTCTCGTACGCGCTCGACCTCCTCTCAAGAACCCTGCATCACTGGGCATTTAAAAACGAAAGGCCCAGGGGAGAAACATTTAAAAACTGTTAGAGTGAGTGGACGAAAATGAAATATAAAAAACTCTATTTCCTTTAATGCTCTCCCAAAACTTTAATGATTCAAATATCATTTATGCATGCCCACAATTACCAAATTTCCACAAACGCATGACAAGGTAAACAATTAAAGAATATGGGAAGAGAAATGTTCACCAAACATAATAAGTCTGACCTCTCAGACTAGGGTCGGAGCTAAGAGCTCTAGTAGCGCCCTCACGCTACGCTATGCTAGCTAGATAAAATAATACGGTCAACCCTTATAATATCAACCTGACCTCTCAGGCTTGTCTGACCTCTCAGACCAGGGTCGGAGCTAAGAGCTCTAGAATATGTGATAACGGTCAACCCTTATAATATCAACCTGACCTCTCAGGCTTGTCTGACCTCTCAGACCAGGGTCGGAGCTAAGAGCTCTAGATAAAGTGGAAATGGTCAACCCTCATAGTGCACTACGTAGTTTGCCTGACCTCTCAGGCTAGGGTCGGAGCTAAGAGCTCTAGTAGCGCCCTCACGCTACTCTAACTAGCATATTTATTGGTCAACCCTTAAAATAAAAAATTCATAACAAGACAATAATCAAATTCTCTTCCCAAAACAATTAATTAAAACAATTCCTTGTCATATATGCATAAAACCAATTTCCAACGAAGTCTCGGGTTCAAATCCATTCGAAGGACGGCCATCACCGTCTATAACCATTTTCGGGAGAAATAGAAAATTGAGTAATAATGTAAATACTTCACGCATAAGTGTCAATATCTCAAACCATAGTAAAAATCTTTAACCGAGGCTCCCGCTAAACTTTAACCAAATAAAATCGTTCAAGAACCCGAGAAAGAT
Source organism: Comarum palustre (assembly GCA_951800085.1). NCBI lineage: Eukaryota > Viridiplantae > Streptophyta > Magnoliopsida > Rosales > Rosaceae > Comarum > Comarum palustre. Next base: position 6,044,594 of record OX637579.1, on the reverse strand, counting down.
ATAATTCTCGAAAACCATCATAAAACCATGCAATTAACTCAATAATTAAAGCATGCATTTATTTAAAATAATATGTCCACTCACAGTACTATTGCGACCTTCCCGCTCGGAAAGCTCCTCGAGCGAAACCCTCAAACTACCCGCGTAGTCGAGCCCGTCTCACGTCCGACCAGAGACTGTACAACAAATCATCATATTAGTCATTCACAGTTGACTTGGTCTTTTCCTAGTTTGACCAGGAACTCCTATTTGACCACAAGTTGACCGAGTTCCTTTTTATGATACTTTAACCTTTTTGACTTTCTTTCCCGGTTATCGACTCTTAACTCTATTTACCGGAGGTCCGACTCAGCTTTCGAACTTTCCGTTATCACTTTAACTTCACGTTAGGGTGTCACATATTAATCGATATATATAACCTCGAGTCGATATACCGATTTGACATTTTCTTATAAATTCAGTTATCTATTTCCGATAACCATTTAACACTTTACCCCTTTAACCAAAAAGTGTCACATTCATTGAACTTCAATCCTTTAACCATTTTTCTGAAAATGCAACTTTCCCAAAGTGGAAACTTTCCCTTAATGGAAACTTTCCAAAAATGGAAAGTTTCCCAAATTAACAGGTTTCCAAACTTGGAAGGTTTCCCAAAATGGAAACTTCCTAATTACGTCCATTTTCTCCGTAAATAACCCGATTACGATTCAACTGACACTTTTCGACTCAAAGCTTAATAGGGATTCGGTTTCTACCTCTTCGGCATTCTGCCGGTTTACGGTATCACCGAAATCTTCGCCGGATTCCGGTAACTTGCCGGAATTTCGCCATAACCTCCTCGTTTCCTCCGTCTCCAAGTTATCGACATTCATGCAAAACATAACAACTCTAATTCAGCAATAGAGCACAACAACAACACACACAACAACACAGCACAACACACAGGTGACAACAACCCAAACTCACCATCAGCTGCCCTGCAGCTCCACCTTCGAGCAACCTAGCAGTCGCCACAGTTTCAACATCTCCAGCTGCCAAGTCATCTCAACTCAATCTCCCCCTTCATTTGCTAGTCTCCACTGAGCTCCAGAAGTCTGCCTGGAACCCAAAGCTTCGTCGCCGGAGTCTTACCGGAAAACAACCAGAGGAAACAGTAGGTAGAGGGTTTTCAGGGCAGAGTCTAAAACGACAAAGCAGGGACATAAGTATGAAGAGAAGAGGTAGGGTAGCAAGAGTATATCACTCACTCTCGCCGTCGCTGCCGAGATGGCCGGAATCCTTCAAGGACAGTTTGCCCTCTTCCTCCGCTCTCCTCCCAACATCACTAATCGAAGAAATTTCAAGAGGGGTTTTGTCAAGGGGAGGATGATTGATGTTTTGGTGGTGGTGCGCCGGTGAGGAGGCGGCTGGACGTGGCTGGGTCGAGCGGAGTACGTCGGGGAAGAAACGAGTCGAGAGAGAGGGGAAGGAGACTCGGTTGACCCGAGTCGGGTCTCTTTGACCGGGTTGACCGGTCTCTCCCTTAAATACCGAAATGAACGGCCCAGATTAGATCTTAATAAAGATCAACGGTCCAAATTAAAAGAAGGTGAAAAGTGAAAAGGTTAAATGGTAACTTTCCCTTTTTACCAGAATAGTAATTGGAAATTACCATAAACTTCAGAAATTCACAGAAAATAGCCGGAAGCTCCGAAAAATATTCCGAAAATACCGGGAGACTCGTGTTGACACGTACTACAACATCGAGTCATCAATTCAGGTATTTGGAGTACTTTTAAAAACTCAAAAATGAACTCGAGCGATAACTTATCGAATTACCGATCGCAATTAAAAATCCTCGGTAACTCGTGAATTTCTGTGAAAGGTAACTTTTATTAACTTCACAAGATTCGGGGTGTGACAA